>CM060119.1:12177453-12777453 GCA_030522415.1 Channallabes apus
AGGTTAGAGTTGCTATGGCAGCACAAGGAAGACATGCACAGAATTAAGCAGGGTGTTTTAATGTTGTATTTGATCTGTGTGAAAATTTTATTTTTTTACTTCACAAAATTCATGTGGGAATTTGCTCAGATCACTTACATCAAGGTGGTTTCTGGGGGTATTTCATTAATTATATATCCATAATACTTGTCTTTGATCAACTTGTTATTAAAAAGCATAGAGTTCGATAAAGTACAGGAGATCTACTGCCTACTCCACTGAACATATTGCTAGCATAAATGACCGCAATTGTTATTTTTGTCATGTTGTTGTTCTTTTTTTATGTGTTTTTCAGTAAAGCCTCCTGTGTTTGGGCCATCAAAGCAGCTCGACATTGAGTTGGAAATGGTGAGAGAGCCTCATTACATTCATTCATTCATTTTCTATACCGCTTAATCCTGTGTTCAGAGTCGCGGGGGACCTGGAGCCTATCCCAGGAGACTTCGGGCACTAGGCGGGGTACACCCTGGACAGGGTGCCAATCCATCGCAAGGCACACACACATACACACACTCACACACCCAATCACACACTACGGGCAATTTAGGAACGCCAATTAGCCTAACCTGCATATCTTTGGACTGTGGGAGGAAACCGGAGTACCCGGAGGAAACCCACCAAGCACGGGGAGAACATGCAAACTCCATGCACACAGCCTGGCCGGGGAATCGAACCCAGACCCTGGAGGTGCAAGGCGACAGTGCTAACCACTACACCACCGCGCCGCCTAGCCTCATTACAGTATACACCAAAATATACAGTACAGAAATGAACAGTATTAGTTGTTATCATCTGTGAGTTTATTTCTCCTGAAGGAAATGGACATACACACTATCAGCGTGTTGATTTACATCAGGTGGTGTAAGATTGGGCAATGGGATGGGTATCAAACTCTGTCCCAATTCACGACCACCTCTGCTGAAATAATACTCAATTATGAATACTTTTTCCTCCGTTCGAGTGACCCATTTCCAACAATACCTGCACAATACAACTTCCATTTCACTACAGGGAACACATGTGGCTGGAGCTTTGCCCCATCGACAAATGCACATGCGTTCAAGATCCACAAGTTACAGTACTGTATATTTTGGTGCATAGCGTATTTACTGTAATATTTTATGGTTAACATTTCATTCTATTAAGTTGTCAGATTTATCATAATGGCTATAAACAGTCATTCTTTTGCGAGCCTATGTCGTAAAAAGCTCTCAAACCTAATAAGATGAAAAACACAGCTCGTTAAATAACTGAGAAACCACAAAAGAGAGAAACTTTCCGTCCTGATGGCATTCTTTAAACGATCACTAATACAGAACGGGAGCCTTCTTTCATAAATATCAGCTATAAAATATACACCTGTACTGTATATCTAGAAATATACACTAAAGTTAGGACACACCTTCTAATTCCACGGATCTTTCTACATTGTAAAACCATGCTGAAGACATCCAAAATATGCAATAATATCTTTTGAACAGTTGATATTGAAATGTCATCTACTGTATCTGAAGTAGAGCTGAAGATCTTAGCCCGAACCCGACAGGACCCGACGGCTTCGGTCAGGTTCGGGCTTAATTAATATAATTTTACACGGGCTCGGGCTTGCGCGGTCATGTGATGCGTTTTGATTAGCGTGAGTCTCGCTGAAGATCTTTGCCTGAACCCGACGGGTTCGGTCGGGTTCGGGCTTAATTAATATAATTTTGCTCTGGCTTGCGTGGTCATGTGATGCGTTTTGATTAGCGCGAGAGAAATGCAAAAATGGATGCTGAGGAGGTTAAACAGAGGCTTGCCACTGGCGATTACATTTTGGTTGCACCAGCAACTAAAGCAAAGTCTGCGGTGTGGGAAAGTTTTGACCATGTAGGCTAATGTTGGCAATTATTCTTTTATTAAATTCCAGCTGCAGTTCACCGTCGCGTTGAGGCCGGATTGTGGAGGGAAGTGGCGAAGCAAATCCCGTGGAGCCTTTATATTAATTTTGTTATTGCCAAAAACACATCTTAATTTTGAATTTATCTTATTTTAATTTGTAAAGAAATAATACTTAATAATACTTAATAAATACTTAATTATTACTTAATTACTTAATTAATACTTATTTTTATGGGACTATTGTTTGCCTGGACTTATTTGAGTGCTGAGATGTTACAGAGGGCTTGATTATTTTTTGTTCCAACTTCCAAGTTGCCTGTAGTTTATTCGTTAGTCATAAATAAATTATGTTAAAACAAGTATAAATGACTCATTCTTGACCAAAGGCAAAAGCGCTGTGTGTTTGCGCACTTTTGAATAACGTCTGGCTGTAAAGTCGGGTTCGGGCTTTTAAAAGGCTTTCAATCAAAATGTACTTGTCGTGCTCGGGCCGAAATCTGTCGTGCTCGGGCCCTGTTGGGCCTAACTTTTATGACCCGATTACAGCTCTAATCTGAAGAGCTGTAAATGGGTGATTTTCAAGGCTGGTCCTTGATGTCTTAAAATAATGACTGATTGTTGTTGCTGTTGTTGTTATTTAATTACCTAATGCTGTATGTGTTATTTCATAGTTTTGAAAAAATCAAGTGTTTTTCTAAAAAGTAGAAAATAAATCCAAACTTGTGTCTACACTTTTGACTGGTAATGTTTTGCAAGATTCATGCACAAGTCCTTACGAATAAGTTAGAATAAAAACCATTTCATGTTAGAATGACTGCATTAATATACCTTTAATTTGACTTACAGTCAGGACCACTATCAGATCCTTTATTTTCAGGAAATTTATCAGCACCTTCAAGTCCAAACATATTTATATTATATGGTATATAATGGAGATAATATAACAGACCATTTGATTGTTTTAATATATGAGGATACTCATTTTTTAAATGTATTTATACTAGCATAGTTTTGGGCAATATATTTTAATTTAACTAAACACAGAATGCTGAAATCACACTGTATTGAGTCTCCGTATGTATGTTTTATAGGCTTTCTTTGTGGGTCCCGGAAACAAACTGGGCGAGCCGATTCCCATCGAGAAAGCCCATGAACACATCTTCGGTATGGTGCTAATGAACGACTGGAGCGGTGAGTAGGGTGTTCCTCCTCTGCTTTATTATGAAGAGAAATCAAATCATCTGGTCAGACTTGGCCCAGAAGTTCCTATCTATTGAATTGTAGCCAACGGATAGACTGCAGTCAGTTGTTTGTGTATATATACAGAATAAAATTTGAAATTTACACAGTGACTGTCATCTGGGCAAATGACCAATAAGTACAGCTAGAAGAAGTATGCACCTTGTATATTATACAAGAAGAATGGTCAACACTGGATGAAGCTGGCCAGAAAGCTATTGTAACTTAAAAGTCCCCAAATTTATTATTTCTTTAAGATTTCAGGGATCCCGAAAAATGTGTGTTAATGTTCCAGATGAAAATAACCCTGAGATAATGTCTTTGTTTATACCCTAAACTCTGTTACACTCCTCATCCAAATATATCATTTTAGTGTCTATGTTAATGAGCTACTACAGAGCCACACCCCACCAAAGTACACCAGAGCTAGGCAACAAGCACAGAGGGGGGTCTTCTTACATGAGGTCACAAAATGGAGACTCACCTGAACGTATAAAAATGACAAAGTTAAATCTGTGTAAACTTTGATAACAACTCTTTATAACCATGGTGAACAGAAAAGCAGCAGTGGAACCTGATGGTGCTATACAGGTATTACTATTGAAGTGGTGGGTTAGTGTATTCACTGTGTTGTTTTTGTAGTAGTAGTAGTAGTAGTAAACCCAAGTGTAATAGGCATTAAGTTTTAGCCAGAGATGCCCTGATGGACCAGTGACTATAAAGTATACTTTAGTGACTATAAGGTACTAGTGACTATAAGTGCTGTAGCCTGGGTTCAGTTCCCAACCACAAGCCATTGCATGTCTAGTGCTGGTCCTAAGCTGGATACATTGGGGAGGGTTTTATCAGGAAGGACAGCAGTCATAAAACTTGTACCAAATCAAATATGCGGACACAAAAATGAACCACACCAAGGTTTATTCATATTGCCTCATGCTGGCATCTGAAATATAGTCACAAACTCCTTCATTCATATAAGTTTGCCGAGGCAGAGATGGCACTGATGTGGGTTTGATTTAGTGGTGTTTCCTGATCCTGGCAAAACACTCTAGAATAAACGCTATCAATTTTGTTTATTATACTGTCACACTGCTAGCCTTAGAGTCAAGAGTGGCACCTTCCCCAGCACACTGTGAGCCATATTGCTTTTTTATGAGACATACACTGGGCTCTGTGGAGCATCACAATCCTGATTGCTTGGCTTTCGTCCATAGCAGATTAAGTAATGTTGAGTTGAAGCATTTGCACAGTTAGTTCGTATAGACGTGTGAATGCTTATTCTATTTATGTTTAGGCTACTGAAAATTGTGCTCTGATAGTCTCTGCACATATTTCCTGCTTTAACACACCTGATTCAGTCTCTCATTCTAGGAAAAGGCCATCATTAAATGAAAGAAAAATTTCTAGGAATTTCAGAAAAGTGCTGTAGTAAAAGCTACAGGACATCCAGTGTTTAAAAACTACAAGGCTATTAGCATTTTAACCGAAATACAGTCAAATACTGTTTTCTGACGAATGGCTTCGCAGTTTCTTAGTGACATAGGAATACTTTTTTGGGAAGCATAAGCGACACATAGGGAATATTGTCTGTCATTTTACATTGTCGTTGTCCATCGTCCACTATCACCAACGTTTTCTTCCATCCACAACTCCTCCTAAACAATTCAGGGGTATTTGACCAAACCTTCACAGAACCTTTATTAGAAAGCACCAGTGTGCCATAGCTTTCTTCTTTCTTTTTTTTTTTTACTTAAACAAAAGGAGTGGATCGGATTCCCTTCATCGGAATTTGTCTAAACTTGATGCTACCTTTTTTCAGAAAGCATAGATGTTTACTAGTTGTTTAACTTTGTTATACAGTTTATGTTTTTAATCTAATACATCCCAATTAACCAGAGGTTTAGTGGTTTAGTAATTTGGCCACACTGTATTACCAAATATTGCCACAAGGTGGAACTTCTTTTTTCCTGTTTTAGACCGAGTGTGCGCTCAGAAGTTGTTTTGCTGTAATGCTGCTCTGATTAGCTACCTCGCTAAACTTATTCTCAGTAAGGAGTGGTGCAGGAAATAGTTGCTACTGTCCTGACAGAAGACAGAAAGTTTTCAGATGTACATTTTATGTTTAACACTCAGCTTAAAATTTGTTTAAATCTTTCTTTTGTTCATCATTCTACACTGTGTACTCCACAATGACAAAGTTAAAACGTCTTAAAATTCTTTGTTTTCCGGTTGTCCTTAAATGTCTCCATCTTATTGTCTTTCTCCTGTTTGTCTATCTGTTCTGTCTATCCATCTTCTCTCCCATTTACTATTCATGCATCCATTATTCATCGATTTTAGCCTCTAAAATCATATGTCCATCCATTTCTTCCATATCTGTTCTTCCATTCCATCTCCCTCTTTCCTGCATTCTTTGTGCTCCCTTGTTTATTTTTATAATCAGTTTTTCCTACTCATCCTTGTTTCTTTTCTTTCGTTCCTTTCTTCATGTCTTGCTTTTTATACCCTGTCAATCATCCATTCATCCTAGTCCTTCCCTCTGTTATTTATTTTTCTATCTCTATTTACTGTCTATCCACCTCTTCACTCCTCATCTTAAAATTTTCCTTGCCTCCACCATTCTGTCCATTAACATATTCTATCATTTTATGCTCCTTCTGTCCTTTGTGGCCTACCTTTTTCTTCTTTTTTCTAGCGTATTATTTTATTCCTTGTTTCTTTCGTTCTTTTTGTCAATTCATCTGTCCGTCATCTTTCCGTCAACTGTCGGCTGACTGACTGATTTTTTCTCTCTCTCTCTCTCTCTCTCTCTCTCTCTCCACAGCGAGGGATATCCAGGCTTGGGAGTATGTGCCATTAGGTCCATTTCTAGGAAAAAATTTTGGGACCACCATCTCATCCTGGGTCGTCCCTATGGAAGCTCTGATGCCCTTTGTTGAGCCTAATACCATGCAGGTAAGAGGAATTAAGCTCAGAGTGTTTAGTCACATGCTGTTTTTTCTTCTTCAATTAATTCCAACAGTCATCTGATATAACATGGAAATTATTTTCTTAAAATGTGTGGAGATGTGATCGGTTTAATGAGTGAGTTTAATGAAGGTATGATGTATGGTTTGGGAACGCTAGGATGTGTTATAATATTGTTTTTCCCATCTCTTTCTCTTCTTCTTCTTTGTCTTTCGGCTGTTCCCTTTCAGGGGTCGCCACAGCGAATCATCTGCCTCCATCTAACCCTATCCTCTGCATCTTCTTCTCTCACACCAACTAACTTCATGTCCTCTCTCACTGCATCCATAAATCTCCTCTTTGGTCTTCCTCTAGACCTCCTGCCTGGCAGTTCCAACCTCAGCATCCTTCTACCGATATACAGTATTCACCATCTCTCCTCTGAACATGTCCAAACCACCTCAATCTGGCCTCTCTGACTTTATCTCCAAAACATCTAACATAATCTCCTTCTCTCTGTTTAGTAATTTTCCATTATAAACAAATTATAATATTTCATAACAGACTGAGTCCTTTAGCATTTTAACTTGGAGAATTCCTCATAATCTAGATTATGATTTGAGGAGAGATTAAGTTACATTAGTATAATATTGTTTTCGGTAATGTAAAGTTTGCAATTGCATTTGAATTATGGCACACTTTGTGCGTCCACATTTGAGAAACACAGTTGCAAATGTAATTTGCAATTCCTTTTGAATAATGTCCGGGATATCGCTCCATAGTTGTATATCCATGCACTCATTTTCAATAATTGCACAAATTCTTATACCAGTATTATTTACTTAGAAACAGGAAGTAGATAATTGCAAGGTTTCTTCACTTTATGTATTTGAACTCAAACACAAACCATAATAATTCAATAAATCGTTCAAAGATATTGACACCAGTGTTAGGTGTGTATATGGCCATGGTTTTAAGTGTCAGCCTCCTTTTAACAGAAGCATTTAACCACATAATGATGCATCTGATTCTACTGACAGAAATCTGTAGGAGTTGGAGGGCTAGGTCGGCAGGCTTGGGCTGTTTGCCTCCTGGGCCTTGTGCATAGCATGCTGTGGTGCTCTGCGTGTTCTGGTGCGTTTTTATAGTGGCCCGCGTTGATATTTTTTGTGCTGCATTGGCTACTCTGTGGGATCGGTCAGGATAACCTTATGCTTGTGAGCCTTGTGTGTGTGTGTATGTACAGCATTTACAGTGTGTATATACAGTGCATGTGTATATATATTAGAATTTAGTTGTTGTTGTTCAAATGTATTAACATCTATTTCCCTTGATATTTAAGTAAAAGTTTGTGCCACAGAGATAATTACAAAATATTATCACCAAAGCGTTTGTTGTCTCCAGTATAAAAATATAGAAAACTCAGTGTGTCTAAAGGGACTCAGATTTGTATAGAGGTCACAAGAGGATTGGCTGAAAGATCTTAATTTTAAATTATGCATTCCTGACTAATAAATATAGCAAATTATTACATTTCTTGGTTTGAAATCAGACGAAGGTGATATGTTTAATTTTCTTAAAAATATGGCCTCAAATAGAGACCAACTTTTTACTTAGTTTTATCCATCATACCTTTTTTTTCTAAATCATTTGTGATTTGGTATGATTGTGATTTTCTTGTTTTAGGACCCAGAGCCACTACCATACCTTCAGCACCAGGATCCATACACATTCAACATCAACCTTTTTGTCTCCATTAAAGGTGGGCAATGAAAATTCAATAAGTACCATAAACCACTCAAAATAATAAAGCTATTCAGGTACGTTAATGTCTCCAAATTTTACTAACTTATTTTGTCATCCTTCAGGTGAAGGTATGAGTAAGCCAAGCACTATCTGCAAGTCCAACTTTAAGGTAGGACCCAAATTTGTATTGCATGCCACTTTGGAGCTCCTCTCTGTCTCTCTCCAAGTGGTTTTTATACAACAGCCTCAAAGAAGGTGGACAAATCAGTAGAGCTGGAGGAATGAATCTTTCATTTGGTGTCACATCAGATCGCTACAGTAAACTGTTTTTATGCTTGCTTCACACAGCTGGAGTTAAACAGTTTCCAGTCTACATACATACAATGGGTCTAAAAGTCTGAGAAAAAAAACAAATTTTAGTAGAAAAGAATGCAACAGTTATATTATTGACATTTATTGACATTGTCCATTTTAACGTGTGAAAAGTAGAATATTTTAAATATTTACAGACTATTTCTTTTACATTCTCATGTTACCTACATTTACTCCAGCTGGACTCCACCAGTTTGTGCAAAACCTTAGGATCTGTCTTAAATCAACTCCATAGCATCAGTTCAACAGACTAGGCAGGAGCAAAATCTGACCTAATGCTCAAAGTAGTTAACGTGGTTAAAATCATACATTTCCTAACATTTTGATAGGGAGCTAGATATAGTGCAGAATATTGATTATTCATGGTATGAAACATTGCTTTTTTTTTTTCAATATTTCTCATTTCTAAAATTCCTAAAATCCTAAACTACAATAAAAAAAATAAATAAATAAAATAACTTCAAATTGGTGTTTAGAACTTTTGGACCTTTGACCGTCAGGGGCTCAGATGTTCACTAGCACTGCTAGAGAAATTACTAATAAAGAAATTCCCAAAGCTGAGTACTTACCACCAGCACATTGCAAATTTGACACAGGATTGAGCACTTTGAGTGGATAGCTCTAATTAAATATTTTCTAATTAAATAAGACTTTGCTCTCTGACACCTTTTGGTAGTGCTGGCCAGATGAAGCCTCATTTAGTTGTCGAGGCTTCCCAAAAGGTTAATTTCCTGAAAATTTCAGTGACTTATTGTACTGCCATCTAGCCGACAGATGTTGTGTAGCAACTAGATCGTTACATCACAAGCAGCACAATTAATACGTACATGTAGCTCTTTTATATGTACATACTTAAGCGTCGAGCAAGTAAGTCACGTGATTCTTCGTTTGTCATTGGTCACGTGACTCTCAGTGAACCAACACACACATCGGAGCGAGGATTCATTTGGACACGCCCCCTTCTGCTCGATACAAGCTTCGGAGCTTCTGTGTCATAGTAACATCACTACGTTCTGGTGGCAGGGGAGGTGATGGTACTAGGCAGAGCTGCTGGTCCTGTTACAGTGTTTTCATTGCCAAAATGATGACATATTGTCTGCTTTGCGACAATGACAGTTGTTAAAAGCGCTATACAAATAAAATGTAACATATTCAGTCAGGTCCCAGTTTATGGTCCAGGGGCGCTTACACTAGCAGAACAGGCAAAACGCACTAATTGGAAATAATATTTTGTGTTCTACATCTGTCAATCCGATTTCCCTGTGCAGAAATGTTGGTTTTATAGAAAAGTACATTAAGAATTTTTGAAGATATATTTGTATAAGAATTTGTCGAATGCCTTTTCCCCATTCAGAGAAGCAAATTCAAAGTTACGATCTTGTCTTATAGCAAATGAAAGCAAGTTTCTAACTGCAACAAAGCTACCAAAATGTAGCAGCCTGGAATGCAGTAGGACTGATCAGCCATGAAAAACATTTAACAAGACCGTTTTCATTTGTTCGATCTGGTGCTGGTTGGCAGTTTCTCAAACGTCCCAGTTCTCTCTCGAGTCACCACTACCCTTCTGCAGTTAAGCTGAAAAAAGACTAAGTATAAGTCAGGTCTGATTAAAGTCCCAAGACCTTTGTACACCTCTGTCAGTGCCTTCAGTCCTAGTGATTTACCATGAGACTACACTTGGACTGTGGGAGTGAGTTCATTAAAGGGTAGAAAACTTTCCATTTCAGTCCTGACAGGCTTGGTTGGTCATGCGTTAGATGGTCTGTTGTTGCCTTGTCGAGTGTTCTTCTGTAATTGGGCTTTCATTTAAAACTAAATAAGTGCATTCCTCCTTGAACAAACCAAATTATAAAAGCATCTGTAGAATTTGAAGACCAAGTTAAAACACCTTAAGGTTCTTCTCAAGCTTCAAACCAGTCTTGACACATTTTTGCAGTGTGGCATTATCCTGCTGGAAGAAGCCACTGGCGTCAGGGAATACTGTTTCCATTAAGGGGCGTATCAGGTCAGGAACAATGTTTAGGTTGTGACAGAGTCAGATATTATGGCTGATCGGTGTATACAGTGGGGAAGAAATGTGAAATAATTCAACAAGCAGACAAATTTGTGCCCTCCTTCACCCGATAAGGAATGTTTAACAATTAATTTATTTTTTTGCTGGACATTTAAGTAGTATAGTAGATTACCTTAATCCATTATTAACCTTCAACTTGTTTAAACACATTTAAACGTTCCTACAATGCTTTGCATGTGTTGAGAATGTAATACAAATGGTAGATGCATTAAAGCGTTAGATTTTGTTTGTCTTAACATACGGTCATGTATATTAATATCTAGTGTCGTTCTTGAAGATTTCTCTACTGTATACGCTTTGGTTTCACCTTCAGACAATAAAATTTATGTCCTCAAATCCAGCTTGTAATATAGACTATGATTGTTACACTGGGCACGATCAAACGGCTTAGTTTTCAAAATATGTGTGCATGTTCTTAAAAAGTTTGCCGGGTGAAAAATGTGTATCTGTAATACAGCTCATATGAAGGATATTTGCATCATCTTGGATATTTTTCTAGACTTTTGCTGAAGTAAGTGTATGTGTTCTAGTTTAATTTGACCTTGGAGTGTGTGCTGTTTGCTGAGATTGGAGTTATCTGCTTTCTCTGGCAACAGCCATCTTATTCTACTGCTCATTTAATGCAGCAGAGGATAGAGTTAAATTAGGTTCTGTATCCATTAGACTCTGTTATTTAGCTCAGTAAAACAGTGTGCCTGCTTCCAGAGATTCTGTCTAGTCAGTAGTCTGGAAATTAAAATGTAGTTTACCTGAACACTTGTTTTGTAACATAGTACACATTCTGTGAGATAATATAGTGTAAGTAATAGTCAACAGGGACATCTGATTGTGCAGAATAACAGAACATAGTTATGAAAGTAAAAATTGTATTTATATAATCCCCCACTTCTCTGTATAATTCAATTCAATTTTATTTATATAGCGCTTTTAACAATGGTCATTGTCTCAAAGCAGCTTCACAAAAATTTAGAAAAGAAAATTATTTTTTAGAATAGAAAATAATGCCCTGCTACACTAATACACTGATCCTAGCATTTCCCCAATGCTTAAATACCTTCATGGTAGTAGGTTTTCTCAGTACACCAGAGCAAAGAACGAACTGCCTGCATCATGTCTAACATGCTGGCATCCCAGGAACTCATTTAAATATCCAAACATGTCTTGGAGATCTGAATTGTATGGGGGATATGTCAATAACTCTGAGTTCTTGTAATGTGCAAGTAGTGTTAATGAAAGTACTGTGAACATTATGTGTACAAGGTATCCATCGATTTTTAAGGATCAGCTGTTTCACTTGGTCAGTGTTCTTGAGAATGATTGCAGTGGGCTCTGAGCCACCTTGGCCGGGATTATCATTGACAGACGTAAAGCCTTCTTTAAAATTTTTGCACCATTCTAAGAATGGCTCCAACCATTCCGGCGTCAGGATAATTAACATCTGCTAACCATGTGGGGATACATAATGTTAAAATTGCGTTTAGGAATTTTAAGCAAAACATCTGAGGCATAGATTTAAATATCATGTCGGGACACCCTTTATTAGACTTGTACATCAGCTTAAAACCTGAAGAGGGCCCTCCTTCACTGGCGGGAGGAAGAGACCTTCCCTCTAAAGTCATTCTCCAACAGGAGAATGAGTTCAAGAGGCCCTAAAAGAGGCCTTGAATTTGGAAATCATTAATGTTTATTATGATAGTGCTGTTTATGTTATAAGAGTGTTATTGTTCGGCATTAACTTTTGTGCTACTGATTCTTGTAGCAGCCGGGGTGAAAAATTATTTTTAAAACTGGCGTTAGGGGTCAGAGATCAGACTTCAAATAACACTATATGCAAAATACCAAATCAATCAAAATAACTAATTATAATGTGAATGGTCAAGGTAACCCAATAAAGAGGAGTAAAGTTATGGCAAAATTAAAAAGTAATGGCGCAGAAGTGGCTTTTCTTCAAGAAACCCATTTAACAGAATTAGAACACGATGGCGATTTAATCAATATTCTAGTTTTCAAGGCTCGAAAAGAGGAGTAGCAATCTCAAGTAAACTTATATTTGAGTGTATATATGAAAAGAAAGATACAGATGGAAGATATGTATTAATTTGGGGGTAACTGCAGGGAATTCTAGTGACTTTGTTGAATTTTTATGCTCCTCCGGGATCTGAATGGAATTTTATTTTTATTTTTTTCCATTTCAAAGATTTTTGTATTGTTAATTTCAGAGACACAAGGTATTCTGGTCTGCGGAGGTGATTTTAATGTTCGACTACATTCAACTTTAGACACGTCAAAACCTTTTTACTCTAGAAATAAGAAAATTATAAAGCGTTTATAGCAAATAATGGTGGAGCTAGGATTATCAGACATTTGGAGAGATTTAAATCCAACAAAAAGGGACTACACATTTTTCTCCCACCCACACACAGTTTATTCAAGGCTTGATTATATTTGTATGTTCTAAAGAGATCTACACAGAGTGTCAAATTGCAATATTGGTGCTATGAACATCCAGTTAACATGGATGTGGTATTAGAATTCGGAAAAAAAAGAATACAATTTTGCGATTAAACGTAGGCATCTTAAACCAAATGAAAGAACAAATAAAGAGGGATATTAAAGAATATTTTGAAGTAAATGATAATGGAGAGGTTTCTCCATTAACTCTATGTGATGCATGCAAAGCGGCATCCCATATTGTTCTAACTTAAAAAAACAGAGAGAGAAAAAATCAAAAGAAATATAAATGGAGTTAAAAATAAGTTAAATCAGGGAATAAAAAGGGAAATAGATTGGAAAAAGAAAAAATTACATTAAATTTATAATAATCAAATGAAGAAGAAATAAATTTTTCCTAAAACAGAGATATTACAAAGCAGGGGGGAAATCGGACAAACTCTTAGCTTTTAAGCTTAAAAAACAACAAGCAGAAAATACAATTTACAAAATAAAAGTCCCCATAACATATACTACACATAGTAAATTGAAAGATATTCATGAATCATTTGTTTCCTTTTATTTAAAAAAATTATACTCACAACCTAAAGTGAATAAAACAAAGATGGACCCTTTCCTTAACTTGCTAAAATGACCTAAAGTAACAGATGAACAAAATTAAATGTTAAGCAAAGATATTTCGGAAGAAGAAATTTAAAAAGCCATATCATTATTAAAACCCAATAAAGTGGCGGGACTAGATGGATTTCCATCAGAGTGGTATAGAGAAATGAAGGATATATTAATACCTAGACTGAAAGACACAGAGGCGGTAATCCCAGTGTTACCTAAAGAGAGAAAGAGTAAACCTGAATGCGGAAGTTACTGTCCAGTAAGTATTTTGAATCAAGACTACCAAATCTTTCCCCACATTTTGGCAAAACAAATTGAGGTAATCCTACCCCAAATAATAAGTTTAGATCAAACAGGTTTTATCCAAAGAAGACAGACTCAAAATAACAGCTGCAGAACGTGTCATGACACGCCAAGCCACAGCTCCGTCATGATCCATGTTTGTCAACAACTCTCGCATGGCACCACGCCCCCTCTCCTCCCTGTACACCTGGACGCTATTAGTAATCAGCCCTGTTACCTATTTAAACCACACCCTGACACTGCCTCGTCGCCAGATTATTGTGTGCCTTACTAGCCCAATCTTCCAGCGATTTTTCTTCATTGTCTATTGGATCTTGACCACGCTTTGTTTTCCCCGACCACGATTTTGTCTCTCGTTTTTGGATACTATACTTTGGATATTTCATGTTGCCGACCTCTTACCTGTTTACGACTACGAGCTTGGATCACGGACCCCCTCTCGTCTCTCCGGCTTCGACCTCTGCCTGCTTCACGACAACGATTAGCCCTCGCGGCTCGCTGAGCTCTCTCCCCCTCCATCCACACCGGCATCTCATCGCGGAGCTCTCCCTCTGCATGCGCTCGCTCTGCGCGCCGCCACAGCTCAAGCTCACGCTGCACGCGCCTGCATTGATCCCAGCTGTCACTCGCGCCGGCTCGCGCACTTCCGTGTTTACGCTACGCTTGCGTCACACGCATCGCCTCCCCATCTCGACACAGTCACGAGCTGGTACTCCGTGTTTCCGCATTTCGGCGAAGCCTCCTGCCTGCATAAGGTATTTTGCAACGCGGAATTTAATCACTGCCCTGCCTGCTTCACTGTTCACAAGCACCACTGTCTCTCATTTACCCTGTCTGCACTTGGATCCCTCACGCCCCCTAGCGGCCCCTGACAGAATAATCTGGCCATACTAAAATGGATCCAGCAGAGGCAGCTCACCTGAGAGGAGCATTAGAGAGTCAAGGAGTACTCTTAGGCGCCCACCAGCAGGAAATAAGACAGATCACGAGCTCACTTCAAAGCATCACGGAAACACTGCAGTCTCTCTCCGCTCAGGTTGGGAACCTACAACCTCCTGCACACACTCCTCAGCCCCTCCCTCCAACACTCTCGCCTGGCCTAGAGCCCCGCCTGCCAGCACCGCCCACCTATGATGGAGATCCAGCCACCTGCCGCTCCTTTTTGTCTCAATGCTCTCTCGTCCTGGAACTACAGGCCACATCATTTCCCACGGAGCGTTCCAAGGTGGCCTACATCATCACCCTCCTGTCAGGAAAGGCAAGAGAGTGGGGGACGGCATTGTGGGATGCCCAAGTCCCGTGCTGCTTCGCCTATAGGACCTTCACGGATGAAATGAGGAAGGTCTTTGACCGCTCCTTTACGGGACATCAAGCGGCTGATCACATCCTTCAGCTACGTCAAGGAATTCGTTCCGTTTCTGATTATGCCATCGAATTTCGGACCTTGGCTCCCTCTTGCGACTGGGACGAGAGGGCCCTCTTCGACTGCTTTTTTCATGGGCTCTCAGACCCAATTAAGGACGAGCTGGCGGCCCGGGAACTGCCCTCGAACTTACAAGGACTCATCGACTTAACGACCCGCATTGATGACCGTAAACGGGCACGCCGAAAGGAGCAGCAGCCTTATCGCGAACCACGCACCCCAACACTCACCCTGGCCACACCCCAGCCACCCCCTGAGCCCATGCAGATAGGCCGTGCACGCATCTCGCCGGAGGAGCGTCAGCGCCGTAGAAATGAGGGCGCCTGTTTCTACTGTGGCCAGGTCGGCCATGTTGTGCGATCCTGTCCACTAAAAGGCTAGGCCCCCCCGTAGTTCTGGGGATGCAGGGGGGCCCAGCATCTGTTTCTTCCCCGGACCAGCGATCATGCTTCTCCGTAACTCTGACCCACGGCGACCAATCCTATGCCACGTACGCACTAGTGGACTCCGGGGCTGATCAGAATCTAATTTCTTCCTCCATTGTTTCAAACTTCAAGATCCCCCTCACGCCCCTGCATCAATCCTTTACGGTTCAGGCTCTTGATGGCAGCAGACTCTCCCCCATCACTCATCGCACCAACCCCGTGACCCTGCAGTTTTCAGGCAATCACACTGAAACGATTACCTTCCTAACCGTTCAAAATTCCCATGCACCCATCGTTCTGGGCCTCCCTTGGCTAAGACTACACAACCCGCACATCGACTGGATTAAAAGGAGAGTCCTGGATTGGAGTCCCACCTGCCTCTCTTCATGCTTACGTTCAGCACATATGGGCCGAAGTTTACCCACGCCACAAGAGGAAACTCCCGACCTAACCAAGTTACCCACGGACTATCATGACCTTCGGCAGGTGTTTAGTAAATCACGGGCCACCTCCCTACCCCCGCATCGCCCCTATGACTGTGCTATCGACCTCCTCCCAGGCACCTCACCACCTAAGGGGCGACTGTACTCCCTCTCCCGCCCCGAGAGAGAGGCAATGGAACAGTATATAAAGGAATCACTTGCAGCTGGGATCATCCGCCCATCCTCTTCACCAGCAGGGGCTGGGTTTTTCTTCGTTGAAAAGAAGGATAAGTCCCTCAGACCCTGTATCGATTATAGGGGGTTGAACGAGATCACGATTAAGAACCGTTACCCTCTCCCCTTGATGTCGTCGGCCTTTGAACTTCTCCAGGACGCCCGCATCTATACTAAGTTAGATTTAAGGAACGCCTACCACCTTGTCAGGATACGGGAGGGCGACGAATGGAAGACCGCCTTTAACACACCTACCGGCCATTATGAGTACCTAGTGGTCCCATTCGGCCTAACCAACGCGCCGGCAGTATTCCAGGCCCTAATCAATGATGTCCTCAGAGACTTTCTTAATGTTTTCGTCTTCGCTTATCTGGATGATATCCTGATTTTTTCACGTTCGGTGAGGGAACACAAGCTCCATGTGCGCCAGGTCCTGCAACGGCTCCTGGAGAATAAGCTCTACATCAAGGCAGAGAAATGTGAATTTCATTGTACCTCCACGTCCTTTCTAGGATACTTCATTTCCCCTGCAGGCATCCAGATGGACCCCACCAAGGTGAAGGCAGTCACGGACTGGCCAGTACCGACCTCAAGACGCGAACTCCAGCGGTTCTTGGGATTCGCAAACTTCTATCGACGTTTTATTCGAAGCTACAGCATGGTGGCAACCCCACTCACGACACTTACGTCCTCCAAGATCCCATTCCGATGGAACCCCCAGGCTGACATAGCCTTCAAGGATCTCAAGTCCCGCTTCACTACGGCACCCATCCTTATTTTTCCCGAACCCTCCCTCCAGTTTATCGTGGAAGTAGACGCGTCTGAGACTGGAGTAGGCGCCGTCCTGTCCCAGAGATCCACAAAGGATGCTAAAATCCACCCATGCTCCTTCTTCTCCCGCCGACTCACACCTGCTGAACGCAATTACGGTATTGGGGACCGTGAACTCTTGGCGGTCAAGTTGGCCTTGGAAGAATGGAGACACTGGCTAGAAGGGGCGGACCACCCCTTCCTCGTATGGACCGACCATAAAAACCTGGAGTACTTGAAGACAGCGAAGAGACTTAACTCACGCCAAGCACGATGGTCACTATTTTTCTCCCGTTTCCGATTCACACTGTCATATCGCCCTGGCTCCAAGAACATCAAGCCTGATGCCCTCTCCCGACAATTCTCCACCCCTCAGGATTCATCCATGACGGAGGTGATTCTTCCTCCTCACTGCCTGATAGCAATGCTCCAATTCAACGTGGAACGTCTGGTTCAACAGACCCTCGAACGAGAACCCGGCCCAAGCACCGTTCCACCCAACAAGCTCTTCGTCCCAGCTTCTGTGAGACCACAGGTGCTTGACTGGGCCCACAGCTCCAGACTGGCTTGCCACCCTGGGGCCGCACGTACGCTCTCCCTCCTACGCCAACGTTTTTGGTGGTCCACCATGAAAGAGGATGTCAAGAGCCTTGTGGCTTCCTGCGACACCTGTACCAGAAATAAAACAACCAACCGCTCCCCTGAGGGTCTCCTTAGACCCCTCCCCATCCCTCACCGCCCCTGGTCACACATCTCCATCGACTTCGTCACTGGCCTGCCTCCTTCCCAAAATAACACGTGCATATTAACTATCGTGGACCGCTTTTCCAAATCGGCGCATTTCATCCCACTATCCAAACTCCCATCGGCCAAGGAAACAGCCGAACTCCTAATTAATCATGTCTTTCGACTTCACGGACTTCCCGTCGACATTGTCTCAGACAGGGGTCCTCAGTTTTCTGCCCAGTTCTGGAAGGCCTTTTGTAACCTTGTCGGCGCCAACCCCAGCCTCTCATCCGGATTTCATCCCCAAACCAACGGTCAAACAGAACGAGTGAACCAAGAGTTGGAGAAATCCTTAAGATGCATGGCCTCGCGGGATCCATCCTCCTGGAGTCGTTTCCTACCATGGGTCGAGTACGCCCACAACTCGCTCCCTACCTCCTCGACAGGCATGTCCCCTTTCCACTGCTGTCTGGGGTATCAACCACCCCTCTTCCCGGTCCAAGAAAAGGAAGTAGCAGTACCCTCAGCCCAAACCTTTGTCCGTCGCTGCAAAAGAACATGGCAACACGCCCGGCAGCAGCTCCTACGCACTGTAAGCACTTTTCAACGCCAGGCAAATCGTCATCGGTCACCAGCTCCCAACTACCGTATCGGCCAAAGGGTCATGCTGTCTACACGGGACCTCCCACTCAAGACCACGTCCAGAAAGCTCTCACCAAGATTCATCGGACCCTTCCCCATCACCCGAATCATAAACCCATGCTCTGTCCGTCTTGCTCTACCCCTCTCCATGCGCCGGATCAACCCCACATTTCATGTTTCCCAAATTCGTCGTTTAGTCTCCTGCCCATTGTCCACCCCCCCCCAGCCCCCCCCACCCCCCCGACTCATTGATGGGGGAGAAGCCTTCACAGTTCACAAGCTCCTCAAGTCTCGCCGCCGGGGGCGGGGCCTCCAGTACTTAGTAGACTGGGAAGGCTATGGCCCTGAAGAGAGGAGTTGGGTACCCGCCAGGTTTATCCTAGACCGTTCTCTAATCTCTGATTTCCACAGACTTCACCCCGAAGCACCTGCAAGAACGCCTGGAGGCGTTCATAGAGGGGAGGGTACTGTCATGACACGCCAAGCCACAGCTCCGTCATGATCCATGTTTGTCAACAACTCTCGCATGGCACCACGCCCCCTCTCCTCCCTGTACACCTGGACGCTATTAGTAATCAGCCCTGTTACCTATTTAAACCACACCCTGACACTGCCTCGTCGCCAGATTATTGTGTGCCTTACTAGCCCAATCTTCCAGCGATTTTTCTTCATTGTCTATTGGATCTTGACCACGCTTTGTTTTCCCCGACCACGATTTTGTCTCTCGTTTTTGGATACTATACTTTGGATATTTCATGTTGCCGACCTCTTACCTGTTTACGACTACGAGCTTGGATCACGGACCCCCTCTCGTCTCTCCGGCTTCGACCTCTGCCTGCTTCACGACAACGATTAGCCCTCGCGGCTCGCTGAGCTCTCTCCCCCTCCATCCACACCGGCATCTCATCGCGGAGCTCTCCCTCTGCATGCGCTCGCTCTGCGCGCCGCCACAGCTCAAGCTCACGCTGCACGCGCCTGCATTGATCCCAGCTGTCACTCGCGCCGGCTCGCGCACTTCCGTGTTTACGCTACGCTTGCGTCACACGCATCGCCTCCCCATCTCGACACAGTCACGAGCTGGTACTCCGTGTTTCCGCATTTCGGCGAAGCCTCCTGCCTGCATAAGGTATTTTGCAACGCGGAATTTAATCACTGCCCTGCCTGCTTCACTGTTCACAAGCACCACTGTCTCTCATTTACCCTGTCTGCACTTGGATCCCTCACGCCCCCTAGCGGCCCCTGACAGAACGTTACATTTGATAGACCACATAGTAAAAAATTTATTCCAATCAATATTACTGTAATAAGCCTTGATGCAGAAAAAGCATTTAATAAGAGTTAATTGGGAGTTTCTATATAAAGTGCTACAAAAATTCGGATTTCATCAGACTTTCGTAAAAACCATTCAAGCATTATATTCTACACCAACAACAAAAATAAAAGTAAATGGAGCCATATAAAATTTTTTCAAACTAGAATGAGGTACGAGACAAGGTTGTCCACTGAGCCCTGTATTGTTTGCAATGTTCATTGAAACATTAAGCCAGAGTATCACTCAGAATAATAATATTATAGGTATTAGAACATAAGAACATAAAATGTCTTTATTTGCAGATGATATTTTAATTTATCTGTCAAACCCAGGAAGTACTATCCCTAAATTGCTATCACTCTTTAAGTCATTCAGGTCCACATCATGTTACTGTACAAACTAAACATTTCTAAGTACTGAGCTTTAATTATAGCCCTAATCACACAACTAGATCTAATGGAAATCTCAGATCTAGATCTAGTTTTTATCTAAATTGGGATCTAAATTATGTAAAATATAACAAAATAATTTGTAATTTTAACCCGCTAAACAAAAAGATTTAAAAAAAAAAAAAAGATGGAATGTGCTCCCAATTCTAAGCTTTGAATCTCGAATTGAGTCTATTAAAATAAATATTTTACCTAGACTATTGTACTTATTCCAGACAATTCCAATTGAAGTAAAAAGTAGGCAATTTAATGAATGGGACAGATTAATATCGCAATATATCTGGCAGGGGAGAAAACCAAGGATACGATTTCAAACACTCCAATTGTGGAAGGGAAAAGGGAGGTCTTGCATTTACATTTACATTTACATTTACATTTAGGCATTTGGCAGACGCTCTTATCCAGAGCGACTTACATTCTTATCTCATTGTACATCTGAGCAGTTGAGGGTTAAGGCATTGTCCTGTTTTAATGACTACTATGTAGCAGCTCACCTGAGAACCTTAATTTGTTGGTCCAATTCGGATTATCAAGCAAGATGGAAAGAAATTGAACAAAACATATCTGACGCAATTCCAATACAAGCACGGTTAGAACCCGTTTTGTACTGGGACTTTATTCCCAAGTTCTTAGTGCTAGCTGCTTCAGACGTACTGTATTTGTCGAGTACATTATGGCAATAATGTGAGATGTGTCTTGTGAACAACAAATTAAGTTTTTTTTCTTAATGATACTCATTGGCATTATGATAGCATTTTTATTCTGTGCAATTCATAATCTGTGTTGATTCTTAATCTGGCGTGTAAGTGTAAAAACACATTAGCAGACATCAACCATAAAAATGGAAAGGTTAACTGCCAGTAAGAACGGCAGAGGATATTTAAGAGAATATGTAAGTGGTAATTGATTCTTTTATCTGTGTACATATGATGTCATTTGTGATATGCTGTTAAGAATGCTGCTAAGTGTCCTAGAGGAAGTCACCTTTAACAGACTTTAAAGTGAAGTTCTTTTTCCTAGTGATAGTTATTTGCATTGTGATAGGATGTTTGAAAAAAAATATTATGTTGAAATAAAAAGCTATAGAATTCTTGTATGTTTCCGGTCACTAAGTATTGTTTATCTCCTCAGTACATGTACTGGACCATGAAGCAGCAGTTAGCACATCATACAGTGAATGGCTGTAACGTCAGACCAGGAGACCTACTGGCATCAGGCACCATCAGCGGACCGGTCAGTGTGTATCTGTGTGTTATATTAGATGTTCCTGTTTGTCTTTTGGCTGCTCCCATCAAGGGGTTCACCACAGCAGACAATCCAATCCGTAAACAATTTGGCACAGGTTTATGCCCTTATGCCCTTCCTGTCACAATCCTCTCTTTTTATCCTGGCATGTGACCGGCACTGCATTCAGTGGCTGAGGTTTGGGCAATAGCTGGAAATCAAACACGGGCCTTCTGCATGGAGGGCTATTAACCTACCACTGAGCCATCTATGGTCCTGTGTGTTATATTAGATATTATATAAGAGAATTTCTATTAGAGCTGCACAATATATCGAAAAATTATCGTTATCGCGATAATGGTATACGCAATATCTGTATCGCAAAGAGTTGCGATAAATGAAATTGATGAGTGTATGGTTTCACGTAAATAAAAAGTAATGTTTGAAAGTAATTTATATCGTGTTGGCAGGTCTATGGTAAAAGCAAACCAGAAGTCAGAATATCTGCTGAGGGTTTTAAAGTCAAAGTGTTTTGAAGTCTAAATATTTGCAACTTCCTTGACATAGTTTCTTTTTAGCTTGAATTAGATTTAATTACATCAGACGAATATCTATTACCTGTTTATTTTAGTATGATCATTACATATATAAATTATTTTTAAAAAATAGCCAATAATAATAATAAAAAATGCATTTCTCTAGGGAAATGTTATATCGCAAGAAATATCGTTATCGCAATATTCAAAAATATCGCATATTTTCCTAATATCGTGCAGCCCTAATTTCTATGCTGAAAGATTCTGAAAATGAGTAACAAGAAGATATTATAAAGCAGTAATGCATCAAACACGTGGAGGTATGGTCTTGTTAACTAACTTATTCACCATGTGTGTGTATTTTTATTTTTTTTTACACTATATGCTAGGCCTGTTCATAAATCAGTCAGTGGTAGGGTAGAAATTTGCATATTTATGTGAAAATTACAGATCAGGAGCTTGTATTTGCGAGAGTTCTTAGACCATATTAAGGCAACATTGTGGAACTTGTGCAGGTGTGTTGTAAGATTAATGTTTTTTTTTTCAGAGCAGGTGTGTGAAATGGGCTACACACCTGCTTAACTCTAAATACAGCCAACTTTACAGATCTTGTTGTGTTCCTAGGATCCGGAAAGCTTTGGCTCAATGTTGGAGCTCTCATGGAGAGGGTCAAAGGTCCTTGATCTGGGAAGAGGAGAGATGAGGACGTTCCTCAAGGACGGGGACGAGGTCACCCTCACAGGTGGGACTGAAAAATGTGTTCGGTGTTCAGGACAACACTGTCACATAATGATAGGAATATGTAACCTAAACTGTATGGCCAAAAGTATTTGGACATCTGACCATCACACCCATATACAGTGGTGTGAAAAACTATTTGCCCCCCTCCTGATTTCTTATTCTTTTGCATGTTTGTCACACAAAATGTTTCTGATCATCAAACACATTTAACTATTAGTCAAAGATAACACAAGTAAACACAAAATGCAGTTTTTAAATGAGGGGTTTTATTATTTAGGGAGAAAAAAAATCCAAACCTACATGGCCCTGTGTGAAAAAGTAATTGCCCCTGAACCCAATAACTGGTTGGGCCACCCTTAGCAGCAATAACTGCAATCAAGCGTTTGCGATAACTTGCAACGAGTCTTTTACAGCGCTCTGGAGGAATTTTGGCCCACTCATCTTTGCAGAATTGTTGTAATTCAGCTTTATTTGAGGGTTTTCTAGCATGAACCGCCTTTTTAAGGTCATGCCACAACATCTCAATAGGATTCAGGTCAGGACTTTGACTAGGCCACTCCAAAGTCTTCATTTTGTTTTTCTTCAGCCATTCAGAGGTGGATTTGCTGGTGTGTTTTGGGTCATTGTCCTGCTGCAGCACCCAAGATCGCTTCAGCTTGAGTTGATGAACAGATGGCCGGACATTCTCCTTCAGGATTTTTTGGTAGACAGTAGAATTCATGGTTCCATCTATCACAGCAAGCCTTCCAGGTCCTGAAGCAGCAAAACAACCCCAGACCATCACACTACCACCACCATATTTTACTGTTGGTATGATGTTCTTTTTCTGAAATGCTGTGTTACTTTTACGCCAGATGTAACGGGACACGCACCTTCCAAAAAGTTCAACTTTTGTCTCATTGGTCCACAAGGTATTTTCCCAAACGTCTTGGCAATCATTGAGATGTTTTTTAGCAAAATTGAGACGAGCCTTAATGTTCTTTTTGCTTAAAAGTGGTTTGCGCCTTGGAAATCTGCCATGCAGGCCGTTTTTGCCCAGTCTATTTCTTATGGTGGAGTCGTGAACACTGACCTTAATTGAGGCAAGTGAGGCCTGCAGTTCTTTAGATGCTGTCCTGGGGTCTTTTGTGGCCTCTCGGATGAGTTGTCTCTGCCCTCTTGGGGTAATTTTGGTCGGCCGGCCACTCCTGGGAAGGTTCACCACTGTTCCATGTTTTTGCCATTTGTGGATAATGGCTCTCACTGTGGTTCGCTGGAGTCCCAAAGCTTTAGAAATGGCTTTATAACCTTTACCAGACTGATAGATCTCAATTACTTTTGTTCTCATTTGTTCCTGAATTTCTTTGGCTCTTGGCATGATGTCTAGCTTTTGAGGTGCTTTTGGTCTACTTCTCTGTGTCAGGTAGCTCCTATTTAAGTGATTTCTTGATTGAAACAGGTGTGGCAGTAATCAGGACTGGGGGTAACTACAGAAATTGAACTCAGGTGTGATAAACCACAGTTAAGTTATTTTTTAACAAGGGGGGCAATAACTTTTTCACACAGGGCCATGTAGATTTGGAGTTTTTTTTCTCCCTTAATAACGTAAACCTTCATTTAAAAACTGCATTTTGTGTTCAATTATGTTATCTTTGACTAATAGTTAATGGTTTTTGATGAGCAGAAACATTTAAGTGTGACAAACATGCAAAAGAATAAGAAATTAGGAAGGGGGCAAATAGTTTTTCACACCACTGTATAGCTGTTCTACAAAAAGAATGTTTAGGATAATGTTTAGGATGCCTCGGGTTGCAGTGATATTTGACTTACGTCCATTAAAACGAACAGGCACAAGCATGTTCCAACATGGCAATGCCGCAACCACACTAATGACCTTTTCTTCTTTTTCTGTTGTCCAGGTTACTGTGAGGGTCAGGGGTATCGTGTTGGTTTTGGATCTTGCCTGGGGAAGATCATTCCTGCCCTACAACAGTGATGTTTCCCATTCTTCCCCTCCATCTCTCTGCCCGTCCCAAAACCACCTGAGCTCTTCATGCACCAAATAATGCCTTATCAGTCATGTTTAATTATTCATGACCTTTTGAGTGACAGCTAATGGAGTACATAAAAGCGAGCTGCTTTTATTAGCTCATTGGAGTTTTACTCAGCCAAAGCTTTTCTCTGGCTGGAAATGATTATGATTGATTATGTGTGACAGCCAGGGAAATTGAATGAAGATTAGATTAAGCACATTGGCTTTCTTTAATAATACTAGCGTGCCCAAAAACATTCCATTAACTTAAAAAAAACACTGCAAGAATTTAAGCAAAAAATGAGTTTATACAGTATATGGATTCATAAAAACGTTTGTTTAATATGTTTTGTATAACATGGGAAGGCAAACTGAGGTCAAAATCTGCTTGAGTGTTAATTGCACAGTTCTCCTGTGTCATCAGTGAGATAGACAGCTAAATTTTCATAGGAATACAGAACCAAACCAAACTAGAAGAAACTGAATCGGTAAAGCAATCAGATTCTGCAATCTTTTATTCTCGTTTGGTTCACCATTTAACAATGACCCAGATAATAAATAAAACACAAAAGCTATGATGATGTTTGTAATTCACATCCTTAATTACCTCGCAACAACCTCATTTGCTAATTGGTTAGATGTCAACACAGCTGACATGCTTCTTTCTGACATCCTTGATTATAATTAAGCAATATTACATGAGAAAAAGTGCTATTGTGTTGAATATCAGCACGGCTGTGATGCAGGCATAGGCACACTGATATCCATCAGTCCATCATATTTTATTTAACCAATTATTTTGCATCACTAACATATCCCTCCGCAACTGGCAGAAGTAACTAACAGCGACTGGCAGAGCTGACGACCAACCATTAGCAACTGAAATTTCCTGTAATTAACGGGTGCAAGTAGGTTGAAATTCTTACCAGTGCTATGTAGACAAAAGTTGAGGAGAATAAACAATGGAGGTGGTGGACAGTCCTGAAAATCTCTTAAGTTACTCTTTATATTTACACTTATCCCATATCAGAATATCAGCTTAATTTTCAGTTTCTGGGATTAAATTCCAAAAAGCTTTAAATGGAAAGCTAGTGCTCTAGGGTGTACAATCACTTGTTCAACACACAAAGTAGAGCCCTTGATTAGGGGGGTTTCAAATGAATTTGGGATTCAGCCTTGTCTTAGAAGCTGGTCAGCAATATAGCTCACGTTAGGCATAAATAAAACAGCATGTAGGCAATTTGAAATGACTTGGGAGCAAATATTACCATAGACCAAGTGTTTTTTTTTTTAATGCCATAACATTATCAGATGTGTCTCCTTGTTAAGCATGCATCTGTGACTGGTTCTGAATGTGAGTTTTTGGCTGGCTGCTGCTCTCACCTCTACTGCACTAACCTATGTTCACCCATTTTGCGACTAACAGTAAGATTGTAGAACATCTGTCACGCAGAGTGATACACATAGTTAAAAACATCGCAGTGCAGTTACTATCTATTATTGCAACATGTGGAATGGCTCTCGTCCAATCAGATTTCTCTGTCTGAACTAACTGTTGTGTGTGACTTAAATCAAGCTGTGTTGTAAGACATTTTACATCTTGGTAATTATTTATTTAATCCCTACGCCCTCATTCTTCGATGAGCAGTTTCTCTTTAAATTAATTTCCGATCTTTAATCGATCAGCTGGAAAAGAAGGTTTACCAGCTTGATTAGCACAGCGTATAAACAGCAATAGTATAAATATTCCCACTTCCATCTTGTACACGTTTACTTAATGTGCGTGCTTTTTCCTGCCATTTTTAAAGAGTTTGATTAAGTAAATCTCCTACGCATTTTAATAGCCCGTGTTGCGTAAGTTTTCTAAAGATTCAATTTTGCCAAGGCACATCTTGTTTCTCAGTGTGAAGTATAATTACCAAAGGCAGTGTTATGTTTATTTCTATTTGTTACCCACAAATTACTAATTAAAGTTACTGATTTATATCAACATTGCATGCGTGTGTTTAATCCATCAGCACGCACAGCATAAAAGAGCTGTGTCATTTGATTAATTGCCCTGTCTGCACTCTAAATTCACCTGCTGCGGTTTAATGACTCGTAATGATCTAGCAATTGCTGTTTCATCTCGGCACTGGGCCACATTTAAACACGCCATAATCTCATTCCTCTCATTACATCATCTATTACTGTGATTCACTTTCTGTTTTTACTCCTCAGAGGTCATTCAGATAAAAAATCTTTAGTCATTATAGTTAAAATCTTAGTGTTAGCATGCCGGATATGCATACCAATGTAGAGCTCTATGGTTTTACCTCATCGTAGACTTAATTACAAGATAGAATGCAAAGCACATTAAATACAGTTTAACAACAACAACAAAAAATATTAATTACAACAAATCAAACACAAAGAACAAAGAATTATAAATATGGCAGTCCAAAGTAAAGCTAAAAGACCGAGAGGATATATATGATGTATAAACAGTGAAAAAGATGTAGCAAGAGACACATTACTTCAATTAAAAACAATGTCATAGCAATGTATTCTATTATATATTGTTTTATATTATATTATATACTATTATGTAGTCTATTATTCTTATTAAATTGAATTAGTTTACAAAAATTAAAAAAGTGAGTTCATTTCTATTATGAAAAGGGGGAAATACAATTGTTTGTATTCTTTTTTTAATTCTTTGTTTATGTTTAAAGTATTTTGCATATAAAACTAAATAATTAACTACAGATTCAAGGGGTTTATTTTCTGAATTCTCATAATAAAAAAAAACAGTTTGTCTTTATGTCTTGCTCTCAGTGCCGTTGCACTGATCAAAGACCCTTGACATTTCCTTTCCCACGCTGTCAAGCTCTCATCACGTGGTCATGTTTTCCCATGCTGTCATCGCTCCTTCACAGCCCACGATCCGCACGCGACACTTTAATACTAAAGGAGTGAGATACATTGAGGTGATCCAAGAGGTGGTCTTTTAGGAGAATTTTTCATCTACAGTAATGTATCACAGAAAGAACATTTATTCTCTATGTCCAAATATCTAGATAAAATGGAGTATAAAGGGTAAATCTTGTGGAGAATCTTAAAATTAACATCTTTTATTTGTTAGAGATTCAGTATTTATTAGGCATAAGCCAGGTTTTATGCAGTTAATTTCTTGAATGTAAGATCTCCAATAAAATTTCCCTCTCGGAGTAATTCTTCTTTGAGTTTAAAAAAATCCGGCGAATGTGATTATTATTGCATTTCCTATCTGTTATATCAATACCATCTAAAAGTAATTTAGATCTCATATAAACCAAAGATGAGAACAATTAAACCAGGACGAATAGCTCTTCTTAATAGATTAAATTCTTTACTGGAAGTCCATAGAGAATCAGGAACATATCAAATAAAGAATGTTACATATGTTATTGTCAAACTATCTGGGGGAGAAAAGAGATTTATTACGAACCATAACGAGTTCATTGTTCCAATGGGCATTTTGTGAGGAGAAAAGTTGAGAAAACGTTTGAGTTGGGAAATTTGGATAAATTAATTGGTTAAAAGTTAGAAGGGGAATAATTACATTTTAAGACAAAGGAGAGGCCACCTTTCATGTTAAACATATTACTTGGAATAAAGAACCATAAGGAATTACTATATGCAAGACATTTTTTTATCCAGTTAACTCTAAAAGCATTGATGGTGTCAGCAATGTCTAAGAAATCAAGACCTCCTTGAGTTTTACAGCCGGAAAGTACATCCTTTAAAAAGTTATGTGATTTATTTTTCCAAACAAAATTCAAGAAAAGCTTACTGATGTCTTTAATAAATGTATCATTAAGAAAAAGAGAGAGAGGGGGGGACGGGTAAACATCCCGTACATGAGAAAGTACTTCCGCTTTGGATAAAAGGACTCTAAAAACCAAGCTCAGATCCCTTTGAAGTCAGGAGTTGGAAATTACTTTCGATTTAGCGATCTTTCGATTAAAGTTAAGATTTTCCCTAGTTACAACATTTGTAGTTAATTGAATACCTAAATATTTAACTGTATGTTTCACTGGAGTATTATTGAAATTAAAATCATTACATTCATGAAGTGGCAATAATTCACATTTGGCAGTGTTTAATTTTAGACCAGACACACTGGAGAAACGTTTTACTAATTTCAAAACAAGAGTCAATTGGGTTTTGTCTTTTAAAAATAAGCTAGTGTCATCTGCCAGTTGAGCGATCTTTATTTCTCTACCAAAAAACAGATATTTCCTCAAACTCAGGATCATGTAAGATACTTAATGATTAAAGTTCAGTGACCAGCAAAAATAAAAAAGGAGAAATTTGGCAGCCTTGTCTCCAGGCTCGATTAATTTCAAATCTGTGGGATGTTTCCCATCGTAGTGTTTTGTGTTACCATTGTCAATATATCTTATATGAAAATGACTTGGCAGCTTCCATCACCTGAAAGTGGGGAATGGTGTTGTGCCGTAAAGCAAATTAAAGCATTTATTGTATCACATAATTCATGGTCTCACTAAAGGCTGAGCCACGCAAAAATACTCTGTACCCTTGTCGGGAACATATATCATCAAAATATTGCATACAATAATCAATTATTCTTATGTTGCTTGTTGCTCTGTAGCTTTGGTGCTCTAACTGAAATTAAAGCTCAGTGTCAAGCGGCTACATAAAATATATATTTTGCACAGTAGCATTGCAATCTGCTATAGACTAATGGCCTTACTTTACACAAAGATGTTAAACTTATGCTGATTTAGTCCTTGTTTTTCTAATCCAAGTTAAATCATATTTCAAATATTCCTAAATTACCCTTAAGTTCTTCATGCAATTGGAGAAAATATACAATCTTAAAATAGTCAGTTTTATAACGCATACTGATTGCTGCTGTATTATTGCTGCCTAATTTATTAATGGTTCAAAGGACATGGGCAAACATGTAAAGATTAACTACATAGCAACAGCTTTATTTTTAACCTCTTACCTCTGGTAGCATGTTTGGTAATATATACTGTACTTACAGTACATAGATAATTTGTGCATGGCAACATAGAGATTGCGGTGATATTTACTGGGTCACATTCTGATTTAGAACATGTTTGGAAATGTATGGATTTTTCTCTAATTGTAGTCAAAGGTATTAGGTGCATGGAAAAGCATGGAAAAATTATCTTAAATGAAGTAACATATTTTGTTCCCACCTCTGTGTCCAGAACAAAAAACACAATGGCCTAAAAGGGATTTGACTTGTCACTTTTTTTTTAAAAAAGCATTATTTCACCTTTGAGTTAAACACGTAAGGGTTACAGCTTGTAAAGCTGTGTACATTTATATTGTAGAGTTGTGCATGTCATCGCTGACTGTGAAGTCTTGGTAGGGGCTTGGCCTTTTAACTGGGCAACAGATGGTACTGAATTTGAGGTTGAGATGTTTAAAGGTCGTGGAGGGACAATGTAGTTGCTCTCTCTCTCTCTCTCTCTCTCAGATTTAAGAGCCAGTACATATGGAGCGCTCACAGTGGGTTTAACCTTAAACTCACACAACAAAGAAAGACAAAGAGATGAATGAATTCCAACTTATGGTGGAGCACATAGTGGTATGCACACTGATAGGCATTGGTGGTAGGCATTCATACAACATACAGTAAGAATCCTCATGCTGCAGGAAATACTGAATAGGAATATGATGATATACTGTATTGTGGAAAGGATGCATAAAGCTTATTTATATGTGCAGACTGGTCAAAGGGCAAAAACTGCAATTCTAGTGCTGATAAAACGTCACTGAAAAAAATCTAGTATAGTATTGAACATTGTGACAGAATTTTTAATTTATTTATTTATTAATAATTAATTTATTCGTTCATCTCCTGGATTAAATGACATCTTTGATTTACATCTGAAAGTCTTCAGATTTGTCTTTGTCAGCTTTGCACATCTGGATCTGGATATTTTTGCCCATACTTCCTGGCAAAACCATTGAACCTCTGTCACACTGGAACGGAGCCTGGGTATGCAACATATTTTGTGCAAATATTTTTAGACTTGACCATAAATTAAAATGTAAACACCTTTGTAACAACAATGAAATGGGAAAGATTTGTATTAGCTTGGGGCAAATAGTGTTATCTGTAGTAATGTAATTACTAACCCTAACCCTTTTCACAGTAGATTTTATCCTCTGTTGGCCTTGTTAAAGAGTTATATTCCTTGACTTCAATTTTTTTTTTTTTTTTTTAATCAATGCCATTTTAGTATAAAAATGTTCTGGCACAATAATTCAAAAGCGCATGTGATGTTTTACTGTAAATAAAATGAACACCATGAGGCCAATTGCTTTTCTGCCTTGTTTAGAATTATTGATTAAAAACCTTGAGCTGTGCATTGAGGAGCACACAGCGAGCAAAATGGAAGCCAGTGCGCTTTCTGAAACCTCCTAATGAATTATGTGCCACGGATGACATATTTCATATATTTTATACTATACCAAGAGGTTTGATAGAATCCATATCTGTTCACAGCCTTGAGCATGCATGAGGAAAAGCTGATGCAGACTTAAGGCATATGGTAAATATTAGTTAATAAAGAATGATTAATTATTGTTAATATAAGCATATCTTCAGAAAGATTGGGCCACTATGAGGCCACAGAGCAAGTTCAGTATACTTAGTTACATTATTTTATATTTATCTTTTTATTTTAACTATTGTTCAGTCTTGCCCTGAGGGGTAAGGTCATTGATTGCAGAAGGCAATTGCAGTAGAACCTGGTTTTTGTTTTTTCTTGAATTTAATTTGCCTTTCTTTGCCATATATATAAACTAATCTGTCTATATGCTGTAGTTATGAATTGTTTCTCCTTTTTCAGTCTTTTATGACTAACCAACTTTTAAGGAAATACTTACTAGTATACATTATAGTCCAAAACAAGTCTTCCTTATTTTATATATTATTTTATAAGTCATTTATTTTCTTGGGGCACATACGTTCTACAACTGCTCATTAGTCATTTTAGCTCCATTTGGCAATATACCCTCTTGGAGAGGAAAAGCTATACATCTCATTATTGGGGAAGTTATTTTAAAAATGACAGTAAAAGATGAAGTGCCAAAAGGAGTCTCAAACGCAATTTCTAATCCAAACAAACCATCTGCCAAGGAATGATGAGGGGCACATAAATTAATGTAACAGAGGATGAAATCCTGAGGCTCCTCTTACCTTGATTAACCACCGGACTGAGCAGGACATAAGTACACTCATTGATAGAGAAGCAGCTGGGAAAAATTAAAGTGTGTCCACACATGGCCTTATACAAGTGGCTAAAAAGATTTTTTTTAAAAACAACAACAAAAAAAACGCACAAACAAGATTGAAGCCCTTAGGCAGTACGAGCTCAGAATAGTTTTTATATATATTATATTTCTCTCCAACACACAATCCAATGGACGACAACCATTAATAAAACAAATAACAATAATCTTAAAATTATACATTTAGGCAAAAGTTGTTTACCAAATTGTGTGAATCGTAATCACTCATGCCGTGTTATGGGTAAAGTCAATGTACGACAGTAAATGATAATCATTGTAGATGACATTTCAGTAAAGATGTCTTATTTGGCAAAATAATGAATCATACCCTTCATTCACGACACCAGGTCCAGTGGAGAAAATATCAAAGCAATGTAATACAAAATGCAAAGTGATGTAATAACTGATTTATAGCAATGAATGCATCCAATCTAAGACAATGACCCAGAACACCCTGCCAACACAACAGAGACTTCATCAGTGGAAAGAAGTTTAAAGTTTTAGACTGGCCAAGTCAATTATCAGGATTTAACGCAACAAAACATGGCTTTCACCTCCTGAAGAGGAGACTGCAGGGGGACTGGAGGGAGAAACCCCCAAAACAAACACCAACTGAAAGGAACTGGAGCTGTGGTACAAGCCTGGAAAAGCATGACAAAAGAAGACTGCAACAGTTTGGAAATACAGTATTTGTGCATCATGCTCTAGAGGCAAGTATTGCAAGCAAGGGCTATGCAACCAAATATTTAGTGCATAAAATTTTGATCACTAAGATTTGGATGGTCTGGCATGAACAAGAGCTTTGTTGTTTAACATATCTAGATAAAGTTGTTTGATTATGAATTCTGATCTCTTGTCTCATATTCATCTTTTCATCTCAAACCCAAATATCTTTAGTGTATAGCAAACCAATACTGGTCCTGCTGTTTCAACAGAACTGTAAAATCCCTGAGAGAAAGAGGGAGTTCTCTTGATTGGCAGCTGTTCTTTTTCATTTTGTGACTCCAAATAGTGACAGGACCACCTACAATTACAGATAGTCACACACTTTTTCAGTTAATAGATGATTGCTGCAATATAAGGCTAGTTATATTACCAATAATTGAAAACATACCTGTTTTTTGTGCTGTCAAAGTGAAAAAGAAACAGGCCTCAGTTAATTTCAGCAAATTCCTGTTGGAGTTCTGGGTTCAAATGCTACATGAGGTGAGAGTCTTGATTAGATTAGATTAGGGAGCAAGGTTTGTCGACACTGGCCTCAATAGTATATTATACCACTGGATAGATGCTTTATTTAAACCTGTGCTCATCCCATATCCTTGAATGAGTGTAAAATGTCATAGCCCCTGTGGAGCTGTGCAAATTAACTTTCCTTTTTTTGCTGTTGGAATGAGAATTCCGGACTGTGTCAGACATAAAGGGCTGTATAATATTGAATAGAGCTGCCTTTGAAGTCTTCAACCTCCACAGAGATCTAGTTCATCAAGTTCATTTAGTGTTACCAGCCTTAAAAATCACCAATTAACATTACCTCAGATAACGGCAGTAGCAGTCAGGCACATCAATATCAAATGGTCAAAGGAGATCATTGCGTATTTTGGATGGTCTTTAGAAAGAAATAAAAATCAGGAAAGATCATGTAATTTGAAGGTGTGTTCAAACTTTTGACTGGTAGGATACATTCACTACCTTTGCATTTCACTACATTTCTTAGTGTTAGTGCCTGGAAAAAGACTTAGGATTTTTTTTTTTTTTTAAATATTCCCAAATGTTAAAGGCAGGATGCAAATGATTTGGTGTAACCAGTTGGCACCAGAGATCGCATAATTATTTAATTAATAAAAAAAAAAAAAATGCAACCACATGGGGGGCGCAATCCAGTGTCTTCTTGTGCCAGTCCCTAGTCTGGATAAATGCAGAGCGTTGTGTCAGGAAGGGCATCCGACATAAAACATTTGCCAAATCAATGATGCAAATCACAAATAATTCCCATACCAGATCAGTCGCAGCCCAGGTTAACAATGACCGCCACTGGTGCTGTTGACCTACAGCAGGTGTGCCCAACCAGTCGATCGCGGTCGACCGGTCGATCGCAGACTGCTTTCCAGTCAATCTCGAGAGTAAACTGCCTTCTGGTTTGTCCTTTCTCTTTCTTCACTGTTTCCATGCCTCAAACCTCAAATAAAACAATAACCTTTATAGACAAAGTATTTCTTGAGTAAAGAAACCCTGTACTTATTTTAAAAAACAGTTATTTCTTTTTTTCGCTGAAAAGAGAAGTTGAGAGAGCTGCAACTTCCTTTAAAAGGCAACTACTGTATGGCAGAAGCAAAAAAAAAAACGGCAATTTGGATCACCATTTCAAAACTGGGCACAAAAGCTACATAGTGTATGCAGATTTCCCGGCTAAATCAGCTCTATGCAGCTGAAAAGTCCAGGAATTGAAGAGGCAGTTAGCAGCACAGCAGTGCATTTTCACCAGGCCAAACACCAAGGGTAAGGCTGCAACTATAGCATCTTATCGCGTCAGTCACGTTCTTCTAAAACACAAGAAGTCAAATGGCAAAGTTGTGAAAGAAGAATTTGTCATGGCTGCAGACGCACTATTTGGTCACTTCAAGAATAAAAGTGATATCATAGCTGCCGTTAAGGACGTGCAATTATGCCGTAGCACTGTTACACGGCGATGTGAGGGATGTCGAGGCGCAGTTAAGGAAGGATATTGAACAGTGTGAATGTTTTTCTCTTCAATTTGATGAGTCGACTAATGTTGTGGATGTGGCACAGCTGTGTGTTCTCATTAGAATGGTTTTTGGAGACGTGGGTGCAAAAGAAGAGCTAGGGTTAGGGTTAATAACTTTATTGTCACAATTAGACTATGTTTTATTATATATGGATTAGGGCTACTTTCTGTTTGTTTTGTGCACATTAAATATGTAAATATGCTATGAGTAGCAACTGACTTTCTGTTTGGACTGGTAGATCTCGGCACACTGACAAATTAAAAAGTAGATCTTTGTTCAAAAAAGGCTGGGCACCCCTGACCTACAGGGTGCCGGTGGAAATTGGGCTGCTGTTGGTCGAAGAAGGAGAGGAGGAAGGCGTGTTCGAAAGCAGAGAGAGAAGAGGAAAGGCAAGAGTTTAGAAGTGATAGTAGGGACTTTGAATGTTGGGACCATGGCAGGGAAGGAAAGAGAGTTGGTTGATATGATGCAGAGAAGGAAGGTGGATATACTGTGTGTCCAGGAGACCAGGTGGAAAGGGAGTAAGGGCAGAAGCTTAGGAGCAGGGTTCAAATTGTTTTACCATGGTGTGGATAGGAAAAGAAATAGAGTAGGAGTTATCCTGAAAGAGGAATTTGCTAGGAATGTTCTAGAGGTGAAGAGAGTATCAGATAGGGTGATGAGTCTGAAGCTGGAAATTGAAGAGATAATGTTCAATGTTGTTAGTGGTTATGCTCCACAGGTAGGATGTGAGTTAGAAGAGAAGGAGAAATTCTGTAGTGAGTTAGATGAAGTGATGCAGAGAGTGGTGATTGGTGCAGACTTCAATAGACATGTTGGGGAAGGGAACAGAGGTGATGAAAATGTGATGGGCAGGTTTGGTCTTCATGACAGGAATGTAGAAGGACAGACGGTGTTGGACTTTGCAAAGAGGATGGAAATGGCAGTAGTAAATACTTGCTTCCAGAAGAGGCAGGAACATAGGGTGACATATAAGAGTGGAGGACTACATGTTGTAATCTGAAAGAGATCGGTGACTGCACTGTGTTGGTAAGGGAGAGTGTAGACAGACAACACAGAATGGTGGTGTGTAAATTAACCTTGGTGGTGAGGAAGGTGAAGAGGACAAAGGCAGAGCAGAGGACAAAGTGGTGGAAGTTGAAAAAGGAAGAATGTTGTGCAGTCTTTAGGGAGGAGTTGAGACAGGCTATGGGTGGTCAGGAGGTGCTTTCAGGTGACTGGACAACTACAGCCAATGTGATCAGGGAGACAGGGAGGAGGGTACTTGGTGTATCATCAGGTAAGGGAAAAGTGGACAAGGAGACTTGGTGGTGGAACGAGGATGTCCAGGAGTGTATACAGGGAAAGAGGCTAGCTAAGAAGAAGAGGGACACTGAGAGGACTGAAGAGAGTAGACAGGAGTGCAGGGAAATGCAGCATAAGGTGAAGGTAGAGGTGGCAAATTCCAAACAAAGAGCATATGAGGACTTGTATGCTAGGCTGGACAGTAAGGAGGGAGAGGTGGATCTGTACAGGTTGGCGAGGCAAAGAGATAGAGATGGGAAGAATGTGCAGCAGGTTAGAGTGATTAAAGATAGAGATGGAAATGTACTGACAGATGCCAGGAGGGTGATGTGAAGATGGAAGGAGTACTTTGAGGAGTTGATGAATGAGGAAAACGAAAGAGAACAAAGAGTAGAAGAGGTGACTGTTGTGGAACAAGACATAGCAAATATTAGTAAAAGTGAGGTGAGAAGGGCATTGAAGAGGATGAAGAGTGGAAAGGCTGTTGGTCCTGATGACATACCTGTGGAGGTGTGGAAGTGCTTAGGAGAGGTGGCAGTAGAGTTTCTGACTAGTTTGTTTAACAAGATCTTTGAGAGTAAGAGGATTCCAGAGGAAAGGAGGAGAAGTGTCTTGGTGCCGATTTTTAAGAACAAGGGAGATGTGCAGAGCTGTGGCAATTACAGAGGCATAAAGCTAATGAGCCATACAATGAAGATGTGGAAAAAAGTAGTGGAAGCTACAGTAGGTTAAGGACAGAGGTGAGCATTTGTGAAAAGCAATATGGTTTTATGCCTAGAAAGAGTACATCAGATGCAGTATTTGCTTTGAGGATGCTGATGGAGAAGTACAGAGATGGTAATAAAGAGGTGCATTGTGTCTTTGTAGATTTAGAGAAAGCATACGACAGGGTGCCGAGAGAGGAGCTGTGGTGTTGTATGAGGAAGTCTGGAGTGGCAGAGAAGTATGTTAGAGTGGTGCAGGACATGTATGAGAGCGCTAAGACAGTGGTAAGATATGCTGTAGGTGTGACAGAAGAGTTCAAGGTGAAGGTGGGTCTGCATCAAGGATCGGCTCTAAGCCCCTTTTTGTTTGCTCTGGTGATGGACAAGATGACAGATTAGGTAAGACAGGAGTCTCCATGGATTATGATGTTTGCAGATGACATTGTGCTTTGTAGCGAGAGCAGGGAACAGGTGGAGGAACATTTGGAGAGGTGGAGGTATGCTCTGGAAAGCAGAGGAATGAAGGTTAGCCGCAGCAAAACGGAATACATGTGTGTGAATGAGAGGGACCCAAGAGGAATGGTGAGGCTACAGGGAGCAGAGGTAAAGAAGGTGCAGGATTTTAAGTACTTAGCGTCAACGGTCCAGAGCAACAGAGAGTGTTCAAAGGAGGTGAAAAGGCGGGTACAGGCAGGTTGGAATGGATGGAGAAAAGTTTCAGGTGTGTTGTGCGATAAAAGAGTATCAGCGAGAATGAAAGGAAAGGTGTACAGGACAGTGGTGAGACCAGCAATGCTCTATGGCTTAGAGACAGTGGCACTGAAGAAAAGACAGGAGGCAGAGCTGGAGGTAGCAGAGCTGAAGATGTTGAGGTTCTCTTTGGGAGTGACAAGGATGGATAGGATCAAGAATGAGTTCATCAGAGGGACAACCCATGTTAGAGGTTTTGGAGATAAAGTCAGAGAGGCCAGATTGAGGTGGTTTGGACATGTTCAGAGGAGATATTGTGAATATATCGGTAGAAGGATGCTGAGGTTGGAACTGCCAGGAAGGAGGTCTGGAGGAAGACCAAAGAGGAGATTTATGGATGCAGTGAGAGACGACAGGAAGCAGAGGATAAGGTTAGATGGAGGCAGATGATTCGCTGTGGCGACCCCTGAAAGGGAACAGCCGAATGACGAAGAAGAAGAAGAAAAAAAATACTTAAACAAGAACACCATGAAATTCAATCCTGTGGGAAAGTATCAGTCAGGGTTTTATTATATACTGTATAACCACATACATATATAACCAAATATATTTGGTTATACATAATTTTTTGGTTGTCTCCAGCTTTTTTGTGACCCAGGGCAGTGAATACTTACACAGCCAACTAATTACATTAGATAAGACTTTATTATAACAGAACAGAGTATAGGAACAAAACTAATGAAAGGAATGAAATATCCACTTGTGTGATTAATCTTTCTGTGACAATAAAATACAAAGGGATGTAAAAGTCTGAGACCACAATAAAAGTCTGCAAAATAAACAATAGGGTTTGAAAATGTGAAACATTTAAAAGGAAATAAAACAAATGTTTATATTCAAAATTCTGCATAATTTCAAATGCAAGTAAAATTATGATGTTCATTGCTTTGGTCAGAAGGTCAGGATTTTCTAATGCCTATTCTTATCTATTGAAGCATATGTGCATGAGCTCAACGATCTATTGCATGCGCATCTACATTAAAGCAAAAAAAACTTTACCCAAGGCACAGTACATCATGTGAACATGGCACTTCATAAAAACAACAAACACCCTTAAAATCCTCATTAGCTTTATTAAGCATAAGAAGATGCAGGTGAAATAAACACAGCACAGTTGCCGCTTCAGTCGTCAAGACATTATTGTTTGCTACACATTATCCTTGATTGTGTGCTGCTTCTAGACAGCTGTTGCGATTTTGTCTGAGGCACTTGATAACATGCATGTATGGTTATAATTTTCTGCAGATAAATATGCTAATTGACATGGCTCAAGATAAGAGGAGCAAAGGAAGTGGTGGCCAAAGGCAGTCACAATTCGAATAAAGGGAATTCCATTGATCCACAGCCTAATGGCTTGATCTAGGGTTGCGTACAGGCATGTGCCGATAAGAAATAATTTTCTAATAGTATATAAAAATTACTTAATGTTTAGCTGTACTGCTAATTTCATAATTAAAAACATTTTTTGAAGCTACATATCTTCGTTTTTCAAACTGTAATGCCTTCTAGAAAAAATACAGTGCGGTCTACAAATGTCCATGCTTCTCTCCTAATTAAACAGGCAAACAGCTTAAAAATTAACTGAAGAGCAATGACGTGGTGCTTGTTGATTATTGGCACAAGTCTTATCTTGAATTGCATTCATGCTACCTTGCTTGCATTTCTCAGTTTACAGTAAACTGATATAAATGACTATAATTTCAAGGTTGAGTAGTCCTTTTGAGCAGGTTTCTTAGCATGCCTCCAAGCCAGGCTTCATTTCACTGAATGGCATACATTGAATTTACACATCGTCCATCTTGATTATTAGAAAAATGTACAAAACTGAAAGGTTTACCCTAAAAATAGAACATTCACATGCCCATTCTCAAACAGCTTTAGTGAACGTTGTGTTCATGTATTTGATATGTTGCTGTGTGCAGTACTGGGTTGTTCTGCCTGGTCCTGGTGCTGTAGGTAGTTTCTGAGCTTGTAGTCTTGAGTTGGTGTGCTTCACTATTGGAGAAAGACCATTTCACTTGACCTTGCAACCTCGATAGAGGGTTGTCTGCAAGACAAGAAAGAACCTTTTTGAGGCAATCTTAATGCAAACATACTGCCGCCAAGACAAATAAAGTCTTGGTTAGAGTTTGTTGAAATAGATGAGGTACAAGTAAAAACAGAACTGTTTTTATCCTATTCCTGTACCTTTACTTCTGTACCTATCTTGATCACACCTTTCTGGTCTTGCTAGCTTTAGCAGACAGTCACTCATTCACTCTCACTCATCGTATTCCTGTAAACAGGGATGCGGGGGGGACCTGGTACCTATCCCAGGAGACTTGGACCATGAGGTGGGGTACACCCCTGACAGGGTGCCAATCCATTGCAGGGCACACACAGATACACACACTCACACACTACGGGCAATTTGGGGAAAGCCAATTAGTCTAATCTGCATGTCTTTGGATTGTGGTTAAAACTTTTGCAGAAAATGTAACCAATCCAGCCTTCTTTTATAACCTTCTTTTATAGAAAGCTTGATCAACCTTACTACTCAAAGAAAGTTTTCCCACTTCCAGTTATTTATTAAGAAAGTGTGTCCAAATCCGCCAAATCCAGCAGATACTGTAAGGCCTCATCAATCCCAACAGTTTTTGTTTAGTGATATACAGAGTAGTATGTTTGGTCTCTTTTGCCAGGTATACTAAGAAGTGATTTTATCATTCTGAATGGTTGTTAGTCTTTGTGTTTGCCTTTTGATTTCTAATTTTGAATTATAACTTGTATACATTTATACAGTATGAGTTCCATGTACCTGAAGCACCGCATGCCTGTGTGCCCTCATTAGACCGTCTATGTGTGCAGACCTGCAGATCATGCTAGTCGTCTAGATGCTGCTCCTCCCAGGTGGATGTGGGGATGGCGCTGTACGGGTCCATGATGACTTTGGCACAGCGGATGATCATGGCCACCAGCAGCAGGCAGAGGAAGGCAATGCATGCCAGAGTCAAGCCCTGGTCCACGTCCACAAACTCGGGATCTGGCGTTGTTTCCTCCATCGCTTCGGCTTCGCTCTGTCCACATCGAGCTGGGCCAGCGCTACCATCCTGATTGTTTAGCTGAGAGAAAAAGATAGAAATGCTAACCTTATAATGTATTTTTCCTAATTATATTTAATGTTACAAGCTATTTATGATTAAATGCAGATCAGTGTATTCGTTTAATGTGTTGAGATATTGTCCCAAAGATATTTGTCATGTAATATGATCTACTGTATTTACTATTAGAAACAAATTCATTTTTGACACAGGCTAACTATTTAGATTTAATAAGAGTATGGGATCTTTCATGCATTATATTTAACAGTAGATACAAAATTAAGATAGAAGATTCCACTAATAATGCTAATAATGAGGTAAGATTTATATACAATAGATTTAATCACTCTCAATTCAATTAAAAAAAACTCAATTTATTACAAATATTTTTTTAATTTACACAGCAAATTGCTAAGCTGTATTTTTAATCCAACAGTACAAAATCAAGAGATGACAAGAGATCAGGAAGAACTTCAATGAGCTTAACCCCTGAAAATGTTGAAACCATTCGTCTTTCAACTTGTGCATGATGATCATTGGAGAACTATCCATAATGTTGCTGCCATTGTTGGTGGGCCGTGTTGCTATCAAGTTCTTCCACAGGTTGCTGACCCAGGAACAGAGTCTGCCCAAAACTGGGTGACGTGGATGACCTGTCCTTCATATCGAGGATCATTACCGGTGTATGGGTACGACCCTGAGAAGAAGGGACATTCTTTACAGTTGAAGATCCCATCATCTCTACAACCAAAAAAGGCGAGGCAGGTCCAAAGCTCAACCAACTGCATGCTGATCGTCTTTTTCAACATTTGCGGCATTGTGCTTTGAGAATTCGTCTCCAATTTCTCTACTGTCAGGTTTTAAGGTGTCTAACAGAGTGTAAACAGAGCTAATCTCAAATTTTTTTAGATATCACCTCGTACTTATCTAAGCAATGGTACATGCAATATGCATGTCAATGTCAAAATACAAAAGTACTGGCCATGGTGACGGAATTTAGTCCAGGATCACCAGTATTCCCTCATTGTACATGATAAAGTCAGTACTGCGTCAGGATTTCAAATTTAAGACCATTTCATATACTGATGGTTTGTCAAAGGCCTAGAAAAACGTATGCCAATATTGCATGAAAAAAAGAACAAATATGTGTCATTTTAAATGATTCTTCGACATGATGCTTTTATTTGTCTGAAAAACAGAACAGGCAAAACAAATTTGACATTAAAATATTCTTTGACATTTTTAATGTTGAACAATCAATATTAATTAATGCTTCATGCCATAGAGTTACTGACTGCATACATACACTACATAGCATGTTACACCACACATACTGTACAGGATTTATTATAGTTACTCTAATACTACCTAGCAAAACGCTTAGTTCCGCAGTGGCTCTATTAGCTTATTTGTCATGTTGCTACCACTAACAGTACTGATATTGTTGTGGGACCACACTTGCCAGTGGAAAGTCATTTGAGGTGTACTGTTAGGTGACAGATAACAGGAGCTAAAATACTGTATGTGTTGGGTTTTTTTTTCACAATGCACAAAATGACACCCAAACAGAATGCACTTTGAGCACTTCTGAAGGTGGTCTTAGTAAAGCTTGTTTCTGGGTTAAATTGTCTGCATAGTAAAATTGCTGAGTCATGGATCTGAAACCACTCAGAGCATTGAACCAGCTTTTAGACCGTTGATGATGCAAACATTTTTCAAACTCAGAGCCACTTCGTGTTTGGCTGCTTGGTAAACCTGTGTGTATTTGTATACAGTTAAGATACTGAGACAGCTCATACAGAGACAAATGCTAAGTACCTAAACACTATCCATCTGACATCCAAATCTCTTACTAAACACGGAGCCCTGTATGCTCAGAGATTTCTGCAAACCTTCTTCCTAAATGGCAAGTGATCAGTCAACAGAGTGATCGTGAGCAAAATACAGAACGGCGCAGTAAATCCTACTGTAGCTGCTTTCTGAAACCACTCTACACGCAGCAGTGCTTGAAATTGCAACTGTTACAATTTGTATTCATATTTTATACTTTATCACATAGCCAGGGTCCTATTTTCAATCTCTCAGAACATAACTCAACTTCATTCGATTAAACTCTTTGCCTATTAGGATTCCACATTGCCACTTCACTTAGCTAATAAAAAAGTTGTTTAGTGCTTTATGTTCACTCATATTTACTGATGAAAGAAAAAGAAGAGGGACATGAGAGAAATGGCCATGAGAGGCATTCCGATCAGTGGATTCAAGTGAATTGTTTGGTAATGCCTATTCTTGCTGCTGTGCTCTCGACTTTTAATGATAATAATAATAATAATAAGTTTATTTTATATAGCGCCTTTCAAGAGACGCTTTACAAGAGACGCTTTCTCAAGGCCGCTTTACAATAACTAAAATATTTATACATAGAAAGAGAAATCTGAGAAACAACAAAAACAAAATACAGACAAACTTGAAATCCATAGTATTTATCTAGTCACATATTCAAAGATTGGGAAAACAGGACGAGAAAAGATATGTTTTAAGGTGGGTTTTGAAATCCTGTAGTGAAGGAAGATCACGGATGTGTTTGGGAATAGAATTCCAGAGTGTAGGGGCAGAAATACTAAATGCTCGTCCTCCAAATGATGCTAATCTATGGCGAGAAATTAACAGTAGACCACCATCTGCAGATCGGAGTGTGCGAACAGGGGAATAAGTATGAATAAGATCAGAAATATATGGGGGGGGGGGGGGCAAGACCATGCAGTGCTTTGAAGGTGATAAGAAGAATCTTGTATTGAATGCGAAAGCGAACAGGTAGCCATTGAAGTTTGTGTAGGATGGGAGTGATGTGTGAGGATTTCTTTGAGTAAGTGAGGACCCTAGCAGCAGAGTTCTGAATGTATTGGAGCTTATTTAATGTTGTATTTGGTAGACCATAAAAAAGAGAATTACAGTAGTCGAGTCGAGAAGTAATGAAAGCCTGAACTAGTGTCTCAGCATCCTTGATGTCTAAGAAGGGCCATAGACGAGCTATATTACAGAGGTGATAAAAGGCAGATTTAGTAAGTGACAAAATGTGAGGTGGAAAGGAAAGATAGGAGTCAAATGCTATACCCAGATTTTTTACGGCGGTGGAAGGTCTAACCAAGGTCCCGGAAATGTTAACAGAATCAGTACAGGAAAGAAGCAATGTTTTTAGGTGAACCAACAAGTAAAAATCTGTTTTATCAGTTTTGAGCTTGAGAAGGTTACTGGTCAACCTAGCATTTATGTCATCAACGCAAGCTGAAATGGAGTTAGTGGGAAAGGGATGGTAGTGTTGAAAACTGATATAGAGTTGAGTGTCGTCTGCATAACAGTGGAAATTGAAACCATGACGGCGGATGATTTTACCTCAAGGAAGCATGTAGATGATGAAGAGTAGTGGGCCAAGAACAGAACCTTGCGGAACACCATGAGAAACAGGAGCGGTAGAAATTTAGTAGTTAAACATTTTTATACAAGAAAAAGCTTTTTAATAGGAACACATTCTGACAAAAATGAATCATTATCATAGGACCCAAAGGGAACATACACTCTGGAACCTAGTAAATATTTTTGAGATTTACTAGCTGATGCTGTACTGTATTTTCATTGTAGTGTATTTTTTTTCTCCCAGATTTTCTCCCTAATTTAGTCGTGTCTAATTCCTCCCCGTCACTAGGGGGCTCCCACATTAAGGCTACTACTACCACTCAGTCGGGAGGGCCGAAGACTATCACGTGTTTCCTCCGAACCATGTGACGCCAGCCGACCGCATCTTTTCGAACTGCTCACTCACGCACCATTGGGTGCAGCGTAACACACTCGGAGGACAGCGCTATCCGCTCCTTCCGCTTGCATGAGCTCACAGACACCCCTGATTGGATGTAGAGCCGTGATTAATGTGGGAGCACGAAGTACCTCTCATCCCTCCCCTCTGAGAGAGCTCGGCCAATCAGCTCTCTCTAGACCTTCGGCTGTGTGAGGTTACAGCATCACCCGGGAATCGAACTCGTGATCTCCGCATGATAGGACGAGCATCTTTACTACTGCGCCACTCGGAGGCACTGTAGTGTCTATTTCATTGCCGTCACGTGAAAATGTTTGAGCAGATACATACAGTAGGAACAGAAAATTTACTAAACTTAGAAAGGATGATGATAATTTTTTTTTGACTCCTAAAAATAGGATGTTCATGTCAAGTCAGGACATGTGGTGAAATTCCTCATGAATTAGGTTGTAAAACTTGACATTTCACTGTGTAGGATGGAATCCATAGTATCCCCTTCAAGCACGGTACAGTGATGGGATTCCTAGCTGCAGGGAAACATTTAAATGACACAAAAGCTCCAAAGAAACCTGTACTGTATGTCCGTGAATGACAATCCTGACCAAGATGGGTTGGAGCTCATTGTAGTCGTTCCCATGAACATTCAGTGAAAGTCGACAGATCACTTATCACCAACATTGTGGAAGAGAGGAATCAGTCTGTGGGAACTGTACATACAATTCTGCTCAACGGTTAAGACGTTGGCCTACTGATCGTGTGGTCAAGGAGTTCTGGAGCGAGAACCCCTTAACTGCTGGCAAATATAACAAGATAAATGTACAGTAAGTCACTCTGGATAAGGGCATGCGCTAAATGCCATACAAGTACTTTCAGACTGCAAAGCATCTATAAAATACTTCTGAGTCATCTGAAAATATATTTGGATTAATTTACTCTCACTCACTCAGACATCTTATATACCGCTTTATCCTGTATTCAGGGTCACAGAGACCTGGAGCCTATCCCAGGAGGCTTAGGGCACGAAGCAGGGTACACCCTGGACAGGGTGCCAATCCATCGCAGGGCAATTTTGGGAACCCCAATTAGCCTAGCCTGCATATCTTTTGGAGGAAACCGGAGTACCCGGAGGAAACCCACCAAGCACGGAGAGAACATGCAAACTCTATGCACACAGAGACGGGAATCGAGCCTGGCAAGGAATCAAACTCGGACCCTGGAGGTGTAAGGTGTGCTGTCTAGATTAATTTAGATTATTTCATATATATACTTGTTACATAAACCAATGCACACATAAGAATGTGCGAATGGCTTCATCTCCATGAGAATCCTCCTGATGGCTTTTTATAACAATCACTTAAAATTATGTAAAAACAATCTTTTGTAAGTTAAAAAAATTTTCCATATAAGCAATCAAATCAAATAAATGTCCCTCACTGTCTCACTGTTTTTTATTAAAGCAATTTCTGATGTAATCGGTTGTTAAAAATGTACAATATACTGAATATTGTCATACAATCATTTAGAAACAAAAACTGTTAGTGTACTGTATAAGTGTGTTTTTATTTCATTTATTTCATTTTTAATTAATTTGTGCTTAAGGTAAAATAATCTATGTGAGGCCAGATATATCTTGAAAGAAGATTACTTCTTGAACTTCAGATTAAACGGCTGGTTTATTTTTCTTTCCCCCCAGTTGTGCTTTACTCCGCTGTCCAGTACACTTTGTCCTTACGTACTCGGTCTGCCTTTCTTTTTACACCTTGGGGATCCTAGCAACTTTCTCCCCTTGAATAGAAACCGCCATTGGCACTTGTGTCCTTCTTTCTCCTCCACTAGCCATACTGTCACAGCTGAATTGTTTAATCCTGGCTCTCAGGGCTGGTGACGAATCAGTCTGCTTCAGTAAGGTGTCACTACTTGTCTTTTCAAAGGCTCTTCAGGGAACAGGACACTCTTGCGTCAGCAAGTACAGGGATTTTCCTCCCACATATAGAGCTCTGGCTTTGAGAAAGGACACAAACCTTAGGGCTCATGGCAACAGTAACCTTGGTGATATCATTAGCAATGTAATGAAGAGTTGACAAAAAACTTGAAGAAGGAAACCTTTATGCTCCGAACAAACTAAGCCCAGCGCCACTTCACGATGGACTTAACAGGCTTAACATCATACTCACACTGAAAAAGGGCTTAAGGAAAACTCACTTCCAGACAAAATCAAAGCTGCAATAGAAGGGGGAATTTAATGGCAGCAACTTCAAACAAGGATAAAAGAGCTTTTGTACACACAGAACCTTTTTAATTACAAAGTTTGGTGAAGATCCTAAGAAAATTTTTAATAATACAAAAACATAATTTTTTACATGTTTCAGTTGTGCCTCAGATTTTAAAGACATGTGTGTGTGTGTGTGTGTGTGTGTGTATGTGTGTGTGTGTATGCATGTATGTATGTATGTATGTATGTATGTGTGCGTGGGTGTTTGTGTGTATAGAGAGTACTGAGAAAAAGTATTTGCCCTGAATTATTTTAGTCTTTTGCACATTTGTTACACTTAAATGCTTCATTCATTAAACAATATTATTTTATTATTATTTAGGTAGTATTTATATTATTACCTGCGTAAATACAAAATGTAGTTTTAAAATATATATTATAGTTTTTATAATGTATATATATATATATATATATATATATATATATATATATATATATACATTATATTATAATGTATTTACATTTTTTTTTTTAATCAATCAAAAATAATTTCATTTATTAAGGGGGGAAAAAAGCTGTCTAAACCTTCCTGGCCCTTAGTCTATTGTAGACATAAACATAAAAAATTTAATTTGTAAAGTAATTACAAATTTCTCAATGTATACTTGAAAACTTTTCAAGCTGACTAATTTTTTATTTCACTCCAGTGACTCATTACTACAGCAGCTGTACTTCTACACAGTCGTTATATTTTGCACTCTTTCATGACTGCTGAATTTTTTAGACAGTTAATTGCTTTAGTGTACTTTGTACTTGCAGGACTAATAAATTATTCAGTTTCTCACCTTTTTTTTTTAAACTTGTTCTGTAAGGTGAAGCCTTGAGAGTTAAGTGACGATATTACAAGTTGCTTTTAGTGATAATTGCCACAGTTGGCCAAATAAACAGCAGGTTGTTTTTTATGAAGATATTTTTATGAGACAGACAATGTGATGGGGCATCCTGTGATTCGTAGCTGCTAAGAGGCTCTCATTGTGTGTTGAGCTTCGGCATCGTCCTCAGCCAGCACGCCACTGTCATCGGCGAACATAAGGTCCGTCACTGTGTCATTCACGTCGAACTGGACTCCTCGTCTGCTCATGAAGACTTTTCTCATGATTGCGTCGATGACGATGTTGAAGAGCAGCGGTGAGGCGACGTCTCCCTGGCGGACTCCAGTATGGATGGCGAATTCGGCAGACAGCTCATTTCGGATGCGTATTTGACTTGAAGACCCGTTGTAATTTTCCTGCAGGATCTTGATGATTTTTGGCGGGATGTGCTCAGTCGCCAGCATCGTCCAAAGTGCCGGCCAGTCGATGCAGTCGAAGGCGGATCGAAAGTCGACAAAGACGATGACCGTCCGTTTTCCACATCGGATTCGCTCCTCCATCACTTGGCTCGTTTGCTCTCGATGTTTCTGCAGCCGTGACTGGATGACTTTCATAAAGACCTTGCCGACGATCGAGAGCAGACTGATGCCACGGTAGTTTTGGCATTCTCGACTGTCACCTTTCTTGAGGATTGGAATAATGGTGGCCTTCTTCCATGTCGCTGGTATTTTCTCCATACGCCAGATGTTATTGCAGGAGAAGGTGTATTCGTTGAAGAAGAACGTCGCCACCAGCCTTGATCGCTTCTGCGGTAATCATATCCATACCAGGCGCTTTGTCATTTTTCAGAGTCCGGATGGCCAGCTTCACCTCCGCAAGGGTCGGTGCGTCGTCAGACATCACGGTCTCTGGGGGTTCGACGTGTGGTGATTCCGCTGGTGTTCCTTGTGGCGGGTCGTGGTTGTACAGTGTTTCGAAGAACTCCCTCCAGCGTTGTAGACGCTCCGTCGATGATCGTACGAAGTTGCCATCGGCTTTTCGGATGTTGTCATTCGTTGATTTGGCCTTTCCACTCAATCTCCTGATAGTTCGATAAAGCGTGTGGTACTCGTGTTTTGAGGTTGCTTCCTCCAAGTCAGCTGCTACTTGGTTCCAGTGAGCCTCGCGTTCTTGCTTCAGTCGGCGTCGGACGTCCTTGTTGAGCTGACGATATCTCTCGAAGTCGACCAGTTTCACTCGTTTTTACCGTTCTTTTACCATGTCGAGACATTCATCTGATATCCATGGCCGTGTTCGCTGTTGGGTGGGAAGACACAGTTCCTTTGTGCATTCCATGATAGTGTCCGAAAGTTGAGCTAAGGATGGTAATAAACCTTCTAAAAGTCAATCCTTTATGTGTATTGGTTTTAAATTTGTGTGTGATAAAGTATGAAAAGTGGACTACAAAAAGTAATATAAAATAAAGAAACTCCCTTGAAAAGCCTTCAAAAGCCTTTCCAGAATCTCAGTTTGCTGCTGAAAAAAGGAAAATGATATTTAACAACTTGATATCCAAAAGATCTTGTAGAATCTTTTCCTGGAGAATACTGTGCAATCCGACTACTATCCCTCTATGTAGTTGCTACTTCTTCAGCACTAACAGTATTTCTGGCCTAATAAATACAAGATTATAAGTGAGCCACTACTAAGTCCTTGAGCAAAGCATAAATCATCAACTGCTCCTTGTATTGTATTGTATAGTATTGTCTGTCACCTGCAAGATGGTCTGTCAAATTAAGCAATGTAACTCTCCATCAGACAGATGAAAATGCATTATACATTTGTTTACCTGGATTTGTTCATGCACTATTATTTCTAATTGATGGCAAAATTTTCAAACAAAAGAAATGCATTTTTTTTTGGACAAAGCTTTTAACAACCACCTTTTAACACCAGGACAGAAAAAAGATGAGTCAGCGGTTCTGCAGCTTCTTGAAGCTGAATGAAATTCACTTTTCTCCTACCTCTTATCATTTAAGCTGTATTACTGAACGACACTTTCAGTGTTTTCATAATTGCCTCTGCTGATTAACTTCCCAATCACAGACGGTATTCAGGACAGGTCAGGCCTGGCTCAAAAGATAACACTCAAAAGCCTTGTATTTGTAGAAGAGAGTGTGTGGGGGTATGGGGCGTATTGAGAAGCAGAGAAAGAGAGAGAGAGAGGGGGTTTTGTGGTAAGAAAGTGAAAGAGATGGAGAGAAAGAGAGTGATAGAGATAAAACATTGAAAGGGGTAAGTGCATGTGTGTGTGAAAGAGAAAGTAATAAAGTAAGTACGATATTTGAGTGGGAATATTCGCGTAACTTCAAGATAAAGACAAGATCTGATTGTACTGTATGTACAAACCGGATTCCAAAAAAGTTGGGGCACTAAACAAATTGTGAATAAAAACAGAATGCAATGATGTGGAGATGGCAAATGTCAATATTTTATTCAGAATAGAACATAGATGACAGATCAAAAGTTTAATCCGAGTAAATGTATCATTTTAAAGGAAAAATATGTTGATTCCAAATTTCACGGTGTCAACAAATCCCAAAAAAGTTGGGACAAGTAGCAATAAGAGGCTGGAAAAAGTAAATTTGAGCATAACGAAGAGCTGGAAGACCAATTAACAGTAGTTAGGTTGATTGGCAACATGATTGGGTATAAAAAGAGCTTCTCAGAGTGGCAGTGTCTCTCAGAAGCCAAGATGGGTAGAGGATCACCAATTCCCACAATGTTGCGCAGAAAGATAGTGGAGCAATATCAGAAAGGTGTTACCCAGCGAAAAATTGCAAAGACTTTGCAGTTATCATCATCAACTGTGCATAATATCATCCGAAGATTCAGAGAATCTGGAACAATCTCTGTGCGTAAGGGTCAAGGGCGTAAAACCATACTGGATGCCCGTGATCTCCGGGCCCTTAAACGACACTGCACCACAAACAGGAATGCTACTGTAAAGGAAATCACAGAATGGGCTCAGGAATACTTCCAGAAACCATTGTCAGTGAACACAATCCACCGTGCCATCCGCCGTTGCCAGCTGAAACTCTACAGTGCAAAGAAGAAGCCATTTCTAAGCAAGATCCACAAGCACAGGCGTTTTCATTGGGCCAAGGATCATTTAAAATGGAGTGTGGCAAAATGGAAGACTGTTCTGTGGTCAGACGAGTCACGATTCGAAGTTCTTGATGGAAATGTGGGACGCCATGTCATCCGGACCAAAGAGGACAAGGACAACCCAAGTTGTTATCAGCGCTCAGTTCAGAAGCCTGCATCTCTGATGGTATGGGGTTGCATGAGTGCGTGTGGCATGGGCAGCTTGCATGTCTGGAAAGGCACCATCAATGCAGAAAAATATATTCAGGTTCTAGAACAACATCTAGTCATCTCTTTCAGGGAAGACCCTGCATTTTTCAACAAGATAATGCCAGACCACATTCTGCATCAATCACAACATCATGGCTGCGTAGGAGAAGGATCCGGGTACTGAAATGGCCAGTCTGCAGTCCAGATCTTTCCCCTATAGAGAACATTTGGTGCATCATAAAGAGGAAGGTGCGACAAAGAAGGTCCAAGACGATTGAACAGTTAGAGGCCTGTATTAGACAAGAATGGGAGAGCATTCCTATTTCTAAACTTGAGAAACTGGTCTCCTCGGTCCCCAGACGTCTGTTGAGTGTTGTAAGAAGAAGGGGAGATGCCACACAGTGGTGAAAATGGCCTTGTCCCAACTTTTTTGGGATTTGTTGACACCATGACATTTTGATTCACCATATTTTTCCCTTAAAGTGATACATTTTCTCAGTTTAAACTTTTGTCCCGTGATTTATGTTCTATTCTGAATAAAATATTGACATTTGCCATCTCCACATCATTGCATTCAGTTTTTATTCACAATTTGTTTAGTGTCCCAACTTTTTTGGAATCCGGTTTGTAAGACAGAGCATCTCTCATGTCTTGTTGAAGACAAAAATGGCTCAAGATCCCATGGTTGCCAAACGCATACGAGGAAGAACCAGATTTAGTGACGATGATGATCTCAGGTTTCTAGAAGGAGTATAAGTTAGGAGAAGATCTGTTAAATATGACAGCGCCAGGTTATGTAATGCCTGATAAACAAAAAACAGAATTTTATAATGTATGCGCTGTTGAACAGGAAGTCAGTGTAGCTGTTGACGAACAGGAGTTATGTGGTCCATTGTAGGAGGTCTAGTTAGTATTCTAGCGGCTGAGTTCTGTACTAACTGTAACTTATGTAGGAGTTTTAGGGGAAGACCAAAAAATAGAGCATTGCAACAGTCTATGCATGTAGTGACGAGAGCGTGTACCAGGACAGCAGCGCTCCTCATTGACAGGGCCGGACGGAGACGGTTAATGTAGTATATCAGTTTTATCTTGTTGGGACATTTACTTGGTCCCTTTTGTAATAAAACACAATTATTTATTTAAGTATTTATTACAAAATGTGTGTGTGTGTGTGTGTGTGTGTGCGTGCGTGCGTGCGTGTGTGTGTGCGTGTGTGTGTGTGAGGGAGAGTTACATTGTGAGTAAGTGTGAGCTTCGGCTGACCATTTCTTTCATTAAAGCCCATCTGTCACTGATGCAGATTAAAGAAAGCACCCAGTCTTAAACCACTTCAGTCCAGACGTCTAACACCCTCAGACACACAAACACACACTAATTTCAGATGCAATTCTGAGATCTGTGTGTGGCAACCCAAATCCAGATCCATTTGTTTTTGTGTTTGCACTTCACGCCAGGGGTCTTTATCTCTCGATCTGTTCCACAAAGCCTCGCAAATTCCGCTTTTTTTTTCTTTCTCTGTACCCTTTGACTCTTTCTCCTTTCTATGTCGTGCTTAAAATTAACACATACTTTGACACGAAACTGACAAACCCCAGTCAGCAAGAATACATAGACACGATGTTGAAATCTCTACGCTGCTGTTGCAAATGAGTGCCAACCATATAAATGCCATTGATCTCTCTGTGTGTGTGTTTGGGGGGTTAGTGTTCCACTACAAGGAATTTACATTGTATGTGTCACATGAGCATTACAGCTGCATCATGGGAGTGTTGGGTCATGACTGCATTGTTTAAAAAAAGTTGGAATCTGTGCGTTGCAACGGGCACACAAGTCCTTAGAGGGCTATCCAGGATTTGCACACATAAATCACTAATTATAAAACGTCTAGGAAGACACATGCAGTTATTTCCCACTGAAACGCTCAACAGTTTTGTATGTTAGCTTGGTGAGATAGATGAGCCTGAAAAAACATCTCTAAAAACTATCCTGATATTAAAAGAGCACAGTTGCCTACTGTGGCCTATTTGGAGGCGTGTTTGGTTTTATTTCATTTTCCTAAAGATGGGAATATTAGTGGGAAATGTTTTTCATCCAGCATACAGCAGTTGTTATTTATTTCGATAAATTATTTGTGTACAAAAGGCACTTAGGTCTCATACCCATCCTGTCCACATGAACAACATTAAAATAAAGGTTAAGTTTAGCCTTTAATCACCACATACTGTATACAGTACATTACTGCACAGTGAAATTCTTTGATCTTTGCATTTTCCACCTTTTGTTAGTAGGTTGTGTTCAAAGCACAGGGTCAGCCATTATATTTCTCAAGGGCCAGCTGCAACCTGGCGGAGCTGGGTCTTGAACAGCCAACCTTCTGATCAGTATTCTGCCAGCTCCAAATGAGGGTGTAATAATTAAACAAATCAAAATCACACATCATCAAATTAGAAATCGCTGAACACAAAGTAACAACCTCCAGAGCCATGATAAAGGAGTCCTCTTGGCTCATGCTCTGACAGTGATATCTTTTTCCTATTCACAGCAAACAACAAAGTTCTCAATTCCTCCACAATGGAACCTTCTTTCAAGTCTTTCATTCACCTAAATATTATGCCATGCATTATAAAATGTAATCATACCATCCTAGCCAACTAAAAGCCAGGGTATTAAGAAATATGCCGGTGGTCCTGGATGTTTAATCGGAAATTTCCTACTCTTTTTTGGCTAACCACATTGAAATATTTGGACAACATTACACTTATCTCCAGTGATTCATTTTATTCCATTATCTTGAGTTGTTTTTCTTAAAGGCGGCACGGTGGTGTAGTGGTTAGCACTGTCGCCTTGCACCTCCAGGGTCTGGGTTCGATTCCCCGGCCAGGCTCGATTCCCGTCTCTGTGTGCATGGAGTTTGCATGTTCTCCCCGTGCTTGGTGGGTTTTCTCCGGGTACTCCGGTTTCCTCCCACAGTCCAAAGATATGCAGGTTAGGCTAATTGGCGTTCCTAAATTGCCCATAGTGTGTGATTGGGTGTGTGAGTGTGTGTATGTGTGTGTGCCCTGCGATGGATTGGCACCCTGTCCAGGGTGTACCCCGCCTAGTGCCCGAAGTCTCCTGGGATAGGCTCCAGGTCCCCGCGACCCTGAACACAGGATTAAGCGGTATAGAAAATGAATGAATGAATGAATGAATGTTTTTCTTAATTTTTTAAAATATCAGGTTTTTTATTTATTTTTGAGGCTTCCATATCAAGTTTTTTTTTCCTCATAATGACCGAGTTGTGAATTTATATGAATTTATAATTTTCATTTAGGATGATTTAAAAATTTTATGTCATCTAAAAAAAAGGTTTTGTCTGTACATACTTGTCTTTTATACTTTGAGGACCCGAAACAAACATCAGAGAAATTTGTCAGTATGTCTGTCTGTATTTTTGTCCAGTAAGATTTTGTCACAGCTTTATCCAAAACTGGGTTTACACTATTTAATTAAACTTCGTCAGTAGTTCGATATTTGCCTGAAGTTAAACCTGTGCCATACATTCAATCAAAATATTGAGTAGAAGGGAAGTTATGAGCAGCTATGTGCCAGATTACATCACTGCATCTAGCATTTTTTCCCCTTCCTTGTTCAACGCTTTTGCCTCGAAAAGGGCGTTTATACTGTATATGTGTCACTCAACAGAGCCAATCAACGCAATAGTTTGCAGTGTATACACAGAGTATGCATAAGACACATTAACACCTGTAATGCACCTACAAGCCACCAAAATCCTCAACAAACCAGATTAAATTTAAAAAATGTTGAGTAGAAGGGAATTTATGAACAGTTATGTGCCAGATGCTGATCAACTTATTTTTAACTTTAACCTTTTAACTCTTTCTACAAATTCTTCACCCATCAACAACATGTACTTCCACTAGTCATAAATATTTCACTGTATTTTTACACAGTCAGACAATTAGATGAGATGTTCAATATTTCATCCAGTTGCTCATGTGTAGTTTCTTACTCTATAATAGACACATTTTACTTGCAGAGCGGCAGAAGATTCAACTTGCACTTCCACTATACTCCCTACAATAAATGACATCGCTACCTAATAATAAACAAGCTGGAAAAATGAAGAAAGCCTAATTTTTTTGGTATAATGAATTAGTATCGCTCGCCATCGAGCTCTGTAATAAGAATGTGGAACTGACAGGACCAGAACATCTAAAACGCAGCTGTTGGTATTTCTTACAAAACCATGATTTCATAATATCATATTTACATCCATGGGGTGATATGGTGTTGCAGTTCATCCCTACTGTTGTGTCAAGATGTTCACTCAAATGGGTATTAATGACATTTTCTATGTTTAACTAAAAAAAACATTACACGCTGCTATGTAATGACTTTAACTGGTTACCCAATGTTATCCATTGTCAGATTTGTCATATGAATACAGATGTTTTTTTTTCTATGCTAACTACTTTATATCCATTTAAGAGCAAATTTAGCCTCACTATTTGCAGCTTTCTGATCTGCTGCAACTAGTCACCGCAGAATATTCGCACCACTGAATGAAAGTGAAATGACTTTTCTTCCATTTAGTTTGCAGGACATTTAGATACAGTAAGTTCTTCCTGTTCCTTATCAGCCTTTTTAAATCAGCCTAAGGCTGCAGAACAGGCAGGCAGAGTCGAAAGTATCAGCATTATTCTTTAATGATGACCCCTTTAACACACCTTAAAGTTGCAAAAAACAGCGCTACAGTATATACTCATAATTTCCCCAAAGTGGCTTTTAAATAGGTTGCCTAACACTTGAGGTGTTTTAAAAATCAGCAATTCATTTTAAAATCAGATGGTAGCTCAGCAGTTAAGGTTCTACGCTAGTGACCTGAGGGTTTTGGGCTGTAGATTTTCCTGGAATAGACAACATGGGAAGTTGAGAGGGCAGCAACTCAGCAGACACACAGCCGCCTTGGAACACTGTGTTCTATAAAGTGTTTTCCAGTGTTTCTGTGCAGTTGTTGTTCTGCCTCCTAACTGCTGGACCACTACCCATCCCATGCATTCTTTCTTTAAAAAAAAAACTTGAATATATATGTATATATACAGTATATGATACAAATATAAAAGCCTGTTTAGTTTAACTCCAAAGCTCACTGATATTTTGCCAGGTACCAAGAAAGGAATCAATGCCATTGATCTACTGTTGAAATTAAGCAGTAATGTTGTCCACCGGGACAACATTGCAAGTTATCTCTGAACGAATGACCCCAAAACGATGTTGTATATGCAACCTCAAAACAACAGAATATCAACATTTATTTATAATATTTATGCAGCTTAGCATCTCTTTGCACAATGTCCTATGCGATACACTAATTGTCACTAATTGCTAAAACTGTTACAGAGCTCAGAAATCCTGACTGGAGCATCGAATGAATGCAACATTGCCTGTATCTTCAAGGTGGAAAATCGGTGAAGGATAGTGGTTAAAGAGAAAATGCCTAATAATATCAATAAACTAAAGTAATAATAATAATAATAAACAACTTAATGCTTATGGTATGAACCTACAGTACATTTTAATTGAATGTACAGTAACTCTTCAAAATAATATGCAAAAATAATCAAAGGAATAAAAAAAACCTGCAGTACATGTTATATCCATCTTTTTGACTGTCTTGCATGGTCACACTTTGTTAAATGCCTTTATTTTATATGTTCTCTCTCTCTCTCTCTCTCTCTCTTCAATATAAGACTCTCTCAGTCTTCAATATCTTAGTGATAAGGTACTTTGACCGTAGAGAGGTGCTGTCACAGCAAGAAGGAAAAAAATCTATTTGGCACTTTATCATGATGCCCCCAAAATCAATTATCAGGCTTCTTTTTATCGGCAGAACAATATTTAATTTGAGCTTAGAACAGTGGGTCAGTTCGGAGTTTATGGCCGACCAGACCGAACTAGGCCCTCATCCAAACTGCGTTTTGTTTTATTCTTCACCAAGTAGTAACCTGTCAGTGGAATGAGTAATGAACACGAACAGTAAGACACAAGAACAGTATATGTGTCTTAGATTAGAAGAACAATGGACTGGCTGCTAATATGCTCTCTGACAAAGAAAATAAGACTAGCAATTAATTTTTTTGAAAGTAAATGACTGCCTTTGCCAGGTCAGTTTCAGCAGCCTCTTCATCACTGATTCCAGCTCGCCCACTGGAGGGAAGGGCTCAAAGTCGGATCATATTTCTCAACTTTTATGAAGACAGGAGGCAAAATAAAGCATGTGTTGCCAGTTCTCCCATAGTGCTGTTCGTAATTTAACATAATTTGTGCTTTTTTAATAGAGTAAGCATAGTAGTTACAGCACTAAAGTTCCTAGAATCAGTACCGTATCTTTTTAATTGTTTTTAGACAGCTTTTTAGAGAATAACTCACTCAGTAGTCGCACTGAATAAGAGCAGAGAGTTAGTTAACAATTTTAAGCACGATTCCACTGACGGAGGTAGTAGCACTAAAAATTAAGCTTTGGTACCTGATCAGTTTGAACATACGAAAGTGAGAGAGTTGGGCAAATGAAAGAACTAAGTCTTCTCAGTTATACAGTATAAGGCCAAGGCTAAGGCCAGACTCCATCTAGTAAAAGTCACAGAAAACCTCACACAACTTGAAATCTAATTTCCTCAGTCTTGGTGCAGTCTTCTCAACTTCACAACTCTACCACTTCCTTCCTTGTTCCTTGTTTAAAGAGTGAAATCAAATCAATATGGCCACTAATAGTGTGGACAGTCTAACGCGCTCCTTATCTAACTTTGAAATGAGTTCGTAGAGGTATTGGGTTTAGATAACTTTATATACAGACACTCAGTTAAATTTATAATGTTGACCTTAATACAACCATTTTCAGAAATTACTGTAATCCCTTACGGAACAAAAAATCTATTGAAGTATATTGTAAAATATAATGCAATATATTAAATAATAAATTTCCATATACAGACAAAATTTTTTTTATATTTATACTTTATTGAAACATTATTGAAACTTTAGACATGTTTAAGGATTATATACACACACTTTTACTTTATGATTTTATTTGTGTTAATTATTAGTTAGTATCAGTTAGTGTAGCAACAAGGAATATTAACATTATAAAATCTTTTCAATTTATCAGTAGATCAGAACACTAAATCATTTATTATATTAACAGTTAATATACTGTATAGGGAGAAATATTAATGGTTAACATGTTAAACCAACTAACTTGTTAACATTACTAACAAATTTCTGCTTGTAGTTTGCAATGTTGTGTTACGAGCATTTATACAGTGCTATCCCTTTGTCACGTATTTAATGTTGTTTCAATGTCATTTCATTAAATTCATTCTAATTTTTAAAAACATTTCATAACATTGTCAAATGTCACCATGGTGTTTTTTTGAAAAACAAAAAAGTCTTTTTTACTACTACTCCCATCAAGCACAATTATTAAAAAAGCTAAAAATTAAACAATAGTCACATTTCATTACAAAATAAATCTGTGATGTCATTAAAAGTCATAGGTTAGACACACGGCCCATTCAGGGTGAAATGTCAGTGCTAGCCCTTGACTTGATCTCGCACTCTATTTCTCTCTGTCACTTTCTGCCACAAAGATCTACTGTTTCACACCGAAGATGAGCTTTTCTCAGCGGTCTTTTTCTCTTCAGCTGCTAGTCCTGAAAGGCAGGTGTATGCCATGATCTCAGGAAGAAAGAAAATAAATAACAATTTAGAGAAGTGAAAGGAAATTTAAAAAAAATCCCAATTTAAAAATGTTGCAAAAAAAAAAAAAAAAAAAAAAGATCATTAGACACTTTTTATTCATAGAAAGTTGGCTGTATCAACAAAATCTGATCCAATCATTTTCGTGTGTAATTCATTCTCGCACATCCCGGTAACTCAGTTCTATCAGCTCCCAGAGCAAGACATTTATCACAGAAGAGATGTGGTTCAGAATACAAATGACCTTATTAACTTGTCAGAGTCAGACTGATGGGGAAAATACTGGATTAAATCATTTAAATTAGTTTGTCAGGACAGTCACCATCTTCAAAAGGCTGATATTACTTATAATATAAAGTAATTGATACAACAAACCCTATTTAAAGACCTTCTTTAAAGCGGTTTCTATCCCATAATCTTAGCTCACAATTCATCTAATTTAAGACCAAAAGCATTTTATTGCAGTTTTTATTGTGATTATTTTAAGTATAACAGTTAAGGGAAATTCATGAATTAAAGCAGAGTGAGCATGTGACAGGGTACCCTCTGGACAGGGTGCCATTCCATCACAGGGGAAATTTGGAAACGTAAATGAACCTATTTTGCATGTTTTTGCACTCTAGGAGGAAATGGAGTACCTGGAGAAAACCCACCAGGCACAAGGGGATCACGCACAAACCCATGGCAGGAACAAAACCCTCGACTATATGACTATGAGGCCCCAGTGCTAACCAGTAAGACACCACCCTGCCTTGCAGTAGATCTTCTGCTGTTGCAGTCCATTTGCTTCAAGGTTTAATGTGTTGCATGTTCTGAGTAATGGTCTGTGTTCGAGTCCTTGGATTCTCCCCATGCTTTGTGGGCCTCCTCCGGTTACTCTGGGTTCCTCCCAAATAAGGCTAATTGGTGTTTCCAAATTGCCCATAGTGTGTGAGTGTGTGAGTGAGTGAGTGAGTGAGTGAGTGAGTGAGTGAGTGTGTGCTTGCGATTAGCACCCCATGCAGGATATACCCCGCCTTTAGCCCCGAGTCCTCTCGGATAGGCTCCAGAGAACCATGAACGAGATAAGCTGTATAGAGAATGATTGAGTGAGAGAGTAAATTATTTAAGGGGATTAAATAAAAGAAATGGGAATAAATGTTTAACTGCAACAGGCTGCAAAGTGTCTAAAGAATCAATTTAAAAATTGGTTGTTTGTGTAACAACCTCAGCAGCAACCTCATTTCCCCTCTTTTGCTTCTGTTCCATTCAGCATCACCAGTATATATATACTAATCACCGGCCTGATCATCTGTCAACATCTGCACCTGTTTCTCACTGGTCCATGGTTTAGGTTAGGTCACTGTATGGTAGCCAAACAACATCCCTCTGCAACTGGACTGGACTGAAAACGATATTTATTTAGGCATTTGGCAGACGCCTTTTATCCAGAGCGACTTACATTAGTATACCATTATACATGTGAGCAATTGAGGGTCTTGCTCAAGGGTCAACAGGGACAAATTGGCAGCCATGGGATTTGAATGTGGAACCTTCCGAACCACAGTCCAACGCCTTAACAACTGAGCTATCCGGACCCCATATTCAAAAACTTATCAAATTGAGAGACAAAAACATCCTTCAGGAAGCTTGGAGAACTATTCCTCTGGACACTATTAAAAATACAAGAAGGTCTGGCTCTTCGGAAGCGAAATATGAAGAAATAATGGGTGTGTCAAGATTTTTGCACAATACTGTATTTTAAGGGCAACTGTTTCCATATGATATGGATTGTTTTGCAGCACTGTCATGTCCTGTATCTGAATGGTGTTTGTGGTGCCTTCTTGGCCAGTCTATAAATGAGATTTTCTGTAAGGCAGGAAGGAAGGAAGGAAGGAAGAAAACTCTAGTAGAACAATTTAAACAATGCATAGACAAAGACCAAAAAAAATAAAAAAAATTGAGCATTGAGCCGAGCTTGATTCCTAAACAGACATGGAATCTCATCAATTAGTCAAATGTATTCATCCATAAATTAACATTTGACCTCTTCAGTAGCATGCTACACACATTTCTGAACTGTGCGTCTTGAATATTCTGTCAACTTAGTAACTAAGATAATAAGTCAGTGTTAGTGTTACAAAATTAGTTATTATTCTGCCATATTGTATGCATTAATAATGAATCAACCTATGGGTGCTCTACTTTAATGCATATACAGTATGCTGTAATTAAATTATTTTTTAAAAACCTCAAGGAACCACAGGTTGATGGGTTGTGAATAACACAATGAAGTGAGAGAACATCAGTATAAACTAGACAGGAGCGACATGCACAGCCTGTTTAATGATCATGACTTGTGGACACACATTTCAAATGAGTTTTGAAACCTGGGTATAAGTTTGTACAGTGGATTGATGTGCATCAACCAAGCATCCTAGTTGAAACTTTTCTCACTTCCTCAAAAGAACAGTAACATGACTTGTATTCTTTCAGAGCATTCTTTGAGCTTTGAATGTAGTTTAAAACAAAGTTGAAATGAAGAAAAATATATCTCACAATAAATTCTCTTCCAATCCAAAAGGCACCAGACAGCTCTAGTTTCATTTAGGACATAAATGATTACAATGAACAGAGTGTGTGTATCCATGATCTTTCACAGAGGAATGAAGTGGTTGGATATAATAGTAATTGTCCTACCTGTTCTCACATCCTGTGGAGTGGAAAGTAGGGAAGAAACGTCCTTGCTGTGCACCAGCTACCATCCGGAGGCTTTTGCTGCTGCAGCATCCAGCTCTCAGTCTCACTGCATCACCCAGAGTGTGTGTGTGTGTAAGAGCAAGTGAGAGAGTATAACTGGTAGGGAGAAGGTAGAAAGTCACACACACACACACACACACACACACACACACACACACACAGCCACGAGTAAAGGCAATATGAGACCCACAGACAGATATGGATTCATATTCACATGATTTATAATGTGGTATATATACTATACATAATATGAAGGGTTTTTCACTTCCATAATTAAACAGTACAATTTGTAAAATCATTGAATCACACCAGATGATTTGTCCTTTTCATTACCAGATTTGGTTTGATAGATGAATCAACTAACAATGCTGAGCTTTTGGGCAGACAGCCTTTGCCTCACCTTCATGTCTATGTTTTGTTGAGTTGGCACAGGTGCTGTATCGTCTGCCACGTATCACCAGTCTGTAAATATGCTGTCTAACAAGGACAAATGAGACAGGACGGGGAAATCATTGGAGAAAAGTAACTTTCAGTATTTTTACTGTTTGACCTTTTTTTTTTCTTTCTTTCTTTTTTTTTTTTTTATCTACTTTCGCTGAAATCCAAATGGAACTAATTTGTGAGAATACTCAGAGGATCCAGTCTTTAGCCTCTAGCAGTTTTTGAATAGATCTACAGTAAAGGACAAACACGTATACAGGATATATTATTTTCTCATAATAAGATAATGTACATACATTTCTTTATGGTTTCTGAAACTGCAGCAATTGCACTTATCAACCATAACTTTAAAAGAACAAGGGTTTACAGTAATTTGTGCTCCTATTCGTTTGACAAAATTACTGCATTGTCCTTTAGTAGAAGGCCTTAAATCTGTCCAAAATAAGGCACATAAATGAGATATGTATTGTCCTAAGAACACAAATTATCCTTAAAAATTGTGTTCTCAGATGAACTCCTGCAAACTGGAATTTAGAGATAATGTCAATAACAGTGTCCACATCTAGTGTGCTGTACGTTGCTGTGTCTGGATAACCAGTTACTGGCACACAACGTACCCAGGCACACCCAGTGAATGTTCTTCTGGTTCCAGAACAACATCAGGAATTCATTAGTTCCTCCATGACTACCCTTGTTTCAGCCCAGCTCTCAAAACAGCAGGGATGTTGGAAAAATATTGAGCTTCTATCATTTATGCCATCTAAAATTCATGGCAATGTTAACAAAAGTTTTTTTTTAAAAAACAATCAGCATGTAAATATTTGTGGACTAGATATCATGATTAAAGATGTGGCGCCTGTTGGTTGTGTCTGGATAATTGAGTTAGATAGGACTGGCGCCACTATGAGTGGCAGATGAATGGCCTGAATGTACTGAATTCAATTCAATTCAATTTTGAGTTCACTCAACTTCAGTGGTTGAAGACAAATCATTTAAAAAAGTTCATTGAAACTGCTGTTTTAAGTTGGTTATACTCTAAGTGGTTAAGGCATAGGACTACAGGTCAGAAGATCCCAGGTTCAAATCCCACAACCACCAAGTTGCTACTGTTGGGCCCTTAACCCTCAACTGCTCACATGTATAATGAGATAAAAATGTAAGTCACTCTGGATAAGAGCATCTGCTGACTGAAACTACTAATTTCTTAAAATTCACTCAACCCCTTTTTCGGCTAAACAACAAACTCATAATGGTTAGTTAGATGTACTTGTTTAGGAAGGTATAACCAACTTAAAACAGCAGTTTCAATTAACTTTTTTAAATGATTTGGCACAACTTCAACCACTGAAGTTGAGTGAACTTAAAATTGCTTTGCAGTCGGTTGCCTTAACTTTTTAAGTTAAGTCAGCTTTTTATTTTTTACAGTGTGAAATGTGAATGTGTATCAATCAAAATGGTCAGATAGTCCCTGGTGAGCAAGCCGCGGGCGACAGTAGCAAGGAAAAACTCCCTGAGATGGTAATAGGAAGAAACATTGAGAGGAACCAGACTCAACAGGGAACCTATCCTCATCTGGGTGAAACAGATAGCAGGAAATGATCTGCATTTATACAGTGTTAGGTGGCAGGCAGTTCAGCTATAATAGTTGATGTTAATTGATGTTAAAATGGAGTCCAGTAGTTATTGGAGACTCAGGTAGACTTGTATAAAGTTCCAGTCCTGAACTATCGAATTGTCAAGTCCTCAGAGAAACAGCTGCTAACACCAGTCGAGGCCAGAACCGTCTTCTAAGTAGAGAGAATCATCCCCAGACACCAGACGCATCCCAAAGAGACACACGGGGCATCCAGGTCCGGAGGGCAGAGGGAGTCTGGATCACTGGCAGCTCAGGAACGACATGTGTAGCTCGACAGAATGACCAGTTTATCAGATCAAGGCATTTTCCTCTTCTCCTGTGGCTTGAGCAGATTCCAGGATTCAAATTGTTAAAGAGAGGTTCTCTGAGCATGAAGAATCATTTTCACATATACACAGGAAATTTCTCAGTTTTGAATTTACACTTAAGAGTGCTCAGTGTTTATATGACTCCATTTGGAATAGGGGTTTAACTCTGAAGATGTTAAATGAAGATTGTGGATGTTGCTGTGTACATTGATTCCTATATTGTCTGCTGTAATAAAAGCTAAATGTAGTTTAATTAAGTTATAGTTATTAAGTAATTTATTTCATCCAGGCAGTGAAATTGCTTTTGAAACAAAGTACCATTTGAGCAAATATCTGATGTTATAACCCTACCTATGAATAAACACTTTTAATTAAAGTAGATTATATAAAAATATTTCTATTAAAGCATGTACTCAGATGATATTCTGATATATTATATCTAAAATGCACCCTCAAATGCATCATGAAATATAATATAAGTATGTAGCCTAAAATATTGCAATTGCAAAGGCAAATAATAGTCTGAAAAAGTAAACATATTTAAATCATAATTGAAAACAGTCTGAAATTTGACTGTTAGCTCTAAAAACTAACAAGTAAGCTTTGGACTCTGTGTTCCAGATTGCAGTGTTACTAACACTAACAGTGTAAATGACACAACTGAGCTGAGTTATGCAGAAACTCTGCTTGGCTAGTTGTCCAAGTGATTTGCAGGATGGAACTGATGGCGGTATAGCATGACAATTCAAGATTTAGAATTTATAAATCTGTTTATTTGCTCTATTGTTTTCTATTGGTATTTATGAAGCAAGGCCTATTTAAACTACACTTGGTAATCTAGAAAAAAAAACATTAATGAATGAAAGAATGGGCCAACAAGGTTATAAAAGATAAACTCTGAAGCAATCATAATACATTGAAGATCACATGGTAAATATAGAAATTATTACACGAGTCATTTGGGTTATATTTGGTTTTCAAGAACCAGGTAAATTACTAAGTGAGCTATAACTGTACCCCCTTTGAATTTCTTGTGTGCTTAAAATATCTCAAAATGTCTGAGTTTCTAAGCTGAGTTTGGCTGGGGACTGGAGGTTTATAAATTCTACATCTAATTTGTAGAGATAATTTATAATTTTGATTTACCAGTGCAAGCTAAGCCAGCCATGGCTCATCCTGACAAACATGGCTAAGGCAATTTGCTTTGCAGCATCAATTATGTTACTACAAATACAGGGTGTCTAGAAAGGCTTTAAACACATGGCAAAATAACGCTTTTTAGCTAAATCTAATTTCCTTTTCAAGACCGTCATTTCTTGTAAACACAAGAGGAGACGTCTATCTCTTGCATGATTAATTTTTTTTAACACTTCTGGTTTTATGCATAAAATTGTGTTTCAGATTCATACCTTTAATTTATCTTCTTACCTTATCTTCTTGAGGGACACCATGGCCTTCATGTGCCTCATAGGTAAAAATCAAGAGGATTTAGATCTGGAGATCTCAATCCAACATCCTTCAAACTGTTAATCCAACCATACACTTTGTATCCAGACTTTCGAGACACCCTGAAACACCCTACTTTATTTACAGACAATCCAATGGTACTGTATAAACTTGTTTTAAACCTGTCCAAACATTCTAACAGTTGTACCTTTTAATAAGACTATAAAGTCCAAACTAAAATCAACACATTACTGTCTTATACAGTGGTGTGAAAAACTATTTGCCCCCCTCCTGATTTCTTATTCTTTTGCATGTTTGTCACACAAAATGTTTCTGATCATCAAACACTTTTAACTATTAGTCAAAGATAACACAAGTAAACACAAAATGCAGTTTTTAAATAAGGGGTTTTATTATTTAGGGAGAAAAAAAATCCAAACCTACATGGCCCTGTGTGAAAAAGTAATTGCCCCCTGAACCTAATAACTGGTTGGGCCACCCTTAGCAGCAATAACTGCAATCAAGCGTTTGCGATAACTTGCAACGAGTCTTTTACAGCGCTCTGGAGGAATTTTGGCCCACTCATCTTTGCAGAATTGTTGTAATTCAGCTTTATTTCAGGGTTTTCTAGCATGAACTGCCTTTTTAAGGTCATGCCACAACATCTCAATAGGATTCAGGTCAGGACTTTGACTAGGCCACTCCAAAGTCTTCATTTTGTTTTTCTTCAGCCATTCAGAGGTGTGTTTTGGGTCATTGTCCTGCTGCAGCACCCAAGATCGCTTCAGCTTGAGTTGACGAACTGATGGGCGGACATTCTCCTTCAGGATTTTTTGGTAGACAGTAGAATTCATGGTTCCATCTATCACAGCAAGCCTTCCAGGTCCTGAAGCAGCAAAACAACCCCAGACCATCACACTACCACCACCATATTTTACTGTTGGTATGATGTTCTTTTTCTGAAATGCTGTGTTACTTTTACACCAGATGTAACGGGACACGCACCTTCCAAAAAGTTCAACTTTTGTCTTGTCGGTCCACAAGGTATTTTCCCAAAAGTCTTGGCAATCATTGAGATGTTTTTTTCAAAAGTGAGAAGAGCCTTAATGTTCTTTTTGCTTAAAAGAGATTTGCGCCTTGGAAATCTGCCATGTAGGCCGTTTTTGCCCAGTCTCTTTCTTATGGTGGAGTCGTGAACACTGACCTTAATTGAGGCAAGTGAGGCCTGCAGTTCTTTAGATGTTGTCCTGGGGTCTTTTGTGGCCTCTCGGATGAGTTGTCTCTGCGCTCTTGGGGTAATTTTGGTCGGCCGGCCACTCCTGGGAAGGTTCACCACTGTTCCATGTTTTTGCCATTTGTGGATAATGGCTCTCACTGTGGTTCGCTGGAGTCCCAAAGCTTTAGAAATGGCTTTATAGCCTTTACCAGACTGATAGATCTCAATTACTTTTGTTCTCATTTGTTCCTGAATTTCTTTGGATCTTGGCATGATGTCTAGCTTTTGAGGTGCTTTTGGTCTACTTCTCTGTGTCAGGTAGCTCCTATTTAAGTGATTTCTTGATTGAAACAGGTGTGGCAGTAATCAGGCCTGGGGGTGACTACAGAAATTGAACTCAGGTGTCATAAACCACAGTTAAGTTATTTTTTAACAAGGGGGGCAATCACTTTTTCACACAGGGCCATGTAGATTTGAAGTTTTTTTTCTCCCTTAATAATGTAAACCTTCATTTAAAAACTGCATTTTGTGTTCAATTATGTGATCTTTGACTAATAGTTAACGGTTTTTGATGAGCAGAAACATTTAAGTGTGACAAACATGCAAAAGAATAAGAAATCAGGAAGGGGGCAAATAGTTTTTCACACCACTGTATATATAGATCACTCTGGTGATACTGCGTTTCTGGAACTATGGGAAAAAAACTGGGGCAGAAAAAAGCTGCAGAAGTTCAAAACTGGACCATGACTCCAGAGTTTAAAGTTTTTCTCTAGAGGACTAATCCTCTTTGAGTTTAATGACAGTCTGACTACTGCGAGAACCATGACAAAATGAATGGATGTGTGAAAATAACTGAATAAAAATGCTTATATGGCCAACTGTGTTTGAAGATTCCTCTGTTGCAAGAGGATTTCCATTGTGTATTTCCATTTATGTATTTCCATTGTGCTGACCTGCCCCTAAAACATTATAACAAGGGATTTGTAAGAATCTGCAACTGGGAATAGCAATTCAATAACAACCATAATAATAATAATAATAATAATAAGAAGAAGAAGAAGAAGAAGAAGTAACAAAAAATACATAATGAATACATCATGCATAATATAAAAAAAATAGTAATTAAGACATAAATTACATATAACCTAACCCTATGTTTAAAAAAATGACTTGGGAGGGAAAATGGGTCAGAAATATATAATGTTTATGACAATTAATTAAGACAGTCTGACAGATAGGAAGATACTAGTCCATTTATACTTTTAAAACAAACAAAAAAAAAGAACTTTCATTTTACTTTATATTCAACTGGAAGGCAGCGGTGAGCTGTCAATACGGGTGTAATGTACTCATTCTTTAAAACGCAGTACTCTATGCAAACTATTATTTGTCTTTAGCCAGTAAACAATGCATTATTATTATCCAAATTCAAGAAAACAGGGGCACAAGTTAACTTGATGGCATTGTGCAGTTTGAGTTCATGCCTTCATCAACAAAAATTTAACTTTAAACTGAGGTCAGAATCAACTATATAAGACCTAATATAAAGTCTCACACTTTAAAGGCAAAACATGCATTAAATACACTGTGTGAGAATGTCTGTAGCATCTATCACCTCTAACCCTGATTGTATTACCAGCCACAGATTGTGCTTTAGTCTAATGGAGTGAATATAATCTAATGAACAATGCACTGAGCTGTGCCCCCAATAGACCAACCACAAAAACCCAATAAAGGCTGCTAACCCATTCTGCACTCCATCAACCCCACACAACCATCCAAACATCAAAGCTAATACTGTATGTAGCAATGTTACAATGCAAAGCTCATTCAGATTTATAAAATCAGTGGAAATGTTCATCAAAATAAATTCATACTGTACATTTTATGTAAACACCTACATTTTTAAAAGTACCACATGTGTAGAATTAATGTAGTTCATTCTATATACATGACACTCAGCTATAACATTAAAAGATGCTCAATATTGTGTAGGTTCCCCTTGAGTGTTCCAATATATTTTTGTTATAGCCAATATATTTTTGTCATAGAATGAACTTTTAATAAAGCAATTTGTGTTCCTTTGGCTTTTCTGTGGCATCAGACCAGCCCGGTTGGCCTTTGTTTCTCACTGGCATAAATGAGCCTTGGGTGCCCATGATCCTTTCACTGGACAAAGTGTATTTCTTCATTTTATTATTGATTATTCAAATTTTAAATGTATTCTATAGGAGTTAAAAGACAATTCATTTTACTACTTAGAAAACTATTCAAAAACATAGTAACCCAATTAAGTTAGCCTCTTTTCTATTCCACAGTTAAACTGTTTAACACTGGCCTCAGCAACATCAAAAACTATTCTGGACCTGACTTTAATTAGGTTTTATATTAGCTGAGTCAGAATCAGGACATTACTTTTTTTATTTATTTTTTTATTTTTTTAATCCAGCTAAATAGCAATTATATTGCACTATTTTAGGACCTACTAATTCAGGCACTTGTATGGACAAAGTTAAATAGTTAGATCTGGAACTAAAAGCAAGTAGAAGCTCTTACCTGTCAACAAAATCCTCTTCATAGCTTAATGAGGATATTTTTTTGATGGATGTATATTTATAGCATTTGACAGATGCTCTTATCTAGAGCAACTTATAGATGTGAAAGCTACATTGTGCATTGTTCAAAGGCTCAACAGTAAAAGCATTTCTGAAATTTGTCCAGTGCAAACCTTAAGTGCCGAACTATTACTTCCAAGCTATTAATTTCAAGCTTGACAATGACCCACTGGGCTCAGTAGCATCTGGATCAACCAGCCCAGATCAGGCTCTAATTAATGATGCATACCAATGGACAGGTTGTACATTAAACTACAGGTAACTACTAGGTGCGGTTACAGTATATACTGGGGAGAGGATCAGGCAGGAGTGGAATAAAACTGTTTAATTGTTGCACATTAAAAAAAAAAAATTTTCTGTAAATTTGGTGTAAAGAAAAAGTGCAATGCTCATTTTAGCAAGAGCATGTGAGAGGGTGCTCACTGCTGTGCTTGATATTGGCACAATGGCACAACCCAAAAGCCCAACAGCAAGACCTTGAGTGTGATATTGCTTTTATACAACAGCACCACAAGCACCTTCTATTATTTTTAGTTTATTTAACCAGTTAATAAAGCAACAGAGAGGAAGCAATTATTAAGTAGTCAAAGTGATGTTTAAAGTGGCATAAAATTATCAGGTGTGTTTTCTTGCTAAAATTCATCAGTGGCTGCTTTGGAAAGTGGGTTTTGGCATGCAGCTGTTCTCTCCTCAGTACTGCATACAATAATTAACTACTTTCAACCATGGGACGCCGGCTGATACATATAATTAAATGTCCCAGTGCTATCACTGCCCATCAGCCCCAATCATGGAATGCCTGTCGTCCAATCAGATTACTCGGTAAAAACTAACTGTTGAATAATTGGCAATAAAACTGGGTTTGTTACATCTGAATTTTTTCACAACAGCACAGCACTTTTGCCTGCTTTCCTACCAAGCCACTCTACTCTGTCTCTGTGCTTCATCATGGAAGCAGCAGTGATTAGAAAATGTATTATTTAACTATAGTCTGCGTTTAACCCATGTTTTAAGTGCAGTGTATTGATGGCTGAAGATTTTCTTAGTGTATACAATTTAGAGGGTTTTTTTGGCCTGAAGTAACACCCCAATGTAGTTAATGAATAAGGGATGCTTGGGGCTAAAATAATTAGCTATAAGCCGTTTACAGATTTTTGTCTGAGTCATAATTGTCTACAGGTTGCACTCGCTGCATTAGCAAGAGAGCTGTGTCCTGTTTTTGTCATGTAAAGCTGTTTTACCAACTTACCAGCAATGTGACAATTCTAACTTTTATTGGTGTGAAAAATGCGAAAACCCAGCTTGCTATGCTATAAAACTCGAAATGAAGTGGGTCACCCACAGGTCACAATGAGAAATCTGATGTTTTGAGTTATTTCAGTTTAATGATCTCACCACCACCCTGGAACAAACAGCAGTGTGTGTAATAAGCACACATTATTTGCTCGTTTGGGAGTTGTTGTGGGTAGGTAGGTTAGACAGAGAAACATTTTAAGTATACATGTTTGGGTTTTGTTTGCCCACAGAGCCTTGCTTTTTTATTGATGTGGCCATTAAATGGTGAAGTTCTGTTTAATTTAACTAAAAACAGATTAAGAGCCAGTCAATTCCATATAGTGACCTCAATATAAGGGCCTATTTGTGGAATGCGTTTCATAGCGGCGGGTTAATTAGGACAACTCAGTGGAAAACTGCTTAAATTGGCTTTGATCTCTTGTCCTTGGCCTTTTAACGTAAGATCATTTACAGAATGCATTTTCTTAAGCTTTACAAAAGACCAGAAATAAATGTTTAGTGCTTCACACTTTTGGTGTGTAACATATATCATATATAATATCATTGTCTTCAGTGATTTTTTATTGTTTAGTATGCATATGAAAAGATTATGGTCTTTGTTAAAGACAATAAATTTTTTCCTTCCGATAAATATTTAAAAGTTTATCTCATAATGTGCACCCAGTCCCACTCCCTCATTCTCTACACTGCTCAGGGTCGCAGGGGGCCTGAAGGGGGCACAAATCGGTGTACGCTCTGGATGGCGTGCTAATCCTTTGCAGGACACACACACCCGCTGACATACACCCACTCACTCCCTACAAGCCATTTGTAAATGTCAGTTGGACTAATCTGCATGTGTTAGGGCTGTGGGAGGAAACTGGAGTACTTGGAGGAAACCCACCAAGCATGGAAAGAACATGCAAACATAGAAACACAGAATCGAGGCGGGATTTGAACCTTTGCCACGGAGACCACTAACCCAACAGACTGTCCGAAAATGTACCAATAATGCTAAATAATTCATGCAAACAAGATTCTTTAGTGTATATTAGTTAAAACTAATTTGGTTTTGAAATTAACATTAAATACCTTTATAACGCAGCACTGAGAAATGCATGATTATGATCATTAAAAAAATATATGATGAATCTTAAATATTTTTAAAATATCTTTTAATATTTAAAGAAGGTGTGTTTTAGACCTTTTTTAATCTCAAGTCTCATTTGTATTGTAGATGTAAGTATATTATTTAATATTAACTTTTGGAGTTTTTAATTATACTGTGAGGTAAAAAAAAAAAGAGACTAAATATAACCGAGGTATGTGTTAATTACCTAGTGTTAATATGTTAATACAATTTTAATACACTTACTAGAAAGCACTATGTAGTGAACAAGTATAGAGAACACAGCCAATGTTTCCCCCTTAGTGTCGTGCGTCACTCTGCTCCTCTGCCCCTTTTTTTAGGACTCACTTAAGTGTGTCGATTCCTTCAGACCAGCTTGCAAGGTTCATTTGAATTGAACAATTCGAGATTTCAATATTTTGATTCACCAGAATAATATTGTATAGGGTACAACTGTAACACATTCATGCTTTCCAGTACTTACAGTTTTATCTTTTACTATTTTGTTTTGCTACATTTTGAGGATGTAAAAATAATACGATAAAAAAAAAAAGTATTTGAGCTGGAATACAAAACAATCCTGTGAACATCTCTTGAAGGATATAGCTGCGGTTGAGGAATTGCCAGAGCCAGAATTCACAGATTGAGCTGACAAGACTGGTGTTTATGCCTCTGGGTAATTACAGAACCCAGTGTTTCAGCAGTGCAGTTAATATTTAATAATGAAACAATCTGTATTAGGGCTGTCTGCTTTGTTAAAATCAAAATTTAGATATGAATATTTAACCCATTAAACAAACACAGATACAGATGAGTGTCCTTGTCTTATATCCCTAAGCCAGAGAAGGATAAGTGTTACTTTTATAATTTTCATTATACTAGTGTTGCTAACGTCATCAAGGATCACAATATTCTATTACATGCCCAATTTTTTTTAGGATGGGTCTAATTAATAATAATAATAATATTTAATAATAATAATAATAATAATAAAGGCGGCGCGGTGGTGTAGTGGTTAGCACTGTCGCCTTGCACCGCCAGGGTGTGGGTTCGATTCCCCGGCCAGGCTCGATTCCCGTCTCTGTGTGCATGGAGTTTGCATGTTCTCCCCGTGCTTGGTGGGTTTCCTCCGGGTACTCCGGTTTCCTCCCACAGTCCAAAGATATGCAGGTTAGGCTAATTGGCGTTCCTAAATTGCCCGTAGTGTGTGATTGTGTGTGTGAGTGTGTGTGTGTGCCCTGCGATGGATTGGCACCCTGTCCAGGGTGTACCCCGCCTAGTGCCCGAAGTCTCCTGGGATAGGCTCCAGGTCCCCCGCGACCCTGAACACAGGATTAAGCGGTATAGAAAATGAATGAATGAATGAATGAATGAATAATAATAAAGATTTTAATAATAATAATAATAATAATAATAATGTTATTCATCTTCTATACTGTTTATACTGTATAAAGGTTGACAGGGCAATTTGGGAACACCAATTAGCCTAATCTGCAAGGAAACCAGAGGGCAAAATGTTATTATTATTATTATTATTGTTGCAGTTGTTGTAATAATGTGATTTTACACTTTTAAATGATGAACCTAATAATAATAAATATTTTCCTGGTAAGGCGGTTAAAATTTCACTATATCTGTGTCTATATAATTTTATCCTGTATACAGGGTCACGGGGGCCTGGAGCCTATTCCACAGCGCCCGCAGTAGGGTACACCCTGGAAGGGGTTCCAATCCATCACAGAGCACACACTCATTCACACACTACTGGCAACTCGGGAATGCCAAATAGGCTAATATGCATGACTTTGGACGGGTAGGAGGAAACCAGAAGCACCCAGGGGAAACCCACGAAGCACGGGGAGAACATGCAAACTCCATGCACTTCGAAGCGGGAATCGAACATGGAACCTGAAGGCTCTACACACATCAATAATAGATAAAGAGATACTTAATTAGATATTCCTGCTTAACCACATTTTCTGTTATGCCACAAACAAAGTAGTCAAGATACTGCGCGCGCGCGCGTGTGTTGGGTGGGGGGGGGGGGGTTTAATTTGACAAACGCTACAGCTTTTTGTCCATGCGTGTGTGAGGGAATCGACTCTCCTGAATCGACACGCATGTGTGAATCGTTCTAAAAGAAAGCGGTTCGTTGACGGTTCACCCATCACTGGTGTCGTTTTTGTTTTTCCCACAGAGGCGATATGGCAACACCCGCCGCGGTTAATCCGTCCGGTAAGTCACAATTGTGGTGCATTATTGTATCGGAAATGTTCGCGATTAATGAAAATGGAATTCGGTTCTGCGTCTAAATGCGTTTTGAAACAAAAGGGCGCAAAGCTGCGGTGTTCCACACGGCTCTGAGCGCCAGCATCCCCCTTCCCCCAACCGAGCCTCTACAGCACCGTCTCAGCTTTCAAATGGAGGTTATTTGCATTATGTTAGCAGCAGGTCATGTCTTAACACACAGATCAGATCGGCGTATCGCAGAAAGCTGTAAATTGCAGCAGCGTTCATTCCTGCTTTGCTTTATTTTGCTCGTGCAGATTAGACTCTGAATTGATTTGCACGCGACGCGGTACGTGCTGGGGTTGGATTTCCTCTTTGTATTGAAACAGAGTGATACAGCGATCTGTTTTTTTTTCTGTTCATGTTGCTCCTCCAACCCGGTCTTTGACTTTTGCACAGCTGAGATTGAAAGGTTTTGCCTGTTGATCGCATCTCGAGCACAGAGAAGCTGAGGGTAACGCGCACTATGGCTGAACCAGGGTTGCCAGGTTGGAGCTAAATTGTTTTCAAACTCTGCCCCTGGCCAGTACAATTAAACACAAATAAATTATTCAAGCAGTACATTCCAGACACCCTATAGTATTGCTGACCATCACATAGAACACACACATTCTGTAACAATCACGCAAAAAGTCCCACTCTGGCAACCCCGCCAAAGAGAATGTTTTATTGCATCAGTTGAGTCTGTTGGCATCAGCATATCTGTGCCTTATTTCAGTGTTTTATAATATAATAAGAGTGTGAGAACTGATCAGTGTTCCTCAGCAGCCTCAGGTGTAAAGAAGAAGACTTTGTAATTTACAAGCAATTAATTTTTTACTTTAATTGTATGAATACTGAATGGATGGGAATTGCGATTCTATAAGTATCACGATTTTATAAATATTCCAGTTTGATATAAAATTTTTCTTAGATTTTAGTACAATTTTACACAATTTTTTAAAATCTAAATGATTAATTAAATGTAGCCCATTCCTTATAACAGTTTTTTTCTCACTTAAAAACCAAGTGCAGCATTTAAACAATACAAACTAACTTCTACTGCAATAGTTCAACATTTAACTTCAAATTAAATTAAACAAACAAAAAAATCTACTTTCCTGATGTTACTAGTAGTATGTTACTACTACTTCCTGAGCAGCATGTATTTCTGTCGTTCGCCATAATTATTATTTCTAAACAAACTTAGCAAATAATTCACTCTGACCCCACGGGAGGAAAATGTGAGAATAGTTCAGCGTGTAGGATTACAAAAAAACGGTGATGTTTTACCTTTTCAGAGTTTCAGAACTAGTGAGCGACTAATTTTGACTGTGTTTTGAGACTGGCGTAAGTGTGTGTAATGACTGGGTTTGAGAGAAGTTTGGAGAAAAAGGCAGATTGGAGGCTTTTAATGCACACAAGTTTTGCTAATGTAACGCCTTAACAATGCGTTTCTGTTGTGCTACTCAGAAACTTCTGTGCGCGGTACAAAATCGTTTATATCTGAGGCTGATCGGCCAATCATCGGTCATGGCCAATCAATCTGAAAACCAGCCAATTCTGATTACTGGCGAATCGACCGGTTTCTCTTTTATCATAAATCTATTTTTTTTCTCCCCGTCTCTAATAAATAGTATGTACAGTAGGGTAGCTAGTTCACAGTTTAAAGGCTGTTAGAATTAGAATATTTATATATCAGAATAAAAAGTGCATAGGTGGACAAATTATATTCATTAGCTGTCCCACTGGATGTATACTGGTGGAATGAAAACTGCACATGTTAAAAGATATTGTAAATAATTTTTACTTCAGGTGATATTTCAGCAAAGTTGAGTTGCTTCTTATCAGTTTGATCCTGAGCTTTACATTTAAAAATGTATTCCGGTTTCAGGTCTGTATCCCTCTTTCTCGGACCACAAAGATCTTGACCAGAGAAAAACTGATCACGAAATTCTGAAGATGAATGGATAATGAATGAATATAATGACTTATTGCATATTGCAAAGTAAAATCATAATTAAGAAAACAAATTAAATAATATTATAGCCTAATATCTTTTCAACAATTTACAGTTCTGTTTAATGTTGTAAAAACCCAAAGAACAAGGTTAGTTTCTATTATGTTGTTATGTTAGTTGTTATGTTAGCGAAGCTATAATAAGTCGTTCCTTTACCAGCCTTCTGAAGTTAATCAGATGGAAAATATGCAGAGAAAGCCCAAGACACAAAATGCTGTGTCCTGAAGATTTTCCTATGGGGGAAAACTTTAAAGCATCCGCCTTGCCTGTGACTGTTACAAAGCGCAGACCTTAGAGACTCCTTTCAAGAGTTTAAATAGATATAACCTTACACAAAGCCTCACAGTGTCAGTGCTTATCTGTGTATATATATGGACGCAGCATGGGTGAAAGTATGAATAGAAAAACTACTTTTATCCCTGGTAGTTACACTAAGCGTCGGTTGTCAGATCAGAATCGAACACAAATCAAAAATCTATTGATAATAAATGGCGTTTATAGAACTGTTGATTAAAAGCAATATCACACTCTGTTGTGTTGGATATCTGCACAGCTGTGATGTCTTCAGCAATTAGGCTGTAGCCTTGTGTCTATGACCGTATCACAGCCATGTTGATATTTAGTACAACAGCACTCACTCTTGTGTGATATTGCTTTAACTTTAGAGTATTAGAACAAACTCAATTATGTATACTTGTGATTAGAATCATAGCGGGAATGATTTCCTTGAGCTGCTGTTATAGGAAATGAAACAACACCTTCTGGCCGAACAGTTTGATAATTAAAAGAGTTCTGTGGTGTAAAAGTTTATAAATACAGTGCAGAAATCAAATCCCATCACATCACATCACATCCAGAGAGCCGCTGCTGGGCCTTTGAGCAAAACCTCAACTGCTCAGCTTTGCTCCTAGCTGGGATTCTGCCTGAGTTGTAAGTCTGCCAAATGGATAGAATGCAACACTGAAGAAAACGTTGTTGAGGAAAAGTTTTATTTACTTTAAAGTATAAGTTAGACACATTATACATGTCACACACATGCTTTCTTCTCACACCAAGTTTCTTGGATCCTTTAATTATCCTGTAGTAAGGATTGTATATCTGGAAGTTTTCAGGGTTGAGATGTGGTGGTGTGGCCTCGGGTCTGGATTTGTAAGGAAAGGAGGCTCTGTCGGCCACAATTCGACTAACACGCTGACGCACCTGATTCAGTTCACACTGATGGAATTGATGAGATTGTGTGAGAATTTGAAATAAAGTTTCCCGGCTAGACTGTTGAGACGTCCAATAAAAAGACGAGACTTTTATTCTAACATGAATGGAAATGAATAGAGGGATAAATGCGGTCTAATTAAATGAAAAAGCCCTTTTCTTTTGCGCTGATTGTGCCTCTTACTTATTCAAGCTGTTAGCACACTGTGTTCCACGATAGTCACGATGACGGAGGCGTCTGTGTAGGCCAGTTCTATTTTAGTCAAACACACAGATCTGGTAATGATATAACAAGTCTAGGGCCCAAACCACGTTTTTTAAAGATGATATTTTTGTGTAATGGGTATCACGCATTACAACACCAAAAAAAAGGAAAAACTGGTTTTATTTTCCTCCTACACAACATGCATAAGCTGTAACCGAGATCATCGCGTACATCGCCCTGATTAGTCACCAATTAAGAACAATATCTGCATACAGAGCGAGTAAATGAAGTGCGATGGAATGAGGTGATGACCTGCTGTAGTTATTTTTAATTGAGGAAATTTCTAACAGATCCGTCAGCTTTTCCATAGTTAAAGCCAGGGTTGGGCATGGAAATGAGAAATTGTACTTTAATTAAATAAAAAAAAACAACAAAAAAAAAAAAACAATTTGCACTATTGAGACAAAATAATTTAGTTAAAGTCAAAAAGTTTTTCCTTTTAGGGCTGCATGATTTAATAATAATAATAATAATAATAATAATAATAAAATAAACCACAATAAAACTGTTATATTCAACTATTAAATGTACCACTAAGTATCCAATCATATTTATCTAGTCTAATACAAACATGCATATCCTCAAGTATCATACTCGTGGATCGTCCATCAGATACAGACAATATCACCATTTTACTCAGAAAATATTTCTTCAATGCGATTGCAGTCATTCTGGGTAGAGGTTTACACGGAAGCTGATCTGATAAGATTTCAATCTGAATATAATATTTTTTCCCCCCAATTTTAAGGTTAGTTTAGACCTTTCGCAATAAATCCTGTCTTCTGTGTTAAGTTTGGGTACAAGAATATCCAGTCTCATCTGTGATTGGCTAGAGGTTTTACTATGGGTGAAAGGGTGAGCCAATCAGCACCCCTACCTCATCCTGGGAGACAGACTGAAGTAAACACAGGCAGGAGAGAGAGTTGTTCACATGGAGTTTTTAGATCAAGAATGGAGGCAAAATTAGATCCTGGAAACTGGTCAAGTCACCTAATGTTATCTCCACCTGGTGCAATCATGCACAGAAAGATTATATGTATTCACACAAAAGAGGAGGGATCAGATTGGGTGTTTACACGCATACTATTTACCTACTGATTGGATTGTTAAAGATTTACACCACTCCTCTCGTTCCCGTTGAAAATTCATTCCGATCGGAGTGGATTGAACTATTATTCTATTCTATTATTAGTGGAATAATATAATATAATTAGTGGTCCATATAAACACACCTACTAATATCTATAATGTCTTACAGTGTGTAAGACGATTATAGCAGCTTAACACACTTGCTATCTAGGTCCTTCTGCTTGCATGAGCTCACAGATGCCCATGATTGGCTGTGATTACTGTGAGATCACTAATTGCCCCTCATCCCACCCAGTTGAGAGAGCTCAGCCAATCAGCTCTCTCTAGGCCCTCGGCTGCAAGAGGCTACGATAATAATCTACGGCGAATAGGAGCACTTTACCAGTCACATATACATTACTGCACAGTGAAATTCTTATTCCCTGCATCTTCTTCTTCTTTGTCTTTCGGCTGTTCCCTTTCAGGGGTCGCCACAGCGAATCATCTGCCTCCATCTAACCCTATCCTCTGCATCCTCTTCTCTCACACCAACTAATTTCATGTCCTCTCTCATTGCATCCATGAATCTCCTCTTTGGTCTTCCTCTAGACCTCCTGCCTGGCAGTTCCAACCTCAGCATCCTTCTACCGATATATTCACAATCTCTCCTCTGAACATGTCCAAACCACCTCAATCTGGCCTCTCTGACTTTATCTCCAAAACATCTCACATGGGTTGTCCCTCTGATGAACTGATTCTTGATCCTATCCATCCTTGTCACTCCCAAAGAGAACCTCAACATCTTCAGCTCTGCTACCTCTAGCTCTGCCTCCTGTCTTTTCTTCAGTGCCACTGTCTCTAAGCCGTAGAGCATTGCTGGTCTCACCACTGTCCTGTACACCTTTCCTTTCATTCTCGCTGATGCTCTTTTATCGCACAACACACCTGACACTTTTCTCCACCCATTCCAACCTGCCTGTACTCGTCTCTTCACCTCCTTTGAACACTCTCCGTTGCTCTCGACCGTTGACCCTAAGTACTTAAACTCCTGCACCTTCTTTACCTCTGCTCCCTGTAGCCTCACTGTTCCTCTTGGGTCCCTCTCATTCACACACATGTATTCCATCTTGCTGCCGTTAACCTTCATTCCTCTGCTTTCCAGAGCGTACCTCCACCTCTCCAAATTTTCCTCAACCTGTTCCCTGCTCTCGCTACAAAGCACAATGTCATCTGCAAACATCATAGACCATGGAGACTCCTGTCTAACTTCATCTGTCATCCTGTCCATCACTAGAGCAAACAAAAAGGGGCTTAGAGCCGATCCTTGATGCAGACCCACCTCCACCTTGAACTCTTCTGTCACACCTGCAGCACATCTCACCACTGTCTTACAACTCTCATACATGTCCTGCACCACTCTAACATACTTCTCTGCCACTCCAGACTTCCTCATACAACACCACAGCTCCTCTCTCGGTACCCTGTCGTACGCCTTCTCTAAATCTACAAAGACACTATGCAACTCTTTATTACCTTCTCTGTACTTCTCCATCAGCATCCTCAAAGCAAATACTGCATCTGATGTACTCTTTCTAGGCATAAAACCATATTGCTGCTCACAAATTCTCACCTCTGCCCTTAACCTAGCTTCCACTACTCTTTCCCACAGCTTCATTGTATGGCTCATTAGCTTTATACCTCTGTAATTGCCACAGCTCTGCACATCTCCCTTGTTCTTAAAAATCGGCACCAATACACTTCTCCTCCATTCCTCTGGAATCCTCTCGCTGTCCAAGATCTTGTTAAACAAACTAGTCAGTAACTCGACTGCCACCTCTCCTAAGCACTTCCATACCTCCACAGGTATGTCATCAGGACCAACAGCCTTTCCACTCTTCATCCTCTTCAACGCCCTTCTCACCTCACTTTTAGTAATATTTGCTACTTCCTGCTCCACAACAGTCACCTCTTCTACTCTTTGTTCTCTTTCGTTTTCCTCATTCCTCACTCCTCAAAGTACTCCTTCCATCTTCCCATCACCCTCCTGGCATCTGTCAGTACATTTCCATCTCTATCTTTAATCACTCTAACCTGCTGCACATCCTTCCCATCTCTATCTCTTTGCCTCGCCAACCTGTACAGATCCACCTCTCCCTCCTTACTGTCCAGCCTAGCATACAAGTCCTCATATGCTCTTTGTTTGGCCTTTGCCACTTCTACCTTCATTTACGGTGCATCTCCCTGTACTCCTGTCTACTCTCTTCAGTCCTCTCAGAGTCCCACTTCTTCCTAGCTAGCCTCTTTCCCTGTATACACTCCTGGACTTCCTCATTCCACCACCAAGTCTCCTTGTCTCCTTTTCCCTTACCTAATGATACACCAAGGCTGAATCCCATTTCTATTTTCTACCCCTTCCCCTACCCCTTCCCCTACCCCTTGTCCCTTGAAACGAAGTGGAAAGGGGAAGGGTTTAAATTTTTCCCCTAAGAAATGGGACACCACTACAACACTGTTATACGTCATCATACGTTGTCACTAGTTCCTAATGTTACGTTAAAGGACATGCGCCGATGTTTATCACACATTGCAATAAGAGAGAGATTACTCACTCCCAAAGTTTTTTCGCGCCGTATTTCATCCCTATACATAATATAAATTATAAAAATATATAAAAATAAAATATATATTTGTAATATCGTGCAATCAGTGCTAGCCGCTAGCAAACTTTAGCGATTTTTTTGCAAACATTTCTTTACAGAACATCACCATAAACACAAACACAAGACTAGAGGTAATATACATATAATGAAAACTTGTCATAAAAATCTTTATTTATGGCAAAAATTTACATTTATGGGTCTGTTTGCTCGAGTGAGCAGCCATGTTGAAAATTTCGCTTAGCCCTTCGTTTGAAGTGAGGTCCTGAAAAATCTTCGTTTGGAGGGCTATCTGGCCCTTCCCCTTCCCCCTCCCCCTCCAACCAAAAGAGAAATGAGACACCCCTACCCCTTCACGTGAACGCGCCAAACGGAGGGGTAGGGCTATGTGAAGGGGTAAGGGGTAGAAATGGGATTCAGCCCAAGTATCCTCTTACCTGTCTCCCTGATCACATTGGCTGTTTTTGTCCAGTCAACTGAAAGCACCTCCTGACCACCCATAGCTTGTCTCAACTCCTCCCTAAAGACTACACAACATTCTTCCTTTCTCAGCTTCCACCACTTTGTCCTCTGCTCTGCCTTTGTCCTCTTCACCTTCCTCAACACCATGGTTATTTTACACACCACCAGTCTGTGTTGTTGTCTCCCCTACCAACACTTTGCAGTCACTAATCTCTTTCAGATTACAACGTCGACACAAGATGTAGTCCACCTGAGTGCTTCTGCCTCCGCTCTTATATGTCACCCTATGTTCCTGCCTCTTCTGGAAGAAAGTATTTACTACTGCCATTTCCATCCTCTTTGCAAAGTCCACCACCATCTGTCCTTCTACATTCCTGTCCTGAAGACCAAACCTGCCCATCACATTTTCATCACCTCTGTTCCCTTCCCCAACATGTCCATTGAAGTCTGCACCAATCACAACTCTCTCACCTCTGGGGATGCTCTGCATCACTTCATCTAACTAACTCCAGAATTTCTCCTTCTCTTCTAACACACATCCTACCTGTGGAGCATAACCACTAACAACATTGAACATCACACCATCAATTTCCAGCTTTAGACTCATCACCCTATCTGATACTCTCTTCACCTCTAGGACATTCCTTACAAACTCCTCTTTCAGAATAACTCCTACTCCATTTCTTTTCCTATCCACACCATGGTACAACAATTTGAACCCTGATCCTAAGCTTCTAGCTTTGCTACCTTTCCACCTGGTCTCCTGGACACACAGTATATCTACCTTCCTCCTCTGCATCATATCAACCAACTCTGTTCCCTTCCCTGTCATGGTCCCAACATTCAAGGTCCCTACTTTCACTCCTAAACTCTTGCCTTTCCTCTTCTCTCTCTGCTTTCGAACACGCCTTCCTCCTCTCCTTCTTCGACTTCGACCAATTATTCCCTGCATATCCCAGCTTTTGTTATTAGGCTGGGGTCAGAGTGGACTGTCAGCCATTATATGGTGCCTACTGGAGCAGACGGCGTTATGGGCCTTTCTCAAGGGCCCAACAGCGGGAACCTGGCAGAGCTGGGGCTCGAACTGCCGACTGCCTGTCCAGTAACTCATCGTTGATCACTTTGTTTAGATACTGAACTGAAATTATTGGATGCTAATGAGAACCCATTCTACTGATGCTTGGTATAATGTATATTCAGTGATGTACAGTATAATGTTTCAGTGATACTCAATTAAAGTATAAATATGCCAAAGTAATGCATCATTGTAGTAGTACAATTATACTTAAAACAGTAGTATAGTGTAGTCTGTACAGTACTTTTACATTTGCATCCTTATGGGACCTTATTTTATCCATATCATGTTTTTTATTTATTTATTTTTAATCATGTTTCTATCGCTTTATATTAAACAACAGCTTGATCAAAGCCTACAATTGGGATACAGATATAGAATCGATATGGAAATAATTGTTTTGGATTGTATTTTTTTTCCCCTTTGAGTTATCATAAAGGGTTTTCATTTTATCTAAAGGGCACAGCATACAGCATTCCATTCTATTTTCTACACCGTCATAAAACCTGGTACTTATGTTAAATCCTTTAAACAAACCCCAGATCACCATTTTTATGACTTTAGAGATCGGTTCCCAGGATTGCAACCGGGCCTAAAAAAAAAAAAAAAAGCTTTCACACTTGACCAAACTTTGGATGCAAATGGCTTTGGTTGGGTTGAGACAAAAAAAAGTGCAAATGTGTGAAAACTCTCTAACTGGGGTGTGGATTTCGAGCTTGAACGCAATCCAGGACAAATACAGAAGTACATCTGCTGGAGATGTCTGTTCTTGTTTCGCCAGCCAGGCTGATTGCCGTGCGCTCAGGTTAATCAGCATGGGCCGTGTGTTGACCCTGGACAGTGACGAGGTTCACTGCTTTCTGGCTATTTCTGCTGATGAGCATTTACTCCAGCTTTTACAATCAGCACTGACACCACTGTGCAATTTGGATTTCTAAATCATTAATTTATTCTTTCTGTGACAGCTCGCTCTACATGCGGAATAAGCCTTCCCTGTCAGCGCGCTTTAATACAAGCTCCGAAAGGACTAAATAAATGAAAATAGCATGAAATTTATTTCCATTTAGTAAACTGTAGCCCATTCTAATATTGATAATATTGTGAAAATGTAAGAAGGGGATGGATGAATGCAAAGAAATCCTTGATAAGAGGATGAAAGTCTCCTTTACGCAGATTGTATTTATTTAAACTCTCTATTCAGAAAAAAATAATATTTCACAAAACATTATATTTATACAATTATATAAATTTGCGTAGAAAATTATATTTGCTTCTTAGCGTTTACATATAAATGGAGTATTAATGTTTTCATCAGACATATCCTGTTTATTATACAATATGTATGGAATAAAACATGAAAAATATATATTTTTCTGTTTTTCACTTTGTTAATGGTCTTATGTAGTCTTGTGTAAGTTTTATTCCCCTTATGTTATTCATCTAATCATTATCTATCCTGCTGATCATGTGTAAGGTCATGGGGAGCCTGTAGTCTGTCCCCAGGAACAAGTGGCACAAAGGTTGGCTACAGCCAGGTTGGCGTGCTAATCCATCCCAAGCCCATACACTCAATAAAAAAAATTAACATACAATACAGGTATTATTAGAGGAAACGCACAACAGAGAGAACATACAATCTCAGGATTGGTGGTGAGATTCAAACTCCCAACTGTCTGGGGTGACGCGTCAGTAAGGCATTATACTGTTTATAACAGCTATAAACAGTAATTCTCTTAGTAGCAAATTATTCACTCATTCACTCACTCACTACCACTTTATTCTGTATTCAGGGACGCGGGGGCCTGGAGCCTATCACAGGAAAATTGGGTCACGAGGCAGGGTACACCCTGGACAGGGTGCCAATCCATCGCAGGGCACACATACTCAGACACATCTAGAGATGTCAAGCAGCCATATTTCAGGTTTTGCGTTAAAAAGCATTTAAAACTACTAAACGAATTTACAAAACATTGAACCTCTGTACAACTTGTGTTGTTGATTTGTTTAAATGTTACGTCTTGTACAAAACGCTAAAAAAAAAATCTCCGTTCTCCACTTCACACTCCAGTCCAGTAGGTGGTGCCGGTGCACCAACTGTACATAAACCTAAAAGAAGAAGTCCTAATCTTGCAAAATGAGTAGTGTGTAAAATAGTGACAAAGCATTAACCAAAATAAACATTTTCATGAAGAACATATAGCACTGGGTATCTTACTTTTCTTTCTTTTCCATGTACAGCCTTTGTGCTCTAGTTTGCTATAGAACATCAGACTTCTGAAGATCTGATGGTTTGTTAGAAGTGTTTTTCAACTGCGAGACCGCTCCCTATATCCTGAGGCCAAGTCAATAAGTGAGGACTGACTAGTAGGCATAAGGAGCACATCAAGCAGAAAATTAAACACCCGCACATTAGGATTAAAGTTCTCCATCACCATGGCACATTTCTGTTATATTGATCAAACCGGAGGTCGTTTTCCTTTTAATCGACAAAGCTGTATTTCCAAAAGGAGTTTTGCAATGGCATGCAGAAGTACAGACAGACAAAGATAGTTCTTATTAAAGAAGGTTGCAGAGTACTTTTTTTTATTTTATTTTTTTTATTGCAAGCGGATTTTCACATGGTCCATATGGATGATTTTGTAATTTAATTTTATATTTCAACTGACGTGGTTAAAATGTGAGGCGAATTTCAAAAGTTCAAATCATAAGGATGCCGGTCACAATCTGTAACCTGTTTAAAGGTGCTTTCACACCTACAGTAGGTCTGGTGTTCACATAAAACACATAATGCGGAGTGTAAGGTTGAAATTAACCCGTTTTATTATTCTGTCAAAATGTGGTCTTTAAATAAAAAGTAAGTAGTTTAAAATGATCTGTTAGTTGCTTCATTCAGTTTTTTTTTGTTTCAATCCAAATCTCCAGAACATGTAGCAGCAGTTTAACATTCAAACTTTGGCTCAGTTTGCATCAACAAAAACACACACACGATGTTTGGTTCACTTCACCGAGTTGGAAAAAGCGATTCAGGTTTGACGAAATATTTAATTACACACAAAGTTTAATCTGGTGATCTCATCTGCATTCGCAGTAGTTGTGGTGGTGGCTCATTGTGTTAAGTCTCTGAGTTACTGATCTGAAGGTCGTCAGTTTGAGCCCCAGCTCTGGCAGATTGCTGCTGTTAGGCTCTTGAGCAAGGCCCTTAACCCAGTCTGCTCCAAGGGTGCCGTATAATGGCTGACCCTGTGCTCTGACCCCAGCCGACTAACAAGAGGCTGGGATCTGTGAAGAATAAAGAATTTCCCTTTGCAGTAATGTATATGTCATGAGTAAAGGCTGAACTTAAATTTTGTGGCGGATTTTCGCTTGCATGTGCGTGAGGATTTGTTGAGCTTTTCTGTTGCTGTGTTCCTGTGTTTACAAAGAGACTTACATTTTCAGTTCTACGTGCGACTGCAATTTTCTTGGCAATTTTTTTTTTATCTGACCCACTGATACCAATATTAGTTGATTCCAATTTTATTTTTTTCTTTTCCTTTTTTATTTAAAGGTTTATGTTAATATATTTCTAATAAAACAAGGATTGTTAAGTAATTCATACACGTCCTTCAAAAACTTCACAAGGACTTTCTCCAGGTTTATTTCCCCTCAACGGTGTGTCTGCAGCAATTTGTCCCCCCCCCCGCCCCCCCGATCAGATCTCCTGATAGAGTGAATGTGTTTCTGTTGCTCCACTCGCACACTCATCCACGAGATTCGTTTATATCCGAGGCTGATCAAGCTGAAAATCAGCGGATCTCTATTACATACCCCCTCAACCAATTATTCTGTTTAGAAAATAATGACGGAAAATATTTGTTGACGACCTTTTTTCCTGTGACTAAGATGAGACTGACAAGACGCCACGGATATCAATGAACAGTGACGAAATCAGCATGTAATATTGCGGACCAAAAAAGATGAGACTAAAATGTGGTTTAAAAAAATAAAAACATCTGTCTTCATTTCCAACAATGTATAATTTTCGGTCAAATCTGCTGTGATACGTTATGGCATGAACATACGTCAATCATTATGGCATGAACAGGAGTGTTTTCCCGGTTATGTTACAAACTTTTATTGTTTTATTTATTTTATTTTATAGTTATTTTGAACTCTTCGTCATCACAGCAGTATTACTCGGGCGAAAGAGGAGAGTCGATATTTGAGGTCATTTTCAAACGTAGAAAAAAATCTGATGCTTATTTTAGTAATATCAGAGGGGAAACAGTGGGGGCACACAATTTCTGGAAACAATACTACAAACCTGAAGAGACACATCAAGGCACACCATAAAATCACCCAGTTTTACAGCCTCATTGTGGTAATTGTTACCACATGTTAACATAATTAGGTTGTGATGTGTCTCTGCAGTGTCAGGATGGCCGAGTGGTCTAAGGCGCTGCGTTCAGGTCGCAATCTCTCCTGGAGGCGTGGGTTCGAATCCCATTTCTGAGAAGAGCAACTCCTATTTGTTCAGTGTAGGAAATCATTTATTGGGGCCAGGGGTAGCTCAGTGGTTAAGGCATTGGACTACGGTTCGGAAGATCCCAGGTTCAAATCCCACAACCACCACGTTGCCACTGTTGGGCCCTTGAGCAAGGCCTTTAACCCTCAACTGCTCAGATGTGTAATGAGATAAAAATGTAAGTCGCTCTGGATAAGAGCGTCTGCCTAAATGTAAATGATGTATTTTATTTCATTTAATTTCATTTTATTTCATTTTATTTCATTTTATTTTAATTTATTTTATTTTATAGTTAAACCGTTGCCAAACACATTAAGCTAATAGGTTAGTAAATGATTGTGACCTGTAGGAGATGAACTATCCCTTCAACAGTCCAAGTGTGTAAATTCACAAAATTTTCAAAACACTGTATTGTCCATACTGCTCCTATTGTTTTGTAGTTAAAGAAAATATGGTTAAAAATAAATGTAATTAGCTGAAAACATCAGATGAAAAGATACGTTATAAATGTTAAGATAATTATTTTATGAAAAACCTTAAAAATGTTTTTTACTAGACTAGATTGACTGTAGGGTTAATTAATAATAATCTTATTGCGAAAATGTTACGTTTTCAATGACTAAACCTAGACTAAAATGTCCAGACTATTATGCGACTTAAACTTGACTAACCAAAAATACAAGATAAGATTGACTAAATATGATAAATTAGGGACATTTATCCCAGGATTAAGCCTAAAATTGAAAATAGCTACCAGAAACCCAAAGAACATCACAGAACAACCCAGAAGCCTGAATTTAGCTTGGATTCGACCTCCGTAAATGTACTAATAGACGAACACGCCCTATGAGCGGATACTTGGCTCTGCTATTGACATGACATTACTCACTCCGTTAGCACTTGGTTGCCAAGTTTATGAGCATTCATCTAAAAACCTGCAGGGGTTGTGTTCATGTGTCTGAGAGGAAACGAGTTGGCCTCTTTTCTCTGTGAGGGTATAAAAATATATTCTAAAATACACTAAAAGGAAAATCAATAACTGGAAAAGCAGCGTGTCTCTTTAAGCTTAATGAAAGTACTTTTTATTGCAGAGCAGGTGTGATGCTGGAACAATAAAGCTCAGTGATGTGAGAAAATGAAATTTTGGATTTATAAATGCAATAAACTAAACATGGAATAAAAACAAACCTGGATTTTCATTTCAAAGACTTAAATGTATGTAGTAAAAACACTTTATAATCTTAACAATCTTTATAATAGTAATCTTAATTATGCTTTTTTCTTTAATGAATGGCTATTATTCTGAACGACAAGTTTGAATATTTAATTAGTATTTCTGTCCTTTTGTGAGACGAGCCTGACTGTCGTTTAATAATATTTATGGAAAATATGGAAATGATCTTCGGAAGAGAAAAATGTATTTGTACCATGTGAACAGTATGAGATGAGAAAATTTCTACTTGGCATTCCTGTCCATTTTTGTTTTCTGTATGATATGAAGACAAAAAAAAAAAAAAAAGAATCAGGGTCGAGGGAAAAACGTGATTAGAAAGCTTCCTTTGTTTTAGCCATTTTGTTGAAACCATTAACACAGTCAGTTTTTTTTTTCTTTTCTTTTTCTCTCTGCACCGGTTCATTGGAAATGCAAATGAACCAGGATGAATAAAGAATGCGTGTCTTATTAGCACCTGGCCGAGGCCCCCGGCCAGCGAGCACGATTAGGAATGCGAAGGAGCATTCTGGGAAGAGTCAGCCGTCGACAGGGGGACTGAAGGACACTGTGTTTAAAAGTCAGCCAGCTCATTTCGGCTTGGCTGAGCAAGCCGGAGACCTCGGCACACACAATCGCAAACATTAATCGCGTGCGGTCCTGATGTGAATATCACGCCAAGGCTGTGGTTTGTGGTTTGAGATTATAGATATTATTGATTGTCTACTGTTTGCTGACTGTCTGAAGCTTTTTCTTCTGAAAAGCTTGGCAGCTTGTGTAATTTTATAAAAGGGAAAAAAAAAAAAAGACGGTCGTCTCATGGGATTTGCGATCTTTACCCGGAGGCCTGAGAGTGTTTAAAAAGTGTCCTTCTTAGAATTCATTTAAATAAGTAACAGATGTTAAGGAAAAAATAAAGCATTTAGTATTTGGGAATGAAATTATAGCATGTTAAAAAACTTGTCGTGAGCAGTAAAGCAGTCTGGATTATTCACCCTGAACTAATCCAGAGTGACAGTGGTGGCTCAGGCTGTTGAAACTCTGGATTGCTGTTTGGAGAGTCCGAGGGGGTTCGAGCCCCGCCATCGCCGGCTTGCTTCTGTTTGGCACTATGCCAAGGCCCTTGACCCTATGCTAATACGAAATCACTCCACTGTTACCAGTGCAAAAGCCTGAATAAGAAAGGAGAAAATGACAGAAATATTACTTGAGGTTTGCCATGGAGATTTCCTGATGCTTTGTCAGGCAGATAAAACAGTAACCTAGCCATCGATAGCTTCTGTTCTGCTGATTATTTTCATATGCAGTATGTTATGGTGGACAAAAGAGACACAAGCATGTGCAAATGGTAAGAAGATGGTAAGAAGATAATGATGATATTAGTCGATGGTATGGAATATGCTATGCTTAACACTTCATACAATGATGTGCAATGATGTCATGACGTTAACTATTAATTAGAAAGCTTGGCACGTCAGTTTTAGTTAAGTAACTGTTCAAGGATTGCATGGTGTAGGGTGTGTGATCAGTGGTTAGAGAGGGATTTAAGATTCAGCCTGGGGTTGGAAACTAGTTCAACACTGAACTTCTGTGTGGGTTTTGCCACTGACATCCGATAAATAACTTCCCTTTTGCCATCCAGAAGCGAGTGGGCGAAAGCATGACAGTCAGACATCACGACATCATGTGAGGAAGGTCAATAGAAAAGATGGAACGCATCACCCGAGTGGCTCATCAGCAAGGGAGGGGAAAACAAAAATAAATAACGAAACTATTCCAGAACATGAGATATGTAAAATATTCCAATCTTAATAACTAGAATTATTATAGTTAAATAAATATATAAGGTGTAAAAGATGAAGTCGTCTTATCACCAGAGGTTACAAATTCATTGGACATTTTTTTGCCGAACATAAAAACGCCTTTTATGTTAGCATTGACGTGGCATTGATACGGCTCACATGTTCATTGTCTGCTATGTTGTGTGATTAATGCTTTTGTTTGAAAAGGGAAATATGGTCCATCAGCTTTGACACTCTCTTCCTGAAGCTGAGATCATTAGCCATTCACAGAGTAGAGAGAGAGAGAGAGACGTGCATCTAGATTTGGTTGGGAATGTTGTCATGCGCTCCTGCTGGACATCGCATTTTAACCTGCATGAACAACGCCGCTGGAGAAGACCTGAGTGAGCTCATATGGCGCTCCGTGCTGGCTTTGTGGGGAACAGGATCAGGCCTTGTGTTATTATAATTGGTAGAGAAATGGGGATGGGGGTGGGGGAGCCAGGGCAGAGGTGAATATAAAGGAGACAGCAAGCCATTCACACCTTTCTATCTTACAAGACAGATTAATGAGTTTGACCCGAAGAGCTCGGTGAGGGTCGGGAAGATGCGGAGCGTACTTAGCAATCAGACAGAACAGTCAGTGTTTAGTGTGAGCTTGGTTAAGGATTTTTCCAAGCAAAGTAAATATACGTGTTGCTTTACCTAATAAAGAATAGACATTGGACAGTATTGTATGATTGCATTTTGTATTGTGTTGTGTGTTGATTGCATTGAGTGTAAGTGGTTTGGCGAATACGAGATACTGTTAGCTAGGAAGGTAGCTAGCTTGTTTTTTATGTTTTTTTTATTTTTGGTGGTACTACTAGCCAGAATCTAGCTATTGCTAGAAGGGTTGGACATAATGTTGGTTATAATATTGATTTGTTTAAACTTTAATAAAATTTGTCTTTTTTTTTTTTTACATATTTATTGTACAATTTTTAATTATCGGTAAAGATAAAAAATAAAATTATAGTTGCTACTCACTCACTCACTCATCGTCTATACCGCTCTGTTCTGTATTCATGATACACGGGGGCCCTGGAGGATATCCCAGGAGACTTATGGCGCTTTTCCACTGCATAGTACGGCACGACACGGTTCAGTTCAGCTCACTTTTGGGGGGTTTTCCACTGGGAACAGTACCTGGTACTTGGTCCTTTTTTTAGTACCACCTCAGCCGAGGTTCCAAGCGCGCCGAACCGTTACCAAAACGTGACGTGTAAACTCTGCTGGTCACCGATTGGCCGGAGAAAATCGTCATTACTGCGTCACTGAGCTTGCAACACAAGACACAACAGAACCACTATATTTAGAACAGCCAGAGAAGGATCGGACGCACCTTTTTGTATTAACCAAAAATGTTATTTGGCTGCCATCAGCCTCTTTTGAAACAAACTCCTTCGTCTCGCTGTTAAAAACATCCACATGCCGAGAATGAAGAACACCATTCCGTCGATATGCTCCATTGTTGTGTGTTTGTTTGTGGCGCGTTTACGATGATGTCACAGCAGTAGCGGCGCCGCGACTATAACGACACGTGAATAATCCCGCCCACTCTAAAGCGGTACTAAACTGCAGTGGAAGCGCAAACCGAGCCGAACTGAGCCGAACCGAAGTGAGTTGAACTGAACCGTGTCGTGCCGTACTATGCAGTGGAAAAGAGGCATTAGGGTGCGAGACGGGGTACACCCTGGACAGGGTGCGAATTCATCACAGTGCACACTCACTCACATTCACATTCACACACTATGGGCAATTCGGGAACGCCAGTTAGCATAACCTGAATGGACTGTGGGAGGAAACCTAAGTACCCGGAGGAAACACACCAAGCACGAGGAGGTTGTGCGAACGCCATGCTCACAGAGGTGGGAATCGAACCTGGACCCTGGAGGTGCAAGGCGACAGTGCTAACCAGAATTGGTTACTCCAGAATTGAGTAACTTAATGTAGAAAATCAGCCAGCAGTTTCATAAAGCTAGACTGTACTTCTTTGGATCACAGCCTACATTGAACTGCACAAAATGGTGCAGTACAAATAGACACGGTATTACACCATCTTCTTGCATGTTTGTCGACATGTTCTGGAAAAGCTCTGTGGTTGCTTAATTTGAGTGTGGGCTAAATGACCTCTTTCTGTAAAAGTCCTGGCTGCACTTAGTCAAGAAACATACTAGGGTATTTACAGGACGCTTGTAGACGATTATTGCATTCAGTTAAAAAAGCAAAGAAAACCTCAACTCGAAATTAGTACTTGGGAAACCGTGATGGTGTCTTCAACTCTGAGTTCCTCCGAATTCAGCAAGCCATGTTCAGTCAACTTTGATAAATCGACACCATCGACTATAATGTTCTCTCTTTTTTGTTTTTGAGGAGAACAAATCCATCACTGATCGCAAGGTGTGATTACATGGATGTTAATGTTTCACTAATAGTCAGAATAATACATTATTTTAAACATGAAGTGAGAGGTGTGATAATCCATTTAGTAGGTAAATATTATTGAGGTAAACACCTTCAGCCTGAGCATTTCTCCTTTGTTGGAATAACTATATTCTTGCTGCGACCATTTGCCCCACGTGGAGGATGTGCCAGCCTTTCGGGAAAGGAAATTTGATTTCCGAATTCCGAACTCTCTCCGACTAATCTTTACTTTCATCCACTGGGTCACTAGATAAGGAGTGTGCTGATTGGCTCGCCCTTTCATATGTAGTACAGCATCTAACCAATCATAGGTGAGACTGACTTCTTGTAACCAATTGTAGCACAGAAGGCGGGATTTATTGGAGAAGACTAAACTAACCTCAGAGTTGGAGAAAAATACTACTTAATCTTTCTGGCAGATTAAATGCTTCATAGCATGCAGAACCACTTTGCAGCTGTCAGAAAACAATTTTTTTATGTTATACATATAATACAAAAGATGTCAAAGAAGCTATTTCTGAAATCTATGCAACATTTAAGTGACCAATCTCGCTTACCTATAAATGTCAAGTTGCCAATTTCAGACGATGTCAATTTTCACTTCTTTAAAATACAAATTATTCATATTTCTTTATGTATTTAGTATTGATACTATAATTGGCGTAAGCATCTAGAAGCATATGACCTGTAAATAGTTTTTTAGGTAAAAGCTTAAAAAGCAAAAAAAATCTGTAGTGTCTGTAACCATGTCAAATTCATGTTGCAATACTTTTAACAATTCAAGTTTTTGAATAATACACTTTGTCAGGTTTCTGTCTTTTCATTTGAAATCTAAATTGACCAAGTTTTATCTGAATGACAAATAAGATCATTGAAAGATTTGGATTTAGTTACGGTCACTACTGTGTTGAAAATGATCCCTGGTGTGTTTTTTGCCCCATTCAGTTTTTTCACACTCAAGTGCAGACCAAAACTATGCAACTGGAAATGTCTGATCATGGTGCTCCTTTTGAAATCCGGTGCGCTTTGATTGCAGCGAGAAAGTCTTCCCGCAATCAAAATGTGTTTAAAAAAATGTTTTTTTTAGTGGTGTTCTTTTAATTACGTGCAATGTGAAACTCGACCAAATTAACCGAAAAGAATTTGCTTTCGCTCTGTTTGGATTGTGCAAACTGATGGTGTCCAAGAGCGCTAAGAAAAACGAAGAAAGTACTGTATTTGCGTGTTCAGAAGGGATTTTTAGAATCTGTTGGCTGTATTAGTTGCAAGCGATTAGGCACAACCTGAACGAGTGTTCACATGAAACCTGAATTTTAAACTAAGGTGTGGATACGAGTTTGCTCGTGCCTCTGTATATATTATGTGAGTCTGGGAATTTCAAATACACAGTGCATAAAATATTAATGGGAATTTTGTGCGTTTGGAGGCCTCGTTGGCTTCATTAGTTGCTTTTGACCTGAGGCTATGCAATGTTTTTTGTATTCAATGCCTGTGCATGTATGTTACGTTAGAGCTGTTAATATTTCGGTCATAACGGCAGTTTGGTCAGTGATCAGTGTGTATGAGCATACATTACGTAGAGGAATGGTGGTGTTAGTGTTGTTTGAAAAGGGGGTAGGAGTGGATAGGGGGCAGGGTGCCTCCAGCTAGCATGTTTAATGAGAACACATACTTAATGCAGATTTATTTTTCGGTTTTTAACTTTTGAATACTTCAGACTAGTTTTCAGCTAGTCTGAATTAGCCGAGTGTTAAGTAGACTTTAACATTACTGTGTTAAAAAAATTCTCAGTAGATATGTCCTCCATTGTAACTGATTAAAACATTATTTGTTTAACCGCTGTCCCTGAAATAGTTTTTCAGTTGTGCTATGATGGCCAACAAATCTTGGTAGATTTCTACCAGAAAGTCAAACCGGGGATGAAAGAAGGACGTATGTCCATGAATCTTGGCCTGAGGTGGCTCGGAGTCTGCTGCAGTTGTTCCCGTGCACGGTCAACGAATGGAACACCTGAAAATTGAAAATTGACGGATAACTTGTCGCCATCTTGCGGAAGAGACGCGTCTGTCTGATTGAACTGTGCACACAATCGTTCACAAACACCAGACGTTACAGGAACTTGCCTGGGAGTTATTGCAACACATCCCCTGTACAGTCTTGTCCTTGCTCCAAGTGATTTCCACATGTTTGGGCCATTAAAAGAGTCGCTGGGAGGCTAGCATGAAGCAGGCAGTTCATTAATGGTGTCGGTGCACTGAGAAAACGTTCTACCTTTAAAGGTATCCAAGCACTCTTGAACGCAGAGATAAGTGCATTAGTGTAGAAGGGGATCATGTTGAATTTATTTTTAGTCTCGTAATTGTGTTCTGTTATTCTGCACCATCAAAAATCCCGGTTTGACTTGAACGCTCTCGGAAATACCAGGGGTAAGCAGATATTCCCTGTTATGGCTGGCTTGGATGCTCTCATTTGCCTGCGTTAATTTCCAGAGAATGTGGAAATACTTTGCAATTATACCTTTTGACTGTTGGAAGCTATGTCTTTAACTCCATTTTGTTGTTGTTGTTTTTTTTCTTTAGAGATGGGCACAGATCTGCCTGGCCCAGTGACCATGGCAGGTGCTGTTGTGGGTGCAGGGCAGGTGAGAATGGGGGGCAACATGCCAGGACGAGGGGGTAAGAGAAGATCAACAGGGTAAGTAACCTGTTACTTTTTGAGCTCACTGGCAGTTGACGTGTCTGTTGAACTGGCTGGTGATGTAATTGTATTATATCATGATTATTTCATTTCAAGAAAATCGATTGGCTCTTAAGTTGCTGCCGGGAGGCTCTTTCTGTCAGCTGTCATACTGTATTGATCCTCCTTTTATTTAATATTTCTTATATGTATGAATACTAGTCTCGAGAGTGCTTACAGTTCCAATATCAAGCCAGATATCGACCATGCCATTGGTCTGCGTGACCCTTCGAGACAAATCCCATGCTCCTGGCACTAATTTAATTTTATGCTGTTCATCCAGTGATTTGCAGTAAATCTGCAGGACTACATTGCTAAACGAAATAGCCATTTTGTTCAAATCTGCTACTTCTGGACACCATAAGGCAACCTTCCACTGTATTAAGCAACCTTAATCAGATCAGGGTGAGCTGTAAATCTCACCAGCACCAGCAAGAGCTATACTTTTTAGTTGTTTAAACTGATAACCCACATGTCCAAAATGTAAGCTATATGGTAATATTTTATTTCGATTTGCTCTCAAAGATGAGGATTTGCAAGATTTGCACGTGTTTCCTTTGACACGTACAGAGATCCAATGTTAGTTTAGAATTCTTCTCTTCCTGAAAAATGCCTTTAAGGTCAAAGTTTGGACACACCAGTGAAAGGTTTGAAGAAACTTTGTAGAACAATACTGGATTTTTATTCTCAAAACTATTAAATAACAAATGGCATTAGATAATTCAATAAAACCAATACAACAGCAGTTATTTTAAGCCATGAAGGTCAGCTGTTCCAAAATAGTTCTTGCAAGAACAGTATTAAATTCAGTTCAGGTTTTTTTTTATAGAACATTTAACAGTGGTGATTGTCACAAGTCAGCTTTCTAGAATCAGATAATTATGGAAATGAGTTTGAAAAGCGTGAGGGGGAAAAATATATCCAGTGGAGCCTTGGATTACGAGCATAATTCTTTCCGGAAGCAGGCTCGTATTCCAAAACACTTGTAAACCAAATTTAATTTTCCCATAGGAAATAATGGAAACTCAAATTATTCATTCTACAGCCCCCCAAAAAATAAATACATAAAAATAATTAACACAAAATATAAAGTAAAAATAAAACAAATTAACCTGCACTTTACCTTTAAAAAATTAAAAAATAAATACCGACAGATAAGTATTTCCGTTTGTGCACGCAGGCGCACATTAACGGAGAGACCGTTTTTAAAACCGTTTAAAAATTAGCAAGGAACATCGCTAGTCACACTCGCGTGAGCGCATACTAACGGAATCTAAAATCTAAAAAAAACTAATTAACCAGCTCCTCACCTTTGAAAACAATCGCGACAGAGAAGAGTTGCTGTGTGTTTGGGAACCTGTGAGAAGGGGGCTGTAGATGCGAGCGAGTGTGTGTGTGTGTGTGTGTTGGTGTAAGTGAATGAGCACACACACACACTCGCTCGCGTTTACAGACCCCCTTCTCTCAGGTTCCCAAACAAACACACACACTCTCTGCCTTACACAAACACACACACGCACACTCAAAAACTCTCTGCAAGCACTAAGACCCAGCAGGGGAGACGATAGGTCTCAGCTTTACAGCCCCGCCCTCCTCTCAGTTTCCCAAACAAACACACAAACTCTGCTCTGTCGCGACTGTTTTCAAAGGTGAGGAGCTGGTTAATTATTTGTTGTTGTTGTTGTTGTTTTACTTTACAGCAGCGATTCCGTTAGTATGCGCTCGCGCGAGTGACTAGCAATGTGCTAGTGTGTGCGTGTGTGTGTGCGTGTGTGTCTTCACCCAGCAGGTTAGCCGATTACCTACAATTCCGCAGCGCAAGAGAGAGAAAAACCGTTGGCTCAGTTGTGATGACGTGACACTCGGCGTCAAAACAAGAAGCGCATGCGTGATATATGATTCTCTGTGCTCGTAAACTAAGACAATGCTCGTTTTTCAAGTCAAAATTTATTAAAAATCTTTACTCCTCTTGCGGAACACTCATAAACCACGTTACTCGTAATCCGAGGTTCCACTGTATATAAATCACAATTATCAGTTGCCCCTAATGAGCATGCCAGGGGCGACGGTGGCAAGGAAAAACTCCCTGAGATGGCAATAGGAAGAAACTTTGAGAGGAACCAGACTCAACAGGGTTGAGGAACCAGACTTATCTTGGTTGATGACGAATAGCAGGAATTGATCCGCAGTCATACTGAGTGTTAGATGATTAGAAGTTCAGAATTAACAGTAGAGGTGCTTAAGTTAGAATGCAGGCCAGGCTCAGGTACAAAACCGTTTGTGTCAGGTACAACACTATTATGACAGTATTGTCAAGTGCATTTTCAAAACAATCAAACACCATAATGAAACTGGCTCTCATGAAGACCATCCCAAGAAAGCAAGACCAAACGTATCTTTGCTGCAGAGCAGAAGTTCATTTAGTGTTACCAGTAAGAAAAACGACCGATTAACAGCACCTCAGATTAGAGCCGTTATGAAGTCTTTACAGAGCATAAGTAGCAGATACAGCTCAGTATCAACTGTTAAAAGGAGATTATTATAGATGTCTCCAAAAGTTTGACTGGTAGTGTATGTATTTATGTAATTATGTTGTATAATATATTACTAATATGTAGAAACATATTAGGATATACCTTTTATTCATCCCAAAGTGAGGAAATTTCTAATATAAATGGGTGTAGTTCAGATATTTAGTCTAAACATGAATGACACCTCTGGGTTTTGTGGCAGATCCTTTTTGTGGCTTATCCAGCCACATGCATTTCTGTAAAAGATCATACCAGAGAGATGATACACAGCAAAGACATTAGCTCAGAAATGAGAGACATCTTGAGTCAGAAATATAAACAGACAAAGTATTTGTTTATACCCTACATTAAAGTCACATTAAAGCACAGATTTGCGTCATTTTCAAAATATGGTGACTTTCCGTCCAGCACAATCAACTTTTGAATTCTGTTTCATTCTATTTAATTTTTTCAGTGAACATATAGTAAAATTATTTTTGAATGTGGTGACATTTGGTTCAAGTTAAACAACTATTTGTCATGAAATTTCTCATAGACCGAGGCATAAAGCTGATTGACCTTTACAGAAGACTTCAAACGCAGTACTGTAACGAGACTCTTGCCTGCAGTAAAATATTTGGATGGTGGAAACATTTTAAAGAATACCATACAATATTTCCACATGTTTGGGCCATTAAAGGAATTCCTGGGAGCCCAGCGTTTCAGATGTCACGCAGACAGTCTGAGTATGGTTCTGGTGTATTAAGAAAATGCTTTACATTCATGGTATCTAAGCACTAGTAATACACCGGGATAAGTACTTTAGTGTAGCAGGGGTGTTGTATAGAGAAATAAATGTAGTTTTTACTTTCACAACTGTGTTCTGCTACAATGCACAATCAAAAGTCCTGGTTTGACCTGAACACACATTATATTATTTTCGTAAACCCACACTGTTGACATGGAAAAAGTTGAAAAGTTTTCCATTCTCCAACATGGCAACAAAACATCTCAAACATCTACAAATTAAATGTGTAGCTTCAAGAACACAGCCCTGAAGGGAAATAATCTACAAGTAAAAAAGAAACTCTGCTGGTGCTGAGTAAAATGATCTTCCCATCTTTTGAACTTTGAACCTTCATGCATTTTGGGATTTCAAAATAGTGACATAACATTCTGTTAATTATGATGGACGTGTTCAATGGCCATGACAATGTTTCCAAAAGCATCTAATCAAGTAAAAAGTAATGAGTTTAAATTGTACATTATGTAGTGCTTCTTTCATTTATTTTTAAGCTAGGCCAAGACTGATAAGGTTAAGGGACAGGTTAGTCACCATATTCTGAATATGACTTGTTTCTTATCTGGTCGTTATCAGTCAGTGACTGGTCACATAAAGCGTTTCTGTGAAACCAAAAAGTCGTCATTTCAGAAAGATCAAATTACTGACATGCAACAAGCAAATAAAACTTTTGATTTGAAATTGAAAATGGAAAGGAGTTCAAATCTGTCCATAAAAAAGTGTCTCATCTGTGGTGGTGTTTAAAAAACTCATAATCAGAGTTGACCTAAACGCATCATGAAGTTTCATTGCAAAAAATCATCAGTAAAAATGTTTAATATTGAAAGAAAAAGTATTTCCTCACAATAGAACTCGCAGGACTGGGACTAAACACTTGTATTTCCACGAGAAAACCACTATTGAGACTAGTCAGAAATTGGCTTTAAGTTCAACTGTTCCCAGTTCAACTGGTTCTGGGAGTATAATGAATAATTTTCACTCATTAATTACTCTTGACATTATGTGACATAATCAAAGCCAAAAGGTGATCAAATTAAATCCTTTATGTGTATGATGTGATGTGATGAACAACTTGGGAACTGGTCTGTTACTGGTCCGTTACATCAGGTTTGCTGGTGTATCAGATGATGCATGGAGCTGTGATTTGCCCATCCCTATCGTATGTTGCATGATTCATATTTGGATATTGTGACATTTAACCTTTATTGGATTACTCAGTGCTTGGAAAATTACTCATATCAAATTTAAAAGTTTGTATGAAGCAGTGAATACTAGACTTAGGTTTTCAAGCCAAGATGGGACGCACTGCAATAGGCTAAGATAGTTGTTTTCCTGCGCAATATGGTGTTCAGAATGTCCTGTTCAATCTGAACAGTTGCTTTTATTCCTATTAATCTCATTAGCTGTGAAAACACACTCATATGCATGCCGTTTCCATGGATAAACCGCTTCAGACGCCCACATGCTGGCGGCGATGACCATTTCATCAGTGGCATGCTGGTGGAGTTTACACTTCAGCAGCAGGTCTATTGATCAGAGTAGAAAGTAGAGGTCTCAGGATTTCACACACAAATCAGTTGACAGTTTGTGACATTTAACCTGATGTACAGAGACATAAGAAAATGCGGCAGACAACACTAAACTGACCATGGCCATGTTATAGCAAAGGTGGGCATGCTGATGTCTAATCTTAATAATAATAATAATAATAATAATAATAATAATAATAATTATTATTATTATTATTATTATTATTATTATTATTATTATTATTATTATCAGATTAATATTATTATTAGTTGCCTGGTAGAAAAACAAGCTTAACATTCAGAAAAATAAAAAAACAGCCCCACTGCTTATTGCCTTTTGACAGTTTGAAGGCAAACCTCCCCAAAAGTGGAAAAATATTTTTTTAACTTTTATGTTCGGGCAGATGAAAAAAAAAAAAAAGACTTAAACAGCAAACCTCCTCTTTAACTGGTATGTTTAACACAAAAAAAAGTCAGTTATGTTCACAATGCTCACTTCTTCTTCTACAAAAAAAGTCAGTTATGTTCACAATGCTCACTTGTTCTATAAATAAATACACCAGAAGGGATATGCCTATGGCTTTAAGTTTGGGGATTTTTGCTATAGCACAGCATCTAAATCCCACCTCTTTTTCCTTTATCAACACCAGCTGAGGCACGATCTGGTCAAAGGTAGAAAATTTTTTACACACTCATGTATGCGTAAATGTGCAAATAAAACATCTTATGTTTTCGTATGTTTGGAGACTTTTGGATTCAAGGCATGAACCAAGTAAGCCTAGTATCACAGCGCCATCTACCAGACGTATGTAAAATAGCTCAATTAATGCAGGACAATGGATGAGCAAAAACTATGCCTCTGTGTGCCCGTGGGTTGGGTGAAAATCCTTCTTGGGCCAAATCTGGCCTGCACGTGCAGGTTCTACATCATTACTAGTGGTATGACCTCTGTTTCTAGCAGACCCAGTAATAAAAGCCTGATTTATAATACTAAAAAAGTTGAAATCCAAAATCTAAATCTACAAGAGAAGCATCAACATATTTAAATTCTGATACACTGATAAGAATGTGTGTGTGTGTCCTTTACATGCTATACACTTATTCATTCATTTACCAGAAATCTGCAGGGTTGTAGGACAATATAATATTAATGTTACAGCTAATGTAATCAGCTGTAACATTACAACCCAAATCTTTACGCTGATATTGTGTAGGTTCTCCTTGTACCACTGGGGTAACTCTACATGACCTCTGGGGGTACATTGTGGTGTCGCGGGAGATCCTTTGTGGGTTGTGGGTTGTGGGGCCTCTGTGGATCGGTCTTGTTTGTCCAGCATGACTCATACTTGAGATTTGGGGATTTTGGAAGCAGGTCAGCATCCTTGAACTCTTTGCCCGCTGGACTCTGTGCATGGCAGGCTATAGTGCACTGGGTGCTGTAGCCAGCATTGACCTTTTTATTTCTGTGAGTTGTGTTCTAATGGCTTTTCTTTGGATTCGCACCAGATAGACACGCTTTTGGTCCTCGCCGCACTAATGAGCCTTTGGTGCCCAAGATCCTGTCACCAGTTTGCTGGTGTATACAGTAATTGATGAATGCGTTAATCAAATGTGGTGTTAATATGTGATGTTATGGCTAATTGGTGTAAGTAAATACAAATAGACATACATTTAAAGCATTTTATTTAAAGCCTTACTGGACCTTTAAACCTTAAAATTGTTACAGTTTTTATGACAAGGTGATCTCTATTTCTTGTTGTAAACATTTAAAAGAAGACTGTTTTGTAGAAATGAAGACTGAATGTATTTTATAAGACTTTTGATAAATAGTGAGAAAGTATGTTCACCTCATTCTATTTCTCGCCCTGCAGGATGGAGTTTGATGACGAAGATGGCGAAGGGCCGAGCAAGTTTTCAAGGTTACAATTACAACCAACATATCTTTATAAACTTCACACTGCAATTTAATGACATTATTACAGTAGCGGTTGATTTCATTTAGATTTGTTTCCATGATTGAAACACTGTTTTTAGAAAACCTTAGCATTACCTTAGCATTAGCATCACATACCATGAATCATGTCTTTATTCTTTTACATACACTTTGTTAGTCATGTTTTATTTAAGTTTTGTCCCCAGTGTGTTTCTCAGGCATGCTGCAGTTTGAGTTTGTGCCATTTTAAACCATTTAATCATGTTTTTTTCATTACTTATTTTTTGTTTGCCTCAGTGTGTTGTTTCTTTCCAGTCCATGTTCTCTTTTTGGATGTGTATCCGTAATTCCCTGGAGTGGAGACACTGCCCTCTGCTGGTCAACACTGTTCCCCTTTAAAAGTATCACTGCTATAAACCCATCACAGCAATGCAGCCTCGAGCAGTACCACAGCGGCTGAATCTGCACCGAATATTTGATAAGCTTTAAATTAGCTAAAATGTGACAGTATTACAATTGCATTTGAATTTAAATGTTACAATTATTGCCTTGTCACAACAATCATGAAAAACAAAAACAAAACATGAAATTCTTGTAGCTGTCCTTATCTATCAATCAATCAATCAATCAATCAATCAATCAATCAATCAATCAATCAATCAATCAATCAGTCAGTCACATTTTGACTATATCAAATATGACATATCTTTGAATATGTGTTATTCAAATATGATTGCTAATGTAAAGTATTTCTAAATAATAATAATAATAATTATTATTATTATGTGATTACCCAATCCAAGAAGAATATATGGTACTTGTTTAAATGCTTTAAAAAAGGACCTGAAAAGTCCTATTTAACATGCAGTTAATAAATCCTTATTTAGAACTAAGTAGCATCATATTTGTCCATCTATAAATACATTTAGCATCACATATTTGAATACACCCTACCTTACCACATGAAATAGAGACATAGACATTTTAAATTGATTTAGGTTTCAGTTTTTTTTGTTAATAATTCATGTATGATGTCTTCAGTCCATTGCTTGTTGAATATGTACATTCATTCATACATACATACATACATACATACATACAGTAGTGTGCAAAAGTCTCGAGCAAAGCCGTCAGTTCTTTATATTTCGCTTCTAAAAATCTAGACTTTCTTGTATTTTTGACCTATGAATCTAAGGCATGGACCAGTGAGAAACACGATGATAAATGATAAGGCCTGTGATTAGTATACTGGCGATGCTGAATCCTGAGTGATTGGAACAAATGGGAGGGGAAATGAGGCTGCTGCCGTGGCTGTTACATAAACAAACCATTTTTAAATAGTATCTTTAGGCACTTTGCAGCCTGTCACAACAAAACATTTGTTACCATTTCTTTAATTTAATCGTATATTTTGTTTTAATATAAAGAGATTATGTTGGCTTAAGACTTTTGCACAGTCCTGTATAATATACAGTACACATGTTAAGAATGTTAAGATACTCTTTAGTTTCAGTATTTTAAGCATCTGCTACATGCAAGCCTGTCAAATCCTTTCTTTACATATTTTATACTTTTTGTCTGTTTGCAGGTATGATGATGATCAAATGCCCGCTGATAAAGAGCGTTATGCCAGGTAGGGCGATGTGGCACTGCTAGAATTCCGTCACTGAGACAGGCTCTTTTGTAGAGCCCAGCCGTTGCCTCTGTTCTGGCAGGAAGTCGTGAAAAATGAGCAAGTGATCTAAGCGTGCATGTTTAAGACCACATTTATTAACTCAAGCTGAGGAACTGTTAGAGCCATATTTCACACACTGCTAGTATTTGTACTTTTCTCAAATATTATTATTATTATTATTATTAATAATAATAATAATAATAATAAAAATAAGCTTTCAATTCACATACAGATATGAATATGTGTATTACACCCCTAGTTAACATATTAATTGCAGTCCTTATCTGGGGTTTTTCTGCCTAGTAAACTGTGAGGCGACTCAGAGTGCTAGACAGTTTCTTCCTTACTTGAGATGGGTTTCCACAGATCCGTCACAAACTTCTCGTTATTCTGTCAAGTGTGAAAGGTGAAATTTCATATTCTGACTAACTAAAGCTAAAAGTCAGACTTTTTTTTTTTCAGAGGCATAAAATCTACTTCACTTAAACATGATGGCTGTGAGACAAAAAAAAAAAATTTTTTATCGAAATGTTGCTCCATGTGGCGGCACGGTGGCATAGTGCTTAGCTCTGTGGCCTCACATCTTCAGGGTTTTGGGTTCGATTTCCGCCCCGGGCAGTGTATGCTAGTGGGTATTTTAGAATTCCCTGTAGTGTGTGGGTGAGTGTGTGTGCTTGTGTGCCCTGCAATGGATTGAGCTAGTGAGTGAGTGAGCTACTTTCATCCATGTGAATTTTTAATGATTTCATTATTATTACCTTCTTATGTGTTTTTTGTCTTTATGCAGCCAGGTCGCACCAAGCAATCTCGCTTTGATGATTAATACTACTGATTCAGAACTGCTTTCTCGTTCTGTATTGGCGTTCACTTTGAGGGATTTAAAAAAGAATGTGCACTATGAGTACTTGCTGACTGATTGTCCAACCTAATGTGGTGATTTTTGTCTTCACATTCTCAAAAAAAGAAAATGGAATGAATTGCCGACTAGTGCCAGGACCCAAGACGTGCACAGCATTTTCAGGACCTTAGTACTGTTCATTGTTAATCTAAACAGTGGGTCAGTACTCACGTCCATGGTCTTAGATGCAGACACTATTTCTGCATCTTTTATTCATATAGAGCTTTTAACAGGGTACAGTATTTTGTCGCAAGGCAGCTGTACAGAAACCCAGATGTAGATTTAAATCTTAAATGAGCAAGGCTAAGGTGAAACATTATGATAGCTGTGATGATATGAAGAAGGAACATTAAGAAGAAGCAGACAATAAAAGGAACACATCCTCTGGGTGACACCAGATAGAGAGTCTATAAATTACTGCAGTATCCAGTCTTAACCAAAAACTGCTAGCTTGTCTGGTCCGATCCCACAGTGAGCTAATGGATCACTGATCGCAGAAAGAAAAGTCAAGGCTGGCTATCATACAAAGATATGAGAACGCTCAGTGCATCCCAGTTTGCAGTGTATAAGGCTTAGCAGGCATTTATGCTTTATGCTACACAAGTGATGCCACATTAAAGTAATTTATGTTTACACTGCCTTTAAAGCCCTTATTTATATGTGGTTTAGTTTTGCCCTGTATTTGTGGTTATTCAGTGCTGTATTGAAGACGAAACTAAGAAGAGTGCCAGGTCAGTCATGATGCAATGCCTTTAGAACGAAGCCTTGCTCAAGGCTCTGACACTGCCAGGCATCACTTCAGCAACTATAGTTACTGAGCTGCATATTTTTGTCAGTTAACACTACATTCTATCTTTAGCTATGGGAGCCTAAGGGATTTTTATTTAAATGTTACATTATACACAAGGTAATGTTAACGTTTAATGCTTCTACTGTATTTTACAAATCAGCTAAATAAAAAATATATAAAATACATGTGCATGCATCCTCAATCATCCCCTAACGTTTGTCATGGTAACAAGCAGCATACGGTACTGGTGTTTATTTTGGTTTCTGTTCCCGTCCTGTCATTTCTTTGTTACGCCATTGATATCACCTGTTTTCGTGATCCTCCTGGAGTATATTGTCCGCCATTTTATGTTTCGTTGTGATGTCTTGCATCACTTTCTGAGTTTTGTGTTTATTCGAAATTCCTGGTTTTGATCTTTTCCTCCTTTGACCCTGTTTGTCTGTGCTTTGGCCCTTGTGAAGAATTGCTTAGGTGTAGACAGTGGAATAATGTTACATGCAAACAATTTGAAGTCAAATCCAATCGACATGAAGACAGTTTGCCAGTCAGATATAGATTTTTTTTGTGCTTAAGTTTATATATATATATATATATATATATATATATATATATATATATATATAAATATGAATTAATTAGAAGTTCATCCTTTATTGCAATTTTTGCAATTAGGATGTTTTGTATTTAAGTGATTAACTAAGTGATTATGCATGCATATAAAGCACTAGCTTTTTCCCCGATCCTCTGTGCAGAGAGAACCACAGTGAGATTGAGCGACGCCGGCGGAACAAAATGACGCAGTACATCACCGAGCTATCGGACATGGTGCCCACCTGCAGTGCACTGGCTAGGAAACCCGACAAGCTCACCATCCTGCGTATGGCCGTGTCACACATGAAGTCCATGAGAGGAACTGGCAACACGTCAACTGATGGAGCCTACAAACCCTCCTTCCTCACAGAACAGGTGGGCAGCATATTATATCCTGATGTGGGAAGGGGTATGCGTTAAAGAAACATTAGGTAAAAACAAACAAAATTAGTCTATTGAGCTTTTAAATCCTCATTCAAAGCGCCTCATACTTAATTAAGAGACAGAAATGATTAAATATTAGGAGAGATACAAATGCTCCAGGCTGCTGTTAGGAGTCGCAGAGGAAGCATGGATGGATTTCTGCGATTGTTAATTTTATATTATAATATTAATATTTTTAGGCTCTGCATGTCCCAATCATCACACACTCACTTTAAAAGACATTGTTAGGATTAGTAATGATGTCTTGTTTATTTTTAGAGATAAAATTAGACTGTGATGGATTGGCACCCCATCCAGGGTGTATTCCTCCTCGTGCCCTAAGTCTCCTGGGATAGTGATAATATTTGAAGTACTCCGAAATGTATATTTAAGAGTACGGTAGAAAAGATTCACAAAATAAAAAGATACCTGCTTTAGATCACACACTTTTATTGATGGAAGTAGTTCTTCCTTAGGTTTACCAAAATAACATCTAAGGCATCAGTTAGTAGAATTTTCTTTTGAAATTAGCCATAATTTCAGGAAGACTTCAATCACAGTACTGTGATGAGAATCTAAGCCACAGTTAAACATTTGATCGGTGCACACATTTTAAAGAAGATGGCTCTGTGCCCACTGCAATTGTTCCCATGAGTATTCGGCGAGTGGAGCGCATGATCCTTGAAAATCGATGTGTAACTTGTCACCAACACAAGTAAGAAACACATCTGTCGCTGGGAACTCTATACCACCACTTATACATTACCTGGACTCAGCTTGACCTCGCTCAAAGCCATTTCCACATGTTTGGGCCATTAAAGGAGTTCCTGGGAGGCCAGTGTTTCAGACATGAAGCAGGCAGTTCGATCATAAATCTTGCGTACTGACAACTATTTATTTTTTGTTGGTATTCAAGCAGTTGTATAAGTGCGTTTAGGAGGAGATTATATAGAGAAATAAAGAGAGATTTTATTCTCATAACTATGTTCTGATATTCCGCTAAAATGAAAGTCTTGGTTTGACTTGAGCGGTCTATACAGTAAAATTATATACACATCCGTTTCATTTCTTTTATTTCAACGTGCAAAAAAATCATCGCGGATTCTGACAGACAAGATGTGGCTTTTTAGCATGATTGTACTCATCATACTCACATTTGTTTCTTCTGCATATGCTTTCAGAATGTGAAAATGCAAGCTTCTAATCGAGGCATAACCGGATAACCATCACTGATGTTTACATTAGGCAAATATGTTAGGGACATCATAGCATGCTAATGCTTTTATTGTATATAGTAATGTGTGGTGCGTTTTGTTCTGCAGGAGCTGAAGCACTTGATCCTGGAGGCGGCTGACGGCTTCCTGTTCGTGGTGGCGGCTGAGACGGGGCGTGTGATCTACGTGTCGGACTCGGTAACCCCCGTGTTGAACCACCCTCAGTCCGAGTGGTTCGGCAGCACTCTGTACGAGCAGGTCCACCCTGATGACGTGGACAAACTCCGTGAGCAGCTCAGCACTTCCGAAAACTCCATGACTGGTAAGGCATTTAAAAGTAACTTTAAACACATTTCCTAAAGATAGGAGATGCATAGGAGATATATTTTTAAAATTAACCGAGTTAGGACTGGCAAGCATATCAGATGTAAAAAAAACAAGGATTTTAAATTAAAGGGTTGATGCTAAGGTGCTAAAGATAGGATAAGAAAACTGCAATTACTGTAGGCCCTCATTCATCCATGTAAGTGCTTGTATTTTTCAGTAACATAACTGAATCATTTTTATGTACTGTATCGGTTATGTATTATGTAACTACAGTAAAGTTATAGAAAAGTTATGCATTTGTGAAAGTGAGAAATGTAAGTATGGACCTGCTTATAGATTCTTCTAGTTTAAATGTTAGGAATAAGTAGGTTTTATTTACAGTTTGCTCTGTGATTCATTTATGTTAATGCGCCATACATTATAAAACTTTTAAGGAAGAAAAACTAAATATGAATACTGTAACACGAAGAAGTAAGGACATAAATAACAAAAAATATATATATAAAAAGGTAATGTCCTGAAGGTTGTTGCATCTTCTTTTGGATGGTATCGCCAGTGTCAACACTTTGTAACCATCCAGTAAACATTGGACATGGGTCGGATGTTGGTCCATTCTGGGTTTCTCAATAACAAGCCATGACGAGCTATATTTGAGAAAGTAAAAAGGGCTATTGAGTGGACATTTTATTAAAAATTTTATGATATGAATGATAATTTGAACTTGGTGGATGCATAAAACTACGAGGGGCGTTCATGTCAAACCAGGACTTTCCATTGCGTAGAACAACAGGATACATTTATGAGTTTAAACTACATTTATTTTTCTGTATAATTCCCTGCTACCTTAATGCACTTATCCCAGCATTTCACTAGTGCTTAAATATCATCAATATAGAACGTTTTCCCAGTACGCTGGAGCCAAGATTGAACTGCCTGCTTCACACCTGAAACACTGGCCTCCCAGGAACTCCTTTGATTGCCCAAACATCACTCTAAATCTCTTAGACCAGGGGCAGGTACGTTCTGTCCTAGAGAGCCACAATCCTGCAGAGTTCAGCTCCAACCTTAATCAAACTTGAACAAGCTAATCAAGGTCTTCAGGATTACTAAGGCTACAAGCAGGTGAGTTTCTTTTTAATTTTTTTCAGGGTTGGAGCTCAAATCTGCAGGACCTCAACTCTCTAGGACCGAACTTGTCTAGCCCTGACTGTACGGGTGATGCGGCAGTAACTCCTAGTCAAGTTATTGATTTTGAAGTTCGGTGAACGATTGTTTATACAGTTCTCATAGACAGATGAGTCCCTCTATAAAACGTTTGTATCATTCCGATGATTTACTGCGACTAAGAGTCTCACCACCATACTGTGTTTGAAATGCTCGGTAAATGTCCACCTTCATTCATAAGAAATTTCATCACAAGTCTCAGGTTGACTTTAACATCCCTTATAATTAGAAATACCTTTATAACAAATATAGTTGAAGTTTGATGATGCAGAACGGAGCCAAATGCAAATGAGGCTTGATGCTTTGTTGCAGAATGTATCAAACTAAATTTTATTACTAAGATGTCTGAGGAAAAGTAATTATCCATTGTGGCAGCTCATGGTACGGTTCAATCTGGGGTCTTTTATTAATAGTGATGTGTAAGAGCTCGGGCTGGTTGGCTGCAGTATCAATGAGGTAAATAATGCATTGCACAGTACGCTTTCCTCACACAGCCGTATTTATGCTTAATGAAACTGCTCTTTGTGCTGTTATTTTCTAACATCGAGGAACCCTAGTGTGTTGTTTGAGAATGTAGCCTTGAGGATATTAGCAGGGAAGCAACATTCTGACACACTTCGGCGCCTGAAAGCATAGATTCAGACTGTTTCAAGAGTCATCTGTCTCATACAGGAAACCTCATATATTACGCATTTCCTCGCCAGAGGGCACTCTGAACACACACATCTCTCGTTTCTCTCTGCTGCTTGCTTCCCACCTGCAGCATTCACTCTTGTGTTGCCATTTTAATGAATAGTTTAGCCTGCTAAAAAGCTAGATAAATTGAACTAGGCCTAACTTGCATTATGCAAATGTTTATTGATGCTAAAACAATTAATTCACTAGTATAATGTGCAAATGTTTCTAATTTACTTTTACATGACCATTTGATCGTGCTCAAATCTGTTACCATGCTCATCAGTTACATTGCATTATATTTCATATATCATTACAGGTTTGAGTGCAGTTTTGATAGCCAAAATAAAAGAAGTGCAACAAAACATAAATGTATTTTAAATATTTAAAAAAAAAATTGACAGGAGAGGAGGCTGATACATTACGTGCTGCAGGGAGATCCATTAAAAGGCACTTATGTAGTTTATTTGTGGGTGTGTTTAAGAGTGCGGGCATGCTGTGAAATCAATAAAAGTGACTTTTAACTGCACCGAAGTGCTTAAAAAAGTTTCCAGAAAATGTATTTAAAATTAATCTGATAAATGAGACAACTTTTGCATCGGGGTAATGTAGTCATTAATAGGGGTAGAGTTGCAATAAAATGTTCCCTAATGCTGATCCTGCTCACTCTTGTGGTTAATCTTATCTATTAAAGCTAAATCAATCTAAAGAATTGCATGGTTGCATAGTCAATTCTGTTATTGTGTGAAAGAGCACTTTTTCTGCTATAATTTGCATCTTACTTTTCACTTCTACCCTTCTGTTCTGTTTTACTTAAAATCAGACTAATATTACTATCTATACTACCATTTTGGCCATCACATGTGGAATCAGATACAGGTCTTCGCTTGTTTGCAGTGCGACATCAGTTGGAACACTCAAACATTCCATGTCCAACTTGATATTTAGCATAATTTCACCAAAAAAAATATTAAGGATGATGATGTAGGATGATTTCAGAGGAGGATTTCAGTTAACATTTGTGGTGTTGTTGCATTACAGTGCCATACATTCTTATTTTAAAGCCTTTTCTCAGATGCAAAAACAAAAAACAAACAAACAGGTATTTCAAATGACTTTAAGTATCAAAAAAAACGAAGGCTCACATTAAAATAAATAATTATCCAAAAACACTAAGGTGTGCAACTAAACTTTCAGAACTAAAAGTTTCAAAATCTACAGCTCAGGCATAACATAAGCCTTTACTGACAATTTGTCATTTTCTCTTCCTGGTTTCTTCATCTCTTGGCTCGCTGATAATTTTATCGCTCCCTTCTATTTTGCAGCCCGCACCAGAACGTTCCCTCAAATCATTACACAGCTAACTGTTTGTGTCTCCTTCCGCTTTTTGGGTGAACTAAGCGCTTCTTCTTCGTTGGTGTTTACTGGCTTGCATCCGGGAGCGTGTTGTGTCAAAAGCGTGCTGTCAACAAATAATTGCTCTAAAACATAATGCAAGCTTTTAAAAATTAATTAAAAGAAGCTTCGATTTTGTCTCGATCATTTTTTGTAATCGAATTACTCAAATTACTCGAGGAATCATTTCAGCCCTAACATACGTATAACACTAATACATAATATAATAAATGCATACAGTTAATCTGTGTCTGTAAGACTGTAAGTTGTAAAAGTTACTGCTAAAATCTAAATCATTTATGTGTGCTAGAATAATTTTTCTGTGACATATAAGTGTTTATAGATTATTAGCTAATAGTTATAAAAATAAAAAAAAAAGCCTCTTGGCTGTGAAAGCCATTCCGAATAAGTTTACTTAAACTGGAAAGAACTGTGTAGTTGACAGGACCACTAATTTCATTTAAAGTTGGACATTTACGTAAGCATTTTTCCACCACTGAAGTCAGCATGTGCTGAAAGCCAACTTTTTATGTCCTCTGTGTTCTATGGTCAACCTTAAATATATTTGATGGTGATTCTGTTTATTTTTTCACCCCCCAGTTGTTGGTTTAGAAACGTAAAGGTAGATGAATGTCCCAATACATGGATAGTGGGTAAAGATCATTAGGAAAATAAAGGGTAGCTGTAACTTAGATTATTCTGACTCTTGATTATAGTCTCTTGTGAGTTGATGAGGCTGTTATTTGACACCGCTGGAGGGCTGCATCTCTTCTGAGACAACACAGTACTCGTGCTAACGCGTAATCAGTGATCTCATGTACAAAAGGTCTGTTTAAAGCAGCCAAAGTTCAAGGGTAATGCAGTTTCTGTCCAATTTTGTGATTAGGTGTTGTCCAAGTAGTTCTGCTTACACTCATCAGCTATAACATTAACTCCACATAATATTAACGCGGATTATCAATGATATACCAGTAAACTGGTGACGGGATCATGGGCACTCAAGGCTCATTTGCCAGGTTATCTGTTCGGTTTAATCTTTAAGCTAATGTAGCACAAATTACTGATAAAAGTTCATTTTGGGCTATGACAGAAAGGTATCAGAACATCCAGTGCATCACAGCTTGCTGTGTATGAGGCTCAGCATGCAAAGAGCGAAGAGATCGGGCCTTATAATTCTTCAGATCTCAAACTGATCAAGGATCTATGGGATGTACTGGACAAAAGTCTGGTCCATGGTGGCCCTACCTTACAACTTACAGCACTTAAAGGATCTACTGCAAATGTCCTGGTGCCAGACACTACAGCACAACTTCAGAGGTCTTGTGGGGTCGTGCCTGAGGGGTCCGAGCTGTCGGATGTTGCTTTCCAGAATTTCCAGAAACATCACAGCTAGTCTTGGCATTCTGTAAACTTAATAAGGAGGCAGTTTATCCACTATGGCTGAAAACATGGCTATATTATATGAATAAGGACTGCTATAAATGTAGCTACGGTTTTCATAGTAATGTTTATTATTTTTATATCTATACTGCTTTATGTGTCTTGGTAGCGATGCATGTTGCTTTTCACCCACTCCGCTTAATAGAGGTGAGAGCTGGAACTAGCAAAGGGGAAAATGCAGTTAAATAGAAAACAAGAAAAGCATATGATGACATTATGCATCACAATGTCCGTTTCATTACACTGTCCAGCCTGAGTACGCTTGTAATAAACGAAACTGCGTAGTGTCAGATTGTACAGAGAAAGATGCCTGGATCCATTCAGTCACTGTCAACTCTCATTTTTGGCACATTACACATGGTTTTGAATCACTGCATCGTATCATAAATATTGAGATTAATTTCCGGCTATAAAACTATCTCTAAAACCATCCATCATCACTCCCAGACAGAGAGGTAAATTTCACAAACATCCCAGCCGAAGTGCGTTATATTAGATGATGGACATTGAAGAATTTCCTTTCATGTCTAGGGGAAAAAATATCTTCCTTCCTTCCATCTTTCTAATGTTCTTGTAGCTGGTCCAGCTAAAATATTGAAAAGCTCCTGATGAGGTTTTGATAAGCTCATATTTTTCAATGATAAAGCAAGCAGCTAAGAGATTTTTCTCTCCTTCCTTTCCCCTGCTAATGTGCCTTTCAAAGGTGAAGTGTTATGTATTGGTCTTGCATGCATAATTGAATTGCGCAATCTGCTGGTTAACGCTTGATTTTGTCTGGAGTGAGAAATGATGGTGGAGCGTTCGGTGGAGACTCAGCGATCATCAATCAGGCCAAACATCAGCACCTGGTGATGTAACGCACCTCATGTTCATTCCTGGGTGCTGAGCGTGGTGCAGGAAGCCGGATTACAACACCGCAACATTTTTTACATTTGAAATGTAATTAGTTTATAATAATAATAGTAACAATAATAATAATAAAATCTTAAACTGATACGGTACACATTACAATGATGTGTTCATTATAATCTCATTTGGTTATGCAATTGTTTTGATAAATTATGATGTAATTAAATAACTTACAATTTTGCACGAGTATTGTGTAAAAACATCTATTAGTTTTTTATTAGTCTAACTAATAAAACTATTAACTATTAACTATTCGTCTAGTAGTTCATGTCTTAAATTGTTTTAGATTTAATCAGATTTATGGTGTTAGTTTATGTAAACAATTGCATAAAAAGATGAATAATTGTTAATTTTACACTACAGTAATTAGTCACCGAGAATATTTATAGTCACAGCATTTATGGCTTTACTTTGAACATGATCTTGAGAAAGAGAAATTGTGGCTTATGAAGATAACAAAGAAGCTGACTCAACTGGTTTGTATCATACAAGAGGACTTTCTTTCAGCTCAGGGTGGCAAATTTTGTGAGTGTGTGTGTGTGTGTGTGTGCATGGTGTCGGGCAATGGAGTGTCCTCCAAGTTTTGTTCCTGTTTCACATCCTCGGTTCTCGGAATAACCCATCGTGAAAAAGTTCCATCGTGACACTGAAGCAGTTACTGAAGATGAGTGATTCAAAAATAACATCTAAATAAATATATCCAACATTACAGGTAAAGGATAATTGTTCAAAAACTATATGCAAGACAAAGCAAGGTTTAGATATTCCCAATAACGATACACAAAAGTTTACACAGACACAACAGTGACAAAACAGACAAAATAATCAAGCGCCAAAGCAAAACGTGTACAAGTAATAAGCCAATTACAGGTTGTCGGGTAGAGCACGGATCAAAATAAACATGAATGTATTGTGCCTGTTACCATGGGAACCACACAGTAACCGCTAAACTCAGTACAATACATTGTCAATGTCAGTATTGTGCTGAGAATGAGGTTTCCGTCCAAGAATTATACGCTCGCTGGTGGTCCTGAGATTCCTGCGGTTCTTTTCTAGCCATGAATGGGTTGCACAGTAGTGATATCATACTTTCATTTGCAAATCATTTTATCATTTGCAAATACGTTGGCTCTTAGAGTCAGGACATGAGAGCATTTTTGGTAGATGTAGGCTATTAGGATATTCCATTTTTCAGGATAAGTGGAAATTAATCTTCTTAATGATGCACAGACACAGCAGGGAAAAATAACATTAATGAAGGGATGCTTACTCTATTTGTAGTGCTTTGCTGATTTTGCAATTATTTCAATAGAGAAAATGCAGTGGAAGTTAATGTTTTGTTAATTTGAAGGTAGGATAAGACTTCTTGAAACAATTTCAGCCATAATTAGGCAAAGACGAACAATCACCCACTTTTTGACTACTGTATATTGGAAATGAGAAAGAGGCAGGTCATAAGTGCAAACATCTTTTTATTAAACTGTGGTTAAATTAGGACTGAGTGATAGTGAGACATGAAAGTCACTAAATAGAATAATAAAGAAAGAAATAAACAGATGCAAGACAAAAACTGTGGTAAACACCGTGGCTAAAAAAAGTTAATAGCAAGCTCAACACAAAACACATGTGAACGATTGTCAAGATACTATAAAGCGGGAAACATCAGAGAACACCAAGTGCCCAATATTACTCCCACAAAACATCAAAGCCCATGTGGCATGTGCCCTGCATGTAAATCACTTTTTTTTTCCTACTACTGTACCTGACTGAAATCATGTTATGAAGTAAAGAAAAAAAAACACCATTTCCATTATTGAAATTATTTCAAAATCTGCAATTGGTTGCAGGCAAAATTCCCATCTTGCATCCTCTTGATCATGTGCATTTTTTTCTAACTATTGTAATTACAGATGTGCTTTGATGTTTTGTTCGGCGATACCACACTTTTCCCAAAATCATTTCCCAAACTAATTTGATAACGAAAAAGAACCTTCATACATGGCAATTTTGGCTTGACTCGGAGCAAATATTAGTTTGGTGATAAAAAGAAATATTTTTCACATTGCTTATTTTGCCCCTTGAATGACCCCATTATACTTCGCTGTTTCCCAGCCTTTTATCTGCTCTACACGTGTAGAAGATGAGTCCTGCTAAAATATTTACACTGGATATCTTTAATGGCATGGGATGTTTGCTGTTTGTTGCTTCGCACCTTTCTGGGGAAGTAGAGATCAGTTTGTCCATGGAACTGAACGGCAAAGGCGAGAGGAGGGAATGTAGGGCGAGTGTTCGCCATGATGTAGTTGCCTGATCAAATTAGTGTGGTTATTAGGGGAGATATCTCTGTCCTATAAACAATTAGTATTTTGCTTGGTCTTTTTCCTGATGCCAATCCGGGCCAATCTGGCAACCATTTCCCCTCCGTTTGAGAAATCATGACGATTACATGATCAGAGCCCACAACCAGAGGAACTGAACCGGTCATGGATCAAAGAAGGTCACAAATTTCATCTGTGTTTTTTTTTTCTGTTTCTCAGTTTTTTCCCCTTCTGTCCCTGCCAGGATCTTCACTCCAATGTAAACTTCACCTACTGTGCCTCTTTGCTGGGAACGGTGTAATCTGCTTGGACTCATGCTGCGCCATAAAACAACAAATGACCATGTTTAACACTCGTGCTGCTTACTCATTCTACTCCAAACAGACACGGGTCACAAATGACGTTCAGACAAATTTACCGTAACCACCATCATTGAGTGCGTGTGCATGTGCTTTGTTTGTGTGAGAATAAGAAAACTTGTAAATGACTAAAAGCTTCTATTGTTCTTCTATCTAAGGCTATTCTTTTTGAACAAACTACACAATAGCAGTTTGTTTACGCTCATGTCTCATTCACTCAGAGAATTGATCTCGAAATCGAAACCGAATGGTTTCTTTTACAACGAACCACACAACCTTTATTCTGCCGCCTCTCATTGTCAGATATTTATCTCTTGGATCTCTTCTCCTGAAATAACACATTTTTGTGTAATCTGGATGGAGGTTATCTCTAGAGCATCCTGTGATGAGCCTATTTTATGATAAGCACACATTTTAATGTGATTTGAACTCCAGAGCAAGTTCCCATCTGACTGCTGTAAGTTGTTAAAGTTTCCACATAGCTGGGTTTAAGAGGTCGGAGCTATTAGACAGGTTACACGTGGCGTGTCTGAAGTTCTGGGCAGCAGATTTTATGGAAAATTCCCTGAAAGCTGTGAGTGTTTTAGCAGCATTGAAAATGTGTCCTTGATATGGATAAATTAATAGTGGGAGGAAAAAGCAACTTGCTCAAAGATAAAATATTGTATTTTCAGTTGTTTTATAAAAATATTGTAAGGTGTATTGTTTCTAAGAGGGTTTGGCCAATCTTTTATTATATATATATATATATATATATATATATATATATATATATATATATATATATATATATATATATATACTCAGCAAAAAGAAATGTCCCTTTTTCAGGACTGTGTATTTCAACAATAATGTTGTACAAATCCAAATAACTTTACAGATCTTCATTGTAAAGGGTTTAAACAATGTTTTCCATGCATGTTCAATTAACCATAATCAATTAATTAACATGCACCTGTGGAATGGTCGTTAAGACCTTAACAGCTTACAGAAAGTAGGCATTTAAGGTCACAGTTCTAAAAACGCAGGACACTAAAGAGACTTGTCTACCGACTGTGAAAAACACCCAAAGAAAGATGCCCAGGGTCGCTGCTCATCTGCGTGAACGTGCATTAGGCATGCTGCAGGGAGGCATGAGGACTGCTGATGTGCCTAGGGCAATAAATCGCCATGTCCGCACTGTGAGACGCCTAAGACGGCGCTACAGGGAGACAGGAAGGACAGCTGATCATCCTCGCAGTGGAAGACCACGTGTAACAACACCTGCACAGGATGGGTACATCCGAATATCACACCTGCGTGACAGGTACAGGATGGCCACAACAACTGCCCGAGTCACACCAGGAACACACAATCCCTCCATCTCACAGCAAGAACTGACCAATCTGGTCCAGTCCATGAGGAGGAGATGCACTGCAGTACTTCAAGCAGCTGGTGGCCACAACAGATCCTGACTGGTACTGACTGATTTTGAGCCTCCCTTCATTCAGGGACACATTGTGAAACATTTTTAGTTTATGTCTTATGGTGTTGACTCTTTATTTTTTTGGGTTTTTTCCAATTTTTCTCCCCAATTTAGTCGTGGCCAATTCCTCCCCGTTGCTAGGGGGGCTTCCACATTAAGGCTACCTCTACCATTCAGTCGGGAGGGCGAAGACTATCACGTGTTTCCACCGAACTACGTGATATCTGCCGACCGCATCTTTTCGAACTGCTTGCTCACGCACCATTAGGGGCAGAATAACACACTCTGCGTGCGCGAGCTCACAGACGTACCTCTCATCCCTCCCCCCCTGAGCGAGCTCGGCCAATCAGCTCTCTCTGTGCCTCCGGCTATGAGAGGAAAACAGCATCACCCGGGGTTCGAACCAGTGATCTCCGGATGATAGGGAGAGCGCTTTAACACTGCGCCATTCGGAGGCTCAATCTTTTATTATTATTATTATTATTATTATTATTATTCCTATATTGTAATAAGTATTTTGTGTTCATTCATTCATTCCTTCATTAGTAACATTTCCTCCTGGTCAGGTTTACAGTTTACATGGAGCTTATCCAGGGACCATGGGTTATTATATTGGTTTTTAGTTAGAACCAGGGCTCTTGCACCTTAGGACTCAGTGCACCTGCACTGTGACGCTTGACATAATACTTTTCCTTGTAAATTTCTTTGAAAAACCTTTTTATCTTGTGAGCTGTAACGCCAAAGGGCTGTATCTTTTCCCAAAGTCTGCAGTGGTAGCTCAGTCCGTGTTAGTGACTCAAGGGTCGAGAAACAAATTCCTGCCAGAATGAATGTACAGTACATAATTTGTAAATCAATACCAATGATTAATGAAAATCTGAAAGAGTCCATATGAAGTAATCTGGTCATGCAACTTTAAAAGTGACAAAAAATAAATCCCAGAAAATGCCCAACCTTTAGTATCACCTCAACAACTACTGGCCAGTAGTGCTAACTTTACCACTTGCACCTGCTGGTAGAATCACAGCTGGATCCTGTCCAGTTTACTTTCTCTCCCCAGCATTGAATTGGAGGATGCCGTCCTATGGTTTGCTGCCATTCTTAGAGGAGTTTGCATTTGTGGGCTGTTGGAGATGAACACGATTGTGGAGTTAAAGCATCTAAAGCTCAACTTTACAAAGGAAGCAGAGGACCCTAGTGACTTCACCCTCTCTATACATTGTTCCCTTGATGGTGGTAGGAGAACTATGTTTCTGGGTGTATGTATCAACAGAAGAATTGACCAGGACTAGGACACCATCTTGAAAAAATGGCATGTATTTTACTATTCTGTTGAGGCGAGTGTTGCCTTTGATTGTGTGGTGTGCTGAGACAGCAGGGTGAAGTCATCTGATGCCAATAGAGACTGAACAAGCAGACTGAGAAAGCTGTTTGAGTTCTGGGAGTTGAGCTTGAGATTCTGGTGGATTTGTCTGAATATGGGATCATGAAAAATCTTCTCAGACAATCTTTTTCTCTCTCTGCATGCAACAGAAAACGTGCAGCAAAAAATGAGATAATGAGATCATGAGATCCTTCTTCTTGCCGCCATTATACTCAACAACTCCTCCGCTTTCTGTTTGGGGGTAGCACTCAGAATCTTTTACCAATACGTTGTATTTTATCTCAGTATTGTCAATTACCTTTATGTTCAAACTGTCATGCAGTAATTTGTGTGCAGTATTCTCACTCCATTCTTCTTTATGGAACAAAACCATGTTGATGGTATAAGAATTTCTCCTTATTTGATTAAACACATTTTATAAATTCATGCTCAACTGTAAAAATAGACATCATGTTCTGTGTTCTATTATGATGTAGAAAAACATTTCACATGCACTAGTACAAATTAATACTTTCATTAAGTTCATGAGAGGGATAAAAAAAAAAATCCCTGATGATTAATTTACAGTTCATTCAAATGTAGCTATAATAACGTAAGTAGCATAAACTAAATGTAGGTGAATATAACTACAAAAGAAGAAAAAAAAAATATGATGACATCAGCCTGTCTTTTGTTTTTTAATTATTAGTCTATGAATGATATTTCAGTGCAAAAATGTTTAAAATCTCATATGAAAATAATCAGAAATGAAACAGAGCACACGCACGTTACTATTTATTGTTACTAGTGGTATATATATTGAAGCAATTAGCTGTGAATGTGCCTATTTTTAATATTTATTTACCTCTGTTATTTGTGGAAGAATGCAAATAGCTAAGGCACTCTCAGGGGATTTGCCGTCATCACTTTAGTTTGGAAAGACTGTCGGGGGGTGTGATTTGTTCCAGAGGATTTCTAACGGCTGTCAGCTGCTTGTTTTTTAGTAATTTCTATTTTTACCAGGTTTTCTGTAATTTGTTTATGGAAATGGATTTAGAATTAGATCATAGATGCTCTTCTGTCCGGCAGAACTATGTTGCTGAATAATAAAAGTTCATGAATCGCCAAATGCTGTGTTTGACTGGCTGTCATGTATTAGCTGTACCAAAAGGCAAACACAGAGTTATTTTAGCACAAAGCCTCCAGTATAGAACTCAAAAATAGAAGATACATCAGGCACTACTGTCATAACAGAGAAGTCATTGTGTTCTAATACTTCCTGATTGTTTAATTAATAATGTGTGTTTGTGTTGCAGGGCGCATCCTAGACCTGAAGACAGGGACGGTGAAGAAGGAAGGACAGCAGTCCTCAATGAGGATGTGCATGGGCTCTAGACGCTCCTTTATCTGCAGAATGAGGTATAAAATTCGAAGCTGAAACCTCCTTTAATAGAAGCATATTCATAGCAACTTTGTCATAGAAACTTTTAGTGCCACTTTCTTTGGAACTTTGGGCCACCATCAAAAGAATTTTTAGAACCTTCATCATGGAAACTTACATACGTATCTACTTTGATTAGGATTTAGAGAACCACTATCATTAGATATTTCAGAACCACTTACTTAGTAACTTTCAGAGCTACTTTCATAGCAGCATCATAGAAACTTTCAGAACCATTTTCTCAGGAAATCTTTGAGAATCTCCAGAAAAAGGGAACCTTTTACAACCCTGTTCTTAAGAACTTTGACACCTGCCTTCAAAAGAGTTCTAGGAACCACTTTCATGATTTCTCCCACCGGGATGAATCTTAGTCATGGCTTTCAGGCCGTAAAAGTAAGGCTCCCCTGCTCTCACACACACTGGCTTATCAAGGGGGTCATAAACTTTATAACTACATAATGTGCTACTGGGTGAGACTGTCATTTTTGACGTACAGTTTGGATAGTACAGTATGAAATACAGAAGACCCATAAGGCAGGTGAGTTTGGACACACTTAATAGAATGCTTATTCATAACACCTCACATACTGTAAAGCCTTCTTCACATTGAAAAGCTAGTAGCTGAAAATCCTAGGCCTCTTTGTAATTTACAGATATTACAGTGTTGCTTTTTCTTGAATATATACATTGGCCAAAAGCATCACCACCCGGAGCAGTCAAACTCATGGCTATGTTTAATGGTGAAAGAGCATGCAAAGACTAAATGTACATAGGCTAACGGTCTATGCAAATCCCTATAGACTAAAGGTCTATGTAGTCTTAAGATAACATAAAAAGGTCATGAGTCCGATGAGTCCTGATTTACCCTGTTCCAGAGTGATGGGTGCATTAGGGAAAGAAGAGAAGCGGATGAAGTGACGCACCCATCATGCCTAGTCACTCCTGCACAAACCTGTGATCTAGGATTGCTTCTATTTGGTCTGGTCCAGGTTCAGCAACCTTATGTGCCCAAAAATGAGGTCAGCTGACTACTTGAATATACTGAATGACCAAATTTTTCCCATCAGTTGTGTTTTTTGTTCCCTGATGGCACGGGCATCTTTCAAGATGATGATGCCAGAAATCATTGGGCTCACGTTGTGAAAGAGTGGTTCAGAGAGCATCTTTTTCACAGATGGATTGGCCACCACAGAGGCCCGACCGTAATCTTTGGGATGTGCTGGAGAAGACTTTACATGGCGGTCTGATTTTCTTCCATCATCACTCTGGACGGAAATAAATGTTGTGACATTGCATAAGCTTATCGAAACATGCAGTGGCGTTTGTTTGCTTAAATGAAAGCAAAATGCAGTCGAATGAAATATTAGTGTTTGTGACTTTTTTATTTTTTGGTTAGGCAGTGTGTTTTACTTTTAATGTTTCTTCGCACAACACTGACTATTCAACGACGGGCACTCCTACTTGAAAAAAAAATAAAATACATTATATATATATATATATATATATATATATATATATATATATATATATATATATATTCTAAGGGAAAACATGAATATAAGACATATTTTTGACCCGCTCATGGATGTCTTTGTGGAAACGATGAACGTTTAGCAGTTTGAAAATGTATAAATGGATGGGTTCATATATTGGAGGAAGCACGTTATCCTTCATAGTGACAAAATTTACCTTTTTGCATGATAAGCGAAAAAAAAAAATTTTTATGAATAAACGTTGCCATTCATGTTTGCTTCTTTTGACACTACTTGATTTTATATTGGTTTCAGGCCTAACAACATGTACCAAATACAGTTTAAAGGCTCCACAAGGATAAGCCTTAACCCTTTTCATGTTTGCTTCCATTAAACCTTATTTGAACCTTCATGTTATTCACAAGATGAATTTAACTGAACTAGTTTTACACATAATTTATCCATGACCTAGCAGTGTCTCGGTGATTATCCCTAAAAATATGTCTCAAAACAACCCTGCGTTTGTCACGAAACGATACAGAACCTCGTAAAAATTCCTGTACTTCCCACAAAATAATCAAAAGGTATTTACTGATTGCGAGACCTCTTTGAATAATGACTAGCTTTCCGTTCTTGTCTACAAAGCCATGTTGTTTGGGCTGTGTTTGAAATAAGGCATCGTCTCTGTTTGTTGCCTGCGTGTTTTTACATACTTGAGTGTGAACTAACAACCATCAGGGACATCATCCAGGAATGTGCATGCGTTTCAAATTTTATATTTGTGTCCGTGTTTTCAAATTGGCGTGTTTCCTCAACAGCGGGTTGTGATGGAATGCAGCACTGATGAGAAGCATACGTCCGTAACAACATTCCGGCTCGTGCCTGTAGACTACAGAGCTGTAAAGACCAGAAGCGATTATGTAATGTTAAGCCTTGCTGCATTTAGGCTTCATGACTGGACAGGGAAAAAGATAGGAATCTGTTTGTTCTAGATTTGTACCTCAGGATTGCTGAATAACTTGTTTGGCTGTTAAGATGAGAAGAAACGGTTACGTTACCTTGATGAGCATGACCTTTGGATTGGAAGTTCCATGTGTCTGGTTTGAATTATGACTGGCTGGCTTAAAAAAATATCCCCAATACTTTAGGGACCTCATTCTGATGTGTGAAGACTTAGCCTTAGACAAGTGACATAAGTGTGATTCGGTTTTAACAGGATATGTTTTAATAATAGATGTCTAGCAAGATGTTGTTTCTCGCATTGCTATGGTTCACATTAAATCATTCCTTATTGGGGATCATGACTTGTTGTTTACTAGAGAATAGCAATGAAATTAGATTTCATTTCCTGCTTATTTTTGTGACATGTGTAGTGCATGTTGATTGTTTGTTATTTTAACACTAGAATTTTGGACCAAATTTTGGTCAAATTTACCTCACCATTGACTTTTCACAATACAGATAAAATGCTTTTCATCTCAGCGACTCTGTAATTTATTTTATAACAACATTACAAATGCTGACAATGGTAGAGATTTTGCAGAATAGTCATCATCAACAATATTCTTCCTATGTCTTCCTAATCAGTTTACTTGGAGAGGCTGGAGAATCTAATTATTCTGGAGTATCTCTTAGATTTCATCCACATCCTAATTGGCCTTCTTGCAAGTTAGCTTCTGTTAAAGGCATTTTTCGAATGGACAAATGCACAGATGTGATGCTCAAATTTTGATAAGCTGAGCGCAAACATGTTTACAGGCTTTTAAACTTTATTGTTTTCACACTTCAACCATACCATCAAAGCTCAAAGTCAAGTGAAGTAAATAACATTGATTATCTCATTACAGTGGCACCCTGTCAAGTGGTGAGATATATAAAATTATGCAGCAAGTCAGGTTTAAAAGTAGATGGAGGAGGCAGAAAAAAGGGGAAGAGCCAAATTGTGATTACCAGACGGAAAACCAGGGACCCTCACCCTCATTTGAGGATGCTAGGTATCAACCTGCTAGGATGCTAGGTACCATGCTCTTGTAGGTGCAGGGTTATTATCATTGCACTCTTACATGGATCATAGCGACACTGGCAAATCCACTTGAATCTGAAGTGGACAGAATGTGCTTTCGTCCAAATGAGTTACATTACTCCATATCTTTGCATGATAGCCTTTACTCTCCCTTGATGCAGAAGTGACCTAAAGATGGATGGAATTTGGCTACAAGTCACCCTTCTAACCTCCTTAAAAAACCCACATTTTCTGAAGCTGTTGACTTGGTCTCTCAATCTCAATCTAGATTGAGAATCTGTGGAATGTTCTGGAAAAACAAGGCAAATCCACTGAGGCCCAACCTCACACAACACCTTCCGAGGTCTTGTGCAGGCCATTCTCTGACAGGTCAGAGTTGTTTTGGTCAAAACAAGAAGGACTTACACAATATTAGGCAGTTGGTTTTAATGTTGTTGCTGACTGAAGGTCTAATTTAAGGCCCATTTGAAAGCTGTTCCTACAATGTTGGAAAGGCATAATGGTGGTAGGATTTAAACTAGACTAGACTGTATGTTGTAGCATTAAGATTTCCCGAAGAAGCCCAGACATCGTCCAATAATTCATGACAGAGCTCCTTTGCATATACAGTATAAGCCCATGAAGACAAGATTTGTCAAAGTCGATTTGGAAGAATTCGAGTGGCTTGTATAGAACTTCCTCAACCCCATTGAACACCTTTGGAATATACTGGAATGCTGACTTATCGCTTCTCACTTGATGTTGCTGACTCATCTTATTAAAATCCCTGCAGTTGAATGGGCACAGATCTCCACAGCCATGTATTAAAATCTACTGGAAGTCCTTCCTAAAAGACTAAAAGAGTGAGGGTAATAAAGCGCCAAACTCTGTGTTCATGTACAGTTTTACATACAACATTTGATCATATATTTTTTGATTACATTAAGGTGCTCTGTGATTGGACTGGCACAGTAGATTTTGCCTCAGGTCTCCGTAGATTCCTCCATCCATCCATCCATCCATCCATCCATCCATCCATCCATCCCTACATACCTACATACATACCTGAGCTATAATCAGTTACAGTATTTCACTCAAAGGGTTATTTAATGAATTACTTTTTCATGCGTAAACATAAAACAATTTTCAATGTTTATGGGCTAAATCTAAGGAATTAATTCCAGCATTTCTTAAAATGTCTTTACTTTTGAAACAAGTAGATTCTCTCCCATGGGTGCAGTGTTTTAACTTCTTCGTGGTTCACATTCTCTGTAAAGCCCTGTGTTTTATCTGTTATATGAAAAAAAAAGCTTTTAACTAAAGTTTATTATTATGATTTCAGGTGTGGCAGCGCTCCTCTGGATCACATCTCTCTCAACCGTCTTTCAAGCATGAGGAAGAGATACAGGCAAGAATATATACACACAAATTCTATACCCATGTCATTCCTTTTCTCCAATTTTGCATTTGCTATAACAATTTACAATATATTAATCAAAAAAGTTTGAGGATTAATTAAATGTAGGCAATTTCTTATAACATCAGTTGTTTCATTAAAAAAAACTAAATCAGCATTTAAACAATACAAAATAATTTCAAGTACAAGAGTTTAACATTTAACTAAGCAGCAGCGCGTATCTCCGTCATCATTGTTATTTCTAAATAATTCACTCCTACCACATGGAATAACATTTTTTAAATAGTTTCTGTAGGATAATAAAGAAACAGATGTTCTAAGGTAAAGTCTGAAATTTAATTTTAAGACTAGCCTCACTGATAAGTGTGTTTTTTAAGGTTACACATAGTCCCAATCCCTTGAGTTCTGCATTGTTCGAATAAAAACGTTCATTATTAAACATAGCCATAAATTCCACTGTTGTTGGTTTTTTATTTTACAATTTGATTTATCCAAACATTTAAGTCATCTCTGATCAGTAACATTCACATTTTTTTCTCTGTATGAAGATGATGGTCCCCCACAATCCTTCCAGGTTTTATTAATGCATTTTTCAGATCTTTTAGGAATTTTAGAAATTTCAGCTTAGTTGTTTTTTTTGCTTAATGCAGTCCTATAATTTGACCCTACTGAACAGAGCAAGATTTTTACCTGACCCCAGGATATATCTTCCTACATAGCTTAAGAAATGTGAAGCTACTCACTGCATTAGTTAGGGTTCAATAACTTGTTGCTAGCTGAACCATATTAATCACAGCAGTAATTATCCAATGGAAGGCTCTATATATAATTGGCCGGGCAGTGTTTCATCAGCGCTGTAATCCAACTAGAAAACATTTTTAAGCAGGATAAAAAAAATAGATCAGAATAGTTTAAATACAGAAAGGAAAGATGTACTGTAGTGTTTGTGACAAACTCACTGTGCAGTATTTATTTAGATAATAAATGTGATTTCCTTGCCATCATTAATACAGCACACAAGGAAGAAAGCCTTCCTTTTTTTCTTTCCTTTTTTGCTTTGTTGATGCGAAATTTAATCCACTGCTTATGTTCCATCTTTTGTAAATTTGCCCCTTTGACTCCTCGTGATTAACCCTCATCTTTCAAACACATTCCTGACAGAACCCTGACTCGAGGAGACACATGTTTGCAGCCCAAGAACATTTTGGAATGTGGTACAATCAAAGCCAAAGATCTTAGGCCTAGATTTCCCTGAACTAAATTAACACCAGTACCGGTGCAGAGCTGCTTTTGTCCAACAAAGCTTAAATTCATAATCAGGAAGCTTTTAAAGCTACCCTTGATGTAAACGGAATTTCATGTATATAAACATACTGTTAGATTACTAGTCTATCAATTATTCAGCCAGATCATACTTTCTGTCTGACTTTTGATGGTTGGTGGATTGTGAAATAATGTCAGCGGAAATTATATACTGTATTATGCATTATTGCATTACTCTTTGAGCAGAGAAATTAGCCTAATTAATACAAATTAACCTATGTAAAAGGCACCAGGTGTCTTAGATTTTTCTTTTCTTGCGGTGTTGGATTTTTTTTTCTTTCTTTAGAAAATATGTACAGGCAGTCACAGAACCTAGGTATGAGAGTTGTGAGTTGATGGGGTTCATTGAACCTTCATGCTTGTAGATCTTTCCACTTTTAACTCATTAACCACCTGTAGCATTGTTTCAGGGACAATATCAAACTCTGACTTTACGCAGTGTGTGAGGCACAAAGTCACGTATAGTCTACAAGAGATAATGCATAGAAACACATAGCAACAATAATTCCCTTGCAGCTGTATTTACCTACATAAATGTAATTACAGATTCCCTGTAAAGTGTAAGCTCAAGACTTAAATGCACAGGGGAAGAACAAATAAAATGAATAAATAATATATTTTTTCAACCTTCAGGTGAAACTAACCAACCTAGTGCTTGGTTGGTTTCCTCCAGATACTCCGGTTTCCTCCCACAGTCCAATGACATGCAGAGTAGGCTAATTGGCACTTCCAAATTACCCATAGTCTGTGAAAGTGTGAATATGTGTGTCCCCCCTATGATGGATTGGCAGCCTGTCCAGGGTGTACCCTGTCTCATAAATGAATTAATTAAAACGTACACTGCCTGACCATAAAACAGTTTGCCGCTTTAACGTTTTGGACTGTTTATCTTAAATTATGTTGTGTTGACAAGCTCATTCAATGTCACCACATTTATTTCTGTCCAAAGTTGCATTCATTTAAGTCTGAGATCTTGCATTGATGAAGAACTCAACTACTGAGTACAGTCCTCTCCGACACATTCCAAACACTTTCAATAGGGTTAAGGTAAGGACTCTGTGGTAGTCAACTCGTATGTGAAATTGCTTCCTAATGTTTCCAGAACCACTCTATTACAATTTGAGCCTGATGAATCTTGGCATTGTCATCCTGAAATATGGCCATAACCTCATAATTCAGTACATTAAGGTAGTAAGCTGACTTAGGATGCAGAGGATAGGGTTAGATGGAGGCAGATGATTCCCTGAAAGGGAGCAGCCGAAAGACAAAGAAGAAGAAGAAGGTAGTAAGCTGACTTAATTTTTTTGACACATACTGTAACATTGCTGAGTCTAGACCTGACAGGCTTGTACAGTGGGCACTATGCATGTGGGTGCATCACTTCATGTGCTTCCCTTCTTACCCTGATGCACATATCACTCTGAAATAAAGTCCATTTGGACTTGTCAGAACATGTGATCTTTTTCCAAAGCTCTAAATTCTAATAAAGTCAGATTAACCTTTTCTTATAGCCACAGCTGTCTAATCCCAATAATGTGAGTTCTTGTCGTATTGTGCATGTAAATTCTCTTTCTTTAACTATTTAACAAAGCTGTGATTTCTACTGTACATTTTATACAAGGCAAATTCAAGTGTCATGGTCATTGTAATCATGGTCACATTTCTTCCACAAAGTTAATAGTTCAGCATGTCCATCCAGGCTTAAATAATGAGCACTGAGGTCTCCTCACTTGTTTTTTTTTAGTTTGATGCATCCAGTAGTTGGGGTTTGTGCATTTGGTGAGAATTGAACCCGGGCCTTCTGCTGAGCGACCAATACCCATATATTAATCACTGGAGTAATTATCCAATTAAAGTATCTGAAATATTTGCTTATTTAAATGCAAAAGGACACTTTTTTTCTTTTTTTTATCTAGGCAGGGTATAATATTATAGCATGAAATTAATTGAGATTATAAAGTGTTGGTGGAATACTCCTCAGTATTCTAAATAAGTAGTATTTTTCTCTCTTTCTGCATCCTTTTAAAATTACAGCCTCTCAAAAAGACATTTAGCTCTTATTTCCTTTCAGTTACCAATATATTTTCTTTATCTTCATCCCCTGGATTAAATTGTGTATTTTCTGTACTATGAGGTTTTATAATTTTTTTAAAGTCTAATTTTGCTACAGTTAAGATCTTGTTTTGTCAAGTGTGCAACAATGATATAAGAATTGTAAAAACCCTGAGGCAGAGCAAAGCAGCACCATGCTATTGGAAATGATTTAACAGAATACTATATTTAATAATCTTTTTATTTCAGAATACTTATTTACATGCATATAATTAAATTCAGTCATTAATGATCCGCATTGTAAGAGTAATGTGTAGGGAAACACATAGATGGTACGTTTTGCAGAATGAATAAAGCACAAAGGACAGGAAGTCCTACACATACTCGCATTTCAGCTGCATTCTGGGAAAGAATACAATGCGTATGGTGTCTCACAATGCCGTAACACGTGTTTCTCTTTATGTGCCTCTTCTTTAGGAATGGACTTGGGCCGTCTAAAGAAGGCGAAGCTCAGTATTCAGTGGTGCACTGCACTGGCTATATCAAGGCTTGGCCCCCTGCAGGTATTTATAATACATACAGACTGCAATATCTGTTCCCTATTTATGAGATACCCCACTGATAGTGGTTGTGTCTCTATGTGCGCATTTTCCACTATATACAGATCTGGTGATGTCATAAATAAGCAAGATTTTCAACTAGAGTTTTTGTGCCCAATAACTCTATATTGAAGTTGAATGCAAGTTTTATAAACGTACAAGTGTATACGTTTTAAAAACAAATGCAGAGGAAATCAATGCTGCCAGATTGTATTTAAAGTAAGTCCCCTACATACGAACGAGTTCTGTTCCGAGAATTTGTTCGTAAGTCCAATTTGTACGTAAGTCCAACAAACATTGTCTAGGTACTAGGATACTAACACAATTGGCTATACACAGTATAAAACGAACATGTTCCATGATCTTGTCCTTGTTCTTTAGAATCGTGCCGATGGCTAAACGATTCAACGAGCAATGTCTACCATCTTTTCACTTCACTCTGTTCTCTCAATTATTTTTACTTCCATCGTTATTGCTTGGAGTTTCTTAGCAGTACCTGCTTCATCACTGCTGCTTTTACTCTTGCTTTTCTGGACATCCTGGGACACATGCTGCATGCATGTGACATGTGATCTAACTTCCACAGCTACTGCATATCTTCGAAAGTTTGTAATTAAAACTTCTTTCAATTTGATGATGGTTTAAAACATCATAAACTGTGCCATTATATCCGTACTGTTATTTGTTTCCAGAACAGTCAAATTAACATTATTCTAATTTTAAGACTGACAATCTGGCAATGAATTTTAAATGTGCAAGGTTTAATTGTATTTTAACCTTCAGAAAACCTTCACTATCTATCCAAATATGTTCGGAGTGAACTTGAAATATTCATTTAAACCCATCATCTCTCTTGGAATATTCCAAATTCATTGACTCCATCGTTCATTTTGTAAGCATATCTTTATTATTAAGTTGTTGTAGTTTCCCTTCTCTGCCTATATAACTCACATCAGGTTTTCACGGAGACTGCCCACTCTTCATTAATATTTATAAGCAGCTTCCTCCACCAGTTCATTAATATTCATTATTACACAATGTTGTTGAATTTTCAAATCTGACTGGTCAGACGGCGTAGATTAATTTTCCATAACAGCAGCTCAGACAGTAGTGCCAACTGGAAGAAAAATCATAGCTTTATATTAGCGCATGTGTTCGAATAGGCTATTGTTTCTATAGTAACAGCGAATTCACTGTGGTTTGTATTCTGGAAGCTCCATATCAACCTGATAAGAAATACATGAGCCTAATCAAAAAACACATAAACGTAATGATGACCACACAAAATCTAGACAAAGCGCATAATCTAATACTTCACATGTAACAATTAAACAGTTAAACACATGCTCCTAATGCTTAATATAAAATGCTAATCCTGTAATAAAATGATAAGCCTAATAATACCTAAAACATGTGACCTTTATTATACAAACTCATAAACCTAACATAATTCACACACAAGCTTAATTATAAGCACATAATCCACATAATTAACACACAGTCCTAAAAATAAACACAAATCTAATAATTAACACACAAGCAATTTTATTTATATTGCACATTTTATTGTATTGCACGGCAATTCAAAGTGCTTTACATAATGCATTTAAAAAATATGAGAAAATAATCAAATTAAACTTGAATTATTCAAATAATTAAGATAAAATAGAAGTACAACTAAATTAATAAAAATGCAGAATTTGTTAATGAAACGAGTGTGATTAAAAGCAATTGAGTCTTTTTTTTTTTTTTTTAAGTGGCAGCAGCTGGAGCAAGTCTAAATTCCAAGAATCTGATTCCAGCAGCAGGCGGCATGATGGCTGAAAATCATTTCACTATATTTAGTTCAGACTCTGCGCACCACTAGTTGGAAAGATCCTGCAGGTCTATGACACCTACCAGTACCACTTATACCTACCAGTATTCAGAAAACCTGCCCATTACCTTTGAGAGACTTTAGGTTGGGCTTTAAATTAAATTTTTCTTTTTATTCATGGCAGTGCCAGGTTTAGTGTGTTGTCTCTCAATGTTGTTTGTAAGCATTCCATCAGCAGCATTTTGAATGAGTTGTAAATGTCTAATGGTCTTATTAGGGAGATTTCAGTAGTCTACCCTGTGAAAAATAAGAGTGTGGATAAGCTTTTCTAAATCTTGTCTAGACATGACGTTTCTCATTTTAAGTGTTTTTAAGATGCCAAAAAGATATTTTTGTTAGAGCCTTCATATGGCCATTAACATTTAAATCCTTATCAATAGTTACACCAGGATTCTTCACGTGTTCATTTTCAGTGCCCAGGACTAGGATAAGGATGACAAGAAGACTTTCTTTCTTTATTGCCGAAAATAATTGTTTCAATCTTTTCATTATTTCGTTAAAGGAATTGAGTTAATGCATCCAGTGGTTTACTTTTTCAAAGGATGAACCTAAGAGTCTATTGGACCACATTAATTGCCAGAGAATGCTAGATAGATTTAAGTATCATCTGCACAGTAATAATAAGCAACACCCTCATAGATCTGGAGAATTTGATGAAGAGGAAGCATGTACTGTATAAGCTGAATAGCAGAGGCCCTTGAACTGATCCTTGTGGACTTCAATTCAATTTTATTTGTATAGCGCTTTTAACAATTGACATTGTCTCAAAACAGCTTTACACAATCTTCTTCACATATCATCCTTTTTTTTCAGATATATTCTCACCAATACTAACCATTAAGTATGATTTAAGCCACATGAGGACCATTCCTGATGGTGCGATCCACTTTTATAGTCTGTCTAGAAGTACTTCTTGATCCAAAGTAGCAAATGCAGAACTAAGATCTAATAACACCAAGACAGTTAAACTCCCCGAATTAGATTGAATAGTCATTAAATGGATGTAATTTCAAATCTTTAAGAGAGCAGTTTCAATGCCATGATATGAACGGAAAGCTGACTGAAAGGTGTCAAGGATGACGATTGTCTGCAAAAAAGTTATTGAATTGATTTAAAAACTACTTTCTCAATAAATTTTCTTATAAAATATAGAATAGAGATAAGCCTAGATAAGATAATGTAATTACTTACTATTGAAGCATCAAGGTTTCTTAATAATTGCAGGTTTTAATGATGCTGTGGGACTGAGTCATTTACAATGTGCAACAAATCCACTGGCAAAGAGCTAAAATTACTTGCGGGCAGAATGTCTACTGAGTACTTGGATTAAGATGCACTGTTCTGATAAGAAAGAAATGAGCCCAATAATAAGCTTATAAATAAAATATTTAGCATACAAGCTTAATAATAGATGGCTTGAAAAAAGTGGTATTATTTAAGAAAGTAAAAACTACTCTAGTCAATGATGGTCTGTAAGGAGAGGTTTATTTAACATTTTTGGAAGGAGTCTCCAGTGTCAGTGCTTTGTAGTCAGCGAGTTTTCACAACAGAAGGTTTTGTGCTTTCAGTGTCTTTTTAACATGAAAAGCTGCCTTTTGCGTCAATTTCTTTAAGAATTAAATAGTGAGATAGAATATGTTAAGTTCAAAAGCAACCACTGTACGTATGCGCAAATACATCTGTGTAATTGTTAGAAAAAAACTGGATTCATTGATATTGTAAGCTTATAAAGTCCCCCTCTTTTTGTTTAATCTGTCCTAGAGCTGACCGTTCTGTAATTTTCTGATTAATGTACTCAAGTATAAAATCATAACAGTTCCCAAGAATTTCCTTTATTTCTTTTTTTCTTTCTGACCTCTCAGTTCACTCAGATAGAAATGAGCTGTAGTTGAAGCATTGCTGAAAACAAAATTATTCAGCATGGAAAATGTACATGAACACTTCATGGGCGGAATTGAACCCTTGACCCTTGGAGGTGCAGAACCACAGTGGTAAAACACTGCACCACCACACCTTTTTGGGACAAATAAATTAAATTAATTGATAATTTTTCCAACTCTCATTAGGTTAGTTTGAAGTTTACTAATTGTTCAGCCTCTCAGATGAGGAGCTACACAGTGATATGCAGTGTTAGTGGATAATACTGTCAGACTGGGGAAAATGTGGAAAAATAATAAATAAAAACCCATATTTATTTGCATTCAAAAAAGTATGCAAATAAGTATGGGGGATTTTGAAATTAAAAAACAGCAATAGGTACAGATGTCACATAAGCAATTATAGTGTAAAACTCCCTCAAAGGCATGGCAAAACACTTTAACAGACACGCAAGCATTCTTAAATGTGTGTGTCATGGTGGAATTTGGTGTTAAATTTAATTTCAATAACTGAAGCCTTTGGATGACTCCCATCATCCCAGAGTTCATTCAGACATCTGTGGCCCCCTCTGGCCTGTTACAGTCATCATCACTATAGCAGGTGTGGAGAGAGAATTGAGAAACTTCATATAATCGAGTTCATTGCTTTGTACCTCGTTCCGGTGTCACATAAACTGCTCGTTTGCACGTGTGTGCATGTGTTTCATCAGATCAATCCCACATGTTTATCCGGTTATGATCAAATCTTAAAATAGCACATTCCACCAAAACACTGTCATGCCTGCAGGGAATAGTTTGTTTTTTTTCCTCTCCTCAAACGGTTCCGAATGCCCCATACCCACAAAAAAAAAAAAGTAAATTTCTTAATGGCAGGAGGCAGCTGTGTTTTGCAGCCTAATTGAGTGCAAACATTTACCTCCAGAGGCAGTTCGGACATCAGGATTTTGTAATCTGCACTTCCTGTGTAGTGTCGTTTGGAAAGTAACGAATGAACATAATGATTACAAAAGCACTAATGAGAGATTTCCTGCACATCGCAGTGCTTAGCACAGGTTACTAAGGATTTGCGATAGCCGGTCCACGACAGACGGCAGTGTCTCTTTGCCATTCAGCTTCACATCTGTAGCGAAATAAAATAAATGCCAGTTGGATGTCACCATTACAATCATGGTTTAATTCGTTTCCGGTCTGTGAATATGACTGAAACTTTCACAAAACAAGAAAAATCTGCCTTTTTCTGGTTTTTTTTTCTTATTCTATCTCATCCATTATGCTGAATGTGTTCCAAGTGATGCATGTCCAACTGCAATTTATTTGCACTTTTGAAACATACTGATGTGATATTTTTCTCTACCTTCAGGCATTTCATCTAGAATGGCTTTTCCAATTCCATTCTTAATCTCTTCAACTTTCATTTCAGTAGACTGGGTTGACGTCTTCTCTAAGTAGCACACATGATGATGATTCAAATTTGTTGATTCAAACTGCTCTTTAGACCCACAAATCCTTCGGGAAGGACAGGCCAGGAAATCACAATCACGATGACTATTGAAGTGTTCAATCAATCAATCAATCAATCAATCAATCAATCAATCAATCAAATTTATTTATAAAGCACATTTAAAACAACTTCCGCAGACCAAAGTGCTGTACAAGTATAAAACAATAAATCAGCAGGTACTATACCGCGTATCTACTTAATATTTATCGCTCACTATTACAAACCACAAAACAGAAATCCGTAGGATAAAATAAAATAAAAATAATCATAATAATAGTAATAGTGTTCATTGTAGAATTATAGTGCCTTTTATATTTAAAGCAGAGCATTGTTGATTTATTTTCTACACTAGCACAACTTATTTTGTGCTTATTTTTCAACTTAACTATTTTATTTCAATAAACAAGCAGAAATGTTAATATGTTATTATTAGTGTTTGTGAGAAATTTTTGAAAGAAATTTCCAATGTCTGAATTCTTTTTTTTTTTCTGTAGTAATATGGGATACTGCATTGTATTACAGTATGTTGGTGAAAGGCCCCTGCTGTTAAAATGTTATTAATCAATGACAATTCAGAATGAAACTATCAGCAGTTCAAATGTATAATAAATCTACTGTAAACACCAACACTTGTAAACACAAACACTTTCCACCTGGAAAGTGATCAGTTAGGGGGTTGTGGAGAGAGGGATGATTTTGTAGTGGTTGGTTGGGATGATTTCAGTGTGGCCTTAAGTAAGAAAAAAAAACATATCTGCTTCATAACAGAAATGGATGTGAATTCTGTTGAGAAACACAACATTCAACCTAGGATATACCGGTATACACGGTTAACCGGTAGAAATTTGTCAACCCATAGAGATTTAGGTCTATCATGTTAATCGTGGTTGAGATCACGTGACGTTGCACGTTACGTAACCACGCAATACACATTCACTTCTATGGGAAGCCAAACACATCTAAAGTGGGACGAAACCGAGGCAACCGATTGAGCCGGCGTGGGCAGAACAAATATCCAGACCCGGTGGATCGCGCAGCGCGGACCAACTTGAGCAGCGCTGCTCGAATCACAAATCTGTGCGACGCTGATAGAAATAGACCGCGCCGACCATCAAAATACATTTTACCCCGGTAAAAACAATAAAAACGAGAGCACACAAAATCCTTATCAACTGTTTATTCTCCTTTATTCACAAAAACACACGCGACACTCTAGAGGAGGAAGTGCGCATGCGCCTTTTGCCCTCCTACGGCAAGCCCCGAGGGGATAAAAACCTCACACACACATATGCACCTCACGAGCGCCTGTGCATCTAACATTAGCACAATATAACAAAATCAAATTAGGTCTGTTACACATCCAATCAAATATGGCAAAAGTAAAAAAAAATGCGGCAAACCTCAGCAATTCCCAGTTTAAATAAAATTACATTATATAAAACAGTTTCTTTGTGTTTGAATTTTTATTTATACATTTTCAGATACAAATTGCTATATTGTGATGTATATCGTTATCGAGGTAGAAAATTGCTTCTACCGTGATAGAAGATTTTGGTTATATCGCCCACCCCTAATTCAACCAAGCGCTACCAATCTGCCCATGCCGGATATTAACACATGATTGCATGCATCCAATTTAAAAGATTCTCCCCTTGGATATATTTATATTTTGATAGAATATTAAAAAAAGGTCAAACATGTCATTTATGCTTCTAGTGAAAGCAGAAAGCTTTCCACATTTTCTTGTTTCACACCTGTTCTAAAATGAATTCTTTTTCCCTTATCATTCTACACATGGTGCTTCAAAATGGCCAGGCAAAAACAGTTCTTTGGAATATCTTCTTAATTATTAAAAAACATTAAGACTGAAATATCCCATTTACATAAATACTCAGACCCTGTGTTAAGATGCACAGTTAAGTTCTGGTGCATCCTGTTTCTATCAATGGTCCTTGAAATGTTTCTAGGGTTAGACTTGATTGGATCCACCTATGACTAATTGAATTCATTGGACATAATTAGGAAAGACACACACCTGTCTATATAAGGTCACACAGTCAATGGTGTATGTCAGAGGAAAAACAAAGTCATGAGGTCGAGATAATTATCTGTATATCTGCGGGACAGGATTGTGTCGAGACACAGGTCTGGCGAAGGATACAGAAACCTTCTGGAGCATTGAAAGCAGCCAAGAGCATGGTAGCCTCCATCATTCTCAAATGGAAGAGATTTGAAACAACCCAAAAGTCTTGCTAGATCTGGCAAAACTGGGTATGAGAGATAGGAAGTCTACAGAAGGACAGTTGTCGCTGCAGCACTCCACCAATCTGGCTTCTATTGTAGAGAGGCCAGACAGAAGTGACGGCCTGCTTGGAGTCTCAGACCATGAGAAACAAAATACTTTGGTCTGATGAGACCAAGATTGAACTATTTGAAATGAGGAAATCAGGCATTGTGTATCACCGTATTAAAACCATCCCTACAGTCAAACATGGTGGTGGCAGCATCATGCTGTAAGAATGGTTTTCTGTCACTGGAGGACTAGTCAGTATAGAAAAATGGAACAATTTGAATGATTCTGGCAAGAAGAATAGAATAAACTTCCAAAAGAAAAGTGTGCCAAGCTTGTAGCATCATTCCCAAGAAGGCTTGAGGCTGTCATTGCTGCCAATGTTTTTTTTTTTTTTTACAAAGTACTAACTGATGGGTCTAAATAATTATGTAGATGGGATTTTTCATCTTTATTTTTAATAAATTAACAAAACAGTCCAAAGACCTGCTTTTACTTTGTCATTGTGGAGAATTGTGTGCAGAAAGATGACAGAAAAAAAGATTTAAACCAATTTTGAGATGAGTGTGAAACATAACAAAATGTGGACAGCTTGAAAGGGACTGACAACTTTTTGTCAGCACAGTAAATGTGGTCTATCTTTGATAAGAAGCCAGTGGCTTTAGACAGCATTCCTAGTCGTGTTAGTCTGAGGCTTTATCAAAAGTCACATTCTGACTTTTCATACGCAAAACCTTTGTCAATGGCCTCAAGCCTGGTTTAAGTAGAAACGTACACAACTTGTCATCTTGTCTTGTGTGTTTCGGCTTGTTTTTCATCACTCTGTCATTACTGGTTCTGTACAGAATATTTTAGTAGCGTTAAACCAAGATTTAACAGAGGGGATGTGTCCATAGTTACACAGCCACGAGCCATCACAAACATTCCTTTTGGTGTGTCATTGGTGGTACGCTGTAGCTAGGGTTTATTCCGCCAGGAATCTTATTTCAAATGGGGTTTGTTTTTCGTTTTCCTTAAAACAGGCAGAATATGATGCAAACGATTTTTCGACAAATGCATGCAACACGGGTCTGCATTTAATGAAAGTGAAAAGGAGGTCTGCAAGTGAAAGTTGTTCAGAATCCATTTGGTTGTTTTTCATTAAGCATCTCCTGTATTATTTCTTGGCGAAGCAAAACACGAGCAATCATTTCATCCACAGTTTTCATAAAGCTGCATTAGGGCTCATTTTTTCACCATATGCTTGTCAGCAATGGATCATTTACCTGAGGCTGGTGTGTCTGTTTGTCTATGTTTGTGTTTGTGTGTGCATTTATGAAGGGCATAAATGAAGCATGCACAATTTGTCTGGATTTCATTCTCTCTGCCTGGTCTCTTTTTTAGGAATGACAATCCCTGATGACGATTCTGAAGCGGGTCAGACCAGTAAATACTGCCTGGTGGCAATTGGAAGACTTCAGGTACGTAAAAAGATTTTAGCAGCTGTTTTAATATCCACAAACAATCTCAAGTTGATTGGGCATCATAGAGACAGAAAACGTAGACTTCGCCAGGCTTCAGGATCGGAACGTCCTTCTGTGTCCTGTGTTGTGTCTCGTATATCGTCATTCTTAGCACATTGTGCATATATTTATTAATTTATTATTACTTGCTAGTTTGCAGTCTTACCCCAAGCCTAGATGATAAATCAGTGCCAACTGTTGTTGTGGAGCAGAACACAGAGCTAACTAAATCAAAAGTCATTTGCATAAGGTGTCCAATATTTATCAACTATTAAATGGCACCGTACTTCAGTGAGTTATGGTCAGGGCATTTCCTGTTGAAGTTGTTCATGTAGTGGAATTAGACAGACAGACTGGATTTGCAAATGTAGGTTAAGTTAAATGCTATTTTATGCACTTCATTCAGTTTATAATGAATACGGATTTTAAAATGCACATCATGAAAGAAACCAAATTTGACCAAATGGGATGATGGTACTGAGTGTGTTATAGATAAGTGCATGTCCATAAAAAAGGAATAAACTATGATGAGGTATGCCATGTAGCAAAATAATAGGTAAGTGTGTTTACATGAATAGTAATATTCCATTAATCATCAGAATAAAAAATAATTTAATCAGAATAGAAATGCATTATGTAAAGCTCTCAGTCGGAGCAGTCTGACCCGATCTGGCTTAAATAGATTGGATTTTCAGTGCAAATGAGAGGTGGCGGTGGAAACTTTGATTATTTGTTCAATAGCGGAATATTAGGCATGTAAACACTTGATCTTATCTTTCTCTCTTGTTGAAATCTTCTTTCTGTTATTTTGGATCTGTGGAAGAGGCGCTGATTGACTCATACATACAGTAGTGAAGCATCTAACAAATGATAGAGGAGACTAAATTCTCTAAATTCTAATCTGTAGTAATGCAGAAGACATGTTTTTTTTGAAAAGATGAAAAGCCTAACCTAACCTTGATTTTATTAGCTAAAAGTAACCACCTTCTGTGATTTTACCCGCAGATTAAATGCTTCACAGCAGGCACAAGCACTTTGTCTGTCAGTGTACAGTATGTATAGTACTGTGCAAGTGTTGAGCCATACCATATTTATTCATATTAAATTAAAGTAAAATTATGTTAATTAAATGAATGAAACAAATGTTTTACACCCTGCAAAGTGCCGAAAGATACAAATAAAAAATGTGTTGTTTATGTAACAACCTCAGCAGCAACCTCATTTCCCCACTCGTCTGTTCCAACCACTCAGTGTTCAGCATCAACAGCATCAATCACATCGTAACGAATCAGCCTCCATGTAAATGATCAGGTTGGGATCTCTAATTTGAAATTTTTCCATTTAAATGAAGAAATATTGTCCATGCAGACATAGCTAGTCACTGGGTTATAGGAGGAAGAATGAAAAAAAATTAATGGAGTTACTGTTACCACCCCAAAGTTGAATATTTATTCCATAAAGTGTCCTAGAGTGTTTTATTCCTCTTGTACCTAAGCAGTTTGTGGATGATGCCCATTTATTTTATTTTTGTTTATTAAATTACACATAACTTTTTATACATTGTGATGAACTTATAACAAGCTGAAAAGCTTGGAGGAAAACAAGGAACAGCTTTACATCTGTAATTTAAAGAACATTGATTCAAGAGACTTCTTTCAAAGTTGAGGTTTACAAAGATGCTAAATAAAAGTCCCTTCATGGTTACCATATCAGCAATTCTAAATCCATTGATAAGCACACACCCAGTGAATCCTAAAAAGCAAACAAACATAAGGGATCACAAAGAAGCAGAAAAATAAAGCTCAGATTTCAAATTCTTCAGGTCACATGGTTTAGTGAGTGTGTGCTTTAGTGTATATGTGCACGTATATAGGATTAGACTAATGGATAAATGTGAAGGCTCTTCATCTGGTCCTTTCATCTCGTTTCATCAGTATATCTTTTATCTTCTGTGTTCTTCAGTTCACTAGGGATGATTAAAGCCAGAAATGGGAATGACAAAAATATTTCTCCGACTGACATTCATATGGATTCAGTCTTGTAGAATAGTGTTTTTGATGGCCTTGTGAAATATGAACTAACTATGCACAAAAAAATGTGTATAAAGGTCAAGGGATGTTAAACATTATCCAGTAAATAATAAATATATAGACTACCTGTCAAATGTTTGGACACGCCTTATTCCATGGCTTTCCTTATTTTTATTTCTTCCTACACAGAAGGTATCCAAAACATGCAATAATTTCCTTTTAACAGTTGATGAGATGTACCTGCTACTTATGCTCTGTAAACGGCCAAATGTCATAACAGCTCTAATCTGAAGTGCTGTTGGTTATTTTTGAGTCTGGTAACTCTAAATGAACTAAAAAAAAAAAAAGATGTTACTGTACCATGTGTCAGAAAGGTCAAATTATGGCTCTTTATTCAGCCAAAGAAAACAACTGAGGAGATTCCTGAAATCACTGGAATCAGGATAAGACTTCAGTTTGCTAGGAAGTTTGGACTTTGGAGCAATGGAAAAAATGACATGTGGTTTGATTAGTCCAGATTTGACCCTATTCGAGAGCGATGTGCGGGTGAGAAGGGAAGTGCATGAAGAGATGCATCCATCGTTGGAGTTGGTCAGATCTAGGCTTAGCATAGTATGTGACTGTAAAACCTGAATGTCGTAAATAATCAGGGATATTCCACTATGACAATACAAAAATTTATCAAAGAGCAGTTCTGGGAGTCTATGGGAGATGCTGAAGAACTTTATGGAGTAGTTTGATTATCCCATCATCAACACGGAGAGAAATAAAAGTTATATCATGCATACTGTATGTAAGTTTGTTGAATCAGTGGTATGGTGAATGCACACATAGATCAAAGCTAAATGTGATCCAACAAAATACAAAAGAGTGCAGCCTTTTTTGTGTATGTAGAATACATGTAGTGTATAAAACCAAAATTTAGTGTATAACACCACTGTGTCTGAGGGTCAGTTAACTACAGAATTTTCTTTATTACTTTATTCATCTTGTAGATAGATAAAAGATAAAAGATAGATGGTTTCTTTTGCAGATGCTCTTCAACACTAAATGTAATTAAAAATAATAATAATGAATAAAAAAATGAAGAAATATGCCACACTTTAATGAGGTCACATTGGAATCATTGGCAAATTGCTCTGAACATAGAACTTGTTGCTTTCCTTTGGGAGAAAGACAGAATAATGGGGAGTGTGTTTTGCTACATTAAATACAAAAGTCCTGATATTTTTTCCCTTCAGTAAGAGTTTGATTATGTTGCATTTTTGACCTGTTCAAGGCTTGTTGGTTAATGTTAATGGACAAATAATAGCTTTTGTTTTGTTTTGCTAGAACCACATTTATTCAGTCATAATGATAATGATGGTGATTAAATGCCCTAAAGAGTGTGTCAGAGACTTTATGTAATGAAAATGGATTTCCATTCTCCACCTTAGGTGACCAGTTCTCCAGTGTCAATGGACATGAATGGGCTCTCGGTGCCGACAGAGTTTCTGTCCCGCCACAACTCAGATGGCATCATCACTTTCGTGGACCCTCGCTGCATAAACGTGATCGGTTACCAGCCACAGGTGAGGACATTTCATTGGTCAGCAGTGTGAAAGTTAACACTTAGATTTTTCCAGTTCTAGTTGAAAAAAGAAATCTGAGAGAAAGTTTGGATTCAGCGAGAATCAGAAGCTAATGAATAAGGCTATGTACATTATACATTGCCCAAATCCGAGTTTTTGGCCAGATTAGATTTGCACATCATGATGGTTTCATAAGGACAAGTGACTTTTATCTAGCTCAAATGTGGACACTTGTGTCTTCTGAAATGACACATTTTATGTCAGATCTTCACCACAGGGCAGTGGTGGCTCAAATGGTTAAGGCTCTTTGTTAGAGCCTTAAGGTCAACCCTTCCTTCTCCAGCGGTGCTCTGGCCTCAGCTTCCTACTGTAGCTGGGATCTGCCAAAAAAATGTAATCATAATCATATTAAATATTTAAATTTGAAACTCTTCTCATCATGTATGTCCAATCATTTCACTTGCTAAACTAGTGTAATAACAAACTGTCCCAAACTACCTTTAGTTATGCTTGACTGATGCCTTCTTTTGGTTTTAATTTTCTCTCCATTGTGTCATTGGGTTGTTACCCAAATGTCCGCACCTATTTGTGTTCAGGCCTTAATTTGTTTATCTACCCTCCTGATTATCTACTTCATAGTCAAGTTTCGTAGGCTGTAATTTGCACCTTAGTTTAAGTTCCATATTTATTCTGTATTGTTGTTTTTGGACTATCCTAATTTGCCATGTGTAAAGTGAATTTCATAAATTTTGCATAATGCAAACTCTGGTATATTTATGGCACAATACTGTGTTTAATGCGAGGGGCATGTAAGTTAAACCAGGACTTGTGTTGAAATTTCTCATGAATGGCCGATGGACATTTACAGAAGACATCAAGCACAGTACAGCAATGAGACTCTTGGCTGCATTAAACGTTTGAATGATGCATACATTTTAAAGACGGCCATACGTCCGGCTCCGGTGGCTCAGAGCCTCGCTTCTATGAACATTGAATGAGTGGTGGAACACCTGATCGTTGAAACTCAATGGATAATTCGTTGCAGACTTGCGTAAACGACGCAACGATGTGAAGCAGAAAAACAAACAGAAGAAGCAGAAGAACAAAGATGTGAAGCAGAAAGTCCAATAATGGCTCTGGTGTACTGAGAAAACATTATATCTTGATGGTATCCAAGCGCTGGTGAAACACTAATATAAATGCATTCTTTTAGTAGGAGGTTATATAAAGAAATAAAGTAAGCCTTCTACTCTCATAAGTATGTTCTGTTATTCTACCCATTCAAAAGTCCCAGTTTGATTTGAACACCCCTCATCCTTTGCCCATTGACGTTCAGTGAAAGAAACCGCTGCGAGGACAGTTGTTGCAGTTGCAGACCAAATGCTTTCAAATGGATTTCCTAAAGTGACTGTAAACATGAATAACATTTTAGTTCTGGGTTATAATAAGTGAAGACTCTGATTCGCCTAGGCTTTGTATGTGTAAAAATGTGTTGAACCTTAATAAACCCCATAAAATCTGCTAATGATCTGATTTACTGACTGAGTCTGCTGATATGAGCATCTTTCAAATAAGTGCAAAATGCAGGGTGGCAACAGTTGGATTAATTGGCATTTCCAGTGGAAGCCTGAAAAATCCTTCAGAAATTCATTGCATGTAAAAATTAATGCGAGCAAAGGGTAGGTATTAATTCAACTTAAATAGCATAAATAAATTTTAAGTAATGAAAAGTGTGCCTTATTATTATATTTTATATATTTTATATTATATTTATAAGTTTTTAAAAAATATTTTTATTTAAATTATTATTACATTCTGTTGTAATGAAAAGAACTATCTTCTGCTCATCTGAGGACTAAATTTACAATACACTCATACTCACCATTTTAACATACCTAGTGCAGTTTGATGTTCACAATATACAATTGTCTGAATGAAGATTTATATTATTACCATCCATCAGCATCTATTTGAGGATTAATACATTTTTGTGGCTGGTTCCTGGTTCAGTGTTTTTCCTTTTACATCCTTTTCCTTTTGTTTTGTTTCTTGTCACTTCTGATAAGGATTTCTATAAAGTGCTTTGTAATATTTGTACTATATACCTAAATATATGTATATTATAACTATGATTTCATATACAATTACGGCATGAAGTCCGATTCCTGTCTAGTTGAGATTCTCTGGACACAACATTAAAGAGGAACCTGTGAAAAGGTTTTCATTCACATTAACCTCTCCTTTTTAACCTCTATCCCGCCTCCTTTATTCGCTGTTGTACTAGACAATCACTTACAGCTTTTCATTCACACTCTGGGAGCTTTGTTTGGGGTCAGAACTTGCCCCAGCTATCAAAAAGAATAATATGATGCAAAATTTCTTAGCTCTAACTACACGTCCACTAAGGTCACTAAGGTAATCCATCTCGCCACAGTACATAGTGAATCTTGGTGATTCAGTCAGTACATTTAAATTTGTAAAAATAACTATTTGTCCAATACTGCTTACAGATCTTAGAATGTTGGACAGTAACTTGTTTATCTGACTGTTGTTTACGGTTCTTTTTCAGGACTTGCTTGGTAAAGACATTCTAGAGTTTTGTCATCCTGAGGATCAGAGCCACCTAAGGGAGAGTTTCCAACAGGTATAAGTGAGACATTTTTATTGTATTTTTGTTTTATTTTTATCCCTGTGACTATAGACATGTTGCATTCAACAGACACTACTAATCAAAATACAGGGTGATGCACTTGAAAGAGGCCCAGAATATTCCTTGATAACTCTCGCTAGGATGAAGCAATCTGAACAAAACGTGTACAATGTGCTCCTCAATACTATATATGGAGCTGTGAACATGCTGGGATGCCCATGAGTCAGACCGGTAAGTCAGGCAGACATCACGCCGTTTAATGCCATACTGTACCCCTCTACTCAATCACTCGACTTCTCATTAGGATGGTGGTGTACAGTAATGAGCAGCGTGTCTTCATAGTGTAAACTTATTGGGTCACTAGATTCTTTTAAGATATGAGTGAATTTAGGAAGAAATATGGTGTTTTTGATGTACCCTCCAAGAGTGTTATTCAGAGGATGGTACGGAAATTAGAAACGACGGGAACGTTAATCGTGACTCATGGCAGGGGAACATGAAATACGTGCCGTGTCGGAATGTGTCTGGGAGAAAACAGAGATCACTTCTAGCATTGAATGTAATGCAGTCGATTGTTTTTATTATTTTTAAATTCAGGTTGCTTCATCATAGTTATTACAGAATGTTCATGGTAGTAGCAGGTAAGTGCATTATTAGGAAACAATGTAGTTAGTAAAAATACTCAATTACTTCCAGAGGCAATAAAGAAAAGTTGCACAAAGTTTGGACCAGCCATCTTGATCTGATTGTTTGTTCATTTGCCTGTCATCTGTTGTTGAAGATGTTGTGCAGGAACAAGCAATATAAGCTTGCTTATACAGAGTTCAATTCCATTTTCTTTGCATATCACTTTTAATAATTGAATAAAACACAAAGCAGCTTTAGAGAAACCCAGATGGAGACCATCGATGAACAGAACTATTCCCTACCCCTACTGTCTATGATGAGCAAACAGATAAACAAACATTGATCAAATAATTTTACTGTATATACAGTAACGCTATTTATTATTTCGATACAGATTATAAAGGTTGTTATAGTCTTCTGTTAGACAACTACAGAATTTATAACTGTAGCTTATTGCCATAGACGTGACCTTATGTTATTTTAGATATGATTTATGGGATGTGGATCCTACTAAGGCTAGGCAACAGTTATAGTAGCAATAGTCGTCACACGTTCTGTGGATGCAGATTAGTATTTCTTTCTCCCCAATATAGACTTTGATTCCAGGAATGTCTTTTGACCCCAGTAATGTTTGACGATGCCCCATGATTAGAACAATTTACATTGTAAGGATCTAATGAATTCCAGCTTCTGCTGTGGTGTTCTTTGCGAATTTGTAAACAAGTAGAAAACTAATGTTGGCTCGCATGGTTATCATATCGTGATTCATAGCATGCACCCTCTAAGCTCGGGTAGACCCTGATCCTGCAGAATTCATGCAGTTCTGCTATCAAGCATCCACTTTAATTTAAGTCATGTTGAGAAACCTTCAAAGTGACAGTCAGTGTATGATCTGATATCTCTCTCCTCTGGAGTGTGTCAGCTCTTGGTGGATTCAGATTTGCTGCATTTGTCTATTTGATGTTTTAAAGTACACGAAAAGCCGAGAGGGGGCAAACAGCAGTAGTTTCACCTCTTATCAAGATGCGGCTCGGGGACCTTAAAGCTCAGGAGGGAAAAGCCAAATGTGGCATGAGTGTGAGAATGAGTAATAATGATTAAAGACTCTGGCCCTTTCTCTTTCTCTTTCTGTTTGTATCTCCTTCATTAGCTTTATTCCAGTCTTTTTCTCTTACTCTCTACTTGCTAATTAAATCCATTGTGGTTTCTCACATACTCAGCTTGTTTCCCTGGTTTGAGCGCATTTCTGACTCCAGCTTTTGGCTTTTCTATTACTGTGATACTTTGTGGGTGTTTTTGCCGTGATTCCACCTCCTGTGTTCTGTCAGAACTGTGTTCCCACTGAGGTCATTTTCTTTGGAACTTTGCAGGAAGCCCTGCCAGGCCATAGCTTGATGGAAAAAAACAGTTTATTTGCAGACACCATGGCCAGCAAACGGACTGCAAAATGGCTCGCAGTGCCACACAATAGGTAGATTTGAAATAGCACTCAAAACAATTTATTCTCGAATCTAATTCTTGCTTTAGTGGATAACCTTTATTATATACAGTTAATACATAACAAAGAACTTATGCTGTTATCATAATGACTGATCATTTCATGATTCTAAATCATAATTTTCTTATATTCATGCAATTAGCAGCATTTGCCTTCAGAGCATTGGTCTCCTTTTGGTTCAGGTTCCTTTCACGGTTTTCCCATATGTTGCATATACAATAGAGGAATCAACATGTGGTCTCCCAAATCTCCTATTGTAGGAGATTACTGTATATTACTATTACTGTATATCGAATAGCATACATTATAACACTGATTACAACAGTAGAGAATAACAAGCGATAAAGCCAGAATATATTTCCCATGTTAGCTGACAACTCAAAACTTCATCTCTGGGAAAAGCTGAAAATAAATTAAAATGTTCTTAATTTCATGTAAAATAGAGATCAGTGAAGCGACAGATTATATTGATTGGCTTCCTCTGTCTGATCACATAATGCAGTTTCATGTCACCTGTTGTCTACACTAAATTATCAGCATGGATTAGAGAAATTGCATGAAGACAAATAAAAGCCATCGGTCTAGCAGGCATCCATATTTTATTTTATTTATTAATTAATTTATTGCTAAATAAAAATAAGGCCAAGTGAGTGGCTACGGGTGTTTAACATTAAAAGGATATTACCAGGTTACCAGTAATGGGCCTCATTTATCAAGCTGGATAGGATTTACAGTATTAGGACATTGTCATGTAAACGTTAACACAAGAAATGAATATCTTGAAAATCAAGAAAATTAATTTAAAAAAAGATCTGTATTCTTTTGCTGATATAGTTTAAACATAAGCATGTACTTTTTATGGAATATGCAGTATATATAAGAAAGTCTTGAGCCACCCCTCATTTCTTTATATTTTGCTTCCAGAGAGATAGAGTTTCTTGTACCTGACTAGTTTCACTCATTCTCACTCACTCATCTTCTATACCGCTTTACCTTGTATTCAGAGTCGCGGGGACCTGGAGCCTATCCCATGAGGCTTAGGGCACGAGGCGGGGTACAACCTGGACAGGGTGCCAATCTATCGCAGGGCAGGGTTTTTTATTAAACTACACAATTACCTATGAATTATTTTTATTTCACCATATTTTCAACCTAGCCTTAATACCTTTATACAACATTTTGTTGTATAAACAATGAACTGGCTGCTGTAATGTTACAATTTCCCAACTACAGTATATTGGTGGTGTTGAATGCTGAGTGGTTGACGAGAGGGGAAATGAGGTTGCTGCTGAGGTTGTTACATAAACTTTTTACTTGTACTGTATCTTTAGGCATGGTTTGTTCTGATTTATTTAATTTACTTTCTACAATCTACATAATTGAATAGATTTTTAATATATTTAAATATTTGGCTAGTGTAAGTATTTTAATGATTTGAATATTTTATCTAATTTATTTTTCAATTTTTATATACTTAGTTTCAAGCAGTTTAATCTTTAATTCACTGCAGACCTTCAAAAATACTTAATGGTTTCCTCTTCAAGCACTGGCCATAACTCATTGCATTTGTGGGAGAGAATGTTACAGATCTATAAAGTTTGACCCTCATTTACAGTTACACCAGAATTTTGCTTCTTGATTGATAAACACTACTGAAGTTTGTTTGTCAGGCCATTAATCAGTTTCTCTCCACTTCACATTTCATTATCATTTATGCATACATTTAATGCAGCTTCTATAAAATCAACATAAGCAGCATGTTTGCGGCAGCAGCGACCACAGAGATTTGTGGAACCATTTGTTTCTTTTTTCCTGTTTTTTCCCCCTTCTCAGCATATTTGCTTGATTTAAAAAGACCTCAATGGACAACATGAAAAATGTCACACAATAGCTGTTTGAAAACTTTGCAAAGACAGCACACTTGTACAAAAACCACATTCTTACACTCATTGCCCTTCACAATCACATCTTCATCCGCATGAGGTCCAGAGATTTAGTGTGTGCTTCCACCTAGAGTATAAATGAGCTGCCTGTTAAAGACCTTATCAGAAGCCATAACAGAAAAGATTGTGTTTTTCTTGGCATCCCAAAGTCTCTCATAATCTATGCCAACCATTTCCCTTGCACTTGGACAGAAGTGAAGTTGGAAACTCCTCAGAGTTTTTGTGCTTCTCACAGCTCATTTCAGATACAGAAAAGAACCAAGTGGCCATTATTTCTTTTCCCAACGGTGTCGAACACTTCCTGTTTGACGGCCTGCTTTACTTTTGGCTGCCCCTTTTCCTGGTTTTCCTCTGCCTTTAGTTTAGTTGGTAAAGCCAGATTGGGGACGGTCTTATTTCAGCTTGATTTCATAGACAGAAATTGCATAGTTGGTTTTAAGTTGAGATTGGTAGTTGTAAAACTTATGATCACCAATGGACAAGTTGGTTCCATTGCGACCTGGGTGAGCCAGTGACCAGGTGAGTAAATTAAGTTTTAGCAGTCAAATAAAGGTCAAATGCTGGACACACTATAGTTTCAGGGTATTTGTCCATTTGTCATTTTGAATAATATAACATCATGTGGCTACATCTCCCCTGGGATACCAAACTACCACACTACCACACAGGAATGAAATGTACTATCCTTATTGCTGTTAATAAATGGACATTCCATGTCGTCCCCTTTAACCAGCTCACTAATGGCTCCAAAGTGCTTTTCTTCAGTTCTCTCCAGGTGTAACATGCTTCTGTTTTTTGCCAGCCCATTTTCTGTACAAGCATGTATTGCACTGACTGATGACTTAAGCTTGACATAATGATTTTCTTTAATCTGATCTAGTATGACAGGTAATAATCTTAAAAGACTGCTGAAAGAACACCGTGTAATACAAGCTTAATTTGACAATGATGAGAATAATAATGTGGAGCACGTAAGAAATGGGATTAGAGGTATTAGTGATGGAACTGAGACTGGGATGACTTGAAATGGGTTTTAATGGCTAAGAGCTATAGAAAAGCTAGTGTGCAAACAGGAAGTAAACATTTGTGGGAAATAAAAAGCCTTTGGTCCATTGATCAGTAATATAAAGTCTTCAAATGGACTTTCAAGTGGATGTTTTTGATGGGAACATCTGATAGGACATTTCCTCCCCCAAGGTTCTTTGCACTGTTTTGTATGGAATTGAAAAATGGCTTAGTGAGTTCATCTTTAAATGTAGGCCAATGTTCAAGTCCAAAAATATAACATTTTGTTCAGCAAACAAGACCTTAAGGCTGATTTCAGTGCACAACCTTGTGCTTTTATACTTGTTTATGTCTATAATGTTGCAAAATCAGACTGCAACTGTTAAAGTCAACTGCATCTGTTAAATGGATTGATGGGTACTTTTTTTGCTGCTTAGTCAGTTATTAAATTAAAATGCTTGTTCTTGTTTACGGTGTCAGTAACTGTGCAACAATAAATCACTGACTCCATTATTGTAGGGTACATTCATTATCACTGTAATAAATAACAACGAAAAATTGAGGGGTTTTGCACATTGGGACTTTTTAAGACTATATATTTTCATACTAAGTGTTGTTAATATCTATACATCTTAATTTGGTAAGAGTTAGGGTTACTGGCTATAGTCGTAAATTGTAGAGTCTGAGCAGTTAATGTCTTTCTCAAGCCATTTGCTATTTCAGAATTTTATTACAGTTACAGCAAAATTGTATTAATTACTTTTCCTGAACATCCTGGTCATTCTGTTGATAACAAAACATTAATTTAAAACATATTTTCTTTCCAGTTATTAAAAGATATTGCCATTTTTGTTGAAGTTGATTGTATCTGCAGTTTTTATAGCTTATAGTGCATTTTAGTTTCTAGTCCACAGAGCATTACATGCAAGCACAGCATCATGTCCCTGAATAATATAAATCATTTTGCTTTGATTTACAGTACTGTACAGTACTTACACAGCTTAATTCTCAGAATGTTCTGTACAAACTGAATGAAGAAAAACTATGACTGAAATACTCCTTTTTATTAATGAATAATGAATGATTGATAGATAGATAGATGAATTTTTAGGATAATGAAATATGTGAAGTATAATGAAAAAAAATACAGTATGTGAATCTTTGGGATTTTCATGGTTTTCTGCATTAATTTGTCATAAAATGGGATCTGATTGTCAGACATGTGTATGGCTCTCTTCAAGTCATTCCATTCTATTGGGTTGAAATCTGGGCTCTGACTTGGCCACTCCAAAAGGCAGATTTAGTTTTTCCTGAGCCCATTCTGTTGTGGACTCGCTCTGGTGTTCTCAGTCATTGTCCTGTTGCATCATCCAACTTCTACAGAGTTTCAGCGGACATACCGACATTCTCATATTATCCTGAAGAATTTTTGATGCGCTTGGGAAGTCATCTTCCCCTGTATTGTTGCATGATGTTTCCAAATTGCTCAATCTTAGTTTCATCAGTATTTTGCTAATACAGTAGTGGAGTGTGAATGTGCATGTTTGCAAACGTCAGGCATGCAGCAATGTTCTTTTTTAGTAAGGAACGGCTTTCTTTGTGGTGTCCTGCCATGGACATCCTACTTGGTCAATTTTTTATGTCCTGTAGACTCATAAACAAATATGTTAGCCAGTTCCTTTAAATCCTTTAAATCTTTGGCTCTCACTTAGGATTGGTTCTTTATCGTATTGATGAGTCTTTGTTGTGCTCTTCTGGTCATTTGCCCACGTTTTGGTAGAGTATCGGCAGTCTTCAAAGTTTCTAAGAGTATTCTTCTTGTGTGGAACGACTTAAAAAAAAGAAATCAGTCAAAGTAGCTCTAGTCCACTCCTCAAAACTCATTTTCTTAACCTGACTCCAGGTATGTTGACACACCACTGACTCCAATTGACTCCCTAAACTCCACTAGGTTTTTAAGGTTGTTTTCTATAAAGACATGAAAGATCAGATGTTTTTTCATGGCGATGGAAATCAGATCACGTTTTATGACAAAACGTAGATGTACATGTAGAAAACCATGAGGTTCACATATTTGGTCTTGCCATTGTGCCTTTATTGAAGGTATTGTACATTGCAGTGGCACATGCAAGTGTAAAAGCTTCTGAAGAGCTTTTTTTTAGCCCCCTAACATTTGTACTCGGCCCCCCTAAAAATTCTCCATAAACTTGGTCACTACACAAATTGCTGGTCCACTTTATCATCCACTTTAAATTTCATATGAAAATGCCGGCAGACTTCGGCTCCTCACCGTCTTTCAGTGGGTCTTCAATTCACCATCACAGAGGGAGGATTAAGCCAACGTGTGTGTTTTTCGATAAATTGTTATATCTGCACCAGTGCAGTCCTTTCTCATAAATACAGTTTACAAAATGTCATGAGGGATTAATCAGTTAAATCTCGCTGTGTTCACCCTCATCATACCAGCTGTTTCCTCTAGTGAACATGAAGCCCTTAATACAGACTCTATAAACCTACAGTCTACTTTATAAAACAATCATGCCGCTGCTGGTTTAATTGGAAAACCTAACTGTCTATATAAAACACTACACAGTGCATAAGTATCCTCTTACCCACTCAGTGACAGGAGTGGTACAGTTATGTACCTTTAGTACTCTGTAATTTTGTTCATTGTGTGTGAATTTTGTTTATCTTTGTTTTTTAGTTCCCTAGTTACCTATTTGTACCTTGACATATCTGGAGTATTATTTGGTTTTACCCTTTGGCTGACTTTCAAGTCATGATACTGTAGATATCCTTATTTTGCCAGTTAACTGACCCAGTCTCTGAATTATGGTGATGAGAGGTGATTAGGACCGCTTGGGCTGTGGCAGTTCAGTGATTAAGGTCTTGTGCTGTGACCACAAGGTTATGAGTTTAAACCTCAAGAAGCCAGTGTTGAGCTTTTCATTTTGAACTGGTTTGATGTTCAGAGTGGATTCTCCCACAGGCCAGTTGCTACCACATGAATAAATATAAATGGACTGAATAACCCCATATAAAGAGTTTTTGCAAATGTGTTTTGCTGATTCTGGCTTTAGAACATGTCCTTTAACTTCTTCCAAACTCCTTAAGGAGTTAAGACTGTCTGGTTTAAAATCTGCTCTAAGCAAAGACATGATAATTTTTAAAAGAACCTTCTGAGGCTCTGAAAATAATCAGAGTCACTTATTTTAGTCATTAGTGGAGAAATAGTTTTATAATCAGAAAAACCATTCCACCTTTGGCCAAGAATAACATGCGGTATGCACTATTTGTGCATTGTGTTTTTTTCCCTTCTTAGAGTCGTTGGATTTGTTAAAGCAAGGAATTCCTCGAGATGCAAATGAGCTTTGTTTTGACAAAGAAAAGCTTTGTTGTATACTTGGAAATGAAAAAAGAAACAATTTCTCATCATCTTTTTTCCTTTATTTATAGCAATAGGAAACATAAGCTGCTTTCGCTGAACTTTGAGGTCTCAGCATGGAAAGAATGCAGACATTAAATAATGCTGTGGGGTTATTAAGATCAAGTCTTGGCTCAGTGCCCTCTAGTTTCTATGTGTTTTTTTCCGGGTTATGGTTAAAGGATCTGCAAATGGTGAAAGATCGAGCATTCAGTATATGAGCCTGAGTGTGTTTATTTGATTGCCAGTGAAGAAGGTGTGGCTTCATTACCTGTGCCAATGAAGTGGAGATGTGTGGTCTTTAAATCTCTGAGCACAGGGAATGCTCAGCCCTTCCTGTGAAGGAGGCATGGCTTTTGCATATGCCATTTCCAGTAATGGATGTGTGTCCTCAGTCCATTCCTTAGGTGTCTTAAATGGACTGGATGGGCTGTAGCCAGTCTTTAGCATTTGCCGCCGTATCGTCCTGCAAGTAAAGACAATCCGTGGTATCATGGCACTAGAATCAAAACAATTGCTTGGTCAGGCTATTAACTGCTTGAATTGTAAATTTTGGAAATTGGTAAAAGGTTAGATCCTTACAGGCAGGCCAACAGTCACAGATGAGATCAAATTCTTGTAGCCAGTCATAGTGCAAAATGCAGGATTTGTTGGGAATTTATTATTATATATTTTTTTACATGTTACCATGTACACCAATCAGCCACAACACCAACAACCTCCAGGATCGTTACCATGTCTGGTCTGATTACATGGAAAAACCATTGTAACACTAATTGCAGAAAGAGATCAATGCTGGCCACAATAGAAAAGCATCAGAATATCCAGTGCACCTCAGCCTGCCAAGTATGGGGCTCGGCAGACATGTCAAGTTCAAGGTTGTTGATCCGGCCTTCAAATTTCCCAGGTCTCAATCCGATAAAAAATCCATGGAATGCACCAGACAAACCAAATGCTTAAAGACCTCACCCTGCAAACTACAGCACCCAAAGGCATTCCCCAGCAGCATAAGGGGAACCTACCTAATCTTGGGCTTTTTAATGTTTTGTATTTTAATGTTATGGTTGATTGGTATATATTGATGCTGTCAAGTGTAGTTTTGAAAGACTTAGCAATCAATCTAAATGTTAGCTCATCCTTCAATCCATAGTTATTTATGCATTATGGCTTTATCTCTGTTATACAGTATATACATATATACATATTATATAATATATACACAATATGCCTTGAATTGTCATAGGATGTCACTTCATGCCGTCATGACATGTCACATTATAGAGTACATTTTTCTGCTTTAACTGTATCCTTTGCTAAAAATGAATAAAGGACTGATATTGACCTATTGGTTCTGTATTTAACAGTGTTTTGAGTATTTGTGTGTCGATTATTCCCATTGACACGTCCAGAACACAAACATATGTGCTGAGTGTCGATAATCAGGTCTTTCAAACACACACTTATCAAACGCTTTCTTTCATTTCTGTGACGTTTCATTTAACATAAAAGTAAAAGTACATAAAGAGTCGATTCTTTGAGTGTTAGGATTTTAGTTAATTGCTCAGAGATCTGGTATTTTTGTCATATTTAAAAGGAAAAATGAGATCATGGTTCTCTAGATCATGGTGGACTGTTAATCAGCTATTGAGATGTTTTCTATATTTTATTAAAAGTGGTAAGTCTATGTATTATACAGAAAATTTATGTATTTTTCTAGACTATTCAGTGTCACATAGAAGTCCACAGTTAATTTCTAAACCTGATAGTATGCTGTAATGCATGGCTTAAGAGATGTTTTTTCCCCCCTTTCTTTTTTTTGAACCCCACAGGTCGTGAAACTGAAAGGTCAGGTTTTATCGGTCATGTACCGTTTCCGGATGAAGAATCGCGAATGGATGCTGATCAGAACAAGCAGCTTCACCTTCCAAAATCCATACTCGGATGAAATTGAGTACATCATCTGCACCAACACAAATGTCAAGTACGTGTCTTTTGTTTCTTTCTTTTTTTCAGAAAACCACGTTCATGTCCATGTTGTGGAACAGTGAAGGCTTTTATTTGGTTCGGACAGTTTGACAGGTGGTGTCACTCACATGTGCTTGATTGTGGAACAAATTGTGGGTCTTGGTCCTCTTTCAAACGGACTATGGATTTTGTTGCTGATGGTCCAGACAGAAAGTCTTTAATTGTTTACTGAATATAGGCAACTCCAGGAAGGAAGGCTACTAGAAAGATATTATTTTTGGACAGCATTTGTGGAGTCCTCATCACTAGATCTTGATATATTCTCATTTTTTACAGTTGATAAACTGGTGATTAATGTAGGATGGTTGTCCCAAACATGATGCCTGCCAGTGGTACCCAGTGAGACTGGTACCTTTTAAAGGAAGTTCCTAATAAGACAGCTGTCAGAAGAAAATGTTCCCCAGTGCCTTCTTTAGCAATTGGCATGAAAATGTCATAAGATTGCCACTTCTGTTTCCCTTTTTTATTTGTTTTTAAATCTTTTCTCCTTTAAGAATCCCTAAATGAAATTCTCTCTCTCTGCTGTCAACAACTTAAGTACACAAGATTGTGAGCCAGATTCCAGAAGTTTGTTTTCCTTCAATGGTGCCTTACATTGAAACTAAATCTGCACAGCTTCTCCCAAGCTAAATAACACAGGCTGTTTTGAACAGTGAGTTCATCCAGACATCCTCATCCTCCATAACGGACATTTAGGGGGAGCTTTCCGTAATCTGTGCCAGTAGTCTGGAGTTTGCAGAAAAACAGTGCAGTGCGTGCTTCGGAGTGGAAGCCCTTGCAGAATGTCCGGTACTGTTTAGTTCAAATCGACTTATGTGGGCGAGCTAAACACCCCCCCCCCCATATTTCTTCATGCTGGGTCATGTTTGCTTTGGTCCCTGTGCCGTGCATTTCTCGGTCAGTAAAATAAATCGTGCTCTGACCCACTTTCCTATCGCACTCTTCCGTCATACCCTGGAAAGTATGTCAAATAATTAAATTATGACATATTTTAAGGCAGAACATGTGACATGCAGGCTGTTTGGGAGGGAAAAACTGACGTGATGATTTGACCACTAACCCACTTCCTTTGCTGTATTGTGGTTAGTGAGTCTGTGGAAATGGTTTTAACTGGCTGAAAATGGGCAGTTGAAAAGCAGAATAATATTCCTTTTCCCCCCTATTTTTTTGTGAGTGAGCCTGTGCCCAGTATAGCCTTCTGTTCTAGTTTTTCTCTGACAAGAGTCTAACCTGATGTTGTCTTTTTGTTAATGTAGCCTATCCATCTCAGGTTTCAAAGTGTTGTGCATTCTTGTTGGAGATGCCTTGCCCCAGTCACTATGGTTATAAAGAATGCTTATTTAAGTTACCAGGGACTACCGTTCATACTGTATGTCAGGTATTTGATATAAACATTAACCAAAGCTATAAGTGTACATTGAGAACAGGCTTTGTAGGGGTGGGTATGAAATCTGGAAAAAAGGACAGGTGCAGCCTAGGTGGCATAATACACTAAGCAGACTTCAAAGACATGATGTCAACCACAGGTGAGTAATATTTGCTTCCAGTTGCCCCCACTGTCTTACCAACGTCTAAAGCAGTCAGTGGAAATTTTTATTTTTTAAAATTCTATTTAAGTATTTAAGTAAAATATTTGTAAAAATGCATTATAGCTGAGAAAACAAACCATGGTTTGCAAATTCTAAATTAATTGGTTATTACTACTTACTTGTTATAAACCACTTTATTATTATTATTATTATTATTATTATTATTATTATTTAAATAACTGTAAATCTCATGTTAATTCTGTCTGTGCTTAATGCATTTTGCCTAATGTTCTAAATGTGTGTTTAGTAAATCAGAGTACTAACTGTTAACTAATTTCATGGTTGATAATTTGATAATTATCCCATTATCCCATTCTCCACTGTCTCACAATACCATTACAGTGCATTACCCTTAATCATGACTTTAGCCTATCACTTTTGAGTACCATTACACATCTAATTAAAATACACATGCTGTCTGGAATAGAAAAAACAAGTTGCCATTTGTGCTTAAATATGCAAATAATTAAGAGCCTTAGATTGTATAATTACTGCATTGATTAATCTGCTTCAGCTAGTAACAATTCAATTATCCCTAATTGATGCAGGTAGTAGCTTCTCATTTCTTAAACATGGTCACATGTTTAAGAACAACATTTGTAAACAATAGGTTACTTGCGTAACCCCGGTTCTCTGATAGCATTAAGTGATTTGTCTCACTATGGGATACGCCCCTTCCGCGTATTCTTCAGAAGCCCTATTACATTACGCCAGCCCCAATTGGCTGGCAGATGTGACGTCGTGTCCTGGCGTGGCCTTCCCTCCCCCCCGTATAAAGGGGGCAGCACGACGTCACTTCGCTATTCAAAACAAGCAACCTCTTCCTCGCTTCACACAGCAAGGAGGGTGATCTGGTGAGACACCTCACTTAATGCTATCAGAGAACCGGGGTTACGCAAGTAACCTATTGTTCTCTTTCAAGCATACGTTTCGGTGTCTCACTATGGGATATCCTAACTCCCGTATTGTCAGATAGCCTGTCTTGAAGTCTGCCAACCATAACCAACACATTCAGGGCTGAACGAATTTAGCTTGTAGATTCTGTGTTTACGCTCAGTACTGCGTGAGCTAGAGTCTGAGCTGTAACATCTAGTTTATAAAATCTGGCGAATGTGTGCGGCGATGACCAGTTCGCCGCTTCACAGATATCCTGTAATGTGACTCCTTTAAATAGAGCCCATGAACTTGACATTCCCCTTGTTGAGTGCGCGCGTAAACCAGTTGGGGGTTCGAGACCCTTACTGGAGTATGCCAGCGAAATAGCCTCCACTATCCAATGCGATAAACGTTGCTTAGTGATCGGCTTCACCGTGCGAGGTTTCATCCAAGAAACGAACAGCTGATTGCTCTCCCTTAAACCTCTAGTTCGCTCTGTATAGATGCGTAAAGCGCGCACCGGGCACAGTGTATTTAACCTTTGCTGCTCTGATGATGCAAAAGGGGGAGGATGGAAGGCCCTCAGCTCAAGAGGGCTTATAGCATTAATGACTTTAGGCATGAATGCCGGATTAGGTTTCATAACTACTCCCGCATCTCCAGACATGAACTGTAAACATGCTGGGTGCACAGAAAACGCATGAATCTCACTCACGCGCTTCGCTGAGACCAAAGCAATCAATAACGCAGTCTTGAAGGACAGTGCCTTGAAATCAATCTTGTCTAGCGGTTCAAATGGGGACGTGGACAATGCATCAAGCACCAATCCCAGGTCCCATGATGGGGTAAGTGGTTTTGACATCGGCAGGGCGCGGCGCGCGCCCTTCATGAATCTGCATATCAGAGGATGTTGGCCCACTGTTTTATTATCAAAACCGATGTGGCACGCAGATGTAGCAGCCAGAAACACTTTTATGGTCGAGAACGCTCTGCCTTTCTCTATCATTTCCTGAAGAAATGAAAGAATCACTGCCACTGAACACTGAAAGGGAATCTCGTGCCTAGCTGTGCACCAGCGCTCAAACACATTCCATTTGCAGTCGTAGAGAGACCTAGTCGATGCTGCTCTGGCGTTCTGTATGGTCTTGATGACACTGTCAGGCAGGCCAGTCTTACTTAAATTGGACCACTCACAGGCCAGGCCCATAGTTCCAGTCGCTCCGGGTGAGGGTGGAAGATCTCCCCCCCCTCTTGTGACAGGAGGTCTCTGCGCTGCGGGAGAGACCACGGTTCGCCGTATAGCATATGCATGATCTCCGCAAGCCAGTGTTTCCCTGGCCATCTCGGAGCTATTAGTATTATTTTCATACCTTCCTCCCTTACCCTGCAGAGAGTTGGTGATATCAGTGCTATTGGCGGGAACGCGTATAGGAGGGTGCGAGGCCACTCGTGTGCTTGCGCATCTATTCCCAGGGGCGCGCTCCGGTCCTTCAGGGAAAAGAACAGGTGACATTGGGCGTTGTCTTTGGACGCGAACAGATCCACTGTCGCTCTGCCATATATGCTCCAGATCTGTTCGACCACTTCGCTGTTCAGTTTCCACTCCCCATAGGAGGGATTTCCCCTGGACAGCAGATCTGCGCCCCGATTCATCACACCCTGTACGTGTGTCGCTCTCAGGGATAAAAGGTTGACACTGCCCCATAAAATCAGTCTGCGTGCTAGCGTGTGCAGCAGAAGTGATCTGAGACCCCCCTGACGATTTATGTACGCTACAACTGTAGTGTTGTCCGTTCTCACAAGAACATGATTTCCTCTCAGAAAAGGAAGAAAATGTTTTAGTGTCAGAAAGACAGCTAGCATTTCCAGATTATTTATGAGAAGATTGGTCATGTGTTGACCCCATCTCCCATTCACTATTCTGCCCTCGTGAATGCCCCCCCAACCGGATAACGACGCATCCGTTGTTATCATCTTTCTGTGTCGGACCACGCCCATGGCAACCCCTTCGCTCAGGAAATTCGGGTGTCTCCACTGGCGTAGTGCTAGAACCGCCTCTGACGTCACTCTTACCCTTCTCCGTGAGTGACGTACTGGGTCCAGTCCCTGAGACGCCACCCAGCGTTGAAATTCCCTCATATGCAGTCTGCCTATGGGAATAACTATCAGGGCTGATGCCATCAGTCCTAGTAGTCTGAGGCATGTGCGAAAGCAAACTTTGTGTCCTCTCTGAAACTGTGTCATGCAGTAGGTGAATCTTTTCACCCTGTCTGTCGAGAGTCGCGCTCTGAACTTCACTGAGTCCAGCGCCAGTCCCAGATACGTTATGGATTGTGTGGGAATTAAACACTCTTTTCTGTGTTTAATCTTAGCCCCAGCTTCTGTATGTGTTCCATAAGCATAGCTGTGTGTTCTCTCGCTTCTTGTTCCGAGCGGGCTGTCACGAGCCAGTCGTCTATGTAAGTAGCGAGACAAATGCCTTTTTCCCTGAGCGGAGTCAGTGCCGCTTCTGTGCATTTCACAAATACTCTGGGACTGAGGGACAAGCCGAATGGTAGCACCAGATATTCGTATACCACACCAAGGAAGGCAAATCTCAGAAACTTCCTGTGGGGTGGGTATATTTTTATGTGAAAATATGCGTCCTTCAGGTCGATCGATGTAAACCAATCTCCCTGTCGCACTATTTTCAGGAGTGTAGAATGAGTGAGCATTCTGAACTTGTATTTCTTTAGGTATACATTCAGCGCGCGCAGATCTAGTATCGGGCGGAGGGCTTGAGTCCCTTTCTTTGGAACGAGAAAGTATCTCGAGTAAAACCCGCTGTGGCTCTCTTCGGGTGGAACCACTCTTATTGCCCTTTTGTTCAACAGAGAGGAAATTTCCTCTTGAAGGACCTGCTTTAGTTCCCCTCGCACCTGGGAATGAATTATCTCCCTGAAGGCTGGGGGGGAAACCGCGAATTGCAGTCTGTACCCGAATTGTATTGTTTTCAATACCCAGCTGTGTGCATTTGCGCCAACTGCTTATCTGCAGTTCCGTGGCCTGTACTGCGCATGCGCGAGCACTTAGCGCTGTGACAGTGTCTGTGTGCCCCATCGCCTCTGTGAGAGCGAAAGCTCCCTGAGGCGATGTTATATTGTGCTTTATTGACATGTTTTTCAAAATTTTTTGGGGAGATATTTTTTGTGATATCTTTATTTGGGGGGTATAGTGAAGCTTTATTGGGGTTTGAGTGTAACATGTGCTTGTGACACATTTCTGCGTGCACAACGCTGCACCGTCCCATTTTCTTTTCACTGTCACTCTTCCCCTGGCCCTGTCGGGCTCTCCCCGCCACACAGAACAGTTGCGGACTCTGGAACTCGTCCTTTGATCTTTGTGAGGGTCGGGAACTAGCGAACTGTGGGGCTGTTGGTTCCCTCCCTGACGAAAGACCCCGTCAAACGGCCTTCTTCTTCCTCCTCACTCCCTGAAGTTGGGGTTGAGGATGAGGCTGAGACGCAGGCTGGGTCGTCTGAGCTGCCGCTGGCTGATAGCTCCTTCTCTGCCAGGGAGCTCTCTGCTCCACGACCCCGCTTTGGCCAGCTGCACTCGTAGTCGGTCTCTGCCGTTTTGGAATGCGATAGCTGGGGGGAGGGCGGGCTGTGACCTGCGCAAAGGACTGTCGAAACGGCGGGGGGGGTGCCGCTTGCGCCTTCCTGGGCATGCAGAGCTGTAGCGCTTCGTCATCCCGCTTCTTCTCCTCGCATCTCTTCTGCATGCGGCTTAAAGCCGAGCCGAAGATGCCTTCTGTCACCACCGGTGCGTCCAGGATTGACTCCTTCTCTCTGTCAGAGAGATTTGTGAGATTAAGCCACCGTCCTCGTTCCTGGATGACCATAGTGGCCATAGCCTTCCCCGCGGCTTGCACCGCACACCTCTGAAGCCTCAGGGAGAGATCCGTAATGACACAGATCTCCTCCCAATGTGTCTGACCTGGTGTGGTCGAGGCTTCGTCCTGCAGCTCCGCCTGGTAAGCGGTCAGCAAGGAGGTTGCATTCAGGGCTCTGGCACAGAGCGCGACTGCCTTGTATGCGCGTTCAGTCATGCTTGACTGAAACCGCTCTGCTTTCGATGGCAGCGACGGATTTGCAGCCGCCGCGTGTCTCGGGAGCAGGTGCGCAGCCACTAGCTGTTCCATGGGGGGCATTCTGAAAAGTCCTGCCTTTTCCATCCCGTCCACGTCCAATGCAGACCCTCCCTGCACTGGCACCTTGCTGGTGAAAGGTTTATCCTTCCACGTCACCGCGAGCTCCTCCAGGAGCTCTGGGAAGACTGGAAGGAGCTGCCGTGCCGCCCGTTTCGCTCTCGGCAGCCTCTTGCCCTCGTAGCGAGACTTTGCAGTCTCCGCTACCACGTTCGGCCACTGGATGTCGAGCTTCTCCGCGGCGCGTTTGCACACGTCCTGTAAGTCGATGCTAAGGATCGGGGATGGTGCCCCATCCATAGCTCCAGCGGCTCCCGTCGTGGCAAGAGGTTGCTCCGAGTGCACAGGTGGGAGGAAGGGGGAGTCCTCGAACTCCTCCTCCTCCTCCGATAGGAGAAAGTCGGACTGGCCATCTTCCTCAAACTCGAGCTCGCCTTCCTCCTCATCAGTGCTGAGCACACCGGGCAGAGGAGCGCAGGCGTCGAGCTGTCCACCCCACGATAAAGCTGCCGTGGTGGGCAGCTCTACAGGGATGGATACCTGTGGGGTGGTAGCTGGAGTGGGGCTAGGCGAAAGAAGCGGGTCGAGGCCTGACAGGCTAGCTTGGCGCGCTAGCCTGCGACGAAGACTCTTCCTCGTGAAGCACACGCAGTGCTCGCAGGCACCGGGGTTGTCGAACGCCAGTTGGGCGTGTTTCAGCCCAAGACAAGCCGAGCAGACCTGGTGTGAATCCTTGCCCGATATCTTGTTCCCGCAAACGCAGAGTCGCGCGTCTCCTCCTTCCCTAGCCTTAGCCGTCTGCATTGCTGCAGCCATGGTATAAAGAAGCTGGTGTGAAGCGAGAAGAGGTTTTTGAATAGCGAAGTGACGTCGTGCTGCCCCCTTTATACGGGGGGGAGGGAAGGCCACGCCAGGACATGACGTCACATCTGCCAGCCAATTGGGGCTGGCGTAATGTAATAGGGCTTCTGAAGAATACGCGGAAGGGGCGTATCCCATAGTGAGACACTGAAACGTATGCTTGAAAGAGAACACATTTTACTGTATTTCAAAAGGGTCAGATTATCGGCCTGCATCAATAAAAAAAAGATAAAATGAAAATGAGGAGTTTAGTGGAATTATTATTAATTATTAACATTTGAAATCACTTAACAGCATGCTAATCTGCATCATAGAAGATTTACAGTACAAATCGCAGCTTGTTTAAGCAACACTGTAACGAGAATCCACAGGATGAAACTAAACAGCTGTGTAGCCATAGGAGAACACCACATGTTAGTTAGACAAAATGCTTTAATGTGCTGGAAGCATAAAGATTGGACTCGGAAGCAGTGGCTAAAGGTCATGTGGTCTGGTCATCAAGACTGTGCAAGCCTTGATGAATAATAAAGTCAGTGTTCTGCTGACTACCCAATGACCAGGTTATCCCTATTAATAGATTTTTTTCTTCCCTGATGCCAGGGACATATTCCAAGACAAAAATTTAATATTCATTGGGTTTAAATGATAAAAGTCTGGTTCTGGGAATCATTTTCACACATGAATTGGTCACCAAACTTAACCCCATGTCTTTGGGATGTACTGGAGAAGAATGTACGGGGTGGTTTAAATCTCCCATCATCAACGCAAGATCTCGGACAAAATTGAATACCATTTTATGAAGTAAATAAATGTTGTAACATTTAAGGTTAACAATACAGTGTCGCAGCAAATGCATGGCATAATCAATACTAAACATGTTGGACTTTTTTTTTTTTTTTTTGCTTTGATGTTAAAGTCATACATCTCAACAGTTCATGTTACAATACTAGTATTTGCATCAATAAGGCATATCAAGACTTCATTACAGTCATACTTATTTCCCATAGCCAAGGCCCCTTCACATCATGACCTGGTATGATCTGGAGTTATGTCATTTACCATTATTAACATTTTTGCATTTAATTTATAATACAAAACTTTACTGGGCTGATTTACTGGGCTGGATTCTTTACAGCCCGTATGATATTACGGTGATACTATCATGAGCCTTATACAGTATATGAGTAGCAAAGTGACTACTACCAAAAAAAGTTGTGTCGTTGTGTAGTCAGATCAGATCATATTCAATTCAATTTTATTTGTATAGCGCTTTTAACAATTGACATTGTCGCAAAACAGCTTTACACAATCAAAAGAATTATTTAAGTTGTATGGAAAGTGAATGTGTATGAATCAAAATGGTCAGATAGTCCCTGGTGAGCAAGCCGCGGGCGACTGTGGCAAGGAAAAACTCCCTGAGATGGTAATAGGATGAAACCTTGAGAGGAACCAGACTCAACAGGGAACCCATCCTCACCTGGGTGAAACAGATAGCAGGAAATGATCTGCATTTATACAGTGTGTTAGGTGGCAGGCAGTTCAGCTATAATAGTTGATGTTAATTGATGTTAAAATGAAGTCCAGGTAGTTATTGGAGACTCAGATAGACTTGTAGAACGTTCCAATCCTGAACTATCGAATTGTCAAGTCCTCAGAGAAACAGCTGACAACACCAGTCGAGGCCAGAACCGTCTTCTAAGTAGAGAGAATCATCCCCAGACACCAGACGCATCCCAAAGACACACACGGGGCATCCATGCGATGAGACCTCCAACCAGAAGCGGTGCACCATGATGGGTCAGACAGGTCCGGAGGGCAGAGGGAGTCTGGATCACTGGCAGCTCAGGAATGACATGTGTAGCTCGACAGAGAGAGAGAGAGAGAGAGAGAGAGAGAAAGAGTGAAAGGTGGAGACAGGGGGAGAGAGGAAAGAGAAAGAGGGGGAGAAAGAGAAGAGGAGGAGAGATTGCAGTTAGGTATGGTCACAGTCACAATGTATAATGTGAATGTATATTTACTGTAGAGTGCAAGCAGGGACTCCGGCAGGACTAACTATGACAGCATAACTAAAAGGGAGAGCCAGAAGGAAACGCAGACATGAGGGTCCCCTGAGATGTAAAGCAAACAATCACCTCACCGTCAACAAACCTGAGTGATCAATGAGAGTGAGGAAGACAGCATCTAAACATACCAGTTCACCATAATACTCTACGTCCATGAGTCCCCCAGATCTGCTCCTTTACCTAAGGCAAATCTATTTATAAAAATGCTTGGCTAAATAAATAGGTTTTTAGCCTAGACTTAAACACTGATACTGTGTCTGAGTCCCGAACACTATTTGGAAGACTATTCCATAATTTTGGGGCTTTGTAAGAAAAAGTTCTGCCCCCAGCTGTAGTTTTCATAATACGCGGTACTGACAAGCAGCCTGCATCCTTTGACCGAAGTAGGCGTGGCGGATCGTAAGACACTAGCAGTTCGTTTAGATACTGCGGCGCGAGACCATTTAATGCTTTATGTCAAGAGTAGTATTTTAAAATCAATGCGAAATTTCACAGGGAGCCAATGCAGTAAAGATAGGATCATATCAGCCGTGTGGGAGGATTTTTTACCTTAAAGGAGCCAGTGCTGAAATTAAAGTTGATAGCAATTCATACCAGCCAGTGGTCTGTCAATACTGTGCTCTGGACTTGGAAAATCACAATATCTTTTTATGTATTGATTTTTTTTTCATACCCTGGAACCCCCACTATGAGGAAAAGCTGAAAGCCTTAAAAGGATATTTTTCTTGCACTGTGGCAGGATGATGATAAAACTTTTGCGCGCATGCAAAAGTTTTTTATTAATTATTTCTCACCCAACCCAACTTTTGACCCAAAAGTTTTTGAAAGTATTTTTTATGTAACGGTCAAGTTAACGAATTAGAGTATTAGGAAAAGGTTTGTGCATCCCCACTTGTGCTTTTTTAAACCTCCATTTCAGATTGTTGTTGTAAAAAGCTCCAGTGTTCTGGACAGGATTTCCACTACAATATTGCGATGAGGTGATTTGTGCTCATTCAAACACGAGCATTAGTGAGAAAGTCTGGGGCCCAACTGTTATTTTCTATCAGGAAATCCAAAGGTGTTCAACAGGTTTGAGGTCAGGGCCACTCCAGATTTTCCAATATCATGTCTTCATGGATCTTGCTGTTTGGGCACGGGTTGTACTTCTACAGCATACAAAGACATTCTATACCATTGTGTCCTTTCAAGAGTGCAACAACAGTTAGAGGAGAAACCTCATGTGGATGTGATGGCCGGTTGTCTCACATAGTGTACACGTGTGCACCTTTTTGAAGGTTGTTGTTTTTCACTTGCTGTGGTCATATTAATTGTCTTTCGAACCGATATGCTTGGCTGAACAACCAACCAAAAGAACTCCAACTCAGCACTCTCTACTATCTGAGAACACAGTAGGATGCTCATGATCTCACACCGAGTGTGAATCACTGCAGCTCCATTTGCACTGATCTCCAGCTGACACACTAATACACCAGAACAATTCTTTTACTTAACTCTTTAGGACCAGCAGTCTAACGGCCACATGATCGAGCAGGTTTTCTTCATAAGCATTTACATTAAATTTAATTACTTATTTGGAAAATGCCTTTGTTATCAAAGACTTGCAATCAATAACAGGTATGCAGTCAGGATGTTACTGTCCTCATATTAGGACATCACATTTTCTCCCAGATACAATGTGTATAAGGTCCTTCAATTTGTTTTTCAGTTTATTTCTAAATGATTTATTACAATAAAAGGAGACTTTTAATCAATTGTTTGGTACCTGGTAAGCAATTTGCTTTGCCCTACCAAATTTTAGCTGTAAGAAGCTGAGTTATAGGTCAAGAACTTCATGTTAAGAGCTTCAATTATATGGAATAAAATCACTGTAAAAAAATAATTGAGCGTAAAAAAAAAAGATTTGTGTGTAATTCTGTCTTTTGTCTGAGTTGGATTCCAAAATCCAGATCCAGACAAAAGAATGAGTATGCGCCGGGGAGGATGCGCCGAATCGATTCCTCTTCCCTCGGATAGTAATGCCTGTGCATGTGGCCTTGATGACGTATTTTTGACAGTGGTGTAACACAGTATTCGTGGGCGTAATTTCGCAATTCGTCCGTCTAACAGAGGAGTTGTAAAAACGAGTTTTGTGTCTTTAAACATTCCGAGTCGTATATTTCAGAGTTGTATTGTAACAAACACACAAAATTTCTTATCTGTAAGCTGTCGTGGCCGTAGATTTTGAAATCCAACTCAAAACACAGAATTACACACAAATCTTTTTTACGCACGATTATTTTTGACTAATGATTTTATTCCATACAATTAATGATCACATCAAACATGAGAATGTAGAAAATATTTTGTGTTGGACATTCGAGTGGGGGATTAGCGTCTGTTGCCCTGATTGGTGTTGGTGTCAGTTGGGCTGGTTTGGATGAATCAGCTGCTGAGTTACTGGGTTTTTCTTCGTTGTGGATTTTTACTTGACCGGGCTGGTGCCTGAATAACAACTTTTTATAATATCTAATTCCACTATTAGTTCTACAGTTAAAAAAAACGAGTGTGTAACATTCACCCATCAGCAATGACGTTACAAAGCAACACATTATGCGCAGTATTGCGCAGGTTCCCCTGGTGCTGTCTGGGTGGCTCTGTCCCCTCAGGGCATGAATCACAAGACCTCTGTTGTGTGCTGTGGTTGTGAATCCTTTGGGTGCTGTGGGTTGCAGGGTGGAACCTCCATGGTTTAAACTTGTGTTTGTCTGGCACATCCTAGGGGTGCTCAGTCAGACTGAGATCTGTGGAGTTTGGAGGCTAGGTCAGCAGCCTTGAACTGTCTGCCTGCCAAGCCTCTGGTGCACTGGATGATCTGCTGCCTATTTACTGTATCGTGGCCATCATTGATATTTTTCAGCCAGTTGTGCTGCATTGACCTTTACAGTATGTGGGATTGAACTTTACTGGCTGGCCTTTGCTCCACACAGGCATCCCCACATGACATGTTATGACTGATCATTGTATGAGCAATATTTCCTCTCCAATATTTGAACCATATCTCATCAATGACTGGAGTCCATCTGCTTAAATGTTCAACATGTTGTCCAGTCTCAGATGCTAGATGCCCATACTGTATATAAAGCACTTCTGCCATATGATTTGTTTGTAGTGTGTCTGTGACCCCTTGCATTTTACCGTAAGCTAGGTGTCGCCCCTTCCCACCCATGTTTTAAGACTTTAGCCTAAAATTCTGGTAATTTCTTTTCTATTTTATTATATTTATATTTCAGATCTTGTGGTGACTCATTCAGCTTGATATATTTTATATATATATATAAACTGGAAAGCATCTTCATAGTATTAGACTTGGGCAAAGCCAGGAGAAACAATAAAAACAAACAATATTCCCGTTATTTATCCAGCCAGTGTCAGAGTGTGAAGGTGTATGCGGTCAGGTTTGTACAGCTGCTGAGGCCACTTGCCAAAGTTTACAGGTTTAGTGGAGCAGGTATTGTGTAGAATGGCACAGAACTAGAGAAACTGCTGGTTAGAGAGATTAATAGTACACTTGTGTTTATTCATTTCGCAGACAAGTTTATCAAAATGGAATTGCAAACGAGACAGAATGTAATCCAAGTTGTGAGACCATGGGAAACGGTAGCTAAAGGCAATAGTTTGATCAAAAGCATATTTGTACGGTATTTTTCTTACTCCAAAAACGGGTTTATTGGCACTGGTGCTATGAGCTGTGAAACCACCAGGTGATCAGTGTGCTTGGATGATCCCCCCCCAATATTTGAATCCTATCCCATCCCATCATTTGATAATGTCACACAGATGGGATGGTGTGGTTTATGATGTAGTATGACTTTGTGTCATTTATAAACATGCAGTTTCTCCACCTTGTAGCTGATTGTGGTGTGTGTTGTATTCAGCGTCTGTGAGTGAAGTTCAAAAGATTTGTAAGTATTTACACTGGAAAGTTCTCCGTTGGGTTACACAGGTGTGCAAACAGACGTTCTGGCTGACCTCTTCAGATTATTGAAAACACTTGCGTGCAGTTCATGCATCTGAGCTTTTCAGATTTTCCTTCAGATATAGACCACTGTTTTTACGGATTGTAAAAGAAAGCAGTCTTTATGGACTTTAATAGCAGTCCGTGGTTTTTGTTTTCCTGTGGTTTTTGGAATGATGAATATTCTGTTTCCAAAGGTTTATGCTCACCTGATGATCACATTCACATGTTTGTTTCCCCATACTGTTGCCACAAAGTTGGGAGCACACAGTACAGGATTTATATGCTGTAGCATTGCAATTTACTTTTACTGGAACTAATGGGCCCAAACTTGACCCAGCATGACAATGCTTCTGTGCTCCAATCGAGTACATGATTTGGTTAGAAGGAATTACAGTGGCCTGCATAGAGCCCTGACCTTCAACCCCATTGAACAGCTCTGAGTACGTCTCCACAACCATGCTCCAAAACAGAAACCCTTCCCAAATTAGACCAGGTTCCTAAAGAGCAAAGTGTCCTTAGGATTCCCTGGAGTTGGCCTTTAATGCTCAGGGCCATGCAATGCAGTGGTTCCCAATTTCATCGTATAATGACAATAAAGTCTGCATCTTCTTCTTCTTTAAGAAGTCAGTTAGACTATGATAGATGTGTTATTGGGAGATGAAGATGAGGCACCATTTTAAGTACGCTGGATCTCGTCTTCTAACAAGTATTGACCTGATTTTGGTGTACTCAAAGATATGCTGATCCATCATAAAATAAATCAAGTTAAGATAAGATCAGTTAGTTAAACAAGTCGTCTGATTTGATACCATCCTGCATTCCAGGTAAGTATCTGTAGCGCATCCCTGTCCAGAACAGTTTAATCACTGCAGTGTTTGCCGTGTTGTAGTGTAGCTGACAGTGCAGGGAGGAACGTGCAGAGAGAAAGGGTCGTGCCATGGAATTTACACACAACATGAGAGCTATGTAGTTTTTAATGCTTTTCTGTTTGTTTTTAGATATGGATACTACGTGGGAGAGGCTCGGTGTTGAATGTGATTTGTGGAATTTCCAGCACTGGAATAGAAGGGAGGCAATAAATTAAACGTTGGAGAGAGTATGGGAAAATATGTTTCCTAGAAATACAGTATCCGCAAGAGTCATCATGGTTTTAGCATTACGTCAGATATGATGCATTTTGTCTAATTATTTTGCATGAAAATGCGTAATCTGAAACTGTGGGACCTTTTATTTGGCGAAAGAGAACAAGCAGCGAGTGAGGCTTGTGTGAATCAGCCATGGTAGCATTGACCAAGCTATAACAGGGTGCATTAGAGCAGGCTTGTGCACAATTCAGAATTTGAGAATTGGCCACCATTCAGTTCATGAGTTGGAATTTGAATTGAATTGACTCCGCTTCACAGGAAGTTGAATTTGAATTGGAGTTGGAATGACAGGAAGTGGAATTAAATTCATGGCAATTCAAAGGCATTCCACACAGTCATACAACAGAAAGAATGTGTTGAATCTCACATACAATTACATTAATTTTGTAATTTACTGTAATAGTATAATTTCATTACAGATAACTAGTCACTCCTCAACCCTACATACATTTTGTTCCAACATATAGATAATGATCAAATTCTTGAAGTAAATTACTCCCTCAATGTTTGATTAGTTTTGTTCAAAATGTTATTTTCATTTCAAAGTAATCAAATAACACATAGTCGAGTGTTGACCATTAAATTGTGTAGAAAGGAAGCTTTCAAACAAATGTCCACCTCAAATTGTTTGGCAACCATTTTAAATACTTGGTTAAAGCAAAGCATTCTGGGATATGGAGTCACGTTCCATTGTGTTCCACAAAATTCCAATTCCAACTTAATTATGTGTTCAGTGATTAGAGCTTTTAACATTCATTGCTGGAGGGAAACATTTCCTGTTAATGTAATCTGTACAAGTAGTTCAAACTAATATAATTTATAGACATATATTTTAAAGCTTCATTGTTAAACACTTCATTTATGTATATGAATTTCTTTGAATTTGTATTGAATTGCAATTCTGCTTCCTTTAATTCAATTCCGAATTGTGCACAAGCCTGCATTAGAGGCCAGGTGGAACAAATGGTTAAATTATACAACAGTTAGTTCCGACTAAACAATTTGATTGGACAAGTCATTCCATGAGTGCTGATATGGAGTATATCAGAACTGGGACACATTTAACTATATTTATCAGTCTGCTTCACAGGTCTCATAACTACTACATAACTTGAAGGGTCACATGCCTGATCAAATCTTTCACATTAGAGGGTTGTAGAAACTGTTAAACTCTATTTTTGCAATATATTATTTAATTAGCCTTACTAATAGAATTATTTTCTGTGCTTTTCTGTATGTTATTCTCATTTGAAGGCTGCATGGTGCACACAGACTACTCTCTTTGCTTTGGATATTGGGTTTCATTCGAGAGATTTTAATTTAACATTTGTTAATCGTTAATGTTTCAGATGTCACAAAACTCCATAATCTTTTTGGTTAGTTTGCTCTAACCAGTTCGGCATGCATTTCTTTATTCCAACATTGCATGTTTATAATACAAGCAAATAAAAAAAATGTAATCGATTGGCAGCACGACCTTGATTGTCATATTGCTTAATTCTGTTAGATGGTTAGAAGGTGATTAGTAAAGAGCGCAGCATGGGAAACAACAAGGGTTTGTATTTACTGTACATGCTTATTCTTATGTTATTGTGTCTATAGTAACAGCTTACACATAGGTGTGTAAGGTGGAGTCTTCACATAATTTAAACTTTGTGGTAAGTCTGTATTAATAAACATGATTTATTTAATAGAGAAAACGTAAAATATCAGATTTAGTGGTGTTTATGTAAACCTTTTAAAAGGTTTACAGTGTTAGTGCTGAGGTATAACAGGAGTAGAACACTGGTTCCTATTGGAATTGATATATCCAATGGGAAAGGAGGCAGCAGCTATAAGACACATTTATAAGCACAAAAGTTTATCACACATGCAAGACTGTTAAAGGTAATGATGAATCAACATATAGTGCAGATTTGTAAAGTGCTTGGTTTTTTGCTGTTGTAGGTCTTAGATTTGCTTTGAAAAGATTTGAAAATCCCTTGGGACAAATTATCTTGAGCATTTCTTCTACCTTTAGAAAGAGGATATGTCGAAAAGCACTTTAGACTTTTATACTTTGTACTTTGATCTGCCCGAAGAGGGGAAAAAAACCCAATGAAGCTAGAATGCATAGCATTCAACTGGCAGCATGATGGGGTTTTTAAAATGCCTTTCAGCTTGAGATGAAATAAAACTGTGTGTGTGAGAGAGAGACAGAGAGAGATGATGTTTCAGCTGTAAGTGGGCAGGAAGGCGTCCTGGTGGCCCGGTATAACAGCAGTTTCGGTTAAGTCCGTGGAAAACATAGGGCCGAGATCCTGCTGTGGATCTTAGTGTTACAGCAGCATCACACTGAGACATGCTTACTGTCTCCCAGCATGGCATTGGTGCTCCCACACACAGACACACAGTCACTACATACTGTTTCCCTCGCGGCTCTTTTCTTTGTGTTCGAGTTCAATTTAGATCAGTTTCAGTTGGAGTCAGCTTATATATAGTGTCATATTTTTAGAGAATAGCTCCATATGTGAAGCATATCAGTTTTAATCCTAATCCGTCTTTATGTACATGTAAATGTGTGCATTCCTCTAGGATCATGATTAAGCAGTGCAAATGGTGTAAGGAGGAGTGCATCTTGGAGATACGGAGATGCTCCCGGGGAAAATATGGTAATCGACGCCCACTAGTGATTGATGTAGAGCAACATGATTGACACAGTGCTATAAGTTAGAGCAAGTTAATTACAGCACAGCTTACGTTATGTTCCACTGAAAAAAAGTTTACAGCAGAAAGTCTTTGTAACGTTTCAGCTACTAGCTGCACCACTCTACAAGCATACTCACGGCATGTGTATTCATAAGTCCATATATATATATACTGTATATATATATATATATATATATATATATATTTTTTTTTTTTTTACATTTACATTTAGGCATTTGGCAGACGCTCTTATCCAGAGCGACTTACATTTTTATCTCTTTATACATCTGAGCAGTTGAGGGTTAAGGGCCTTGCTCAAGGGCCCAACAGTGGCAACTTGGTGGTTGTGGGGTTTGAACCTGGGATCTTCCGAACCGTAGTCCAATGCCTTAACCACTGAGCTACACCTGGCCCTCGTATATATATATATATATATATATATATATATATACTCAGCAAAAAAAGAAACGCCCCTTTTTCAAGACTGTGTATTTCAACAATAATATTGTAAAAATCCAAATAACTTTACAGATCTTCATTGTAAAGGGTTTAAACAATGTTTTCCATGCATGTTCAATTAACCATAATCAATTAATTTACATGCACCTGTGGAATGGTCGTTAAGACCTTAACAGCTTACAGAAAGTAGGCATTTAAGGTCACAGTTCTAAAAACGCAGGACACTAAAGAAAGTTGTCTACAGACTGTGAAAAACACCCAAAGAAAGATGCCCAGGGTCCCTGCTCATCTGCGTGAACGTGCATTAGGCATGCTGCAGGGAGGCATGAGGCCTGCTGAAGTGGCTAGGGCAATAAATCGCCATGTCCGCACTGTGAGATGCCTAAGACAGCGCTACAGGGAGACAGGAAGGACAGCTGATCATCCTCGCAGTGGAAGACCACGTGTAACAACACCTGCACAGGATGGGTACACCCGAATATCACACCTGCGTGACAGGTACAGGATGGCCACAACAACTGCCCGAGTCACACCAGGAACACACAATCCCTCCATCTCACAGCAAGAACTGACAAATCTGGTCCAGTCCATGAGGAGGAGATGCACTGCAGTACTTCAAGCAGCTGGTGGCCACCAGATACTGACTGGTACTGACTGATTTTGAACCTCCCTTCATTCAGGGACACATTGTGAAACATTTTTAGTTCATGTCTTATGGTGTTGACTCTTTTAGTGTTCGTACAAATATTTACACATTAAGTTTACTGAAAGTAAAAACAGTTGAAAGTCAGAGGACGTTTGTTTTTTTGCTGAGTATATACTACCGTTCAAAAGTTTGGGGTCACTTGCAAATTTCTTTATGTTTACGGATTTATTTTCTACATTCTACAAAAATACTGGGGATTTCAAAACTATAAAATAACACATATGGAATTAGGTAATTACACAACAACAACAAAAACAACAGTTAGTTGTTATTTTAAGACACAGAGGTCAGCATTTCTGTAATAGTTCTTGCAGGAACAGTATTGTCAAGTGCATTTGCAAAATCCATCAAGCACCATAATGAAACTGGCTCTCATGAAGGCCGTCCCAGGAGGGCGAGACCAAATCGTACCTCTACCGCAGACGAGAAGTTCATTTAGAGTTATCAGCCTGAAAAATGACCAATTAACAGCACCTCAGATTAGAGGCGTTATGAAGTCTTTACAGAGCAGAAGTAGCAGAAACATCTCAATATCAACTGTTCAAAGGAGATTAATGCATTTTTTGGGAGCCTTCAGGAACGATCATGGAGTTAGAAAGTGACCCCACACTATATAAACTATATACTGTGTATGTATATATGCTGTGTATATATACTGTGTGTATATATACTGTATATACAAAGGGCATAAATTCAAACCGGGACTTTTGATTTAAAAAACACAAGCCTCTCTGTTCCTAAGAATTTCACAGATTACTTTTACAGTACCTCTGAATTTTAAAAAGCACTGACACTGGAGACTCCTTCCCTTGCTCCCTGCCTAAGCTATTACTGTAGAAATAACATACTGTATAATGTTTCCATTAATGTCAGGGTGGGATAAAAAAATTATCCGCTCTACAGTTATACAGTATCAAAACTTCTGTTGGCTGCCCTGTCTTGTGAGTGATTTCCGTTTAAGGCTACTGGTCTCCCCATATACTGCGGTGCAGTTCATTTGTAATTGAACTGTTGACGACGGATTCATCACTAAGAACCTACGGTAAAGTATGGAACGGAAACATTCTCAATCGCTTATTAAGAAAAGCTTCAAAAGTCAACCATCATCTGGAAAATTGATTACAGTTTGCTGTAAGTTAGCTTACAGTTTTTTGGGAATCTCAAGGGCCAATATTGGAACGTTGTCAGGAAAAAGGTTCAACAATCAACATTGCTTATTACAGTGAGATGCTTATTGAAGAGCCGAAGCCTAAACTTTGGTTTAAATGCGGAGGACCGCTATCAAAGGGTGCATCATGATCTTGCATGATGTTGCACATCCGCACAATCCTGACCTCACTGTTGACACTTTGCAAAAACTTCATTTTGATGTGTATAGTCCTGATTTTGCTCCATAAGGCTTTAACCTGTGGGGTCCCCTGAAAGCAGCCCTACGAGGTCGAGGACTCACTTCTGATGAAGAAGTGAAGACAATGGTGCATTTGTTGCTCACTGCTCCGACTAAAGCATTTATAATGAGGGAATATACAAAAGCTAAATTAAACTGTCAAAAGCTTGTTGACAGTTGGACAATGTACATTAAAAAGCAAGCAGATTGTGTCGAAAAGCAATGCATCTTTTCTCACTCTCGTATAAACCTGTGATTTGCCTTGCAGCAAATCTTCTGACAAAGTCATGCATTGGAGTTGACATACATTGGAATGAAAATGTTGGGGGGCTAGTGTCTTTATATTACCTAGCATTTATATCTCCTTAAATGTGAAGAGATAACATGCAGCTCCAGTAATAGTGCCCATTGGTGGTTCAGCTGTTCAAGATCTGAGCTAGCGATTAGAAGATTAAAACTCCAAATCTGCCTGCTGCTCACTAGATAAAGGAAGTTGTTTCATTGCTTTGCTCTGCACTTGGATCAGATGTTGCCTCTGTTATGCATCAGCTAGATAAAAGCATTAGTAATAGTAGAGTTATACGACAGCTGTGCAACTTCACCACACTATATTTTCCCTAATTTGTCACTAACACTCTGCATCTCAATGTCATCGTTAGCTACGTCAAGATACAGCTTTGATCTAAAATAAAATCCTCCAGCACTGCAGTTTCTGATTCGGAAAACATCATCTGTCATCTATGACTACAAGACTTCACCTTCAGTGTCACTGTAGCTGATCAGAAAATCTACTGCCAAGAAGAAGAAGAAACAAACACTTTCTGGTGAACTTTTTCCATACAGCTGGGGCTGATGGGGTCATCAGGGTCAGAGGCTCATTCCCTTCTTCATACCAACAGTAAACACATATGGAACTCATACACACTTTCAGGACGCTCTGTAATGCACTGAGCACACTTGTGGTTTTTCTCTGACTCACTCTCCTCTTTCAATTCAATTTTATTTGTATAGCGCTTTTAACAATTATCATTGTCGCAAAGCAGCTTTACACAATCAAAAGAATTATTTGAGTTTGTTTGGAATGTGAATGTGTAAGAATCAAAATAGTCCCTGGTGAGCAAGCCATGGCAAAGAAAAACTCCCTGAGATGGTAATTTGAAGAAACCTTGAGAAGAACCAGACTTAACAGGGAACCCATCCTCATTTGGATGAAACAGTGAGCAGAAATTGATCTGCATTTTTACTGTGTGTTAGGTGGCAGTCAGTTCAGCTATAATAGTTGATGTTAATTGATGTTAATATGGAGTCCAGGTAGTTATTGGAGACTCAGGTAGACTTGTAGTAAATTCCAGTCCTGAACTATCGAGCAACTGCAGCCAAGTCAAGTCCTCAGAGAAACAGCTGTCAACACCAGTCGAGGCCAGAACTGTCTTAATGGTTGAGTGAAACCGTCCCCAGACACCAGACGCATCCCAAAGAGACACACAGGGCATCCATAAGACGAGATCTCCAACCAGAAGCGGGGCACCAGGATGGGTCAGACAGGTCAGGAGGGAAGAGGGAGTCTGGATCACTGGCAGCTCAGGAATGGCATGTGTAGCTCGACAGAGAGAGGGAAGAGAGAGAGGGGAGAGCAGAAAAGGAGAAATAGTCGCAGTCACATAATGTATAATGTGAATGTATATTTAGTGTAGAGTGCAAGCAGAGAAGGCAGGACTAACTATAACAGCATAACTAAAAGGGAGAGCCAGAATCACCTCACCGTCAACAAACTTGAGTGATCAATGAGAATGGGGAAGACAGCATCTAAACTTACCAGTTTACCTAATACCCTATGTCCATGAGTCCCCCAGATCTACTCCTTTACCCAAGACAAATCTATTTATAAAAATGCTTGATTAAATAAATGGGTTTTTAGCCTGGACTTAAACACTGAGACTGTGTCTGAGTCCCGAACACTATTTGGAAGACTATTCCATAATTTTGGGGCTTTGTAAGAAAAACTCTGCCCCCAGCTGTAGTTTTCATAATATGTGATACTGACAAGCAGCCTGCATCCTTTGATCGAAGTAGGCGTGGCGGATCGTAAGAAACTAGCAGTTCGCTCAGATACTGCAGCGCGAGACCATTTAATGTTTTATATGTCAAGAGTAGTATTTTAAAATCAATCCGAAATTTAATGGGGAGCCAATGAAGTGAAGATAAGATAGGTGTGATGTGCTTGTATCTTTGGTTCTATTGAGGACTCTCGCTGCTGCATTCTGGACTAGCTACGGCTTGTTTATGCATCTACTTGAACAACCAGACAGTAGGGCATTACAATAGTAGAGGTGATAAAAGCATGAACTAGTTTTTCTGCATCGTTTAGTGACAATATATTTCTTATCTTGACAATATTTCTGAGGTGAAGGAATGCTATCCTGGTAATATTATCTACATGAGCTTCAAATGAAATGCTGGAATCTATAATCACACCGAGGTCTTTTACTGTTGGACTTGATGGAACAGAAAGGCCATCTAAAGTTACAGTGTGATCTAAAATCTTACGTCTAGCTGTATGCGGTCCTAGAACTTCTGTCTTATCAGGATTAAGCAGAAGGAAGTTAATTAGCATCCAATCTCTTATGTCCTGCACGCATTGCTCGACTTTAGTAAGCTGGTTTTTCTCATCTGGTTTTGCTGAGAGAGACATAACTGTGTGTCGTTAGCATAACAATGAAAACTAATACCATGTTTATGGATTATGTTGCCCAGAGGAAGCATGTAAAGGGAAAAAAAGCAGTGGGCCTAAAACTGAACCCTGTGGAACACCAAACTCCACTAAAGCATGAAGAATAATCACCATTTAAGTCTACATACTGATAACGATCGGTCAAATAGGATCTGAGCCAGGAGAGGGCTATACCCTTAATTCCTACTACATTTTCTAATCTGTGCACTGAGGTCGAGTAATACAAGCATAGTTACACAACCCTGATCAGAGGCCAATAGGTCATTTATTACTTTAATGAGTGCTGTTTCTGTGCTGTGATGAGGCCTGAATCCTGACTGATACAGTTCATGTATGCTATTTCTATGTAGATATGAGCACAGCTGCTCCACTACTATCTTTTCCAGAATCTTAGAGATGAAGGGGAGGTTTGATATTGGCCTCTAGTTGGACAGCTGACAGGTGTCGAGGTCAGGTTTCTTAATTATCGGTTTAATAACTGCTAATTTAAAAGATTTTGGAACATACCCAATGCTGAGTGAGGAATTAATTATTCTCAACAGGGGTTCTGTTATTGCTGGTACTATCTGTTTAAGAAAATGTGTCTGTATAGGATCTAGTATACAGGTTGATGAATTTGCAGAAGAGATGAGTGAAATTAGTTCATTCTCTTCAAGGGGAGTAAAGTATTCTAGATTCCGATTTGACATAGTTAGTTTAACATCTGCATCAATTGCATTGTCCAGTTTCAAAGCCTCTTTGAAATGCCTTTTTATGCCTGATATTTACCAATTTTATTATTTAAAAAAGTTCATAACTACTGCACGATGTTGTTGTGGAGATTTCTGACGTCTTATTTTTAGGTAATTTGGCTACGGTATTAAATAAAAATCTAGGATTATTTTTGTTATTTTCTATAAGAGTAGAGAGATATGTTGATCTAGCTACACTAAAAGATTTTCTATAGGTCAGGATGCTCTCCTTCCATGCTATTTGAAATACTAACAATTTAGGGAGTGAGTTTCTTATCTCTAATAATTTTTTTTTAATTGGAGCTACATTATCTAAGGTATAAAGGAACGTCTACTCAAAATATTCAGTCGCCTGATCAAGTTCTGTGGGGTCAGACGGTGATCCAATCATTTACATTTACATTTAGGCATTTGGCAGACGCTCTTATCCAGAGCGACTTACAAAAAGTGCTTTAAAGTTTACACCACTGGATACATGCTTACACTGGGTTAACTAGGTTAATAACTAAGTGCCATTAGTCCAACACAACTGGGAAGAGGGATTTTTTTTTTTAGGGGGGGGGGGGGTGTTAGTCCAAGTACTGGAGAAACAGATGCGTCTTGAGTCGTCGTTTAAAGATAGTCAAAGTCTTCTGTACGGACATCTAGAGGAAGTTCGTTCCACCACCTAGGTGCCAGAACAGAAAAGAGCCTGGATGAATGCCGCCCTCGATCCCTGAGAGATGGTGGGATGAGGTGAGCAGTGCTGGAGGATCGGAGGGAACGTGGTGCAGTGCGTGGTGTGATTAGAGCAGAGAGGTAAGTGGAAGCTGGGCCATTTTTAGCTTTGTAGGCAAGCATCAGCGTTTTGAATTTGATGCGGGCAGCTACAGGAAGCCAGTGCAGGGAGCAGAGGAGGTTAAAAACGAGACGTGCTGCTGCATTCTGGATCAGTTGCAGAGGATGAATCGTGGACAGAGGCAGGGCTGCCAGGAGTGAGTTGCAGTAGTCCAGTCTTGAAATAACAAGGGACTGAACAAGCACCTGAGTAGCCTGTGAAGAAAGAAATGGGCGAATTCTTCTGATATTGTAAAGAAGAAATCTACAAGAGCGAGTAAGGTTAGCGATGTGTGGGGAAATTGTTCATGGTTACCCCAAGATTGCGGGCAGTGGCTGAAGGAGTGATTTGGTTGTTGTCCAGGGATATCACAAGGTCTTGACCTGGGGATGAGTCACAAGGGATGAACAACAGTTCAGTTTTACTCAGATTGAGTTTTAGGTGATGTGCAGTCATCCAGGATGAGATGTCTGCCAGACATGCTGAGATCTGGGTGGAAACCTGAGTGTCAGAGGGAGGAAAGGAGAGAGTAAGTTGGATGTCATCTGAATAACAATGGTATGAAAATCCATGCGATCCAAGAGACCGGGTATAGAGGGAGAACAGAAGAGGACCAAGTACTGAGCCCTGTGGGACACCAGTAGAGAGTCTATGTGGGGCACATGTAGATCCCCTCCATGTTACCTCATATGACCTATCTTCTAGGTAAGAAGCAAACCATTGCCACGCTGTTCCACAAATTCCAAGGCATGTAAGAATAGATAATAGAATCTTGTGGTTCACCGTGTCAAATGCAGCTGACAGGTCCAGGAGGATGAGAACAAACAATTTAGCAGATCTAGCAGCATGGAGCTTCTCAGTGACTGACAGAAGGGCACTTTGAATCCAGAATGGTTGGGATCTTTAAGGTTGTTCTGTCAAGAACTGTTTATAATCAAACTGTTTATAACCAACAATCAAAGTTGGTAATTCTGGGAGATTACTTCTGGATTCTCAAAATGAATATTAAAATCTCCAGCAATTAATGCTTTGTCTACAGAAACGACTAGGTTTGAGAGGAAATCTGCAAATTCACAAAGAAATTCAGAGAACGACCCTGGAGGTCTGTAAATGACAATTAATGGGATCGATTGAGCTGACTTCATATTTGTAGCTGCACTTATGTTACTATAGAGAACTACAAATGAATAAAATTTGTTTCCGTGTTTTTGTATGACAGACAGTTTATCATTGTAAATAACTGCGACTAGTTACTACTACTAGTTAGCCGAGGCTGGTGTATGTAGCGGTATCCGGGAGGACTAGCTTCATTTAAAACTACATACTTGTTCTGTTTAATCCAGGTATCTGTAAAACAGAGTATATTCAAACTCCTGATCCATGATAATTTCACTAACAATAACTGCTTAGGTGCGAGAGATCTAATATTTAACAGTCCTAGCTTCAGATCAGAGGTGCTGGCTGCTTATTCAGTGTGATCCGAGTTTGTGGTATCTGTCTTAATTAAATTATTAAAACATACTTTCTCTTTGTCGTCTCATGCATTGTTTTCTTTCTTTTTTTTATTGTAGCATTAATGTATTAAGACAACTACATCAAACATATTATTCTTTAAACCACAAGATGAAATAATTTTGACAAAAGCTAACATGAACTTTCTCCTGTTCCTATTAAAACAAACAAGTTCAAGTCAAAACAGGACTTTTGGTTGTAAGGAGTAACAGAACACAACTCTTATTTCTTATTATATAATATAATCTCCTGCTACACTAATGTATTTGCACACCCAGCATTTCACTAGTGTTTGAATACCATCGAGGTAGAAATGTTTCTCAGTATGACAGAGCCATGATCGCACTGCCTGCTTCACATCTACAACGTTGGCCTCCCAGGACTGGGACTGTATGGAGAATGTGGCAGTAACTCCTAGCCAAACTCCTGTAACGTGCACGTTTTGTTTATGAATCATTGTGTATACAGTTCAGATGCAGGGAGCGTTCTACTCCCTGATTTTTCACGGGATTGCTGCAGAGGACTCTGAGCCACCACAGCCAGAATCATCATTCATAATCGTATGCCTTCTTTAAAACTTTTGCACCATTCAAATGTTTAGTCTCATCGTCCTACTGTGCTTGAAGTCTGATAAATCAGTGTTATGCCTGAAATTTTATCACAAGTCCAGGTTTGACTTAAATACCCCTCATAATAACAGTATAACAACAATAAGTTATTAAGCAACCATACTCATTCATTAAAAATCAAGGATTATGTATATGAAAGCTAAAGTAATTATTGGACATAACTAATTAATTACTGACACATAGAGCTACCAGGATGCCACTAACAAAAATGCATTGCTCTTAAAACGTCCAGTTATTCTTATGCTATGGAATGCTTTTTTTCAAAGGATTATTACATTTCCTTCTATTTCATGGTAACATTTATGAAGGGAAATCTTTTTTTAGTTCTCTGTGACACCAACAGCTAAAAAGATTTATTAATCACAAGCTTCTTTTGACACCATAAATGTTTCTTCTGTGCTAACATTTTAAGGAGACTTTAATTCTAATCTGGATCCTGATGCGATACTCACAATCTGAGTACAATGTCTTGATCCATAGATTACAGAGGGAAGAGCAATAGCCTCAGAGCAAATAATATCTGTCAAGCTTGGGAGGGGGTGCATTTTGAAGCCCTGTTAACAAGAATGGTTGGGAATATGTGCCTCATCAAACAAAGAAACTGTCACATGTTGCTTCTGTCCCTATTTGTTACCATGACAATCCAGTATCTTCCCATCATGCAGTGGAATGTAGCACTGTATGATATTTGTGTCCGGCATCGTGCCTATCATTGTTCCGTACTGTATCTCTCATCTCCAGAGCCACTGTCCGTCCAGGCGCCCACGCGCACACAGCATTTTATGAGCTTCTATTTTCACGCTGAGATGAAAGCACCTTATCCGAGTCATTTTTTCATACCATGAGATCACAGCATTTTTTTTTTCTTTAGAAAGGAAGGCAGCTTAGAGCTTGGGCTTCCTCTGGAAACTTGGATGTGCATGTGTTTTTGCTCTCTCTCTCTCTCTCTCTCTCTCTTCTGATTCATTCTTTCCCTGGAGTTCAAGCGGGGTTCAGTATTTTGGGTTCTACCCATGGCAATCCACTGTTGTTCCAGGTCACCCAGCATGCTTTGCTTTTTTTCCCCCTCCCTCCTCCTGGCATGCATCGTCTGTCCTCAGGGGTTCATGTTCAGTCCATGTCTGTCTTCACCAGAAAATTTAAAAAGAGCACTTGGCATTACGTGGTTTTGGAAGTTCATCACTTTTTCCACCACTTTAAATACTCAAGTTTGTCATCAGGTGTTTAGATGTTCAGTGTGAGTTTCTTTATGTTAGTTTAAACTGAGAATGGTTAAACAGAAACCGCTTCACTGTTTTTTCTCTTTGGTGCCAAGAACATGTATCCAAATCTGTCGATGCTTTGTTCCGTTTTTGTCCATATAGACTCTCGCAGGATGAGTTTTCAGAATGTTTATGAGGAGACGGAGTGATTATTGTGGTCTCATGGGTGGTTTATGGTTTTCGGATCATGTGTTGCACGAATGCTATTTTTGGCCGTAATGCAGTTACATTTGTACGTCCAATCCTACAGAGATTTCTATACACTCTGCGTGCAGTTTTATTTAAATAAATTAACTGGAAAATCACAAGTGTTTTCCACACTGAATTTTTCTTTTCCTCTGTTTTCTGAAATTTATTTCCACAAATAAACCCCCATCTGTTTGTGTCTGTGAATGAGTCATACAGATATTTGCATTCGTTTATCTGATGTGTAATTACCATCATGGGTGCTTCCAAGTCTGTCAAGCGACATCAAGTATCAGTCAATCAGTTTGGGATGACCAGGCTCTCATATTGCTTCTTTTCCTAGATATAGGGTTATTATGACACACATGTTATTTGATGCACTTTTTACCTCACTGGTTATTCCCAGCTATCTAAGGCCATAAACAGTCGATCACAGTCCTGAACAATTCCACCCAAACTTGAATAATTTTTTTTCCCCAGAACAAATTTGGCATACAAGGGATTTAAAAAAAAAAAAAAAAAGCATGGCAGATCATCATGAGAGCTAACTTCATTGGATGTGTGTTTTGCAGTCATCTATATAAATTAAAGAAAGGTTTTGTCTCGCTCTTTCAATGATATCTTTACATTTCATACAGTGGAGGACCTGAAACCAGTCTCAGAAAAGGTTCTGTCTCTATGTGTGTCCAGCCAGATTTTGTCACTGCATCACGCAAAACTGGCTGGACAAGATTTTATGAAACTTGGGCAGTAGCTTGGTATTTGCCCGAAGTTAAACCTGTGCCATAAATTCAATCAAAATGTTGTGTAGAAGGAAAGTTATGAGCCGATTATATCAAAATTTTCCCTTTTTTTGGCCTTGTAGTGGGCGTGGCTGTATGCATCATTCAACAGAGCCAATCAATATGAAGGATACCGTAACACAGTACACAAAAACAACCATAATGCACCTACAAGCCGGCACAATCCTTAATACACACACAACACAACAGTAACATGATTCATCATGGCTTATTAAAAAAAAATGGCACGTACTGTACACTATGACAACTGAACCTTCCACTATAAATTAAATCAAAATGTTGAGTAGAAGGGAAGTTATGAGCAGTTACGTGCCAGATGCTGATTAGCTTTAACCTTTAATCTATCTGCACAAACTCTTTACCCATCACTAAATGCTACTTACAAATATTTTTTAAAATGTGGCTGAGCTGACAATAATTGAGTCAGGAATTAAACCCTGACGCATATTAAATGTATAAGACGTACTTAAAAACGAACATATACTGTAAGCGCATCATGTTGCTGACTTCCATCGCTATTAGTTTGTTGGTTATCTTTTTTTTTCTTCTTTTTCTTTTTAGCATCTTGATGGCGGGGGGAATCACAAGAATGCTGGCATTCCCCTACAAATATTGAATTTGGATTGTGAATAGAGCAAAGCTTAGGACTTTCAAATGCTTTCCAAGATTATAATGGGAAAATCTTTAGAACAGAGTTCTTTCCACTTTCTTAGTAACATGACAAATTGGGATTTTTGTTTCTTTTTCAGTCATATTAACTCAGAGTTAGAAGAAGAGAGCCTGTTGTGACAGGACTATTTTGCTGTTATAGCATATGTGATGACCAACCTGAACTTGATATGCAAATGTGTATTTGTAACTACTGTATGAATACATCTAAAGAAGCATGACGTATATATTTTTGTTAATAAATGAAAAAATAATTTGGGAAAAGAGGAAGATCGCACATCAGGACTGTGGTTCTCAACACCGGTCCTAGAGGACCACCTGCCAACACATTTGAATATTTTTAAAAACTGCTAATTAAATGGTTACTTAAATAAGGTGTGCTGAGAGTTGAGAAAAGGTGAACAATGTCAATTAAAAGTTTTTCTTTGTTAAATATTATGGATTTGTAACTATTTGTAACTATTTTATATTAGGCTCGGATTACGTTTATTATGTTGCTATAAAAGTGGTGGTTTAGTGGTTAGCACTGTTGCTTTGCACCTCTAGACTCCGGGTTTGATTCTGACCTCTGTCTCCATGAGTTTGCGTGTTCTGCCTGTGCTTGGTGGGTTTCCTTCGGGTACTCTAGTTCCCTTCCACAATGTAAATAAATACAGATTAGGCTAATTGCCATCCCAAATTGGCCGTAGTGTGTGCATAAGTGTTTGTGTGTATGTGCACACCTCATGATCTAAGTCTCCTGGGATAGGCTCCAGGCCCCGCGCAACCCTGTATACAGGATAAAGCGATATAGACTATATTAGACTAAGCACAATAGTGCAAATCTATGATTTGAGTTATAGCTGGCTCAGAGTTGCTGTTATGGAAACTTAATCAATTTTCCCAAATCAGATTTGAGAGTTCATCAATGCCATGGTGTTAGATCGAGTTATACAATACTGTGCAAAAGTACTTGACACCTCACATTTCTTCATTTTTTGCTTCCAAACAGCCATACTTTCTTGGACCTTTTTTAAATGTAGTTTTGAGGAATAGTTCTTGAGACTTCCTGAAGGACTTTTTCAGCTCTCGTTTGTGGCCTTAATTTTCAGTCCAGTCCCTGTGCCTATGTGGGTTTCCTCCGGGTACTCCGGTTTCCTCCCACAGTCCAAAGACATGCAGAGTAGGCTAATTGGCGTTCCCAAATTGACCATAGTGTGTGAATGAGTGTGTGTGTGCTCTCCGATGGATTGGCACGCTGTCCAGGGTGTACCCTGCCTCGTGCCCTGAGTCTCCTGGGATAGGCTCCAGGTCCCCCGCGACCCTAAATACAGGATAAAGCGGTATAGAAGATGAATGAATGAATGAATATGATGAAATGATTGGTGGCTCAAGACCTTAAAACATTTATGTTTACCTCAATGGGCTAATTCTTCTTTCGAAGCAACTTACAGTTGACACAGTATTTAACTGAGTTCTTGATGGTTGATACCCTTGCTCAAGGCCCCAGCTGTGGTATCTTACAGATTTGAAGTTACGTGCAATGACTTAACCTTTGAGTCACCACTGTATTGGTTTCCTCACCATAATCATCACAAGAGCAAAAACAAATGCCAAAGCCGTTATTTTCATCTAACAATTAGACCATTGTGGTATTTCATAAACACACTATTTTTTGGACATTTTTAAATCTGCAACATACAATCTGTCTCTTATAGGGAGATTACCACTGAACCAGATTCACCTATGGTGCACTCGCCTCCCTTTGGGCTACATTTTATCACTGCTACTGCTGGCTGGACTGGAACTCAGCCCTGTCTTTCCAGCTGCAGATGATTTATCGTTATTAGACAGCTGAGGTTACTGATAAAAATGAGGCCCATGGGGCTGCATTCTGGCCTCTGTCCCAGTGCCATGGAATTCATAACTTGAAGAAGAAGCGCACATGAAAGCAGCAATCCAATTCGGGATACAGCTGGACTTTTGCATCCACGTGTCTGGCAACTATGTTATCTGGACAAGTTTATCCAGGACAATTTATTGGAACAGAATAATCAGATAACGAAGGGAGTTAGTACAAGTCGTAAAATATATGATGCACAAAATGACTTGAGTGAAAGGTTTTCAACTCATTTTGAAGCTGTATTCATTTCGGGAAATGCAATTTTAATCCAATTTTACTTCTGTTATTATGTGGTGAGAATTTGGTTTGTGAGACGTTACATCTGAGTTAGGCTTCATTTAAACTGATAATAGGTTGTATTGGGAAGACGAAAGATACTTTTTCGAATGCGTGCTGTTTCAGGTAGTGACACTAAAACAATTTATGTCTGAACAGGGTAACATATGACTTACCCCCAAATTGGAAAGATATTGCCACATTGATCTCATGTGGAAAGATTGGTTGGTAGATGGTTCTGGTGTTCAGTAAGTGCCTGGAGATTGTCTGAGCAAAATTGTTAAAAAACAGGGCTGTGGTTGTGGAATCAATCATTATTACAGCGAGATGTTCCCATTTACCCCCTCATGTGGGCTGTTATAGGAGTTTTCTCCACATTCAGTTTAGAGTTTTGACACCTTTTCTGAGTTTGGAGTGCTGCAGGGGTCCTACAGAGCACAAAGCCTTGCCCTGTTCTCCACACCTACGATTTATTTATAGAACAAACCTGCATTTGAACCAGCAGAATGTTTTGGTGCTCAAAGATAAAATTTGAATCAGCACCAGGCCACTGATTCATCACTGTGAAATTTAATTCGCCCTAGGCTGTTACTGTATATAGGTGGTCATGGTTAAATAACTGATTCCAGGATTCTCAAGCTGGATTTCAAATGTTCATGGTGACAGAATGACAGATCGATGCCGTTACCTCTATTGAGATCTTTCTGCACTTCTACTGTGGATGATCATGATGAATTTGCAGGGGTAACTCAGTTGTTAAGGTGCTGGGCTACAGACCGGCAGGTTCAAATCCCACCACCAAGTTGCTAGTGTTGGGCCTTTGAACAAGGCCTTTAACCCAACTGCTTAGATGTGTAAAAATAAGATTTTAAAAAAGCAAGTCACTCTGGATAAGAGCGTTTGCCAAATGCTTTAAATGAAAATTTACCCTATTAAAGAAATTGCACTCTTGCAGACTTCACATGATAACCTAACCTTGGTTATGTAATTGTAATGACTTTCCTGGTTACATCCCAGGATTCTTATTCACCACAGGTTCATACTAGACATCCTTTTAACACTCTTAGTACCGTTTAGTTTTATAGAATACATCTGTAGAAGAGTAATGATTTATTATCCCACTATCCGTGTAAGCCAGAAAAGGATTGGTTCCTTTTTGGGTCTGGTTCCCATCAAGGCTTCTTTTACTTGTTGTTTTTATTTGCCACTGTTACTTGGGCTCGTTCCTGGATTATCTAATTCTACATCTGAATTATTGGTTAATCTGCCCACTGACAATAGGTTTTGTTAAAAGAGCTATTCAAAAAAAGCAATGAAGTCATGTTGACCTCATGACCCAGATTTCACCAATTAGCAGTCCTTACGAAATCCTGCTGGAGCTAAAATGAGTTGGCCGGTCATGAACCAACTATTATCTGAGAAAAATGTGAAATTGCTCCAAAACCAGCACCTGCATATTGTCAGAGGAAGAAAGTGTTAGATCAGTGGTTCTGCGATGGCTAACTTGGAGGAACTGCTAAATGCATTTGATGGTCAGATTCACACAAAATCTGATTTTAACATCAGAGAATCATTTTTATTGATGTTGAGCTGAATGAATTTGAGAAGTAGAATGGATTTGCTGTGAGTATTTATGGTAGGAATGTTATTCCAGTTTCGTGCACCTCAGAGTCACATTAATGTCCAAATGGTTTACAATTACAGTTATCGTATAAAGGATTACAAGTGAGGCGGAACACAATCCACCCACTGACTGGAGCAGTTTTCACGGTTTATGTTTGCTCGAGGCATAGGATAAGCTCATGGGTAAATTTCCATTCACTAGCTAAGATGTGTGTTTATACCATAATGCAGTTGAATTCTGTGTATAACAGGATGGCTTAGAGAGTACACTGGCTGCAAGGCAAAAAAAAAAATTAATTATTAAAATGGTATATTTTTCCATCGGAGATGTAGACTCTATTCGATTTTTTTAAGGAGTCTCCAGTTTCACCACTTCATAACAGTCATGGCTAAGACTCTCTTCCTTTAGGTTGTCTGCCCCTGAGGGCTTTTCATAGCAACATAACTAGCTGCATTTTGTTTACTTATTAAAGTAGTTTTTTTTTCCTAGTGAACGTGCATTTGTATTGATTGCAACAAATTTATATGTATAATTTACAGTACAGGCCAAAAGTTTGGACACACCTTCTCATCTATCTGTCAATGTGTTTTCTTTACTTTCATGACCATTTACTTTGGTAGATTCTCACTGAAGGCATCAAAACTATGAATGAACTCATGTGGAGTTATGTACTTAACAAAAAAGGTCTCCACAGTCACCGGACCTGAACCCAGTCGAGATGGTTTGGGGTGAGCTGGACCGCAGAGTGAAGGCAAAGGGGGCAACAAGTGTTAAACACCTCTGGGAACTCCTTCAAGACTGTTGGAAACCATTTCAGGTGACGACCTCTTGAAGCTCATCGAGAGAATGCCAAGAGTGTGCAAAGCAGTAATCAGAGCAAAGGGGGGCTATTTTGAAGAAACTAGAATATAAAACATGTTTTCAGTTATTTCACCTTTTTTTGTTAAGTACATACAGTAACTCCACATGTGTTCATTCATAGTTTTGATGCCTTCAGTGAGAATCTACCAATGTAAATGGTCATGAAAATAAAGAAAACACATTGAATGAGTGAAGGTGTGTCCAAACTTTTGGCCTGTACTGTGTGTGCGTGTGTGTGTGTATATATATGTGTATATATATATATATATATATATATATATATATATATATACACACACACACACACACATGCTAGTGTGAAAGTGAAAGGTTCTAACAAGCCTTGTAAAAGTGCACATTCTGCATGATGGGTACTTCATGTGGTTCGCTTTTTACACTGACGCGCCCGTCACTCTGGTATAGATTCAGTCTGGACTCATCAGACCACATGACCCTTTTCTGTTGCTCCAAAGCCCAATTGTTATGCTTGAAACCCTTTTTTTCACTAAGTCTCACTTAGCTTTCCTATGGCCACACAGTTAGTCCAACTCCATGCATTTGGTATGTGAAAAAGATTTCTGCTGTTGCTATACACGCAAGACATTATGACCACGCAAATAATATTTAGTCTGTACCCGCATTTTACACCAAAATAGTGTACCTTTTCTATAAGAACCAACATTAACCTTTTCCTCGACTTGAGCTACAGTACCTCATTTATTCATTTGGACTACACGGGCCAGCCTTTGCTCCCAACGTTTATCAGTGAGCCTTGGTTGCCCATGAGACTGTCGTCAGCCACTGGTTTTCCTTCCTTGGACCACTTTTGGCAGGTCTTGACTATGACACTCCCAGATCGTTCCACAAGAGCTACAGTTTTTAAGTTGCTCTGACCCAGTTGCCTAGCTACAGTCACAAGACCTGATTACAGTGCTGCCTGGAAGTGGGTTGGAGATATTCGGTAGGAAGTGAAACTTTGGCCCCTGAAGTTAATGTGTTGGAGGCAGGACAATAGGCAAGTGTAAGGATTTCAGTGACTTTGATAAAGGCTGAATTGTCATGGCTAGACAACTGGGTCAGAGCAACTGCAAAACTGTGGCATGTTCTCGGTCTGAATTAATATAATAATCGGTTTAGTATTATCCTTCCAGGTTTTTAATAGTGTAGTGGGCAGTTCTGAACTCAATTCCAGTCCAAAACCAGATACGTCATGGTTCGGATATGGTTGTTTAAGACATGAGAAGCGACTTACAGTACTGCATCAGTTAAGGTTAAAATAAATGCTGCCGTTGATCCATATTAATTACTGCAGTAATCATTTAATTGAAGTCATTTAAGCATTTGATTATTTAAATCCAAATGGTGACTTTTTGTTTTTTGGCTAGGGAGTGAATGTACATTTTTTTTTTACCTTTATCATGTATAACATGCATGAAAGCCAGAATAAGAAATATATAAACCCTGTCTTGTTTTACTCCTTATTTATTGCATGTTTTGTCTATTTTTATCTAAGTATACACACAGTGTGTCTGTGTCTGAGTAAGTGACTGTTTATTGAAAACACATGTTTGGGTGTCTTTTACATTGCTTCGGTGCAGCAGAAGCAGTGTAACAGTGTGAGGAATGTGTGCAGTACTTATGGTTGCTTACATATATCGGGTACTCTGGTGAGAATGAGAGTACATTTGAATGATTTCTGTATTTACGAAACTCTCTAGAAAATGATTTTCCTTGGCAATTTATACGAGGGAAGGAACATCGATGTGTTGATTTCCACCATTTCCCTTTTAACAATGTAGTTTTAACATAGAAATTTCTGATGTGGGCATGATCGTTAAATCTAGAGTGGCTAAATTGTAGGAAAGGGCACAGGGGAACAAAGCTCTAGTACTATAATTTGACAGAAATGTAAATTATACCATGAAATAAAGGTGATGATGATAATGATAGTTATGTAATATGGCTTCAAACTCCTTTCTGAAGAAATGCTTTAGTTTTGTAAGTGTATAAAGTACTGATTGGATCAAGGTGATTGTTAAGTGTGGTTTAAAGAGCATTTAACTAAATGGTATTCATTTTGCTATTGAAGCTAAATGAATCAGAGGATCAGGTGAAGAATGGGGAAAATTGCTAATAAATGTAAGAAAGTTAAAACTATTATATTTGGCAAATTAATCATAGCTCTGATGTTGATTTGGTGGTGTAGCTGCACTTCTTTTGACTGTGTGTGTGTGTGTGTGTGTGTGTGTGTGTGTGTGTGTGTGTGTGTGTGTGTGTGTGTGTGTGTGTGTGTGTGTGTGTGTACAATAGGCAACTCCAGCAGCAGCAGCAGCAGGAACTGGAGGTTCATCAACGGGACGGTCTGGCAGCATATGATCTCTCGCAGGTACAGTACCTCCTCAAATACACAAAGAACCAACTCTTCTAAAATTTTGGTTACATGCACAATTTATTTTTATGATGTCACAGTCCAAAAATCTACAGTTTTGGCATAGCTTTTATAATTTTGGACCCTTTGCAGCTTTGTATTTGCTGCAAACCTTTCCTGATTAAACCATCAGTAACATCAAAATCAAATCTAATTCTCCAAGAAGGAAAGAAGATGATTAGAAAGTCAAGGAAAAGAAAAGACATAGTAGGAGTTACTTTTAATATTTGTTAAGTTTTGCAGGGTGTGCTGTTATTTTGGAGCCATCAGTCTTGCCTGTTGGTATGGAACAGGTCTGTTCTCTCACAACTGTAGGCAAGTCATGGAAATCCAATCTAATCATGAAAGATAATTCACCACTTATATTAATTCAGGCAGCATGGTCGGTAGTGATTAGCTCTGTCGCCTTGCAGCTCCAGGATCGGGGTTCGATTCCTGCCTCAGGTTTTTGTGCATGAGTTTGCATGTTCTCCCTGTCCTTCGTTTTCCTAAGCTAATTGGCGTTCCCAAGTTGCCCGTAGTGTGTGAATGACTGGCGTTGAGCTGGCAACCCGTCCCCTTAAGTAACTGCCATAGAAACAATGGATAACGATGGATTTGTGTCCCAATGTGCCGGATGGCACGTGGAGGGCCCAACATACCAAGAAAATATACTGTATAAATCATACCATCATTAAACACACTTCATGCTATAAAGTTATTTCCATTTCCAAGATCCAAAGCTCCCTGTGGAAACCACACACCCACACACACGATTTACTGTGCTCTATGTATTCAGAGCATGCCACTGAAGTTGCATGACAAACACGCTATGGAGGATCTGGTCTAATTTGAAACATGCCGCTAGGATATAGCACTGAATTTGAGGCATAGCTGGTTGCTGAAGTTAAGTAGCGATAATCCGTTTTTCGTCAAGCTCTCCTCCGGCATCTGTTTGATGCACGCTCTTAAGTGTTTATTATTTCAGAGCCCCCCCAGATCTGTGCTAGTGCTCTGTATCCAGGTAACACTATCAGTAGGATGGCTGTGGCTTGCTGTGCTCTGATGCTAATTTTTCAGCCCTTGATGTTGCTTCGGATTATCAAAACCAGACACGACAAAAGCTGTAAATCCATAAAGCTTTGTAATTCCTTGAGAAGCAGCAGCATGTGTAGTGAATGTTCTGTGTTTTATTGAAACAAATCCTAGACGGGATTACGTTATATTCTAAATGATTTAGGCCATGTTGTTTGGATGAGGTTTAAAATGTATTAAAACGTATCAGCTAATTCGAGGTTAGCACTGTTGGCGTGCACCTCCAAGTTCCAGGTTTGATTCCCGCCTCGAGTCTGTGTCCATGGGGTTTACATGTTCTTTCCATGCTTGGTGGGTTTCCTCTGGGTACTCCAGTTTCCTCCCACAGTCTAGACATTATGATTAGGTCAGTTGCCCATAGTATGTGAATAAGCATGGGAGTGTGTGTATGTGTGTCCTTGTATACAATTCTATATTATTGCTTATAATTATACACAAATACATCATCTGGATAGTTCTAAAATTGTGACATTAACAGAAACGCAATACAATTCAAATCAACACGTATTTATCGTCATATCGTATTGGCTGGACCCATCCTTTACAATTAGGTTGGAGAAATATACTTTCCAGCTTCACTGTATATGAGCTCGGTTGTGGACATACTGTAGTAGCAGCACCACAAACACATTCGAGAAAAATCTCCAACATGGCATCCCTTTCTGCCTCATTTCTCCCTCTGATTGATCAGGTTGCCTACTTAAAAAAATATTTGTAAAAAGTTGAACAGCGTGGCTGCTGTTGCCCAGTACTTTGTAATATTTAAACGAAAATGTGCAGTGAATTTTGTAATATTTAAAAGATAGCTTGTTCAATATATTTTTTACAAGTTTATACAATTAAGTCATCATTAATATGTCTAATAACTGGCTTCTCTAACAGGAAGAGATCGATTTGACTGACATCGCAAATGGCCAACCACATTAATCACACTTCTTTTCACAAATCTCACTATTTTTCTTTTTAGCTTTTAGATGTAGTTATTAGCACACTGTATATCCTTCTCTGGAAAGCTCATTGTTATTGTGTCATAATATTTTTTTTAATTAACACATTAAGATTACAGCACAGTGAAATTATTATTATTGTTTTTTTTTTTGCATATCCCAGTTAGGATGCTGGGTTCAGAGCACATGGTCAGCTAGGGTGGTACAGCACCCCTGGAGAAGATAGGGTTACGGGCCTGGCTCAAAGGCTCAACAGTGGCAACTTGGTGGTCCTGGAGCTCGAACTCTCGACCTTCCGATTAGGGATGCAGAGTCTTGTGTTTGAGCCACTCTGACACTAGGATACAATTCAATAGAATACAATAACCAATCACATACAATTCTGAAGCTTTTAGACAGCAACGTGTCTGACGCTGAGGCTTTAAGTCCAAAAGTCTTTTATCAGTTTGAGAAATCCTGGGGTGAAACTGAGATCTGTCTGGATATCACTTTTTTATAACACCACCGGAAATTGTATTTTTTTTCTAGAAATTAATTAGCGCTGGAGTGGTGTGATGTAGCCTGAAATGATATTGATGCTGCAGCGACACCAAAAAAAATCCTACATTGTTGTTACAGTTTTTATCTATTTCTACTAAATGTATTATGCCACTTTGTATTATGCATTATGGCATTATGTTGTAGCAGCCATACAGTTATAATAGCTTTAATGTTGCAACAGCCATTCTCTCATCAGCCTCATTTTTTCCCTCTTTGTTAAATACAGAGCTCTTTGTGTTCCTGTGAAACCAGAAAGTGCAAAAATCATCAGAAACATGTACCTTTGTCGGTTGTAATAGCCTTTTTCTGATATGAATGTGTTAACTTTCGCATGGTCCCCTATCTCTCTTTGTTCACTTTGCTTCATTATATGCCAGTGCTTCCTATGGGCCACAGGACACTTTTGTTTTACCAGCTTTCTGTAGAACATGCGAATGGCTCATGCTTTTTGATGTACAGTATTAGCAGCTTACATGATCAGGGCAATTGGATAAGGATTTAAAACCCCCTTTTTCTGTGAATAGGCTAAAGAACATTTTTATATTCCGGTGTGTTTGCGTGTGATTGCATTCCTCCTGATATCAGCAAGCGTGACGAAGCACAGCGGACAGATTTATAGGATCCTTTATCAGATTTCAATCTAACATTCTGACAAAGTAGAAAGTGCTGACATAGGAGACTTCTTCCAGCTTCACTATATCAACCCATGCACACATTTTTTAAGTTTGTTTATACTATACTAGTTTTAGTTGTTGCTAAGGAAATGATAAAGGATGACAATTAAGGTATATGTTTTCTTTTTCTGTAGGTGCCAGTGGGCAGCGTGCCGGGGAGCGTACACGAAGCTGGAAAGAGTATTGACAAAACAGAGACGCTCTTCTCTCAGGAGAGAGACCCACGTTTCAGTGACATGTACACAGGAATCTCCAGCTGTACGTACCAAAAATCTGCCATTTTCTGCACATACTGTTTGTAATCTTGGTGAAAAAGTGCTCCAGTGTTACAAAAGGTGGCGTGAACTTTGTTTTCTGACGAGACAGAAGTTCAGAAAGTTCGTCTTTACTTTTGATTCTTTCTGATATGTATTTTTTTTTCCCACCGCTGTGCCGCAAGGTCTTTCTTCTCCAGTGTTCTGCCCTTTAAACTCTTGAGTTTTAATGAGAATCCAACAAAAAAAAAAACTTGCAGGTTATTTGAACCTTCAAGTATCATCAGAGAGAGCAGGATGATATGAGTTCACAAGAAGAAAGCAATTTATCCATGTACAATTTAGTACTATATGAGGACGTGTCCCTGTTAGAGGACATACATAGAAGTGTATATCTCAGTGTCTTTCCTCTCTATCTATCATGGAAAAATATATAATTTTGCTTAATAATAATGTGTTTAGAAGCAGCAAGCTAAGCAGTCATGGACCTCATGGCACATTTTTAGCTCTTAAGGTGGTTGCTTCCAAATGTGGTGTTAGCAAGTGCTTTCTTGTGCTGAATTTTACGTTGTAGACATCGAAAAGTATCTTTAATAGAGCGCATAAAGACAGTTGAAAAGCTGTATGGCTCAGTGTGCTCATTAAAATGGGAATGAGGTGCCATGAAGTGCACCAAGTGTAGACCCATGTGTCTCAGTGCTCAGTGCTGCTGAACTGAAAAGGGCTTTGAGTTTCTCAGTACACTCACTTCACTGCTCTACACTTACAGTACAAATACCTTTATAGCACCTCGTGCTCTTTTGAATAATCACTTTCTCTCTAAAATAATAAATCAGCTTATGTTTATTATAGGAAATAGGCTGTCATTCATCCTAATGATTTTTTCATGGTTTGCTGTCTGCGTCGCTTTGATTGCCAGCAGTAATGGTGAATTTTCTTTCCGTAGATAGCGTAGACTAAGCCTGCATCACACTGCATAGTGCATGTTCAGCTATGTGCATGCTCTAAATCAAACAAAGGGCCAGAGTAGTCTAAATAGGTTGCTAGATAGGAAATTAAATACTAAACCAATTTTGCCTGGCTTCAGTAATGGCATGAAATCGCAATGATACTTTAAAGCAGATCTGACCTTCAATTTAGCCTTTTCCTGTCCATGATGTAATATTTGGGCTCAATTTTGCCTCAAATATAAATGCTGTTGGTTGCATTAGGATTAATGTTTGGTCCAGATTTTACTGTACTTTCAATCAGCTAGACTTCATTTTCCATTGCCATAGGTTGGCATAATGTTTTTATCGTAGCAAATATGTTTGGAGGCGGCACAGTAGTGTAGAGTTTAGCACTGTCGTCTTGCCCCACCAGATTCCCGGCTTGGTGGGTTTCCTCCGGGTACTCCGGTTTCATCCCACAGTCCAAAGAGGTTATGCAGGTTAGGCTAACTGGCATTCCCAAATTGCCCGTAGTGTGTGAGTGTGTGTATGTGTGTGTGCCCTGCGATGGATTGGCACCCTGTCCAGAGTGTACCCCGTCTCGTGCCCAAAGCCTCCTGGGATAGGCTCCAGGTCTCCGCAACCCTGAATACAGGATAAAGCGGGACGAAGATGAGTGAGTGAGTGAACTATGTTTGGCTTGGAATAATCTACCATTTGATTTGTGCCATATGTCATATCCAGTATTACTAATTTCTGTTATATAGTGCTTTGTGGTTATTTGTAATTTGTAATTAATTAGTTGATTGATTAATTGAGGTAGACACACAGTGATGGGATTTGAACTATCTGTTTTGTTTTGGATGTACAAAAAGTCTTCCGTTCAAAGATTTCCTTCCACCAGCGTGTAGTGGGTTATCGCAGCAGGTATTGGAATTCTTCCTTGATTATGATTGTATCTTCTGCTAGAATCAAGAGAGATTAGGTTCCAAGAAAGCCCATTCACATACACAGTGACGTAAATCCACTTTTATTTAATGCATCCCCGGCAATAACTCAATGCTAATCACAGCGCCGTTTATAATAAAAGCCACTGTGGAATGCTGTAGTCTTTTCTTTGTGGGTCTGATCTCTGTGCTTTCTGTCAGGGTGATTTATCTCCACTCATGATGCAGATTGTCTTTGATTGTGCTGTATGAACCATAAGCCAAAGCCTGTTTCATGAGCTATGATCTGTCCTCCAGAGAGCTGATAAGCCAGTAGTGGATTATGTTAGGTTGCACGATCATTTACCTGCTCTGTGTGTGTGTGTGTGTGTGTGTGTGTGTGTGTGTGTGTGTGTGTGTGTGTGTGTGTGTGTGTAGCGGATAAGAAGATGATGGTGCCCTCATCCACCGCAGGAGGACAACAGCTATATTCCCAGGGCAGTCCTTTCCAGCCAGGACACTCTGGCAAGAACTTCAGGTGAGCTGTGTGTATGTGTGTGTGCGTGCTAGAGTGTTTGCGTTACCATGAATTCCATTGGACGTGGAATGTGTGGGTACAGTATTATGATTTAACTCAGACACCCTACAGTTGTTTATTCTGTCTCAGACATAAATGAAGGGATTATGGATTTCATTATTTTAGTGCGTACCATCCACTGTGCAGATTCTATAATTAGTCGCTAACAAATGACAGGATTTATGCACGAGTCAGGGCCACAAAAGAGAAACAGATGCTCTATGGAAATCCCTGTAGATGAATCCAAGCGCCTGCAGAGTGAATGACTACCCAGAATGACTACTGCATATCGGAATTTCGGGGGATTTTTTTCTTTAAAGAGCTTTTATCTAAATTTGTAATGTAGAGCTATGCTCATGGCTTTTTCTCCCCTTAAATCTCACAAACACTCCCTGCTCCTCCAGCTATTTCTGTTTACGATCACTCACCGTATTATCGATTCAACTCAACGATTCAGAATATGTAAACAAACCGTTTCTTTAATCATTATTAAAAAATGGAGGATAGTAAACATAAAATAGTGTTTACTTCATCTGTGTGTAGTATCCCTCTAGACTTCGATTTTCATTTCCGCCCCGTTCATGCCTGCAAATGCTAAACAGCCTTTCCGCACTGCTGAGAATGACGCTAGCAATCGCATTATGGGACTACAGTATCTCAGGCACCGAGACTTGAGAACGCGCCCAATTTCTGATCCACCCTGTGTGTAATCTGTGTGTTGCAGCTCCTCAGTGATCCACGTCCCCGGAGTAAATGACATCCAGTCGTCTGCTGGGACAGCGGGTCAGAATCTGGCTCAAATCTCTCGTCAGATTAACTCCAGTCAGGTGCAGTGGTCAGGCAGCAGGCCGCCATTCTCGGGCCAGGTGAGAGTCGCGCTTTCATGATGTCCTGTTTTTACCGTAACGTTCCATGTCTTTCCTTTGCACACTTCCACATGTTTATTCACAAATGCACTTCCCTAATTGCAGTCCTAATCAATCCATTCCAGTCTATACATCTTAAGGTCCTAATATTTCTTGCCAATCTTTTCATTTCATTGTGCTCATGTTTGTTTTATGATAAAAGTTACCAAAAACATTCACACAGCTGATATCGATTTCCAGAAAGCTGAGAAATAACGCAATAATGACCAAACGGGAAAAATCACAACCTGACACACTGTGTGCACTAAACCTGCGCTAGCAATAGCAGATCATCATCTACAATATACACACCGTAGCATTCATTTGTTGACGTCTCTCTTCCCACGAAATTTTTCGCCCACACTAGAAATAAATAACCGATATGATCTTGAAACAACATGTTCCGTATTTGTTAAAACTGACAGTTATATGAATTATATGAATTTCATTTTGCATACTTCCTGGACATTTTCCATATTTTGCATAGTCGTATAGACATTATTGTGTATATTTTGTACAGCTAGGTTTTTAAAAATATATATTTTTTATATCCTATATTTTATATTTTGTATTTATGGTTTGCAGGAATATATTAAGCAATGGAAGTTTTATATTTAAACTATATAGTTAACCTCAAGAATACATGGCTAAATCTTTATATACTTTTTTTCAGACAGGCTGATAAAAGCAGGGATAGACTATACAGTATTTGCTCATTTTATTTGGTCAGGAAGCCAGAATCCAACACATGGGTACATTGAGTTGGTTGTGGCATGTCCTCTATTGGAGCTTCCAAAAGAGGCGTTGGCTCAGCAATCTGCTCTGGAAGGACCTCAGATCCTGCTGTCTCCATAGCAATAGTTATGTCTTCTGGCTATAAAGGGGAAAATAAAAAAAAAGAAGTTTGATATTGCAATGAATACAAAATAAAAGAGATCCTTTGTGGTAGAAACCAAGTCAAATTTGAATCAAAATAAAAGCAAGACAAGGCTGCTTCCACACTAGGCACGACTGATTTATACTGCACCCAGGTATGATTACATTCCAGCCCCTCCCTCGGCCCATCGGCCAACTCTCACATTAGTAATATTTTAACTTCCAGACTACACTTTTGTATTTTTACACTCCAAAAAGCTGCCTGTAAAAACGGAGTACAAGGATGTAAAACTTCAGGCTAGACCCAATATTATTGATATTTCTAAAGAAAAAAAAATAAAGTAATTTATTAGTGATGCTCTTGCATACCTTCCTACTTTTTCTGCTACGGATATGTAGTTATTAGGATGAGATTGCCACTTGTTGCATGCACACAGAGATTATAGAGGAGACCTATGCGGTGATGGTTGGCTTTTATTTTTGATTTAAACTGTGCTGAAGTATGCTGTAACATGCTGTATATTTTATATTTTGTTCTTTTCCTTGAGAAAGAAGGTTTCTATATGTTATTCTTTATTCCATTCCCTAATTTATTTCTATTGATAATTTAGATTTTAAGGTCACAAGCGGTCGTATAAGCATTTCACTTCATATCGTACTGTGTATGTGACAAATAAAATTTGAATTTGAATTACAGGTCCCTCAAGCTCCACATTAGTTAAAACTCCTAGGATATGACATTTTTTGTTGGTTTCTTTGGTTGTTGATCTAACTGGATTTTCATGATTTTTTTTTCCATGAAGTGCCCCTGCAGAGAGTTAAAGAATATTTTTATTTATTTTTTTATGAAAATCGATCTGATAAATGAGACCCATTGTCACTTCCAAGAACTTTCCCATCACAACATTTCCCTCCACACATCTCCACTCTCCTGCCATTTTACGCCACACTTAGGCACGTCGACCTCTCCGCACTTCCTTCCACGCTTGTGGACTGTCATTGCTCTGCGTGATAGGTTAATTGGATCCAGACGCTCATGTGGGCAGAGAGTGAGGACTGATTGGATTTTTGGAAGTTTTACTCACCTGTGTACATAAAGATACAGTTTTCCACATTTTAACTTTGTTGTTTAAGACAACCTCGGAAGCGATGGTAATTAATTCCATCCAGACAGTTTAGAGCTCTGTTAATCACTTAATGCTGAGCCTGATACAGTGTGTCTAATGTCAGATCTAGTTATTTGTGCTGGAGGATGTAAAAAAATAATTAGTATCTCATAGAATATCATTTGTTCACAGCTTTCATCCATTACTTATAGAAGCTTCCCGCGAATCTGCACTCCCACACCAGATGGGAAATAAAGTGCTTTGTGTACTTCAGATCTGAATCTAGTTTACTGCAGTTCCTACTAATATTCAAGGAGTTAATATAAAGTGCTGAAGTGAGTATGTGATAAGTGCATACTAAATGACTGTCCATGTGCTCATTTCTAACAGCAGCAGCTCCCAGCGCAGTCCAGTAAAGCTCAGTCCTCTCCATTCGCCATCGGCTCAAGCCACAGCTACCAGGCCGACCCATCTTCTTACAGCCCGCTGTCCAGCCCGGCCACTTCCTCCCCCAGCGGCAATGCCTACTCCAGTCTGACTAATCGCAGCACTGCATTTGGTAAGACATTTTCTCAATTCCTCTGGGAACAATTCTGCCATGATTTTAATCAAACAGTTTAGTGAAAATCTAATGCACTCCATTCTTTCCCTCAAACGGAGTCAATCCAGTCCAATCGTTGTCCAAGCATTTGTATTTATGGTTTGCAGGAATATATTAAGCAATGGAAGTTTTATATTTAAACTATATAGTTAACCTCAAGAATACATGGCTAAATCTTTATATACTTTTTTTCAGACAGGCTGATAAAAGCAGGGATAGACTATACAGTATTTGCTCATTTTATTTGGTCAGGAAGCCAGAATCCAACACATGTGTACATTGAGTTGGTTATGGCATGTCCTCTATTGGAGCTTCCAAAAGAGGCGTTGGCTCAGCAATCTGCTCTGGAAGGACCTCAGATCCTGCTGTCTCCATAGCAATAGTTATGTCTTCTGGCTATAAAGGGGAAAATAAAAAAAAGAAGTTTGATATTGCAATGAATACAAAATAAAAGAGATCCTTTGTGGTAGAAACCAAGTCAAATTTTAATGAAAATAAAAGCAAGACAAGGCTGCTTCCACACTAGGCACGACTGATTTATACTGCACCCAGGTATGATTACATTCCAGCCCCTCCCTCGGCCCATCGGCCAACTCTCACATTCCAACTTTCACATACCTTCCTACTTTTTCTGCTACGGATATGTAGTTATTAGGATGAGATTGCCACTTGTTGCATGCACACAGAGATGATAGAGGAGACCTATGCGGTGATGGCATCTATGGCTATGGTTGGCTTTTATTTTTGATTTAAACTGTGCTGAAGTATGCTGTAACATGCTCGAGACCATCTCCTCAAGTGGACGCGAGCACTGATCTGTGGTCAGGCAAATGTACCAGACACTGTGAGGTCAAGTGTATTAGAATCCGTCCCTGAATCAGTAGTGTGAATGTCAGAACTGAGATTGGAAAGCAAATCCTTTTTAATTAAACCATGATAAGTTGTGTTTTCAGAGAATAAGAAGGAATTATGTCTTGTCAAAATTTATGCACGTTAATAGAAAAAAAAAACATAATCTGTTACAAATTCTCAGTGAGACAAGTCCTAATACAAATGCCAGTAAGGCTGAGACAAGTCTAATGCAATCCAGAAGACATCTCCAGACCTGCTTTGTGTCTTACAGCTTTCAAAGACCAGGAAAAATTTGGTGTAATGCTGTGTACCAAAGCTTCAACACATGATATAAATGCAGGGCACTTTCAGGTGTTGATTTTCTGTAATGACATAACTGATGATGACTTGAATCCCATTGATGAATGGGTCCAGTTTTTAAGCTCTTTTTTGCATGTTATGTTATATTACAGCCCCATTCACAGGACAGTTAAAGAAACACCCCAGCTGCACGCTATTCCTTTGTAGATTTTAGTATTTCAGACATGATTGCATCTATGTTTTATAACAGCAGCATTATATAAAGTTCATGGCTAGGACATGATAATAAAATAATAACCTTTCAAATAACCTTTTTATTTGACTCGGCTTATGAACTGCTTATTTGTTTTTCTGACAAATGCATTGTGTTTTGACCACAAGAGGCCTCTTATGGCCAATAGAAACCACGAGAAATGAATCATTTTATCAAGCTGTATCATCTGATGTTCTGCCATAAAATCAATTGAAAGGTCAGAATAGAAAGAAGATCAGTAAATAAAACTGACTAGAAGTGCTTAATAATGTAGGCTAGGATAGGTAGACAAGTATTGTATTTAAATGTTTGGCATCGTCTAATTTTTAAAATAATGTCAATCAAGACAATAAGAATAATTTGCTATATTATGTGATAAAATTGCTACAGTATATAACTGGCTGCAAAAGACATCGGCAGTAAACGGGTGTCACTGATTCAATCCGTGTCTACTTGATTGCTTCCTCGAGATCATAAACAGAAATTTAAGATCATCACCTTCCATCCCTTGTTTTAGCCATTTTTGTGCAGAGGTGGACACCCCAGCTTAGGAAAGTCCTGCCACACGTTTGTTCCATCCATTAAACAAACCCAGGTGATTTGCATGAGAACTCTTCAGCCAGATCAGTTAGGACTTAATTAGTGACATCACTTGTTTTGTGCCCAGGGAGAACTACGTATGATACATGGCATATGTTGTCCTAATACTTTTGACCACTACTGTATGCTGAGTTTGAGGTAAATGCACAACAAATGAAACCGTTATGCAGGTGAGATTGATGAGTTTGGGCTGGAGAGTTGTGTTGCAGTTTTAAGATAACTTTAAACTCCTAGCTTTCTGCTCGAGTTTCATCTTCACCTTCTAGGAAATGGGGCCTTGCATGATGAGGCTGAATGCCGTTCAAGGCAAATCAGCTAATAGACTTCAGTTACTTGTTAGCGACATCAGTTTCTTTGCAAAATGTCTGTTTCAAAAAATGCTTGGCACAAAATATTGGATGACTTCAAAAGTTATGTAGTATAATTTGTACTGAACTATTTTTACATTCTGTGTATGACACGGCTCAATGTTAAGTCGAGCTGTTAGAACTCTAAAATTTAGTTTCCTATAATTGCCTATCCTGAAAAATTTTATTGACCCTTATACTGCAGTATTTCACCATCAATTACAGTTTTAAAATTTTTCTTAAAAAAAAAAGCATAGCAGCTTGGCATGTTGCTGAGAAACTAGAATAGTGTGGTCCGGTGGTCATTTCCTTTAGATGGTGGTGGAAAGGTGGAAAACTTGCTGACACTGACACTGGACACTCCATAAATGTAAAATGAATGTCTCCTTACAGAACACTTCACTGTATTAATAAAACAATAAATTTCTATGCTAAACACCAATATTTTCTTTAAACCAGTCTGTTTAGTTAGGAGTTAGGAGCAGTGTTGGGTGTAACGCGTTACTTTGTACTTGGATTATGTTTTTGATGTAACGAGTAATCTAACGCATTAGGTTCGCCATTTAAGTACTCAGTTATTTAGTTACTTTTTTCAAAACGTAATCCGTTATTTAGACAATTTATGTAATCCGTGAGCCAGACAGCACTTATTCCCGATCCATTAGTGTGTGTGTTAAAGTTGTCCTACAAGCCCCGCCCCTGATAACCCACGCCCCCCTCTGTTATTCCTGCTGTTATACCCCTATCTCACCTATGCGGCTTGACCAAGTGAGGACCAACGTGCGGAAAAAAACTTGCGGTGAATCATGATGAACCGTACTTACGGCTACTGTGCGAAACTGCGTGGATGAGATCACAAAGGAGTTTTAATTTTCTGCAAACACTATAATGTAACTGGTTACTTTTTAAAGACAGTAATTTAGTAATGTAATTAGTTCATTTAAAAAGTAACGTCCCCCACACTGGTTAGGAGTTACTATAGAAATTATAGCATATTAGAGGATGAGCTTTAATGTAAACCATTATGATCGGGATTGCTGAAAACATAACATTAACCAACACCTACGGACCAGTCAGAATTCATTTCATAAATTTTTTAATTATTTCTCCATCCCCTCCTGTATCATTAGAGAATTAAATAAATGGCTTGGGATATAACATCATGGATATAAAGTAAAACAGAAGCGTGGATCATATTTGGTCATAGTATAAAATATGCAGTTGGGTAAACTACAGTGAGCTAATCCCGGATCAGGACTCTCAACTCATTCCTCATATGGTCACCGTTTTCGTGCTGAGCGAAAGTTTAGCAGATGCGTGCCGTGTGTGTAGAGAAGCCGATTAAGGATTACCGCACCACTGGGAGACGAACACTCGCGAACCTGCTCTCAAGCTATCCGAGATATCAAACTGTGTGTCACATTCGGGCTCATTTACAAGCTGGAGTCATAAGCACACTTTCCATATCATGTGAGAAACTGACAGCCAGAAAGCGCATTAAACTATAAACCAGAGACATCTCTGAAATGAATCATTCTTTATTTCAAACTTACGGACAATTCATACATACTAATGGTCTTCCATAAAACCTATTATATTACAAACACATGCACTGTTTTATGACGCTCAGGAAAACAGCGGTTCAATGACCCGAAGAAGGAGAATGCCGTCTGCCATTTTCGGGACGGCTCTCGTTGCCCTCTAACATCGTGTTGATTATGTAATTTTGTGTTTGGCTTATTTTTTTTCTACTTATTTACCCTTGTAATCATGCCTTCAAAGCATAAATCTGATGCAAATGGTGGTAATGAGAAAACAATCACGATTGAAAAGACAATGAAAATGAAGTGAACAGAAAGAAGTGAAAGGCAATTTCTACTAGAAGATCTGTATTAGGAACAAATACCATTAAGTGAATACATCATAAAGCATTTTAGTGTTTTCTCAGCTCCCGGCATACAACTTAAATAGCTAATTAACTCTGCAGTGAATAGAAGTGAGTGTGGTAGAGTGGAGAAAATATGTAATGTGCAGGGCAGGGGACCAGGACCTGAATTTGTGTTCATGCTTTCCTTTACATTTACATTTAGGCATTTGGCAGACGATCTTATCCAGAGCGACTTACATTTTTATCTCATTACACATCTGAACAGTTGAGGGTTAAGGGCCGTGCTCAAGGGCCCAACAGTGGCAACTTGGTGGTTGTGGGGTTTGAACCTGGGATCTTCCGAACCGTAGTCCAATGCCTTAACCACTGAGCTTTACTGAGGTGTTTTTTTTATTATTATTAAATAAATAAATAAATAAATAAATAAAACATATCCTTAGTGAACGTGCTACTGGATCAATGATTAAGTTTTTTATTTATTTTTTATTTTTTATTTTGTTAATTATTAACATTTTAAGTTCATGATTATTTGGATTAAACTCCTTGCAAGCCCGTAGATTAGTCATTATTATAGAAATGATAAGTATTAGTAATGATACTTGTATTAGCACATTAATATAAACTTATTATAGCTGTCACTAGAGTAGTAATCAACACTTTCCGAATCAGACTTTAACATTGGTAAGGTTTGCACATGTATGTCAATCAGCGTTTGAATACAGTATGTTACAATGAAAAGTAGGCTTGATGCAAAACAGTGAGATTCTGTATTGTTCAGGGGGGAAAAAGTTTTTCATTAGTGAAAGCCTTCACCTCGTTCACTAGCACTGATGAGCAGTCTGGCTTTCACACTTTTCGAAATTGCTACTCCGAGCCACGACAGATTGAATGAGAAAACAATGTTAGTGAAAATTTAGCTTTATCAGATCAAATGACGGGTTGGTGGGATGAAATTCTGCCTTAGATCTTTGCCGCTTCTGTGCTTTGAGTGAAAGAGACAGTTTGTTTTCCTCGGAAACTAGAGATATCAAGCCTCAGCTTCAACCTTTTCCCTCTGTTATCAAAGTGCCTCGGAAATTGAAAGGACAGATAGTATGCCCTGCTGACGCTGTGCTTTGCTCCTTCTGTCGTATTGTGTACAGATCAGAGAGCTACCATCTTTTTCAATGACATAAAGAGTGATAGATTTTTTTTATCTTTTAGCTTTAGCAGGTTTCACCAGCTAATTGGAGCCCTGCAGGTATGTTTTTATCAGCTATAGTCCATAACTGTATTGTTTTGAGAATATATCAAATATACACAACTTCAACACCTTAATATTCACCCTATAGATAAAAGTTTACACAGACCTTGCCACCATACCTTTATTGGTTTTTGGACATCTAAGTCTAGAATCATCAGCATTTAAATTGCGTTGCTCTGCTTTTAGCAGCCAGAACAGCATCTTTCTACAACAGGGCTCGAAATTGCGAACATTTTGGTCGCATATGCTCCCGAAATTTCATCTACGCGACTTCAAAATATATTTGGGAGCATTGGTGCGAGTGCATGTAATTGTTGCCGTGCGACCTGTTTTAATTTCTCTACAAATTAAACAGATTAATACGTTAACAGTACGTATGTGTTCTGTGCGCTGAATGCTGATATGATGACGTTCTGCCGTTGATACTTTAGATTTAGATCATGTAGTGAGTGTTGATTCACCAGCCGAAAAGAAGGCGTACAGTTTTCGGAGGGGATGGCTGAAAGACTTCGAGTGGCTCCGCTATGAAACTGGCTCTATGCACTGCATTCACTGTAAAACTGTGGGACGGAGTTTGTAGGTAACACAGTGTTCGCCACTGAACCTACGCACTTTAAGCGCGAGAGCTTGGTCAGACACGGTGAGAGTGCCAAACACAAGAAATGTAGGGACAAGTGTGTAGCAAAAAGTTCAGTTTCAACAGGTTCGATCGTTGAGGCTTTTAATCGTCAGGATACTCCCAGCCGTTCCGCGCAGTTGGCAGAACTGAACGTAAAATTTAACACGGCATACATTATCGCCAAAGAAGAGCTCGCCTTTACTAAATTTAGAGCCAGAAGACCGAATTTCAAATCCTGGCCACAGGATATATAAAGCTTCAGTGATTTGTTGTAGCTGTTTGTTGTTCGTGTTGATTGGTGTTGTTTTCAAATTAAAGAAATCTGTTAATATACAATTTGTAGTTGTGGTGCTCATTAATTTTTGCTGGTGCTCCTAAATTTTTGAAGTTGGGAGCACCAGTACTACCAAATAAAAAAGTTAATTTCGAGCCCTGTATAAGATTTTGGAGTGTGGTTATGGGCATTTGTGCCTTTCGTCAAAAGGGCATTTATTAGGTCAGACATTGATGTTGAGAGAAAAGACCTGGCTTGCAGCCAATGTCACAGTTCTTCCAAAAGCTGTTCAGTGAGTTTGAGGTCATGGTTCTATACAGGCTGCTGGAGTTCCTCAACACTAAACTTATCAAACTGTCTTAATGGACGGTTACACACAGAGGCATTGTCATGCTGGAACAGGACAGGACAGCTTCCTCCGATTGGTTGCAAAAAAGTTAGAAACATAAAATTGTCTAAAATGGTTTTACATGTTAAAGAATTAACTTTGTTAAGAATTAACCCTACAATGGAACTAAGTGGAACTGACTTAAACAGCTCATGGTCCTTCTTTACACTATGCAGTATGCAGTCCAGTACGTGATGTTCTCCTGCCATTCGCCAAGATTGAAATTGACAAACATACTCCCAGATAGTGAAGTGTAATTGATCTCTCCAGAGAGAGAATGCCTTCACTGCTCCAGAGTACAGTGGTTGTGCGCTTTATACCACTTGGCTGTAGTGATGTTAGTAATCTTAGGCTTTGTACAGACATGGACGCCCATTTCATGACCTTCTAGACAATTTTTATCTCACTATGTGCTTCAGCACTGGCCGGCTGGCCCCGTGAGTAGGCATGATCTACCACTTCATGTCTAGACTCTTGTATTTCACAATAATAGCACTTATTTTTGACCGTGGCAGAAGGATCAGGGCAGGAATTTCATGAACTGAAGGTGACCTATGATAGTGCCTGGTTTTAAGACACTGAGCGTTATAGTGAGAGCCACTCTACTGCTCACGTTTGACTATGAAGATGGCATGGCTATGAGCTTGAATTTATTTGCTATTTAGTACTGTCTGTCCATGGAACATGAAATCCATAACTTAGAAGGGTGCACTTGAATTTTTGCTATATAGTGTTAATCTAAGACGACTTCTTCAGCTTTAGGTCTATGAGCAGTATTTATTTCCTTTCATTTTCTTTTTCCTCACTCGTTGCCTTTGCCTGAGAACCCTTCACCTTTAGACATTAATTACCACATCCATTTAATAATATATGTTCAATGGTGGTATTTATATTCCGCTTTGATTCGGGGAGTGTCTGACTCTCTGAGCGCCCGGAGGCCCTCGCCCACTCCGCGGAAATGAGCCTAGCCATGTCCAGATAATTCCCTTTTAATGTGTTTGTCATAAAACGAAATGGAGCATTGCTTGCGCTCTCCATACACAGCAGGACTCCGAACACACGGCGGGAGAGCGAGGCGAAGCAGGCAAAGAGGGACCAGATTGAAACGTTACCCTTTTCTCTGATGGGATTAAAGGCATGGATTTTGTTCTGCCCAGCTGAGATATTAATTTGCATTGTTCTAAATTCTTTTGCTGTTGTTGAATTAATACAGGTTTTATAATGTCACTCATGTTTCCGTATCATTTTGACAGGGCTAGAGAGGTAATACCAAGGAAATACTCGTTTCAAAGTGGTTTTGCACTCCTGTGAGAGCGAGTAAATGGAGGAAGAATGTCTGAATAGATGAATTGAACAGATAGTTTAAGAGCTCTGAAATTCATTTCAGATGCATTAGAATTTTAATTACTTAAGATATTTACAGAATTATCTTAAGTGCATCAGAATATTAATACATTTTATACTTTCATTTTATTCTTCCACAAACAAAATAAACATTAGTAGCACTACAAGTTTTAATGCAAAAACCACAAGATTAAATTTTTTTTGTAAGAAAACCAGAATGCAAATCCTCATAAACTTTAATGTTGCACCTTCAATTTTCACTAATCTCTTTGTAGATTCCATGTCTGTGATACAATCCGGATTCCAAAAAAGTTGGGACACTAAACAAATTGTGAATAAAAACTGAATGCAATGATGTGGAGATGGCAAATGTCAATATTTTATTCAGAATAGAACATAGATGACAGATCAAAAGTTTAATCCGAGAACATGTATCATTTTAAAGGAAAAATATGTTGATTCCAAATTTCACAGTGTCAACAAATCCCAAAAAAGTTGGGACAAGTAGCAATAAGAGGCTGGAAAAAGTCAATTTGTGCATAATGAAGCGCTGGAAGACCAATTAACAGTAATTAGGTTAATTGGCAACATGATTGGGTATAAAAAGAGCTTCTCAGAGTGGCAGTGTCTCTCAGAAGCCAAGATGGGTAGAGGATCACCAATTCCCACAATGTTGCGCAGAAAGATAGTGGAGCAATATCAGAAAGGTGTTACCCAGCGAAAAATTGCAAAGACTTTGCAGTTATCATCATCAACTGTGCATAATATCATCCGAAGATTCAGAGAATCTGGAACAATCTCTGTGCGTAAGGGTCAAGGGCGTAAAACCATACTGGATGCCCGTGATCTCCGGGCCCTTAAACGACACTGCACCACAAACAGGAATGCTACTGTAAAGGAAATCACAGAATGGGCTCAGGAATACTTCCAGAAACCATCGTCAGTGAACACAATCCACGGTGCCATCCGCCTTTGCCAGCTGAAACTCTACAGTGCAAAGAAGAAGCCATTTCTAAGCAAGATCCACAAGCACAGGCATTTTCATTGGGCCAGGGATCATTTAAAATGGAGTGTGGCAAAATGGAAGACTGTACTGTGGTCAGACGAGTCACGATTCGAAGTTCTTGTTGGAAATGTGGGACGCCATGTCATCCGGACCAAAGAGGACAAGGACAACCCAAGTTGTTATCAACGCTCAGTTCAGAAGCCTGCATCTCTGATGGTATGGGGTTGCATGAGTGCGTGTGGCATGGGCAGCTTGCATGTCTGGAAAGGCACCATCAATGCAGAACAATATATTCAGGTTCTAGAACAACATCTAGTCATCTCTTTCAGGGAAGACGCTGCATTTTTCAACAAGATAATGCCAGACCACATTCTGCATCAATCATAACATCATGGCTGCGTAGGAGAAGGATCCGGGTACTGAAATGGCCAGTCTGCAGTCCAGATCTTTCCCCTATAGAGAACATTTGGCGCATCATAAAGAGGAAGGTGCGACAAAGAAGGCCCAAGACGATTGAACAGTTAGAGGCCTGTATTAGACAAGAATGGGAGAGCATTCCTATTTCTAAACTTGAGAAACTGGTCTCCTCGGTCCCCAGACGTCTGTTGAGTGTTGTAAGAAGAAGGGGAGATGCCACACAGTGGTGAAAATGGCCTTGTCCCAACTTTTTTGGGATTTGTTGACACCATGACATTTTGATTCACCATATTTTTCCCTTAAAATGATACATTTTCTCAGTTTAAACTTGTTCCGTGATTTACATTCTATTCTGAATAAAATATTGACATTTGCCATCTCCACATCCGGTTTGTATTTGACTTGGGTTTTAGATTTATATCTAGAGTTCATGTAACAATTCACAGCAATCCAATTTTCAGCTCATTTCACTCAAACATATTTGTATATATTATGATAACTAGGTTTCCTGTTAGAACTGTCAGATCTAAATGTACCCAGCCGAATGCTATTTCACTGGAAGGGAAAAGACATATGATACAAATACCAACATTTGTGTCCGGTTAAAGTTACCCTTGATATGTGCTAAATTTACCTCTGTGAAATTATGAGCATCCACCTTCAAACAGGTGGGTTAATAGTTAACGTAACTCCCCTCATATTAGCGTTTACTCGCCTCATACTATCGTTTGCACTCCTCATATTAGCGTTTACATTGCCTCATATTAACATTTACTCGCCTCGTATTAGCCTTTACTTGCCTCGTATTAGCCTTTACTTGCCTCGTATTAGCCTTTACTCGCCTCGTATTAGCCTTTACTTGCCTCGTATTAGCCTTTACTTGCCTCTGCCTAGCGTTTACTCGTCTCTGACTAGCGTTTACTCGCCTCATACTAGCATTGACTCGCCTCATATTAGCGTTTACTCGTCTCTGACTAGCATTTACCCGCCTCATATTAGTGTTTACTCGCCTCATATTAGCATTTACTCTCCTCATATTAGCGTTTACTGGCCTCTGACTAGCGTATAGGCCCATGGTGTTTACCTGCTTCTCAGTACCATTTCACCGGATCAAACCGTAGTGTACTCTGTATAGCGCTGCTTAATCAACAAGTACAGTACCTTTACTGGCTGCTGTGAACAGTCGATCAACAGTTGACAACATTTATATACAATTATATATAATATAACAATTTTGGAAGCGTTTAAATGGTACGCCTCAAAACCTAAAACTCAAAGTGAGGGGGGGAAAAGAACAACATAAATGTGTTGTGAATACTCTTTTATATTATTATAGAGATAGCCAAGTAATTGTGATTTCTAGTTTTTATAATATTCAGTCTTTTCTCATTGACATGCGTGATGGATCGTTCAGTTCTTTGAATGGTAGCTGATGTTAAAAATCTGTAAAATTCCATACTGTGACTTCATTGTTTTATACTCTTAATGGTGATTAATACACTTCATGCACTTTAGCAATGTTTATTCTTTTCAGGCAGTTATTTAACAAAAACATTCTGCTTTAGTGTTTTTTTTGTTTTCCAAGAAATATCACAAATATTTTTTTACTGATGTCATGGTATGCCTATCATATAATTTATTGTTTACTCATCTCTTTTTTTAAACCACTACAGCCTTGCTAGGCGATGTTCGTGACTAAAAGATCAATTTAAATTCAATTCAATTCAATTCAATTTTATTTATATAGCGCTTTTAACAATGGTCATTGTCTCAAAGCAGCTTCACAAAAATTTAAGAAATTTAACAAAAAATAATAATAATAATAATAATTATAGAAAAGAAAATAATTGGAAGTGTGTATGTGTGAGAAAAATGTGCAGATAATAATAATGAGACGAATGAATGAAATTTCTCTGATGAGCAAGCCAAGGGTGACGGCGACGGTGGCAAGGAAAAACTCCCTGAGATGGCATTAGGAAGAAACCTTGAGAGGAACCAGACTCAACAGGGAACCCATCCTCATTTGGGCGATAACAGATAGAAATTATATAACATCTTGTGTGTTGTGCAGGTGAAAATTCAATATGACAGAAATTATTTAAATTGATATGAAGACCAGTTCAGCATAGGGACGAGTCAGTAGGTGCAGAGGGCAGATGAGGTCTGGATCACTGGAAGCACAGGAGCAGCATGTGTAGCTCCAACCATCATAAAGCTGAATGCCACACAATTTAAACATCGACCACAAATAAAAAGAGTGACTTTTGGTAATTTAACAGATAAAAAGCATGCATTTCTTAAAGGAATAACAATTTTTTAATGTAGGTTTGTTGCTGTGGCATAAGAGGAATAAAACACTGCAGTACATGCCGGTATAGAAAAATAATCAACTGCATTTTTAGTTATTTATATAATATTTATAACACTAAAATTATGAGCCAATGTTTTATTGCTCATACAACTTTTCTATACAATTAAAATTGAAGTAAAGTGAAATTATTGATGTATTTATTCAGAGCCTCTAATACACAGGCATTGGTAATTTAAAGATCTTTTACAAATATTAAATATTATACAATTTTTGTATATTATTCAAATAGTAAAATTTGTTCTGACAGACCTGATACACTTTCATGCCTTTGAGATGAGATTGGGAAGATTTTGGCCATATGGGTGATTTTCCACTTTCTATCGTCTTGCTCACAGACACTCACACATCCACACACACGTACACAAACACTTATCTCTGTGAGTGGAATTGAAAGATGGAGATAGATGGTTGAGGCGGATGGGGAGTGAAGAGAGGCACTGAGAGCGAGCTGCTGAATGATGAACGAGAAGAACAAGAGAGAGATTTACGACAGGCCGCATCAGCGAGCCTTCGGTGAGCGTTATAGCTGTAAGGAAATGAGGAGCTTGACCTCACATCAGTCTCTCATCAGAGGGGACCATGGGAAATGGCCTACAGGCTCACACTCACACTGAGCTCGGGTCTTCACGCTCCATCACTTTTCCTCTGTCTTGCAGCCGCCTCAGGCCTCAAACATGAAGTAGGAGATGGTGTATGTGATTAAATGATCATGTCAGCTCCAGACAAATGGCCTTGACTACTGAGGAAGAGAAAAAAATTGTTCATTTCATTCTACCAAGGAAGAAATAAACAGGACAGTAAAGAAATCTCAGTAAATGTGATACAGCCTGAGTGATTCAGATTACTTCATAAACTGTAAGAAAGTATTGAGATGAGCAACTAAATGGACCTTTGGCACAGTGTTTCTTTCTCTTGCTCGCTTTCAGTCTCAATGCAGAAGCTGTTCCTTCCGTCTCTGTCAGAAGGGGATGTGGTCTCTCAATCTCAGTAGAGGAAGGGTCTACAGTATGTATTGCCAGTACCAACAAAGGAAGGAGGGGTGACCTCTGTATTTGTCTTGGTGAAGGAAAATGGCCTCTATACCTCTCAGTATATGTTACTTCAGCATAGAAAGAAGGCAATATTTATGCATTCCATCGGAGGAAGAAGGTGTGGCCTCAGTATTTATCATTTGCCGGTGTAACATCTTTCAGTCCCAGCGAAGGAGGCGTGACCTTTTTCAATCCCAGTGAAATAAAGATTGACTTTTTTTTCAGTTCCAGTGAAGGAGGCGTGACCTTTTTCAGTTTAAGTGAAGGGGCATAAACTTTTTTAGTCCCAGTAAAAGAGACTAAACATTTAGGCATTTGGCAGACGCTCTTATCCAGAGCAACTTACATTTTTTTTTATCTCATTATACATCTGAGCAGTTGAAGGTTAAGGGCCTTACTCAAGGGCCCAACAGTGGCAACTTGGTGGTTGTGGGGTTTGAACCTGGGATCTTCCGAACCATAATCCAATGCCTTAACCACTGAGCTACCCCTGGTACTGAGCTAAATCTTTTCAGTTCCAGTGGAGGGGTATAAACTTTTTTTGTCCCAGTGAAGGTGTGACTTTTTTCAGTTCCAGTGAAGTGGCATAAAGTCCCAGTAAAAGAGACATGATCAACACCTCAAAGGCAGAATTTTTCTTTAAAATTAATATGAAATATTTTACAAAACACTGAATCACAATGTATTGTATCTCAAACAGCTCTACATTGTCCTGCACTGAATATCGAACCTGCTTCGCACCGTACCGGTATCTCACACAGAGCAGATTGTTGATTTCACCTCATTGCACATTTCACTATCTTGAAAGGAGACTCAAGTCGAAGACACAACACAGTTTACAAGCATCTTATCAGCCGAATCAGGTGTGTTAGAGCAAGAAAATCACCAGGACAGGGGGTGTGAAGCTGGAGATGAAGTATACAATTAAACCTTGTGTCATTGAAGGTAAATGTCTTTCCTGGTAGGGAAGAAACAAGGGTCATCCAGGAATGATTGAAGCACAGACACTTAAAGAGAAAAGTTATTACATTATCAGGATTTATCATGTCACCTCATCAGGAGCCTTAAGGGTAGTGAAATCACTGCAATCTAAACTGATGAACATGATTAAGAGCTATATTGAGGACAGTTGATGATCTCAGTAGCAGATGTCAGCTCTTGTGTTGTTTGTGTTCTCACCTCCTCTTACGCAGTATTAACTCATAGGCCAATTATCAAGCCTGTCATCATCTGAGTCAGAAATGTGTGAAAAAATATTGTTCATCTGAGATGGAAAAGTTGGTTTCTGGATTAAAGTGGGTGTTATAAAGTAATGGTAATGTATTTTTTTAACAAATCATGATCTGGCAAGCATGTTCCAGTCTCTGCATGATTATGTGTTTGGCTGGACTGTTTCATGACTTATCTTAACCAAAGTTAATAAAAAAAAACTTGTTGCATTTTGCTTAGACTAATTGCTTTTAAAGGATTTGCTTAAAATGTTCTACTTGGCATGAAACGTCCAGCTGACCCAAGTTTTTTTTTTGTGTGTGTGTGTTTGTGTATGCTTGTGTGTGTGTGTTTGTGTGTGATGCAGATGTTGCAGGTGAAGGAAGTCAGAGTGGTGCTCAGTTCCAGGGTCGGCCGTCTGAGGTTTGGTCTCAGTGGCAAAGTCAGCATCACGGCCAGCAGAGCGGAGAGCAACACACACACACTCAGCCCAGCCAGTCTGAGGTGTTTCAGGTATTCTGGCTCTTTATCACACATACAAATGCACACACATACACTGTACATATCAATGCTAAAATGTTTCATGTTACACTGGACCTACAGGCAAGTCCAGTACCAGTCAAATGTTTGGACACACCGTGGTGCCTCTGAGTGGTGCAGTGGTAAAGCGCTCGCCCTATCATCCGGAGATCGTTGGTTCGAACCCCGGGTGATGCTGTTTTCCTCTCACAGCCGGAGGCACGGAGAGAGCTGATTGGTCGAGCTCTCTCCAGGGGGGAGGGATGAGAGGTACTTGCGCTCTCACATTAATCATGGATCTACAGCCAATCAGGGGCGTCTGTGAGCTCGCGCATGCGGAAGGAGCGGCTAGCGCTTTCCTCCAAGTGTGTTAGTCCGCCCCTAACGGTGCGTGAGCAAGCATTTCGAAAAGATGCGGTCGGCTGACATCAGGCAGGAGGAAACACGTGATAGTCTTCGCCCTGAGTGGTAGTGGTAGCCTTAATGTGGGAACCCCCCTAGCGACGGGGAGGAATTGGCTACGACTAATATTGGGGAGAAAAAAAATATGAAATAAAAACGTTTGGACACATCATCTAATTCAATGGTCTTGTGTTCATTGTTTTAAACATTATATATCAATACTGAAGACATGCTAATGGTGATAAAACACATGGAATATTGTTGTCAAAAAACATATTAAACAACCCAGAATATGCTTTTTATTCTTCAAAGTATCCTCCTTTTGCTTTGATGACAGCTTTGCATTCTCTCAGTTGGTGACTTATGAGGTAGTCACCTGGAATGATTTTCCAACAATCTTGAAGGAGTTCCCAGAGGTGCTGAGTACTTGTTGACTGCTTTTCCTTCACTCTCTGGTCCAATTCATCCCAAACCATCTTAGTTTAATTTAGTTTGGGTGTTTGTGATGGCCAGGTCATCGGATGCAGCAGTCAGTCCATCACTCTCCTTAATGGACAAATAGCTCTTACATGTCCTAAAGGTGTGTTGGGGGGAATTGTCCTGTTGGAAAATAAATGATGGTCCCACTAAGTGCAACCCATATGGGATGGCATGTCACTGCAAAATGCTGTGGTAGCCATGCTGGTTAAGTGTGGCCTCAATTTCGACTAAATCATCAACACTGTCATCAGCAAAGCACCCCCACATGAGTACACCTCCACTTTCATGCTTCACAAAGGGAACCCCTTATTCAGGCACTGCCTTTTCACCCTCTCTATGTTTAACGAATACATGGCGGTTAGAACCAAAAATCTCACATTTGGACTCATCAGACATCAGATTTTTTACAGATCTGAAGTCCTTGTGTTTCTTGGCCCAAGCAGGTTTCTTCTACTTGTTGTTTTTCCGAAGTAATAGTTTCTTTGAAATGTGTGTGATGGTATAGACCTGCAATTTGCACAATATGTAGTTGGATGCTATAAGCTTTGCTTGCGTCTTAGGTAAATTAACCTTGCAGCTCCAGTCAAAATCCAAATGAGCAAACATTGGGCACTAAACATGTTTTGTCTTATTGACAACCAATTTGGATTAAGCCCTAAATTGTGTGTTATTTTATTTTATTATTATAATTTTTATTATTATTATTATCTTTATTTTTAGGACATGTTGCCTATGACTGGAGACCCCACGCAAGGAACAGCCAACTACAACATTGAAGATTTCGCTGATTTGGGAATGTTCCCTCCATTTTCTGAGTAACAACAGACTAAGTTGGTTTCTGTGTCGTTTTTATTTTCTGTAGTTTTCATGATTATCCACATTGTGATCAAGAATACAGCTGGTACCAACACTCTCGTATACACTGATGGAAAGGAAAAAGAAAGTTAATACTTGGTTTTACTGCCACACTGCATCTCAGATTGTGTGCTTCCTGTAAAAGTACACAAAGACAATGCCATGATTCTTTTTTAATAATTCTATGAGCCATCTGTCTTGTGACTGATTAACTGATATGCACTAGACATGTGCTGATATAGTCTTGACGTAAATGCAGTTAACATTCATAAATAAATATAAGAATTGCAAATCCATAATCTTAAGTGTAATTAGAACGTCCAGATTACACCCACAGGGTTTATAGTGCTCAGGTTGCGATTACAAATCTCAGTTACATACTTTACTTTTTTCAAGTTTTTGAGTCAGTAGCCATGTTTTTTTAGTTGGGGTAGAGCTAAGTGGGTGCTGCAAACAGCTAAGGGTTGGGGTTATTAGCTCTTAGCTTGTTTTGTGTAATATTTGATAATGTGGAGAAGGGTTCGCCTTCTTCATGATAACTTGCCAACCCATTCAGGCCACGAAACTGTGAAACATGCAGACGACTTGTGGAACGTAATTCTGCCTCAACTCCCCTACCCCGACCTCGCACCCAGTGACTGCTTCCTCTTCCATCACTTGAAGCAACCATTTCATGGAAGTCGTCTTAAAGACGATGAGGTGAGAATCTCTTTCTCAATAGACAAAAAGAAGATTTATTCAAAGCTCTTCCATCGTTTGGAGAAGTGTGTCGCCTTGGATGGAAGAGAAGGACTAAACTCACGACCAATATTTATTTTAATTTTTCTTAACAATAATATCAATTTTATGATTGCCCCTCATGTGTGTGTGTGTGTGTGTATATATATATATATATATATATATATATATATATATATATATATATATATATATATAAAAAACACATGTTTGTATGTACAGTATACGATACAGTTTTTAATGTTGTAATATTGTGTTTTGGGAGGAAAATCATGATATGGAGGACAAGGGAGCCTTAAATTCATAATTCTGACACAGAAAAAAAAAGGCTACACTTGCACTAATCATGCAAGAAGAGTGTTGTTATTAAAGCAGACCAATGACAGTTTAGTTAACAGATTAGGAAACAAAACAAACCGAAAAACTGTAAGTATTAACGTTTTAATCAGACATGCTTGTTAATTATTGAGAAAAGATGACATATGTTTCAGTCAGGCATGAGGACTAACTGAACCTGACATCAGTGTGAGGAATTCAGTGTTTTGTGGTGCTGCATATAACCAAATGCACCATGTTATTTACAGTAGCACGTCCTTGGTTAATATAGTGGCCGTAAAACAATGAATGTGTGTCCATCCACTTGCTGCAAGTTGGTTTTTCACTAAAGAGCTTTAGATACAGTGTTCACTTTGAAATGATGAGGCTTGCAGTGGGGAAGAGCAGGTTTTGATTAACTTTAGAAAAGCACATTTGTATAACTCTAAAGTACTTTTTGTTGTTCACTATTTCACAAAAAGAGAATCATCTAACCAATCATAGATAAGACTAAATTTTTGTAACCAGTCATAATTCAGAAGGAGGAATGTGTTGGAAAATATGGAAAGCCTAATCGAACCTCAAAATGTTTTTAGGGTTTAGTATTTACCAAGCAAACCTGTCTGTGGGTTGATCAATCTAAAGCTAGCTTTGTATACTGTATACACAGCATAGCTTTTGTTTATTTCATGACATTGAATGGGAAGGAACTCCTAGTTAATAGGACAGTCCCAAATCTATGAGTAGGATCAAAGTTTCAAGTTGAGAGGTTCTTTTCTTTGGCTTTTCCTGGTTGGAGTTTGGGAAGAAGTTGCATGCGCTTGATGAAGCCAGCATAATTTTAATGTGCCTAGCATTGTCTCTAGAGTTTCCCTCACTTAGTCAGCTTTTGGTTCAGCAATGAATTCCACATGCTGAGTTTTATTTTGCAGATGTTTTATCAGGTTACATGTATTGTAGGAAGAAGCTGTGATAACTCCTTGATGCTTTTCCAGAGCACAGTTTGCAGTCTGGTCTGCTTTGATTGGCGTCATTAATCATGAAATACGTCCTTATATTTTTTTATTTCATATCACAAATCTCATATGGTAGGTTTACGTCACATGCTATCACATAGTAACTTATTTTTTTTAAACTGAGTAAATGAGTCTGTTATCGGTATCACTCAGTACGTTTACATGCACAGTTAAGTCGAGCTATGGTTCTCGCTCAGCCTGGTCATTTACTTGGACTACTGTCCTTGTCCCGCTATACATAGGAATCGATTTATTGACTGAAGTATGTCAAGCTCTGCTTGTTTGTATTCATGGTTGACCTATTACGCCACAGACCAAAACAATCAATAAGTTAGCTAGCAGCAAACTGGTAGCATTTTGAACTGTGAAAACATTCAATTCAATCCAATTCAATTTTATTTATATAGCGCTTTTAACAATAGTCATTGTCTCAAAGCAGCTTCACAAAAAATGAAAGATTTTGTTAGAAAGGAAAATATTTGGAAGTGTGTATATATGAGAAAAATGCATTTAGGTAATAATGAGATGAATAAATGATGAATGAAATGTCTCTGATGAGCAAGCCAAGGGGGACGGCGACGGTGGCAAGGAAAAACTCCCTGAGATGGCATTAGGAAGAAACCTTGAGAGGAACCAGACTCAACAGGGAACCCATCCTCATCTGGGTGATAACAGATAGAAATGATAACGTCATGTGTGTTGTGCAGGTGAAAGTTCAATATGACAGAAATTATTAAAATTGACATGAAGTCCAGTTCAGCATAGGGACGAGTCAGTAGGTGCAGAGGGCAGATGAGGTCTGGATCACTGGAAGCACAGGAGCAGCATGTGTAGCTCGAAACCGTCATAAAGCTGAATTCAGCTGGAGCTGCTCCTTCTCTGGATGTCTCATGAACCTCGCAGGGTCAGCCTTTGTCTACTGGAGCTGGCACAATCTCCCGGCATTGGTAGAAGGATACAAAACAGATGGGGGGAGAATTAGCGTAGTTGCCATTCAGTATAGGTGTACTAGAGAATGAGGTTATGGGATGACATGGACAACTTTAGAGCCCTGTACAATTTGTACATGCTGTACGCCTTACATTTTGTACAAATGAGATGCACTCTAACCCATGTGGTATGGTCTTATCGGAATGGAGACGACACCACCATATTTTTTAGCGACTTCTCCCACTGTTACGCATTTTATTCTACTTCCAGGTCATAGCCCTGAGCAGGAACTGTGAAGCAGGAGGGCCTTCCAACTGCGGTATCTGGGTGTTCTGGTCCGGTTTTGAGAAAATATATTTACATTTATTTTAAATGTCTGGCTTTAGACAGACTAACACAATTAGCCAGACTAACATATCATCATTTAAAAATGTACTGTTAATGGCTCCCTAAGTCCAGTGCTGTCAAATGGACCTATTTGGTGAATATAAAGAAAGACATTCAAAGCTACCACCAAACCTGGGCACAATAATGAACCTTAAAGGAGGATGTACTTTCGCTGGCTTCTAGACAGGACAGTATTTATCTCTGTAGTGCAAACACTGCCAAAAACAACCTTCTCCCAAGTGAAACACAGTCTTCCTAACAACAGTGAAGATTATCCGTCAATTATCGGCACATGCCTAGCATACGTATTTAAACACTCCTCAAGACAGAAGGCTTAATGCCATGACCAAGTCAGTATGAGTCTCTGCTGTACGATAAGTATTTTCAGTGTTTCCTGTGATGAATTCTACACTGCACCAGCATTATGCTTAGTGTGGCATATATATATATATATATATATATATATATAGTCTATATGTAGTGATGTCCATAATATAGATGATCTAATAATAGTCGTAGATAGTTATGTAAACAAAGTGTTCCATTTCAAGCGTCAAATTTGATGCATTTTTTTTTTTAAGTCGTTAAACATACAAGTGCTCTTCATCAGCAGCCTCAGTGCGGGAAATCAGCATCGCGTGTACAGCGTGTATATCATAGTCTTCGTGGCTGCAGCGATTCTTTGTGACCTTTACTTTTTAAACTAACAGATATTTTATGGTTTCAATCTTTTACACAAAGAGTGTAACACAACTGAATGAAGGACTGATGGGGGAAAAAAACCTTTTTGCTAAAAGAAAATGGGTGTTTTTATGTAAATACTGTGATTTTTACGTCTGTTCACATACACAGCTCCATGCGTGCTCGTGTAGGTGTAATATCATTATGTGCAATGTTCGTGCGTATTTAATTCTTGGTATTTAGTTAGCCTGGTTATTGTACAATGAGTTTTAGACTTGTATAAACAGTGTAAATGTGTTCTGTTCATTTTGTGAAAACAAATTGTGCTTGTGACAATAAATTCTCATTCAATATGTGGATTTCAATAACAGGCTCAAGTGTGTTGTGTTGACTGATTTATTTATTTCGGTTTGTTGCTTTTATGCTAGAGTTATACACTTTTGTAATAGATCTTATGTTTCTGCACAAACAATGACATGCATTTTTGAGGCACTTTTATCCAGAGAAATTAACAAATCCAGGCAAAATGCCCCTGAAATCAAAATATACACATGGACAGAAGAATGGTAAAAGAAAAAAATTCAAAATTTATTCCAAAATTTATGAAAACGCGAAATATAATTCATAATTGTGTTTGCCTTGTTGCATTAAGGACACAGGTAAGGTAAGATTACTAGCACGCTCAATAGAGCATCACTTTATGGTGGATTACCTAATTCACATCTTCTTACATGTGCATGAGATTTACCATGTGATTACGTCCAGATGACTTGTCTTGGTATCAGAAGTAAGGAAGACATTCTAATCTGTGTATTTTGGCTTCACACTATCATGTACCGTTTAGACAATACCCACAGAGAGAGGGTCATCAGAATGCTTTAACATGGTGCACCACAAGCAGATATCGCCAGATGGTTTGAAGTTGTCCCCCTTGTTCTTTAAGACGTAAGGCAATTAACAGTGGGACCATGTGTTCGGAATCTGTTCCATAGTCTGGAAATGGTATTCCCTGTCAACTCCAACCCAACTCGAGACGTCTTCTTGTGTTCCACCAAGTTAAGGCATTCCAATGGCTCTGCTAGCATTGTCTACTGCTAATGCTGCTGGTATTCCAGGGTTACCCAGGATAAGTCATCTAAGTATTTTAGGACTTTTGACTGCAGCTGTATCTGCTGGATGTTCAAGGAGGCCGTATTTACATTTAGACATTTGGCAGACGCTCTTATCCAGAGCGACTTAAAAAAAATTTAAGTGGCAACTTGGTGGTTGTGGGATTTGAACCTGGGATCCTCCGAACCGTAATCCAATGCCTTAACCACTGAGCTATACCTATTTTATAAGAAATGTATTTGTGCACCATTTCTTTTGTCCATGACCTTTCAGCTCATTTTCCACCTTAATGTCCCTTCATGTTATGGACACGAAATCTAAAAAAAAAATAATAATAATAATTGTTGAAGGTATTCACATTTAAAAATTCTAAAAGGTAAGGACATGCAGATAAGGTTAATTGCCGTTCCCAAACTGCCCGTAGTGTGTGTACGTGTGTGTGCCCTGCGATGGATTGGCATCCCATCCAGGGAGTACCCAAGGATAGGTTTCAGTCCATGTATACAGGATAAAGCGATGTAAACGATGAGTGAGTGAGAGAGTGAGGTCTTCTGGGAAAACAAATAAAAAATTTTCATGACCCATTACTGTACTAGCCCTGTGTTTGTCAAATTAAATGTTCCCTGGAACTTGTATGTCCTGGCCCAGTAGCAACTCATCGGCACACATCATTCTTCAGTGTGTTTTGTATGAACTCCAGCCATATATTTTCCAGCAATGGAGGGTTATAAAAGAGAATACCGTGCAGGAAGACTAACAACAACATCAAAAAAATAACATTAATAATTTCTTTCACTGTCATTTTATGAGCCAACCAGTGGTTCTTCTGCCATCCCTGGATTTGAACTCACAGCTTTTTGGTCTCTCCTGACGAGGGCAAAGCTCCAAAAGAACAACATCCAGATGTTAATTTCTAGGTGATTAATACAGTATATTAGCCATGCACTACAGCCTACTACTGTACATAGACCGCCTTTATCAAGCAATAAACACAATAAAATTATTGAAATTTGCTTAAGAACTGTCCAACACATTATTGAAACCTGGAAGAATAGTACTGAATATGTGGTCAGAAAAATATGATTAGAGATCACTTAAATGCATGGTGAACTTGCATGGCTATGCTATGTTTTGTAGTGCAAGTACAATTATTTCCACATGTACTGCAGTATTCAGTCAGCCAACAATTGTGCAAGTTCTCCCACTTTAAAAGATGAGAGAGGCCTGTAATTTTCATCATAGGTATACCTCAACTATGAGAGACAAAATAAATAAATAAAAATCACATTGTAGGATTTTTAATTCATTCATTTTTAAATTCCTCAATAAAATAAGTATGTGGTCACCTACAAACAAGCAAGATTTCTGGCTCTCACAGACCTGTAACTTCCTCTTTAAGAGGCTCCTCTGTCCTCCACTCGTTCTCTGTATTAATGGCATCTGTTTGAACGCATTATCAGTATAAAAGACACTTGTCGCACTCCAAACTCCACTATGGCCAAGACCAAAGAGCTGTCAAAGGACACCAGAAACAAAATGGTAGACCTGCACCAGGCTGGGAAGACTGAATCTGCAATCGCTAAGCAGCTTGGTGTGATGAAATCTACTGTGGGAGCAATTGTTAGAAAACGGAAGACATACAAGACCACTGATAATCTCCCTCCATCTGGGGCTCCATGCAAGATCTCACCCCGTGGGGTCAAAATGGTCACAAGAACTGTGAGCAAAAATCCCAGAACCACATGGGGGGGACCTAGTGAACGACCTGCAGAGAGCTGGGACCAAAGTAACAAAGCCTAGCGTCAGTAACACACTGCGTCACCAGGGACTCAAATCCTGCAGTGCCAGATTTGTGCCAGTGTCCCCCTGCTTAAGCCAGGACAGGAGCATTCTCCAGATCTCAACCCCATAGAAACGTCTGTGTTGCCCAGCGACAGCCCCAAAACATCACTGCTCTAGAGGAGATCTGCATGGAGGAATGGGCCAAAATACCAGCAACAGTGTCTGACAACCTTGTGAAGTCTTACAGAAAACATTTGACCTCTGTCATTGCCAACAAAGGGTATATAACAAAGTATTAAGATGAAATTTTGTTATTGACCAAATACTTACAGTGGTGTGAAAAACTATTTGCCCCCTTCCTGATTTCTTATTCTTTTGCATGTTTGACACACTTAAATGTTTCTGCTCATCAAAAACTGTTAACTATTAGTCAAAGATAACATAATTGAACACAAAATGCAGTTTTTAAATGAATGCAGTTATTAAGGGAGAAAAAAAACTCCAAATCTATATGGCCCTATGTGAAAAAGTGATTGCCCCCCTTGTTAAAAAATAACTTAACTGTGGTTTATCACACCTGAGTTCAATTTCTGTAGTCACCCCCAGGCCTGATTACTGCCACACCTGTTTCAATCAAGAAATCACTTAAATAGGAGCTACCTGACACAGAGAAGTAGACCATAAGCACCTCAAAAGCTAGACATCATGCCAAGATCCAAAGAAATTCAGGAACAAATGAGAACAAAAGTAATTGAGATCTATCAGTCTGGTAAAGGTTATAAAGCCATTTCTAAAGCTTTGGGACTCCAGCGAACCACAGTGAGAGCCATTATCCACAAATGGCAAAAACATGGAACAGTGGTGAACCTTCCCAGGAGTGGCCGACCGACCAAAATTACCCCAAGTGCGCAGAGACAACTCATCCGAGAGGCCACAAAAGACAACAGGACAACATCTAAAGAACTGCAGGCCTCACTTGCCTCAATTAAGGTCAGTGTTCAGGACTCCACCATAAGAAAGAGACTGGGCAAAAACGGCCTGCATGGCAGATTTCCAAGGCACAAACCACTTTTAAGCAAAAAGAACATTAAGGCTCGTCTCAATTTTGCTAAAAAACATCTCAATGATTGCCAAGACTTTTGGGAAAATACCTTGTGGACCGACGAGACAAAAGTTGAACTTTTTGGAAGGTGCGTGTCCCGTTACATCTGGCGTAAAAGTAACACAGCATTTCAGAAAAAGAACATCATACCAACAGTAAAATATGGTGGTGGTAGTGTGATGGTCTTTGGTTGTTTTGCTGCTTCAGGACCTGGAAGGCTTGCTGTGATAGATGGAACCATGAATTCTACTGTCTACCAAAAAATCCTGAAGGAGAATGTCCTGCCATCTGTTTGTCAACTCAAGCTGAAGCGATCTTGGGTGCTGCAGCAGGACAATGACCCAAAACACACCAGCAAATCCACCTCTGAATGGCTGAAGAAAAACAAAATGAAGACTTTGGAGTGGCCTAGTCAAAGTCCTGACCTGAATCCTATTGAGATGTTGTGGCATGACCTTAAAAAGGCGGTTCATGCTAGAAAACCCTCAAATAAAGCTGAATTACAACAATTCTGCAAAGATGAGTGGGCCATAATTCCTCCAGAGCGCTGTAAAAGACTCGTTGCAAGTTATCGCAAACGCTTGATTGCAGTTATTGCTGCTAAGAGTGGCCCAACCAGTTATTAGGTTCAGGGGGCAATTACTTTTTCACACAGGGCCATGTCGGTTTGGATTTTTTTTTCTCCCTAAATAATAAAACCCCACATTTAAAAACTGCATTTTGTGTTTACTTGTGTTATCTTTGACTAATAGTTAAATGTGTTTGATGATCAGAAACATTTTGTGTGACAAACATGCAAAAGTATAAGAAATCAGGAGGGGGGCAAATAGTTTTTCACACCACTGTATTTTCCACCATAATTTGCAAACAAATTCTTTTAAAATCCTACAATGTGGTTTTCTGGATTTGTTTTTCTTATTTTGTCTCTAATAGTTGAGGTATCCCTATGATGAAAATTACAGGCCTCTCTCATCTTTTTAAGTGGGAGAACTTGCACAATTGGTGGCTGACAATATATTTTTTTGCCCCACTGTATCTGATGACAGGAATGGGACTAAACAGCTAAGTGGTCATAAGAAAATCACTTGTAAAAATGTCATGTGCTCTGATGAGTTCAGACTGAGCCTATTCCAGAGAAATGGGAAGCGATGCATAGTGGCCACTGTATAAGCCTCTGCAGGGCAGTGTTACGATCTGGGCTTGCTCAGTTAGTCAGGCCGAGGCTCAGCAATGCTACAGTATGTGGCAATAAAATGAGTCAGCTGATGACCTAAATCTACTGAATGACCAAATTATCACATCAAAGGATGTATTCTTCCCTGATGGCAAGGGTATATTCTAACTCACAAATATTCAAAAGATTCGTTTTCGGCCAAAACATCATGCACTATACTTAAAGCTGAAGATATTGAACAAAATATTCTAGTGTTTCTCTTTTTCTTTTTTTTTACAGACAGACTACATAGCAAATGTACGTTTCAAATGGCATTGTTTTGCATAGCAATTGGACTGTAATGATTATAAAAGCAAGGTCAACAAAATCATCAATACAACTCCAAATTTGGCCACCAGCTGCTAAGATGAAAAACCAAATTACCCAGTTGGGATCATGTATATTTCCTTTTCTGTTTCAATTATCTATTATTCAATTAGCTACACTGGGAGAATACAGATATCATGGTGACAACTGATGACCTACAGGAGGAGAAAAAGATAAAAAATGTTTAAATATATCTCTTATCACTTAAATGTTATGCATATTTAGTGGAACTGATATTTTATTTCTTATGTATATTAATGCTATGGTGGTAGATTTTACCATAAATAATTCAATGATGTGTTTTGATCACTGCCACACGCTCGAAAGCATCCAAGCAAAATGAACGAGCAGTAATGAATTCCACACTACACTCGTGTCTCATGCTAGCAGGCATGATGTGGGGAGACATGAATAATTTGGTGGGAATTGAAAACCAATAAACTGGGAGAAATTTTCATTTCCTTTGCTAAGTAATCATTAGCAAGGTTGCAGAGACTCTCAAGAAACCCAGTTGCAATGTATTCACACTCTCATTCACAACTGGGAGCGATTTACATATAATTCGCATATAAGCATGTTCTGAAAGATGAGGAAATTGAAGAATCTGGAGTTCAGAAACAAATCCAGGGCCATGGAGGCACCAGATCTACTTGCTGAATCCTTAAAACTCAAGCAGCACAGATATATGCCGGCAACACAGCATACGTCAATGATAATTTAAATAATAAGAATAAATAAATAAATATCCAAAAAAATGTATACAATACGCACTTCAGGAAACAAAAAAACTTGTGGTGGTGTAGTAGTTAGCACTGTCGCCTGCACCTCCAGAGTCCGGGTTCAATTCCCGTCTCTGTGTACATGGAGTTTGCATGTTCTCCCCACTCTTGGTGGGTTTCCTCCGGGTACTCCAGTCTCCTCCCACAGTCCAAAGACATGCAGATTAGGCTAATTGGTGTTCCCAAATTCCCAGTAGTGTGTGTGCCCTGCGATGGATTGGCACCCTGTCCAGGGTGCACCCCGCCTTGTGCCTCCTGGGATAGGCACCAGGTTCCTCCGCGACTCTGAGTACAGGATAAAGCGGTATAGACAATGAGTGAGAGTGAGTAATATAATACACAGCATACTATTTTTCACAGTTGAACACACTCTCCTTTAACATCCCCCACAAGTAGGCATCAGGTGGTGTAAGATTGGGGACTGCGGTGGGTACGGGAAGGGATTGCTCTGACACCTTTTTCAAACTCACAACCATCACGACCACTTCCGTATGAGTGGAAATAATACCCAACTATGAATACCTTTCCTGAGCCTCTTAAAAAAAACAGCAAAACAAAAAATGGCTGAATGTTTTAAGACCTACAAGATGCCATTTTTGTAAAAGTCTCAGCACTGCTATACCTTTCTAAAAAAAAAAATATGAGTTGCTTTTTTGGTTCACTAGTCTCAAAAGGAACGGAACACGCCTGGATTGTCATATCCTGACGGAAGCAGGATGTATTTTAGCATTGTCACACCGGTCAGGACATTTAGTCAAAAGGATGTAAGAATGTTCATGAGAACACTGAAACACATCCAAGATCCCCCATCCTGCTTCCTTTGATCAGCTCTGTGGGCCAGAAGTAGATATTGTTTAGATCTTTCCACTGAGGTTTTTTCAGCTTGCCATGGAAAACTTCCTTGCAGTCTGTGGTATGGTACAGATGATCTTAAAGATGGTTAAACAATGTATGGCTTTTGATTTTGGTCATTCTTTGAAGCCTGTGTTTGACCATGTACAGATAGTTCAACGTCATGCAAAAAAACTCAGTTTGTGCTGGTTCTGGAAAGAGTCCTGGAACTGTGGTTTGAACACAGTTCAGCAGACTTAATGACCTAAGTCCAAAAGTTCCATCATTACTTAAAGCTAAAATTATTCGTACTCAAACATGGGCAAACTATGTTTTTAAATAATAATTTTTTATGGTAGTATATTTTTCTGGGTGCACCATACTCAAATAACTCATGTAGTTCATCCCTCTCCGATTTTTGTTTATTACAAGTGTATGGAGACATTTATACCTTGACACTGACTTAACACCCACCTCCCCAAAAAAGGAAGGAACATGCAGAATAAATAGGTACTTAGTACTTTTGCATGGAGTTTGCATCTTCTTCCCGTGCTTGGTGGGTTTCCTCCCACAGTCCAAAGACCTGCAGATTAGGCTAATTGGTGTTCCCAAATTGCCCGTAGTGTGTGAATGAGTGTGTGAGTGAGTGTGTCTGTGATGGCTTGGCACCCTGTCCAGGGTGTACCCCACCATGTGTCCTAAGACTCCTAGAATAGGCTCCAGGTCCCCCGCGACCCTGGATACAGTCTACAGCGGTATAGACGATTAGTGAATGAGTGATAGCATAGCAAGGCCTGTTTGCTAGTCTTGGGTTCTTTGCATGCGGAGCCATATGTGTGGTGGACTGTGGTGCACTGCTGCTTCTGGTCATCTTTTTTTCTGTTATTTGTGCTACATTTGATCTTCTTATGTGATTGGACCAGACAGGCTGAACGTTGATCCAAAGGGTGGCATGGATGAGCATTGGTTGACCAAGATCCTGTCACCAGTTTATGTTGTTCACTTCACACGTCAGTGGTTATAATGTTATGGTACATCTGTTTCTATTGCCAAATATATTGTTGCATGAATAGTTCTGTTTGTTTTGAGAGTATTTTATTCCATTCTTTGTGCCTATTGTGCCTGGGACAAGAAGAAAACGCATTGTTTCTAGTCTCGTCAATTCTTAAAGGGAACCTGGTTTGTAATTTCTGTATAAATAAAGTTATATCAGTTCTGTTTTTCCCTTCTCCTTGCCCTGGTTGATGTGCTCACCTGAGAAGACTTCTTATTACTGCATTTTCATGACCCGCCAAGAAATTTCCTCCATGTATTTCATCGTACTGTATTGCCGGGTGGCATGCCACGGCTCGCTCCCAGTATTAACCGGAGGTCGGCAGAATCTTTGCCGCATGCCTTCCCTTAATTTCATAAGAGAGTTCATTTTGGATTGCGTTCACATTCCAGCGTGGGGTGATGGTGTCTTGGATCGAGCTCCTTGAATTTGTGCTTGACATTTGCCAAGTGCTTCTGCAACGCTGCTGAAGGACTGTTCTTGAAGGTGGAGAGTTAGAATGACACTCTGGAGCTGCTTGCCATTCTGCTGCTGTTGCATTCATTTCTTTCACGTCATGTTTGATTTCCAGTATTTCTGCTTTTACTCAATAAACATCCCAACCCCCGCATTATACATGTATTTATGTCTAACAATTCAAGCTAAACAATATAAATGGTGTGGTATAAAGGGGGGGGGCGCGCAGTGGAGCTGAGGTTTCTGATTTAGAGGGTATGAGGAGGGCAGTGATGTCTGCACTCTCCTTTGACAGCGCTTCAGTCGTGCCCACTTCATGCATTTTTGCCAAGGCCGTTTCTAAACAAATCAAATTGCGATGGCAGGCTGTCATCAAGTTCTCGGGTGGTGTGAACAAGCCATAATCATTTTTTGTTCCTGAATGTTTTGTTTTGGCAAGATAGGACATTCAGAGGACAAAGTATAGAGAAACAACTTTTCCATCTACCAACATCGTCAGGCATTCAGTGATCACTTGTACAAGTTTTAAGTTGGAAACAAATTGGAATATTATGAAAACAGTTGCTTCTTTTAGAACTTTACAAGTTAGACAAATGCTTAAATGATTCTATGAACTTTAATGCAACTAAAATGCTTTTAAAAATGCTTGTTTAAAACACTCTTTAAAAGTTTCCTCGATCTGCATTTGAAAAATTTTGCTAAAAGTATATTGATGTAATAAAGTAAAGGGTATTAATAACTAATAGAAAATATTTTGTGCATGGTTTCCTTGAATCAGCAGGGTGCTAAAAAGCATTAATAACAAAATATTATCGCAAAATACTGTTATTCATAATTGTTATGGATTTTTTATACTATTTACTATTTTGTATGATTTTGTAAAATGCTATAAATCCATCTCTCACAGTTTTCCAAATTAATAAATTATACTTGTCGTAATGTAATTGTGGAATACAATGTTAATAATATGTTAATTAAATTAATAATTAATAATAATAATTAATAATTTCTACTATAAATAAATAAATTGAGGTGTTAAAATTTAATGCTTTGTTTTAGAAAACTTTGGGTGTCTAAGGAAAATAATTAGCCAGCATGGGTACATATCGGAAATTGGCCTTTATTGCGATTTTTGCAATCAAATCCCTTCATATGATATAATAACCTAAGGTTATATATATGTTTTACAGTATATAAAGAAATAAATATGTTAAGGCGTAAGTGAGTGTATGTGTTTGTGCCCTGTGATGGAATGGCACCCTCATGCCCCAAGCCTCCAGGGATCGGCTCCAGGCCCCCCGCGACCCTGATTACAGGATAAAGCCTTATAGACGGTGAGTGAGAATATTGATGGGCAAGGAGCACCAAAATAGAAATATATATATTATTTTGGCATTTGCAAAAGTAAAAGAAATATGCATGTATGGTCAAGCACTAACTTTGGTATTAATTCATTCATTTATCTTTATTCGCAGTATGTTTTGTCTGGGCTGTGATGGATTTTTGGACTATCTTGGAAAGCGAAGCAGGAATACACCCTGCATGGGTCACCAGTCAATCACGAGACACAATCTGCAGTAGCAGCAATGCATAAGGGCTTTTTCAAAGTAGCCAACTGACCTACTGACATTTATTTATTTATAAAAGCCAAGAACACAGAAAGATCCCATATGGGCACAGGGAGAACATGGGAAACACCAAACAGACAGTAACCCGAGTTCAGGATTGAACTTAGACCCTGGAGCTATGAGGTGCTACTGACTGACACACATGCTGTATGCTATTCTATGAGTTTGTGTTAATATGTATAATTGAACCTGAACAGAATATGAAATCTAGCATTATTGAGTTATAACAGTCATGGTTTGTTTGTCATGCACAGTCATGCTTCTTTAAGCTCACATTTGCCAGTTTTCTTTCCTCTGGGACTGATTATAGGCCAGGTTAATGGAGCAAGTTGTTAGAGCATCTGAGACCCCTTCTTCTGCAAATGTCGATTTCATATAGTCTACTGCAATCGCCAGAGTCTATAATATAATTTCATATACAAGGCGTTATATGAAATGAATGAAGAAAGTTTATTACAAAGTTTTTCACTGCAGCAATGATTTTGTCCTTACAGACTATAATAGTTATTATGTCATATTGCTCTTTTATGTATTGCAATGTGAGACATGGTGTGTAACATATTGTGCAATAAAGTCACAAGGGAAAAACGTTTTGGGACAAACAAAAGGTATATAGAGTATATTCATTAACCTGGGAGTGTACTGGGTGTTTGAAGACATTTACGTTGTTCAGTCATTCATCTCCTGTAACTACCGAAGGGTGAAATCGATATACACTGCTAATTTGTGTACATTTTGGGGAAAATCAGTATTCATTGGAAAACTAATTGCAGATGTGTACAAGAAATAACTGTAGGGGCAGCTGGAAGCGAGATTGGTCAGAATGCCTCCGGGAGCAGAAAGGAGTGCAAATAAATAAAACAGTTCCGTGCACTCTAGGGGTATAACTATAGACGCTGTTTGGTGACTCTTACTCCTACAATGCTGGTATAAATATTAGATTTTTTTTTTTTTTGGCCCCCATCCGCTAGCAATATTTGGGCCCAAAGAGAATGTACAAAAAGAGGACATAAACCTGGATAGAAAAAGAGGAAGAAGGAGGAGGAGGAGGAGGATGTTGATTGGAAACATTTTGGCGCTTATGGGTATGGTTAACTCAAGAAAGTAATTTTCCAGTCATTTTTTTCAACAAAGTATCAGTATTATTGACACCATAAAAGTGGAATCATATTGTATTTTCTGCATTGGCAAGATTTAAACTGATTGGGTTTTCTCAGGAACCTTATTGAGTTCGGCCACAAGAACCAGAATCAATGCATTTGCCAATTTGCCTACCAAAGAAAATACCATCAAGCCAAATAATGATAACCCGCTAGTTAAATTTAACCACACAAATTATAATGTGTATGTTAAGTAGCTTCAGTCATTGTTATTATCAATTTTTATCAAGCTTCAGCAATTCTTTACAAAACATTTGAAGACAATTCTGGCAGTACATTACAATATGGTGGTATTAACAGTTATTTCATCATTTGGTAAAACCAAAAAAAAAAAAGAACATTTAAACAGAATATCAGCAGTTGTGCTGTTGTGCTTGAATATCAGCACAGCTATGATGCAGCATCATATTAGTTAACTTCTTGGTTCCGAGGTTGAATCCCAAATAGCGTTAAATGGGAAGTTAGTGTGCTATAGGGTGCGAATTAGAATCCCTTGTTCCACACACCAAGTAGTGCCCTTAATATCTGGTTTGAGTGGAATATGGGATTCGGCTTTGCGTTAGAAGATACAGTAGTTGTGTAAAAATACACAAATGGTTCAGAAGCAATTTGGAACGACTGGGAAGCAATTACTAAGGAGGGTAAAGTGTTGGTTAAAATGACACAACATTATCAGATGTGTTTTCTTGGCCTGGATTAGAATGTGGTTTTTGGTAGGCGGTTGCTCTGCCCTCTTTCCAGTTCTGTAACAGTCATACAAAGAGTCTCCCAGTGTCCTTACCTGTGCGATTAAAAAACTGTGTGACAAGAGTTTTCACATCCAAGAAGGATAGAGAGTTGTTTTCAGCCAGAATCATTTAACACACACACACACACACTCTGGGTGCTGCGGGTGAACTCTCTCTCCGGTTTTCTCTCTGGCCTTCACTCTGTGCCAACACAAAAAACATCAACAAAGAGCCAGCCATGCGATGCTCGACACCACCCCGCTGCCACAGTTAGATGGAAAAAAATCTGACCTAACTTAAGATTTGGGGAAACAAAAAAAGACAGCGCCGACACATTTATTCGTTGCATCAACTATGAATTGGCAAGCATGACACAAGTCGATGGTGTATCAGACATTTATTGTGTTAAATGTGCTGAAAATGAATTTCCTGATGATCCTAATATAAATGGTCACTGCACAAGTGTGTACACCAACAGCAGCTCACCAGGATTAGCCTCATCTCCATGCTTTTTGTCAGTGGAAAATTGATAAAACTGTCTTGTTGTTTTTTTGACCTCGTATGTTGTGGCATTCGTCTGCCATCTGGCATTGTAAACCCGCAGACAGATTGCCAGACAAAGTGGAACCTGGCTTAGTTTTACATCAGGTATGATGTCACACACAATAGCTCTGTAGAGGAAAGCAGCACGGTTCTTTGCTGTACCATGTCACATAACATACGATAACATGCACAGACACTGGACATGAAAAAAGAATAGGTGCTTTGTTCCTGTTTTGTGTAAACAGCCCTGTTTTACTTTCTGCAGTTACAAATTTGTAATCATTCATGCATTCATTCATTAAAAAAATTCCCTTGCCTTTGTGATGTGATAATCTCTGCAATGTATCTGGAGCATATCCAAGCAATACACAGACACACAGACTGCAGCTCTTTTGCAAGTTTATATCACATATCTATGACCTTTTATTCTGCAACTGCGAGTTAATATGTCACAGTTGATTCTTGGAAATGGAAGAAATTACAGTTGTGACGGTGAAAATGTGCCACTAAATGTCTAAATAAACCAACTTATATAAACGTCTTAAATAAACGTCTTTTTCAGTTCACTGACTGGACCTCATAATGAAAAGCTCGACACGAAACTTTCAGAAGTATTTTCTTTCGGGCAACTGATGCACAGAAGTGTGTATACACAGAGACAGGCCAATCAGAATTCTGTGTCCAGAAAAGGCACAAATGGTTGAGACTAATTGAAACTAAACAAGAAATGAAGGCATCATTTCTGGATCTGTTCTTAAATGTGAAGTAAACCTTTCCATTAAACTTTTGGTCCCAGAATTCTAACAGTAACTAGGCCCACGGCTAGAAGACTACAAGCATGTTTGTTCATTTATTTGGTGTGAAATCTTAATCCAATCAACGTATACACGTATAACTGCTAAAAGGCTTGTATTATTATCTATAGCAGTTCTGCGATTTAATCTGCGAAAGGCAAAGCAAAAGAAGAGATAAGCCACGATGCAAATTACACCCTCCTTAAATGAATGCATTTGTCAAAGAGGCCACAGACTGTATGATGACAAAAAAAAATTTTTTCAACATCTTATGGAGCTATTGTGTGGGATATTCTATCACTAGTCACAAAAAGGTCTTTATCCACTTCACAGATTCGGCCCGTTTATAACTTGTAATTGAACACTTTTCATTTTGAGAACAAATTTCCATGCATGGTTTAGAGCTGTGCCCACTTTCACTTCTCTCAGCAGGGCCAAACCTCTCCAAGACATCCATAACCTTTAGGGTAAAATCTCTGAACTGCATACTCAAGCAAGGCATGCCTGGTGTTTAGTTTTGCACTGAAAAATTTAGCCTCATGTGTACTTAACAAGTAATGGAAATCATTCTCACCCAAATCCTTTTCTATAAATGAAGTATATGTATTGAATCACATCCGTAATGTCACACAGACCTTCTGATTTGCTTTGGTATGACTTATATTGATGGTATGACTTATATTAATGGTATGACTTATAAGAGTATAAATTTAGTACGACAAATCTCTATACATTTTTTGAGAAAGGAAACTTTTGGCTCAGTAAAATATAGTGTCTGTTGGCTCCCCTAGAGCTCCAAAGGTTTGATGATTGAACTGGAAGTTCAGAATGACAATAGTAAATTTTATATTTTATTGGTCACATACAAAACCAGACACTATATCATGTCCAGTTACAGTACATTAAATACATAAAACAATTTATTGTGTGGAAGTAGAAAAAGCTAATGTGTGTGTATATGCAGAGTTGGGTGTAACATGTTACAAAGTAACATGTTAGAGTACTTGAATTACTTTTTTGATGTAATGACTAATCTAACGCGTTAGATCCGCCATTTAAGTACTCAGTTATTTAGTTATTTTTTCAAAAACGTAATCCGTTATTTAGACAATTTATGTAATCCGTGAGCCTGACAGTAATTTTGTAACGTAATTAGTTACTTTAAAAACGTTCCCCAACATTGTATATTTGTGTGTGTGTGTGTGTACATACAGTATATATATATATATATATATATATATATATATATATATATATATATATATATATATATAGATATATAGATATATATATATAGATATACTGTATATATAAAAAATTATGCCTGTAATAGAGTGCCCAGCACAGTCTCCGGATCTGAAACCTATTGAGCTGTTGACCGTATGGTACAGAGGAAGACTCCATCTTGTGGGGTCCCAGAAAGAATGGGGGGTGAAATCGCATCAGATTATCTTGAAAAATTTACAGTTAGAATGTCTCCCAGGCTGTAACTGCTGCAAAAGTTTTTTTTTTTTTTTTTGATGAAAGCAAAGTTTGAAAAACACATTACTCATTTCCATCAAAATCATTATTTCTAACTCTGACAATGTCATCATGTCTTGTTCTTTTGCTATATTTTTTATTCAGACTAATTTCGTGTTTCCTTGTCAATAATAAATCAATAATATGTCTAAGTGATCCTAAAAATTATATAGATAGATAGATAGATAGATAGATAGATAGATAGATAGATAGATAGATAGATAGATAGAGCAATAAAATGGACTATATAAATATGAGCTATATCTGGAACAAAGTGCAGAAATTTGCTCACATATTTACAGCTTATATAAATTTATAATATAGATATTATAATATTATATAAACCAATCAGGCGAAACACATCTGCCACATATATCGAATAACATTGATTATCAATTATACACCGATAAACTGGTAACAGGATCATGGGCAAATATGGCTCATGGCTCATTTAAACCTGCAGGGACCGAAGTCTAGCCAGTCTTGTCTCATCCCACAAAAAAGCCAATGTTAAAAAGTTCATTTTGACTGATATAGAAAGGTATCAGTGAACTAAGTGCATCACAGCCTGCCAAAATTAGGGCATAAGATCAAGGTTGTTGATCTGGCCTCCAAAGTTTCCCAGATCTTAATCCCACCAAGCATCCATGCTGGACATACAGTACAAGTCTGATCCAACCCACAATCCACAGCACTCAAAGAACTGCCGCTAAGACCCTGGTGTCAGACACCGCATGACTAACTGCTTCTAGGTAATAGGTATGCACACTTTTTAAATATTTCTTATGATATTCAGATAAGTGTGATGTTGAGTTTTTTCATGATTTAGCATACTATGTTTGAAATAAAACGTTTACCTATGCTGTTCTCAAACTGAAATTTGCAACTCATCTGGGACTTATTTTTCAACTTCAGTTCCTTCATTCTGAGCACATTTGCCAAGAATGGACATGAGCAATATTCTACATTTATTTACAGTTATGCACTTTTGAAGACAAATGGCTGTGGTGCATTAGGGACTTATGCAAGGTGTTTTCCTTCTTCATACCCAGAGTTTTTAGCATAGGCTACATACATCTTTATGATGCCTTTTAATCTTATTCATTTATTCATCTGGGATAAGCTCTTGGTGATAATATTAGTATCTTGATGGATTTGGAGGTGGAAGACAGCAATGCACTCTGGACAGGGTGCCAATCCATCACAGTAATCTATCTTCTAAGTCCTTAATTTTGTCCAAATATGTCCAAATTTGAACACTCGTATGAATAAGTTGTGTTAGCCAATCCTTGGAGGTACTAACAAACAAAATCACTGTGAGGAAAACCCGCATGGACGTGGGTTGAGTATGGGCAACTTTGCACAGAGAGTAATCCAAATGCAAGGTTCAGACCCTGGAGCTATGATGTGACAGTGCTACCTGCTGCAACCATTATGCTCTCCATTGAACATTTGCCCAAATTAACTGCAAAGGCAGTTCACAATTACTGTTTATAGTTGATGTAATTTTTGCACAACAACTCTTAACTTACACCCCTTTTCAGATGTAGTAAAGCCATTTTCCATCACTTTAAATTATGTTTAAAAACCTATTTGCAGTCATTTATTGCAGCATTTGGAATCTTTATCCGAGCCAGTTAAATAGTGTTGCAGTGTAACATTAATATAATCTCCAGCGATGTGTCAGAGCTATAAATCAAATAAGTGGTTTGGAAAATTCCAAATGCAAAATAATAAAAATCTGTGATAGCTTATTTCAAAGAGCTTGCCAGTAATACATGTCCTCTTCCCAGCAGGTCTTCATCCTAACTTGCAAAACAAAGTCCCTTTGATACTTTTATGTGCCCTAGTTTTTTTTTTGGACAGTGCTATTTATCATTAACTGAGAAGATCAGCGCTGGACTTTCAGAAAGAATCTGGCCAAGTATAAGAAATCTCTTAAATCACACTGAAATGGATTTTTATTTTTTTCATCAAGAAACAGAACATGGATCAATTAAGTTCCACTAATAGTATTAGTCTTAGCATTGCAGTTCTGTTCTGACAATTAGTAGATCCAGGTTCTGTCTGGAAGGATGTGTTCATGTCTCAAGACCCTTTTGGGCCTCTACAGGAACCTCTTCTTGATGCACAGCACTCTTTCCTTTTTCATTAAACATGTATAAGTAAAAAGGCTGAGCTTGTATTTTAGGAAAAAGTTTAATGATGTTCAGTGGAGGGTTAAAAAAAACCCACAGGACGTTATGTAATACCTATAACTCTTTAAAAAAAAAAACTCCTTGTGGTTTTTGGAAAGGTTCCTGTAACATTGATTTCCCAGTGCTATTGGTTTATTTTTAATGTATGGATGTATTTTTTTAATCCAGTCTGGGTGTTCTTCTCTGATCTCGCTCATCGACGAGGCTTTTCTGCTCACAGAACTGTTACTTGCTGAATGAATGCACAAGAAGCTGTGATGAAAACCCTGTGAGGAGCTGTGACTTTAGGGACGTTAGCTGTGACACATCTGAAACACTGGCCTCGTTGAGCATCACTTGAAGCGAGGTCAGAGTTGTATGGGAGATGTGTATCTCTCAGTCGAGTGGTGCTCCGGAATGGTTTTGTGTAGTGTTCCCACAGACAGACGTGTCTCTTCCGCAAGTTATTGACAAATTATACATGGATTTTTAAGCATCAGGCGTTCCACTGGTTAAATGTTCACAGAAGTGACTGCAGTGGGCTGCTAGCCACATCAATCAGGATTGTCTTTCATGAACATACAGCCTTCTTTAAAACCTTTGCACTGTTCAAATGTTTTATTGCATCTAGGAGTCTCATCTACGTACTGTGCTTAAATGTCAATCAGTTTTAAGCCTTTATTCATGAAAATAAATAAATAAATAATAAATTCTGTTTTATGCTTCAGTTGTTTTATTTTTCACACCATCCTGTGTAATGTTTAGAAACTATTATAAGTAAAAAATCTAAAGAAATACTGTAATTCTCACATCAGTTGAACAGGGTCACCTTTTTCTCATTCTGATGTTTGTTGTGCTTATTATTTAAAAATCTTGACCCCGTATCTACACTTTTTTTTTCACATTATACATTGGCTATAACTAAATGAATGAGCAAGGATAAAGGTCCTCTAAGTAGTAATTATATGTGCAATGTAAACGTTCCCATAATAGTTATACCAGGTAGGACAATAATAGCATAATAGCACAGGAAAGATAGCAGAAACCATTGTGCATGTAGTACACCTTATAAATATACTGTATATACCTTATCTCAGCTATATATTTTTTTTTTTTTTTTTTTTTTTTTAATTTTATAGAACTTTATTAATCCCAGAGGGAAATTGCTCAATTTTCGCATATCCCAATTAGGAAACTGGGGTCAGAGCGCAGGGTCAGCCAGCTTACGGAGCAGCGCCCCTGGAGCAGATAGGGTTAAGGGCCTTGCTCAAGGGCTCAACAGTGGCAACTTGGCGATGCTGGGGTTTGAACCCCCGACCTTCCGATCAGTAACCCAGTAACCCACAGCCTTAACCGACTGAGCCACCACTGCCCCAATATATATATATATATATATATAAGGTATAGTACATGCACAATGGTTTCTGCTATCTTTCCTGTGCTATTATGCTATTATTTTCATTTTTATATATTATGTATATAATATGTATATATATATACTTCATTCATTCATTCATTCATCTTCTATACTGCTTTATCCTGTATTTAGGTTCGCGGGGACTCAGGGCACGAGGCAGGGTACACCCTGGACAGCGTGTCAATCCATATATATACTTCTTTTTTTTACATTCATCATTCATTCATTTTCTATACCGCTTAATCCTGTGTTCAGGGTCGCGGGGGACCTGGAGCCTATCCCAGGAGACTTCGGGCACTAGGCGGGGTACACCCTGGACAGGGTGCCAATCCATCGCAGGGCACACACACATACACAACACTACGGGCAATTTAGGAATGCCAATTTGCCTAACCTGCATATCTTTGGACTGTGGGAGGAAACCGGAGTACCCGGAGGAAGCCCACCAAGCACGGGGAGAACATGCAAACTCCATGCACACAGAGACGGGAATTGAACCTGGCCGGGGAATCGAACCCAGACCCTGGAGGTGCAAGGCGACAGTGCTAACCACTACACCACCGCGCCGCTTTTTTTTTTTTTACATTATTACAATTTTCCATTGAAATTTTCCATTAAGTTTTGTGAAACGTAAATATGGTGATGAAGGTCACAGGTGAGATTGGGGTAAATATGTACCAGGTAATTAACGGACAAGGCGGTGACATGAACCAACGTAATGATAAATATCAAGGCATTGACCGGACAGTAAAGAACTAAAGGGATGAAGAAAACATTATGAGAGTATGGAAAGAGGATCGAGATGCTGTAACATCAAGTTCATCGCCAAAAACAATTCCTATTGCATTAAATATATGGCATCAATAGACCCAATAACTGTTTTTGTCTTAATAAAAGAAATGACATAATGAACTTAGTGAGGACATCAAGCATGAAAATGTGTAGTGATTTCTAGGAGAAATAACAAATAACCTTATCTCAGCTTAGAAAATCTTTTCCTAAATCAATTTGGTGTGAATTGTTAATTAAAACATTCATATCAATATGAATATCACAATGGATGTCTTGAAGGAAATTTGTGTGTACCATCCAGAACCCTGATACTCAAATGTTCTCAGTCAAAAAGCCAATGTTCTCAGAAAAAAGTTCCATATCTCGACAAATATATTTTGATGCTAGAGTGGAGTAATCGAGTAATACATGACAAGACAAAGAAATACAAAGGAGTGTTGTTTTTCTTCATGCTATTGTGGAACGATTGGTTATAACCAGCAGTTTGTAATGATGACGGAAGATTATCCGACCACTGAGTAAACAGGACACTAAAGTAGCGGGATCTTGCTTTAACAAGCATATTCTATCTTAGCGATGGACATTCAAAGCACCCAGGAGATTACCATGTCATGCTGTTTACCAAGGTTTGCAGCTAATGTGCTAATGAGCCCTTTGAACACTGAGATGCATGAAGAGGAAATGAAGAAAGAGTTCCTCAAGCAGGTGACCAGCAGCATACTGGATGTTTCGTAAATGAGATTTAGCAGCTAGCAAGTAGATCAGTGAGTAGTCTGGAGGTTCTATTAGTAATTATGATTTCAATGTTATGATGAAGACATAATAGATGTCATCTTATTAGAGAAGCATGCAGAATCGCACCCAGATTCTTAGCTGTGTAACAAGATAGTTAAGAATTCTGTTTTGTGAAGATCTGGCTTCTAATGAGGTATCTCATGGACATGGAGTTTGAGTCCAAAGATATGCAGATTAGGTTAATTGACTTTCCCAAATTGCCCGTATTTTGTGTATGTGTGTGTGTGTGTGTGTGTGTGTGTGATGGACTGGCACCCTCTCCAGGGTGTACTCTTGTTTCAAGTCTCCTGGGATAGGCTCCAGGCCCTCGAGACCCTGTACACAAGATAAATGTTATTAAAGATGAATGAATGAATATTCCTAATTGTGAGTTATATCGAATTCTGCTGCCTCAGGGTCTCAAACATTCCTTCAAAACCAAGGTCCTGTTTACTCTGAAAGGAACTGCACAAATTCAGTGACCCAATCAAAATCTTCCAGCATTGTTGAAATAAATTCCAGCCCCACTGTACCCTTTGCACCAGATCTTTCCACTAGCAATAACCTTTCCCTGGCAGCACAGAGAAGACTCTAGCACCCGTGAGAGCCAAGTCTCAAATATTCCTGTTTTTAATCTACAAAAATACATAACTCTGCCTTTCCGGAGGCGGCAATAGCTGATAGAAGAGAGCCGTTACTCATTACATAAATAAGCACAACTGTGCTGAAGCAGCTATTAGAGCACATTCAACAGTGCTGTTTGTTTGTGATAGAGTAGGAGCACTGGGTTATTTTCCCAAATGCAGGATGTGAATCGGGGCGCCTTGTCCAGGTTGACTCATCCCACTGGATAGCTCCCGCCAGCACTGATCTAAACCATCCAGAAGCCTTTTGTTTTTTATTGCTGTCTCTGTTTTGTTTAGCAGCAACCCCTGAGCATTCTGGTCATTGTTAACATGAGCTCTCAGGGCAACTGCTCTTCATTTGCACAAAGCCATTAATGCAAGGCCATCTGGAGATCTGTGTCTTGTTATGCTATTGAAATACGGAAAATACAAGAAAGACGAATAAAACAATTGGGTTGTGATCCACAGCGGTCAATCGGGGTGTTTGTTGCTGGAGAATTGAGCCCGTAACACTAGAATTGTTAAATTGGACGAACACACAACATTTAATTGTGTTCAATGTAGCTTACTGTGTATTATATAAAATTTGTCATGAAAATTAAATATTAAAACTCTCTACATATGATCATCTACAAACTATAAATAATGGCGATCAGTCAATCAGAATTCAATATTGTCACGTGCTGCTCACAAGCTCATGTAAGTTTGTGTCATTTTTCGCAGTGGCCAAGAGAACAGTTTTTGACATATTTCAAAATGAAGAGAACTCAAGGTAAGATACGCACAAATCCTCTCAGTGGAGATGCGATGAAAACAATGGACTCACTTTAATACCAGAGGGTTTTTTTTTCTAAATGACTGACAGCTTTAATGATTATAAAAGATGCGTTCTTTACCCAATTTGTGTAATTTAATTCTCAATTTAAAGAAGAGGTTTTGTTTTTTCATTAGACTTTGTGGCTTCACTTACATGCTGGAGTACAAAAGGGTCACAAATTGATTTTTAAATGCTATAATAGTAATTTGATGATGTGTGTGTGAGTGAGGGAGAGAGAGAGAGAGAGAGAGAGAGAAAGAGAGAGAGAAACTGGTGCGTAGTCATACTATACTATACTATACTATACTATACTACACTATACTATACTATACTACACTATACTATACTATACTACACTATACTATACTATACTACACTATACTATACTATACTATACTATACTATACTATACTAATAAATGTAATTATTTAATTAATAATGTTTATGTAGATTTTTACGCTACTCTTATAATCCTTGCCAGATGAAAGCCAATGGAAAGGAACAAATGATTGTTTTGACAATTGCATGTTTAAGAGCATGTGCTTTGTTTTGATGGCTCCAAGTTGATTTAATTAAGCGTATATTTTGTTAATAAAACAATTCTTAAAAATGTGACATATTGCACAATAATTAAATAAAGTGCATGCTTAGTTGTAGGCCTCCCCTTCCCAAAAATACTTGACCATACCACCCTCCTTAAATTATTTTTTCAGTTAGACCACTGACTGTAACCCAACGTCACAAACAAATAAGGAGAATGGATCGTAGTAAATATGAAAGAGTAATTTACTGTCTGTTAAAACAAAATTCGTCAATTATCACGTAAGTTGTGAAAGAACACACAGACGTAGTGCATCAGTGCTTAATGACGTACTAAGAGCCAGGCTAAAATAGAAAAGGTGAGAACAAATGCAGGAAAATGGATGACAGGAAAGCTGGTCATTTCTCCCCATTCTTTCCTCCTACAACCTTTTGTGTAACTTCCTCTCATTAAATCCCAGTTGACCTTTACTAGTGACATCTGTGTACAAATGAGGGAATGAGACACCATTGCACAAGTGCATGGCCAAGATCTTGAGGTCCTCTTACAACACGTTCAGACTCAGCAAAAGTGGCTCTACTAACTACACCCAACAATTTGAGGTAACTGAACATTGTCAACCTTTGATAAGGTTTTCATCACATATGCCTTTTGACATGATTTATTAGAAGTCGGAATATGGGCTCTCTGATATTTCCAAATGATCAAACATCATTTTAAGTAAAATATTTGGTTCTTACAGTTAGAATTGATCCTTCTTACTATGCATTCTCCAGAGCTAAAAAAACAAAAAACTGACTCTGGGTTTTTAAATCTAGCTTTAATTTATTTGCAGCAGACGGTGTATGTGTGAGAGATAAAAAGAGAAGTGCTGAAAAAGCACAAACATTATAATCCGCTAGGTTATAAAAGAGCATCTGTTCCGATAATAAGGTGCAATAAATAGGTGTTACCTCTGGAAATCTGAGATGAAATTTTTATTTTGCTTGTTATCAGATTTCGGTTCTGAACTTTACAGGCAATAACACATAGCAGCCTGAGGCCGGAGTGAAAAACTAGTAAAACGAAGGCCTTTGAGAGACAATTTATATACCACTACACTGAAGACCCAAATACATCAAGAACCACATTACTGTCTCTAAGGCAAAAAGTCTGCTCAAGTCCAAACCACAGGTTGTTGTTTCTGTCAATGGACTGTAGCTGAAGAACTCAAAGTCTCTGACCCAAGCATCTAAAATTTTAAAACAGTCTGGGATGTTAACTGGTTTATTCTTCAGTGTAGCTCATCCATCAGTCCTGTCATAATCCTGGATATCACACTCAATGTATTGCTTATATAATCCAAACGAAGCAGTGATCCAGCCCTGGTCCATTACCAACTATGCCTTTGAACCGGTGAATGTCTGATTGCCTTACTGTGGTTTTCACATTTTGTCCAAAGCTCCTGCTGATTTCCTGGCTCCTCTGTACATAGATTGGGAGTCTAGATAAAGATTGAATACTTTAACCTAGACAATTAAGCTTGTTATTTGGTAATCATCATATTTACATTTACATTCATTGCATTTGGCAGGCGCCCTTAGCAAGAGCTACTTACAGAAATTCTTTAAAGCCTCTATCAAAAAATAACCTGATATAGGTTCACTAGGTCACATACTAAGAATTCTATAACATCTCTCTTGGAGAGGTACTATAGCAAGAAATTCATACACTACATTTCAGTAACTTCAATTAAAGGTAGATCTTTAGATGTTGTTTGAAGACTGCTAGTGACGCGTCTGTTCAGACATTATGGGAAATTAATTTTACCACCTAGCTGCTAGATGATAAGAGGAATCGTTGTGCCGTGTGGGGTGTGATAAATGCTTGAGGTAAGAGTGTGCTGGGCTGTTTTGACTTTGTAGGAAATTATCATTGTTTTAAATCTGATGCATTCAACTGCTGGAAGCCAGTGGAAGGAGTGTAGCAATGGGGTGATTTGAGAGAATATAGGTAGGTCAAAAACAAATTATACTGTACAGCTGCATTTTTAGATCGGTTGTAGATGTTGAATGGCACAGACACAGCCCTGCCAGAAGCAGGTTGCAGTAGTACAGGCTCAAAATGACAAGAGATTGAACAAGCATCTGTGTTGATAGAAACGGACAAATTCTTTGTTGATGTCATTAAGGAGAGATCACAGAGCTATCCAGGGGATGACAAGATCCTGACAGGGGGATAAATCACCTGAGATGAACAGCAATTCAGTTTTGCTGCGAATTTTTTTTTGCAGTTCAGTTTTGCTGCAGCTTCAACTGATGAGTAGCCACCCATGATGTGGTGTCTGCCAGATCTAAGTAGGGGAAGATGCGAAGGAAGGAAGAGGATGAGTTGGATGTACTGTCATACACATAGTGGAAGTAGGGAGGTGATTTTGAGGAGAGAACAGAAACAGACCAAGTACTGAACCTTGTGGGACACTTGTTCACAGACTGCATGGATCACATGTGAATCCCTACCACTTCACTTGATTTGAAATGCATTTGAGGTAAAAAGCAACAAGTTGCATGCTTGCCATGAAGGGTGTCTTTTGATTGACTGTCAACACTGCTGAAAGGTCAAGAAAGATGAGGACTGATGACAATTTGGCTGATACAGCAAAAGGTCTATGTGGTTTGTGTGAAATGTGTAACTTTGAAGCAAGTATGGTTATGATCTTGAAAGTTATTTCTGTGAGGGGTTGTAAATTTTACTGTTGAATGTAGACAGTACATTTATTGTTTGTTTTTTTTTTAAGAAAAGAGAAAGATTTTACTATTTGATAGTTTCTGATGTTGGATTTTAGTGTATGAGCTGGGGTACAAGTGAGGGTCTGTAAGGTTAAGTATTGAAGAAAATTCAATCTGAAGTAAAAAAGAATCTTACACAGAGACTTCCTGAATGCAGTCTTAACAGAAGTTGCTTTCTTATGAGAATAAGAGACAAGATCTTTGTCAAGTTGTGGCCAACATAATAGCTGAGGAGCAGGGCAACAAATCATTAATTAACATTTATTTGTCTTAGGCATGGTATCACATATTTCCCTTTCATTCTTAACACATTTTTTTTTTAAAATAAGGTCATGATGTTAGTCCAGAAAAATGTGGTTGTGCTAAAATTATGAATGGTTGCATGATAAAAAAAAAAGTCAAAAGTAAACACCATAACTATGTTTAAGAGTGAAAGTAAGAGTGTTTCTATATGCACACAATGTGATGAGAACTCGCTTTGGGACAGCTGTGTAGTCATAGGAAAACCACTTGTTAGTGAGACCAATCAGAAAAAGGCTTGAATTCGCTCAGTAAAATAAAGATTGGATATTGGAGCAATGGAAAAAGGTCACAGGGTCTCTAATGCGTTCAGATTGAGCCTATCCCAGAGCAATGGGTATTTCAGAGTAGAAAGGGAAGTGAAAGAAGTGATGCAACTATTCAGTGTCCACTGTACAAGCTTCTCGAGGCAGTGTTATGACCTGGGGTTAATTCAGTGGGTCAGATCTAGACTCAGCAGTTTTACAGTCTGTGGCAATACAATGAAGTCAGCTGATGAACTGAAGTTACTGAATGACCAGGTTAACACATCAATTAAGGTTTTCTTCCCTGATGGCACTGGATTATTCCAGAACTCAAATTGTGAAAAAATGTTTCTGGGAGCACAAGGAATCATTTTCACAAATGTATAATTATTTTAGATCAATGGTGAAGTTCCCACTCTTGGTTACAAAGTAATTTGGGGATTTATTTATTTTTGACAGATGGGATGATGTTCCAGAGGTCAAAGTGAGCTACAAGTGCTAAAATTATAACAATAACAGTGAGGCCAAAACTCATTATTTTATTTTATTATTATTTTTAAATAGAGAAAATATACAGCTAAGGCAAGAGTACTATATATAAAATTGGGTTTATAAATCCAATAATAATTTATTTAAAAAAATGTTTACTCTATCTTAATTACAAGCAATATAGATAGCATATATGGTTAATATTTGCCTCTGTTAGATCACATTTATTATTAAGAATGCGATTCATATTTTCATTCATTCATTTTCTGTACCGCTTTATCCTTATATACAGGGTCGCGGGGACCTGGAGCCTATCCCAGGAAACTTAGGACACAAGGCGGGGTTATTCATATTTTCGATAAAATAAAGTCAAAAAGAAAAATCTGTAAAAATCACGATTTCGGTGGTGGGAAAGTATGTTTATATTAAAGAAATTAAATGAAGTTTTTAATCATTAATGATGTATGTTTTTAACTTAATTTGAAATTGAGCAGGGTGACTTGGTGGTGTAGTTGTTACCAGGTTCGATTCCTGCCTTGTGTCTGTTCTCCCTGTGCTTGGCGGGATTCCTCCAGGTACTCTGTCTCCCTAGGCTAATTGCCGATTAAAATTTGGTCATTGTGTGTGTGTATGTGTGAGTGTGTGTGTTGGCACGCGGTCCTGGGAAAGGCTCCAGAGCCTCCGAGACCCTGTACACAGGATAAGCGATATAGATGATGAATGGATGAAAATGGACACATTGAAGAGATGCAGTATCCATGTCTATCCATGCCACTTTATTCAACACAGAAAGGGCAGAGTTTTACTGTGTATATTGCATATGTGTTTCTTGTACTTGATGCGTTTATACTTTTTTTTTTATAGCTGCTCACTGGGTCGATTTTGTAGTTGGCTGTTGGTCAGTGTCATCCTCTGCAACAGCATGCACAAGGCCAATGTTATAAAACAATTAATTACCCAACATTTTTCTTTTAGTAAACACTGACAACAGGGCCTACAGACCTGAACACCATACAAGGGTTAAAAACAGATGTTACTGCCAGATGTGCAGCTAATATGGATAACTACATACATTTTTAACATAATGTAATATAACACGAATAACACGATGCAATTTAAATATATTTTAATCTGTCACAAAATTGTTTCTGCACGTTTCCATTTTTAAGGCAGCACGATAGCTTGGTGCTTAGCACTGTCGATTCCTGCCTCGGCTCTGTGTGTGCATGAAGTTTGCATGTCCTCCCTGTGCTTGGTAGGTTTCCTCCGGATACTCCAGTTACCTTCCACAGGTTCAAGACATGAAGATTAGGCTAATTGACGTTCACAAATTACCCATAGTGTGTGAATGAGCGTGTGAGTTTGTGTGTGCGATGGATTGGCTTGGGGTGTGAGTTACATAACATAAAATTAATAAATATATGGATAAAGTGCATATATTTATAATAATAAAATAATAATAATATAACTTTCCCCCACTTGTGCCCCATTTTTATAATAATAATAATAATAATAATAATAATAAAAAGCTAAACACAAGGCACAACGTGGCTCTGATGCTTAGACTAATACAAATTTTTTTTCCTAAGCGTAGAACTTAGCACTCACTCTGGCACACAGTCGTGACGTCATTTTCTCCTGCCAGGACTGGATTTCCGCTTTTACAGGAAGTCTTATATTTGGCCTAGGTGCTGCAGGAGAAATGGCTGCTCCCATTGTGTATGGCTAAGCTAGCGTACTGTTGGATCGATATTATTTTATTTAAACGGTCTGATACTTTACGTAAGGCGTATTTGTGGTAAGCAAATATCTTAAAATGTTTAATTATTTTTAGCGTGCGTTTTAAATTGTCAAGTGGCGAAACAAAGCGAAAACGTATAGCGATATTTACAAAGCTAACGCTATATTAGCGAGCTTATTAGCTTGTTTGCTTTCAATTTAGCTTGAATTAGTTACCCAGGTTACTGAATTATCCGTTAAAAGAATCGTAGTTTAATTTTCCTCGTGCGTTGTGATTTAACGTTAGTTGTACAGCGGATCAATGCCTGAGCAAGGCCCGAGAATGAACGGCTTCTCCCTGGGCGAGCTGTGCTGGTTGTTCTGCTGCCCGCCCTGCCCGAGCCGCATCGCCGCTAAGCTGGCCTTCCTGCCGCCGGAGCCGACGTACTCGGTGCACACGGATCCTGAGGGCGCGTGCAGCCTGCACCTGAGCGAGCGCGCGGATTGGCAGTACTCGCAGCGCGAGCTGGACGCCGTGGAGGTGTTCGGCACGCGCACGAGCCGCGGGAACCGCGTGCTCTGCATGTTTGTGCGCTGCGCGCCCAGTAGCCGCTACACGCTGCTGTTCTCGCACGGGAACGCCGTGGACCTCGGGCAGATGTGCAGCTTCTACATCGGCCTCGGATCGCGCATCAACTGCAACGTCTTCTCCTACGATTACTCCGGGTACGGCGTGAGCAGCGGGAAACCGTCCGAGAAGAACCTGTACGCTGACATCGAGGCGGCCTGGCAGGTGCTCAGGACAAAGTGAGTGGAGTCACAGCATCACATGTACATCACTGTCCAGCGTGTCATGAAATCACTCACTCACTCATCTATAGCACTTTATCCTGTATACAGGTTCCCTCGGGGCCTGGACCCTATCCCAGGAGACCTGTATGGGGTTCCAATCCCTCCGGAGGGCACTCACAGGATCATTCCCATAATATGGCCAATTTGGGAATGCCGTTTAGTCTAATCTGCATGATTTTGGATTGTGGGAGGAAACAAGGGTACCCGGAGGAAACCCACCAGGCACAGGAAGAACATGCAAACTCCTGCCATGAAGTCCTCCCACAATTTAATATTCTTACGAATCAATGTTCAGCCATAACGCACATCAATGTAAAACCCTGCCATTAACATTTAATCAATGCCCACTATTTATCAGTTATTTATATTCATGCAAAATCGAAATCTGATTTGTGGTCTGATTCTAAATGTGCACACTAAGGCCTCGTTCAAACTGCAGGCAAATTCGATTAGTGTCTGCACCTTAGGACCGACTGTCCAGTTATTTTAAACTGATCAGTTTCGGGTTTGGATCTGTGAACTTATCTGCCCTGGTTGCTGTGGTAACGACACCAGAGCTGTTTGTACACTGTGCCAAATGTGTTGTGATGTCAGAGATAACAAGATTAAGAGGCGAGAGATCACATCTCATTTTTCAGGTCAAGGTGTTGCTGCAGATAGGGTGCAGAACATCTCCTTCGCACCCCACAGTATCGGTGTACCCTCTCATTTTTCAAACATAGATCCATGTCCATATCACATGACGTCGTGGACTCGAGATTCAGCATCATATTGCGAGTGATGTAATGAATAGTTTTAAATCTGATTTTAGTGGGTAGATCATCCAGACTGAGGCAAATCTTTAGGCTACACAAGCAATCTTATGCTGAACCGATTTTAAAACGATTCAAAAATCAGATTTGGGCTGAAGCTTTGCACAAGGGTCTAGTTGGTACCTAATGTGTATCCGTTTTATTTCTGTCTGGCAGTGTGTGCCTATTCAGTCAAATTAGTGTTTGTGGGGTCAGCCAAGTGTTTTGGATGAGAAGGCCTGGAACACAGTCACGGTTCCAGTTCATCAAAGCTGTTCAGTGAGATTGAGGTGATTTGTTCTGTATAGTTTGCTAGAGTATAGCCACACTTGTCACACTGTCTCTATGTGCACAGGGGCCTCGTCATGGTGGAGCAGGAAAGCACCTTTCCTAAGCTGCTGCCAATTTTTTTTTTAAACAAATTTTTAAATAAAGTGTTTGTATTCTATAGCATTAACGTTACCATTATCTCCTCCCTGTCAAACTTTCCTGTAGGTACTCTGCATTCTGAAAGGTAGTGTTCCCCTGGCATTCATCAAACTCTGTTTTGTCCATCATATTGCCATCTAGTGAAGATTGATCGATCTAGAGTCCACTGACCGAGCACTTTAAACCACTCCAGCTGGAATTTCACTGGAGTTATTTTAAGCATGTGTACAGGTGCTCAGGCATGATGCCCAGTTGCCTGACGCACAGTTCCTGAGCTGATGTTGCTTCCAGAGGCAGTTTGGAAATATGTTGTTAAAAGGAGATTTTAACATGCTTTTGTTTCTAGACTCTTTCTTTAAACAGTAACAGATCTGGCAGTGGAGAAGCGTTATTGTAAAATTTCTGTGCCGCTGTGTATAGGTGGCACCCTGTGACCGTAGTAGCTTTAAACAACAAGCTTTACATTATGGCCTCTTCTTAAAGTGCACACGAAGACATTCATATGGACTTCTTTAAAATGTTTAAGTGGAATCCACTGATCCTTAAAAACCAACGGATAAGTTGTTGACAACGTACAGAGGAGATGGATTTGTCTGTGGGAACTGTACACACAATCATTCACAAACACCACTTGCACATTATAAGAACTCAGTTGGGAGTTATTGCCACATATCCCCTATACGGTCCTGACTAGGGCTGCACGATATATCAAAAAATAGTGTTATCACGATAATGGCATGCACGATAACCATATCGCAAAGAGTTGCGATAAATACTTTATTTGCCAAGCATTTGTGTCCAAATTTGACCAATCAGATGGGCCCTTACTATGTTTATACCCGCTCATATCTTTTTATATATATTTATATTAGGGCTGCAACAACTAATCGATAATTATCGATAATGAAATTCGTTGTCAACGAATGCAGTTATCGATTAGTTGGGCTGCTCACGTTATTGAGGAGCGCGACCACAAGATGCACAAATACACAGTCACTCGCGCAATGGAGTTTACAGGAAAAAGCGCGGCGCCCCAAGTCCTTCAAGGTATGGGAGCAGTTTACATTAAACGCTTCTTATCGGGTGTTAAAAGCGAGCGGTTTTCTGCCGGTCGTAGTGTCCGGTGAGCGCGGATGAAGTGCCGAGGGTTTTCTACACATAGGAGTCAATGAGTGTTCACACGGGCTTTGGTGACGTGCATTTGTCCGGATGCGCGGTTAGACGGGGCTAAAAAACGTTGCATTCAGCTTTTTCTCGGCGTTCAAATCCCAACGAACGCAAGGAAAACACTTCTAGTTCGTTTTCTTCACGTTCATTTTACACTTCAGAGGACCGGATATATCCCATGATCCTACATGTTATACAGGGGGAAATGTGGAAAAAGGGCAAAATAAACAGTGAACCCAGTAGCGGCGATTTTTTAATATAATAATCTAGAAGTCTATTATTCTTCTTAAGTTTAATTAATTTAAGAGAATTTACAATTGAGGTCATTCTTAACAACTGAGTGTCAGTTTTTTTTTTTTTTTTTTTAACTATATATATTTTATATATATATATATATATATATATATATATATACACCCACACATACACTGTCAACTTGCCATCTGCAATTATTGTTAAAAACAAAAATGTTGATTTACATAAAATAAGGTTTAAATGTCAAAATTAAAAATAATTAAACTCTATGTGATAAACTCTATTGCATTTTTTAAAGTTTACTTTTCGACATAAATAATACCCTGATTTATGGTTTTATATAGTTAAGCAAAACATAAATTTTATCAGATTAATTGATATATATATAACTGCAATTATTGTTAAAAACAAAAGAAATGTTGGTATGTTTTTATATATAATTATAAGCAAAACACTAAAGTAAAGAAGCGCTTAGCGCGTGTCCGATTAATCGAAACAATAATCGACCAACTAATCGATTATCAAAATAAGCTCGTTAGCTGCAGCCCTAATAAATTTTATATAAATAAAATATCTTTATACTTCATTCTGTCGCAAACTAACCCGAGATGATCAGAAGACTTAGCGATTAGCCGTTAGCTCTTTGTAGCGTGGACGGTAAACCCAAACGCGGAAGCAAGCGAGTAGGCAGGATAACCACGCGAATTAGTTTAAGGACTCTCACAGAAGGGGAGCAAGGGAAAAACACACATTTAACCTGCGTCCTATAAACACACACTCGAATCAGAAAGTAAACAATCTGAACCGACATGGCGAACTCAGTGACTAAGCTGTATGCAATGGTTTGTTTACTCCTCTTATACTTCCGGGTTCGCGCCCGCATTACTTCCGGGTCCTAGTGCCGGTCGCGGAGCGAGAGTGTGTGTGTGTGTGTGTGTGTGTGTGTGTGTGAGACAAATAGTATTTTTTATTTTTTTTAATATTTATTTTTATTAAAATAAAAACAGGCAAGCCAAGGATAATATTTTGTTTAAAAGATGCTCTTGTTTTAAGACACTATTGATGAGTGTATGGTTACATGTAAATAAAAAGTAATGTTTGAAAGTAATTCATATTGTGTTGGCAGGTTTATAGTAACAGCAAACCAGAAGTCAGAATATCTGCTGAGGGTTTTAAGTCATTCATAGTGTTTTGAAGTGTAAATATTTGCAACTTCCTTGATGTATAGTTTCTTTTTAGCCTGAATTAGATTTAATTACATCAGACGAATATCTATTAGCTGTTTATTTTAGTATCATTACATATAAATAAATAATAAAAAAAATAGGCAATAATAATAATAATAAAAAAATGCATTTCTCTAGGGAAATGAAATATCGTTATCGCAATATTCAACAATATCGCATATTTTCCTAATATCGTGCAGCCCTAGTCCTGACCTTAGTCTAGGCAAATTCCACATTTGTGCCTTTAATGGAGTGCCAGAGAGCCCAGCATTTCAGATGTGAAGCTGGCAGGCCGATCATATACTGGGGTATACTGAGAACCTTCTACCTTGCTGGTGTCCAAGCACTAGTGACACTGGGATAAGTGCAGCAGGGGATTATATAGAGAAAATAAAGGTGTGTTCTGTTATTCGGCACAATCAAAAGTCCCGGTTTGGCTTGAAACCCCCTCTTACATAAGTGGTTCATAATAAAAGGTTATTGAATGTATGCTGTTGGGCACCTGCATTATATTAACAACAGCTGGGAAAACCTTGTATTTGCAGCATGTTAATGCATCCAGTGAGTTTGTCCAACCACATGTCTATTGCGTTTTTCATTTTGATATTTTAAGCCTCGGTGATGCGATTGCAAAGACCATAACCACAGTGATCATCAAAAAAAATGTTCTGTCATGGTTTGATTTAGTTATAAGCTATTTTTTTCTTTTGTTATCCTTCATAAAAAAAAAAATGAATGTCTGTTCCTAGTAGTTAATGGTGGTGGTCATTAGTCAACATGTAAAGGAAAGTTCCTCCAGCATGATCAATCTGTAACCTGATTAAATAGCTTAATAGCATAGACATAAACGTCAGCCAACACGGTGAGAAGAATGTGAGTTATCATACAGCCGTAGCCCAGTGAACCTAGCAGATCTTAATCTTGACAATCTGCCGCAGTCATTCATCAAGCCTGGCCACTAGGCCTGCTCAATTATGGCAAAAATTATAATCATGATTATTTTGGTTAATATTGAGTTCACAATTACGATTATCCATTTGACTGTGGAACATGCATTTACTAACAACTGAAAAACAAGTAAAATTATTATATAAATGTACCACACTGTATATATGATCATAGTTTGTTCCCACAAACTTGTATGTACTGGTGTGTGTCGAGTTAGTTCACTTTATGCCACCTGATCAGTCCTGACGCGATGACGCCTCTGAAGAAGCGCTTCGTTATTTAGCACCAAGACGTTAGCAGCAGATACTTTAAGTATCGCATAACACGCCCACCTGAAGTGTTTACCAGTTTCTTGAATCCCTGATGGCTAACAATGCTAATTGGGCACGCCTTTTCACTAGGAAAAATGTGAAGACATCTGTTATTTCTTTGTGCCTCTGAGAGCTGGAAGGTGGTTGCATTATCAAGAGAGGCCTCACTCGATGAATGTGCTGTGGTTTTATTCGCCAACCTCCTCGAAACCAAAGTGTTTTCAAACAGCTGAATTGAATTTACCTGTCTTGTTGACCAGAGTTTCTCTTTTCTCCATCTTTTCTCAAGCCAAACCAAAGATTCCATAAAATAAAATGATTAATTCGATAGCAAAACCTGTCACATTGCTAAGCCAATTTGCTCTTCTGGCTCTTCTGTGGTAATCAAACTGTCTGCTTGTATGACATACTGCTAGATTTTGCTCAGAAGTGGACTATATTGCTGTGTAGAATTTTTGACTGCACCAAACATTTTGATCTTTAAGGGAGTGGTGAGAGCACATCGCTGTAAAGCTAATGGATGTGCTGGATTTATAACACAAAAACAGAGGTTATTGTGGAACGGAATGCGGCACATTGTTTAATCTTGTTTTCATAATTGTTGGAAGCCAATAATCGGAATTGAATTTCAGAATCGAAATTCACTTAATCGCACAGCCCTATTGGACACCTTCCTACTGCGTTTGAGGCAACGTTGCAAAAGACATACAGCAGGTAGAAGCAAACTAAGTTTATTTCACAGCCATCAGATAGAGATTATTATCTGTGACATCTGATGGAATGTATATTATATGCGCGAATGAGTTGTTGGTTTGTTTGATAAATTCCTATATTCTTATTATTTATTTTATTAATCTGCTTCCTTTTAATGTTTCTTCCTCATGACATCCCATTTAATTTGGTCAAGAAAGTACTTACTCTGAGATTTTCCCATGTTACAGTAGAAGTCAAAGCCTGAATGACCAGCATACAGAGATTTGAGTGACATGAGGCGAGAATGGGTGTCGTGTGAAGGGATAATTAGAGCTGTGCAGAAGTCTGTGGGAAATTCTACAACAAAAGGATCTAGGAATGCGGCTGGATCTTTTATTGAGCTCTCACAGATCAATACGGCATCAGTCTGTCTGCATATGCACATTACAAAGTAGATGGAGGAAGAGAGAGTAGTGTTGCTGAGAAACGAGTAATTCCTTGATTTAGGACACACACACACACACACACACGCGCGCGCAGTTTTTAAGCAGTCTCCATCACCTGGTGTTCATCGAGCTGACGAGTGGAAATTTGTGGGGCTTTAAACTTGGCTGCTCGAGTCAGAGGTCACATGCTAATGGATGAGTTTTCTACATACTAAGCATGTGCAGTTCATATGACGGCTGATGGGCAATTTTAATGCAAATGCCAACCTATGCCATGCAATATCAACACGGAAGCAGCACACACCTGTGCAGCAACATGCATACTAAAACTGTCATAAAATACGACTTATCTGCAACATTTAAATAACGTTTTTTCCGAATAATGGTGTGCATCGTCTCAAAAAAAGTGTCATGTGACTGGATAGGCGTACAGTCTCACTGTTTCTTCCTTGAGCTTGGGTGTCATGTTCAAAAAGGAAATTGAAGCGAATAGATCAGTGAATCAGAGGTTCTTTCCATTAGATTTTTGGGGCATTGTGAGTTTAAATTCGATTCAGTTGCGCTCTCGGTTAGCTCTTCTTAGCTTCAAGTAGCTATTTTTCTTACAGGTTCTGAAGTGTTAGAAAATCCTAACACTATTTAATAAACGTTGAAATCCTGTTTGTTGAAATCCTGTATTTATTTTTTTTCCCCCTGCTAATCCTCTGCTCCATTCTCCAGTTGATTGTGGCTTCATAATTAAGTGTAAAGCTGCTTTGCGAAAATGTCAATTGTTAGAAGCGCTATACAAATAAAATTTAATTGCTAAAAACCCAAAAGAAGAAAAGATGTTATTGCAAAACGAATAACAGATATTTTTTCCAATACTTTTTGAAAGACTGAAGCAGTATGCTAGCTATTTTTTTGCCGTGTGTGTGTCCACACACAGAGTGGCTCAAAAATGTGTAAACACTTAAAAATATATATATATATTGCTGTTTTCTGATTATTCTCGAGGGTGATTCACTCGAAAGATGGCACAAATATTTTATAATAATTCTTGCTATGATCGAGTAATTTGAACCCAAAAAAAAAGCTACATACCTTGACATATGTCATGATCGATTGCATTACATGCGATACTGGACGTGATGTCCGTTTTCTGTCACACATTTTCGATGTGTTCCTGAACGTATCAGCAACATCACAGGGAATCGGAGCAATTTCACGCGGTATGTTTTCCTTTAAATCTTCCACAGTGTGAGGCTTGTTCCAATAGTCTTTTTCTTTGAGCACTAAAGGAAAAGCACTTCAAAGACTAAACGGTGTCCTGTAGTTCAGCACTTGTGACTCGATGGTTGAAATTGCAGAATACCCCGACGGTCGCTCTTTAGCTCAGCTGCTTTGTGTTTATGTTGCATATATTTTATTCTGCCACAGTTTTGGTCTTCATTACATACATGAGCTCATGTGATCATGAAGTAGTGCATATGGCTGTTATGTTTCACACTTAAAATGCTCGTTACTGTATTTCTACTGGTATTGTGATGGATCATACTGAAGCATAAGCGTCTGTTTGTGCCACTAAAACGTGTAATATCCCATCTTGATAATACTTGAGCCACTTGATTAAAGGCGGTAATCTGCATAGAAATGATTTCCACATTTCCTCCACTCTATTTGCTCTCATTATGTATTTAGAATTTATTTCCCGCGCCACAAAGGTGATACTTGTAGGTTAAATTGATCCGCCTACGCTGTTGGAGAAGCATCACGGTTGTTTATTTGCATGCAGACTATATGTGCCGAAAGAACAGAACAAAGCCGTGTTGGATGTGCGTTTGTGTAATTACAGACTACCCATGCAGCACACAGTCCTTACACCAACACTGGTTGGTTGGAAAACATCATCCTGTAATTAATAGCTTCTGTTCCCCACCCCCTCCCCAAAAAATGTCACGCTGCATCTGCTCATCCATACTGCGCTGTATTAGCAGGTTATCTTGGAACTGTAGATTAAAGGAGAATTTATTTATTTATTTTTTTTTAAAGTCAGGAAAAAAAACTCGCTGTGCTCAAACAAAGCCTGAAAACTGCAGAACCTCGTCAGAATAAATTAACTCGCCAAGCCGCAAATTTAGCTCACAGTCGAGGTTCGTGCTAATCCGTGCAAGCATTAGCATATCACCACTCGACACCTTTCCCACTTCGTTTTACTTCTACTGAAAACTTGCCAGCTTTGCTCAAGGTGTTGGGAGTGCATGTGTGTGAAGTGAAGTATGGTGCAGTATACCCAAAGAGTTTCACTGGAAAGACGCAGACTTGTGTTGACACTGGAAGGTGACAAGTTGCTAAAGTTGCCTGTGGTTTGTTTCCTGTAGACATGCTCTTTTTCAGAATTTTGGGTGTTGTGTAGGATTTTTCGTTTTTTTATTTATTTTTTTTTTTTTTAACAACTTTTTAAATGACTTAACTACAATTCCTAATTTTATGCAAATCTGTTTAAGTCGCTGTATCCACAATTGAAGCTCTGTTACCTGTAATGACTTGTTACTTGCCATATTGTTTACTTTTTGTTCTTAACGAATGGATTTTGTCCCTGTGCAATTAAGGGGATTTTAATTAAACTTCCTGGATTTTAAATTGAGTGCAAATAAAAAGAACCTACACGCTCTGCTTATTTTGTGCCATTAAAGCTGTACTATTTTGTGATGTAATATATTTTGTTGCAGATTTAATCAATTGAATTCTTAGTTTACAAATTTTAAGTTGACCTATTTTAGTGAATTGAAAATGTTAAATGATGTAAAATTTACAACTTCCATAAACATCTATCGCAGCTTTAGTAGAAAAGACAAACCTTTAAACAAACTGCTTTAGTCTTCCGCCGGTACCCATATTTTTGCCAGAGTATCCCCATCTTCTGCGTTTATGGCCAGTAGCAATAGCACCACCTACTAGACTGGATTGTGAAGATGGGCAGGAGGAAAAAAAATTATCAAGTTACACAGCATTTCAGTGCAGGTCAGTCATTTATTAAAATTAGAATTATAATTTAATTACAAACAGAGAAATAAAAACTGCTTGAACCAAACAATTATTAAAGTGAATAAAAAATTGCAATGAGCAAAAATTTTAATTGAATCAGCGGTTGATTCACGGCTCTACTAGGCATGCTGATACTGGCATCAGGTATAAAAATGTTCTTTAACATAGTAAATATAAAATTCTAGGGTGTATTGCTTACTAGGGCCACTCGATTATGGCAAAAACATAATCACGATTATGTTGGTTAATCCTGAGATCATGATTATTTAACACATTAATTGTGGAAACATCATTTTAGATGTTCACCTTTAGATGAAGCTGCCTGGTGCTTTTTGACAGTGGAGATGATGAATACCACAGAGATGAATACCACAGCCTGGGTGGGAGTGAGTTTTATTTGAATGTTAATGGAGAGACTGGACATCAGGGTGACATTGTCAAGTGTGCAGACTTGAGCAGGAAAAACATGAACATTAACTTTTCCACAGCGAGCAGAGATGGACCTTTCATTGCAGCTCTTCTTGTTAATTAGGGATTTTACTTGTTTAGTTTGTGTGGCTGGAAATTAAACCTCATTATCTGGGGACAATAAACACAGCACAGTTGTGCACTGACGGTGAGTCTTGAACACCAAACAGTTTAATTAGAAAACCCAGTTCAATAGACTTCACATTTTGTATTCGGCATATGATTGACTTTAACAGATTCGGCAACCTGAGTTGTCATGTATATAATACCATGAGGAGTGTTCACTGAAGACAAATGCTTGGTGTTCATGGCTTTCACTTGGCAGCTCATCTAATTGTTCGGCTGTCCACTTAGGATTAGATTAAATGTCTCGTCTTCATTTTTCTTTCAGATTCCCTTTTTTATTCTCATAACAGCTTTTTACCGTGACAAATTTAGAAAAAAATAAATTGTTGACTGGTTTTCCTTCCAGTCCTCGTGTACCTTAGATTGACATTTTTTACTTTGTTTCATCAGCGCTACATTTCTGGCCTAAACAAAACCGGCACAAGATAATGACTTTTACGCCTGTCCCGCTTTTCCATTTCTTTGTGGATGATTGTTCGTAAGCAATAAATCAGTAGTTACCATACAGTAGCAACAAAACAGATCTGTGTTATTTAAGTGAGGGATATTAAAACATTTTCCTGCCTCTGAAACCTTGCTGCATAGTTTGAAAATTGATTGTCTTTAAAGTCGTGTTGTTTACTGAACTGAAAGGCCAATACATTTTTTTTTTCCCCCCCGTCTCTCCTCTAATCCTTTCCCAGGTGTTGATCCAGCTCGGAGCAGCTCAGGTTGTATTTGCAACTCGGTCTCGCATCCTCTACTGAGGGGTTTCAGAGCGTTTATCATCCACGGCACTATTTTGGAGTGCTTTAGCCGAGAACTCTGGAGTTTTGCGCCTGTTCACTGGGCCATGTGTATTCATTCCTGCCTGTTAATCTCGACCCACGCTGGGTTTCCTCCTTTATCCTTGAGCAATGTACGGGAGTGTGGAGTGAGCAGGGTTTACTCACTGAGAGTTCACGGGTACGATTCGCCTCATGAGTTTGAGCCCACTACTTAACATGCTAGGCAGAGCTTGAAGCAGTGTAAATGACGTTTGCACAATTCCACCCTATTCCGTGACAAGTTTAATGAATTTTTAATGAACTGTGTCTCGTTTCAATCTCAGTTAATATTGTGATTTGCAAAGTGCAGGGTGGCACAGCGGGTAGCACTTTTGTCTCTCTTCACGAGGCTTCGATCCTGAGCTCAGGTTACGGTTTATAAGGAGAGTTACATGTTCTTAGCATGGACGGGTTTCTCTTGTGGCCATGATAGTGTTTGGATGTAGGAGTGTGTGTTTATTATTGGCCTAGACCTATATGTCAGTGTTGCATCAAATCTCAAAATTCTCTCTCGCTATCTCTGTGCTATCTGTATATAAGGGCATGCATCTTGTATGTGTGTGTGTATATGCGCACACTAGTCAGCCATAAACTGATTGTTATATGTCAGTAAATGGTATCACGATCATGGGCACCCAAGGCTCATTTATGCCAATAAGAACCAAAGGCTAGTCTGTTTGATCCAATCCCACAGAAAAGGCCAGTATAGCGCACATTTTTGGAAAAAGTTAATGCTGCATTTGGCAGAAAGGTATCAGACCACTCAGCTTGCAGTGTGTGGAGTTTAACAGAGGAAGGGAAATTTGTTGGCCGGAGGAAAAATTCCTAGATCTCAATCAGAGCAAGCATCCACGGGATGTACTGGACAACCAAGTCTGATGTATGGAGGCCCCACCTTGAAACTTACAGCATTTAAAGGACCTGCTGCTAACATCCTGATGATGGACACCACAGCACACCTTCGGAGGACTTATGGATTTATTTCCTGAGGTGTCAGAGCTGTTTTACCTACACAATATTGGGATTAATGTTTTAATCTTTTTTGGATAGCTGAACTTTTTAAACAATATTTTTTCTTATTGCATACTAAAATAGTCTTAGTAGTAGTAATACAAATAAAACTAAGTGCATAATCGCATCACATTCAGAAAATCACAAATCGCACATTGACATCATGTAGTTAGATTTTTGTGTTGGCGTAATCGCATTGCCCAGCCCTAGTGCTCAAGACCCCGAAAGGTCGCCACAGCAGACCATCTAATCCGCACACCTAGCATAGGAATTTGTTTAATTATTTATATTAAATCAGGCATAGATATTACTCATCATGTATATATTCCAGTTTATATTGGACAAAGCTGAATGCATTTCGGGTAAAGACATTCTTACCCGGATTCTCAAAACGTCAGCATTTTTAAGCAGGAAAAAAAAATCGGTGTCTGCTCAGGCTTGCTGGTCTGACAGGATGATGTGCTTGTGTGCAGTCATGTGTGGTGTTACTTTATAATCGCTCAGACACGCTATTACAGTCCATCCTTCAGCCCCGTGTCAAATCCTTCTGTTTAACTCCCCCTGCTTTCCTTTCACGCACCACCTTCGTGCGACCGTGTAGAGGCTGCGGCACCTGTCAGCCCTGCAGGTCTCTCTCTCTCTCTCTCTCTCTCTCTCTCTCTCTCTCTCTCTCTCTCTCTCTCTGTGTGTGCAGTAATTAGCAGAGGTTCTGTAGGTCTCCTAATGTTAGTTCAGGGTTTGCTCTTATTAACACCTACTTGCAGCTCCTGAGCTTACACTCGCTCTAGAAGCAGTGTGTGGTAAGTCGCTTCTCTTAGCATGTCGTCATGCTAAATGATGTGTGTACAGTAGGGCGGGGCTTCTCAACTCCGGTCCTGAGGACCCAGCGCCCTACTGAGTTTCAAATGACATGCTGTGCACTATATTCCTAATCCGTACACCATGCAATTGGCTAGCTGATGCTTGGATTCTTTTAGGATAGTAATGACCCAGGAAAAGAAAACTAGCAATTTTCCAAACTGTAATAAGCTCAGGATGCTGGGAAAAAGTTTTAAGTTCAGATTTTTTTTGTAATCATCCAGCAGTCAAATAGGTTCAACATGTTAGTAGACAAGTCTTTTTTTTTTTTTTTTTTTTTAATTCCTTTTTCGAATCAACAAGAGAAAAGGAAAGGCCAAAACCCCTTCTTTTAACTTTCATGAATCATAGTGTTTGATTTGGTAAGTGTATCTAAACCAAATGCACTTCACATCGCTTTCACAACTCAGGATTCTGTAAGAATACGACTGGCTGATGGATGAACAACCTTATAAAATCAGGAATATATGGTATGATTAAAATAAACTGATAAAAACCAAGCAAATAATGGTTCTGTGTAAAAATGCTAACTCTACACAAATATAAACAACATACAAACAACAAGCATTTTAATACACTGGGACCAGAGAGGTTACGATAGATTAAACTGCGATACGAGACATTTAAGGTCATAGACTGTTGATGGGATGATAATCGGTTTTAGTCAGCATTTCAAGCAATCGATTATGAAACATGGCAGTTGGATTTAATTTTTTGCCCCCCTGTACACTTGGCCCACTACTGTTGCAGGAAGGTACATGCTCACAACACAGTGGTTTATGGCTCACAATCATGAAATAAAGTGAAAATTGTACTAAATCCACTAAAGTTTTAAACCAGCTTGATTTAGCTCAGGTTACCTGCAGAAGCTTCATGTGCATCTCAGCTAAGCTTTGGAATGCGTTCTTGCACAGAACAATGGTTGTGGGATTTGGCTCAGATTACTTAACGATGTTTTGGGTGAAAAACATCACAGTTGGTTTGCAGAGCACGGAAATTTATAACGACCAAGAAATATGGTAAGGTGCTGCTGGTACGCCCCTCGGTTTAATAGCTTAAGCTATTATGTCAGTTTATTGGGGCCGTGTGAAATAACCTTCATTTAACTGTGAATTGTGGGATAAAAAGACAGCCCCAGTGTGTGTGGTCTAAATGTTGTTTCTCATTATTGTTTAAAAATCTCAAAACATTGTAATTTATCATCACAAGATACTTTTTATCATCACAAACAAGTTTTTTTTAATATATATCTATATCTATATATATATATCTATATCTATATATATATATATATATATATCTCTTTGCCTTGTAAAGACTCTGAGCATGTGCCTATAGTATCTTAATTTTTAAGGCCAAATCTGTCATCTGTTTTTGTTAATAAACTATACTTTAAAATGTAATTTAATGAACCCTTTAATTTTTCTGGCTTCACTCATTGTTGGGATTCTCTTTTACAGCTGGCAGCATTAACAGCTTATATCGAAATATATATCGTTACCGTTCAATTTGGGGAAAAATTATCGAGATTACTACTATTACGCCCGCCCTACTTGAGACGGTTCAAGTTACTCTTAATTGACTTTTACGATAATGTTAAATGTGACTTCTTGATGGTAGAAAAGTGGACAGTGCTCTACTTTTTCTACCGTGTAGATTTTGAATTCAGATTTATACATTTCTACCACCTCTGGCTAGTGACGTACACTCTTGTGACACTGGCCAGGGGGCAGAAAGTTGTCTCATCCCAGTCAGATGAGCGATTACAAGGGTAGCAAACCTTTATGCACTACACTCTACAGTGCAGTTTGTTGCCGGGAATTTATTATTATAATTTTTTTAGTACATTAAGCTATAATGATCATTAGGTCAGGTGTACAGTATTAAGTATGTATTATTGTGGGTTTGTCAGGATGTAACACCACTGTAAGTCCTGGACCATCGGTACACAAAAGGCACTTGATCTTTTCCACACACCACTTGGTTTTGTTTTAAATCGTTTATAAAATATAATTTTTTTTTTTTTTTTTTTTTGGGACTCTTAACCTTGATGGAGTTGTTACAAAATTGTGTGCATAATAGAAGCCTCTTCCCTAAAGAATTGAGTCTTGTTTACAAAATTTAAGCAAACAATTATCTTTTGTAATTGAAATCGACTTGTCTGTAGCCCGCTCAGACGTTCGGTCCCCTCTGTACACGCAGGGTCAGGCACATTTTAGCAGGTTCGGTATAGCGCATTTTCAGTAAATGCTCCAGGCACCAGTGTTAATTAACATCATCTCCCATTATCTTTTGGTTTATATGTTCAAGGCTTATCAAAGCAGTACGGGCAGAACTGGCCATCCTGTGAACTCGTTCGGTGTCCCTGTATAAACTCCCATCTCATGTTCTTACTGGTTTAAGGAACCAAAACAAATCTCATGACTGAAACCGAAACATAAATATCCTCTGAGTGTTAGTGTAGCAGTCAGTTTATTATGTTATGTTATTATGTTGTATGCTTTCAGTGTCTCCTCATGCGTTTGTTAATTTTTTTTTCTTTTTATGAGCCAGTTCTCCTTTCAGTCTTATGTTTCAATCTGCTCCGATCGACACCGACTGCAGTGCAGTAAAAATGGTTGTACATCATCTTTACGAGTTTGTCTCAGTGTTTTAAATCAGACTGTTTACACATGAAGTTCGTCTTTATGGACTGGACTGGGTAAGGCCATGGGGCATCTGTATAAAATAGGCATTCTGACGTTGGCTTGTAATAGTTAAGCATTTGCCAGCAGGAACGTGGTGGAATGCGGATTGTAAATCTGAGCTTTAGTTATGCGACTAGTTAGATATTATATGTCCCAGGTGTGTCTATTGATGCTCTAGCTGAAATACATCCTAGTTAATGCACTTCTCTGCCTCTCTTTCATTCCTTCTCTGAACATGCTGCGTAAATGAGCTACTGCTGAGCCACGCCCCACCATAGAACAGCAGAGCTGAGCAACATGCTGCTGGAGGGCACCTTCTTACATGATAGACACTTTATCAACCCCGAAGGAAATTGCAGCTCAAAATGAATCGTGATTCCTTGTCTTCGTCTGGCAATTGGTGAATCAGCACATAACCAAAATGATCATTTTAATTTAAGGCAGCATAGTGGTTTGTACTGTGGCCTCACCTCCAGAGTCGACGGTTCAATTCTCACCTCAGGTCTGTTTGCATGAAGTTTGCATTTTCTCCTCATGCTTGATGGGTTTTCAGATCAAATGTAGAGATTTGGGACCTGAAGCTGTGCCGTTCCCATTTCTGTTGGTAAGACCTGGTCAGAGTGCGTGCCGTTGCTGTCCATTTTGTATTTGGCTAGAACTTGCCAAAAAAGTAGGTTGAATCTTCTGGCACCTTCTTTCTTTTTCTTTCCTACACTCTGCGTCTCTCTCTCTCTCTCTCTCTCTCTCTCTCTCTCTCTCTCTCTCTCTCTCTCTCTCTCTCTCTCTCCTAAAGTACATGTACATGTTTCAGTACATGATTTGACTCAGGCTGGCACACTGTTATATGCAAGGCTTTCTGGGAAATCCCTCCACATTATTATTATTATTTTTTCTACTCTGACTTCTGAAATACAGGCTTTCTTGAATGGCCATATGTCCTGTAATGAACTTCAACTTCAAGTTTTTGTTTTTTCATTTATTTACAAAATAAATAAGATCTTTTTGGTAAAAATAAAATTAACTCCACTGGAACTCCCAGTACATTCTGCTACCTGTATTTACTGAGTAGTATTTAATCTGATGTTACATAATAAAAACTATGAAAACATTAATCTCGGTATCTTTAAAGATAAGAGATAAATCATAAATTAGTTTGTTTCATCAGAATTATATTTAAACCATTTCATTGTCCTAAACCCTACCTCTATGCTTGCAACCTAATTTGTTTACAACATTAACTACGGCATTTTAAAGAGGTTTACAATGGAAAATAAGTACTTGCTTTGATTATCAGCATCTCTTGTGTGCCTCATGACCTGATGGAATCTAAAAAGGAGACTTATTGCCTCTTCACTTGACTGATCCCTGTGCTCTTATCAGTGGAGAAACATGTACTGATAAAAGCAGTGCGTTTATCACAAAAACAAACTTGCATTACAGACATTTTGACAGCCAGTATCCGATTACAACCTGAATTTATTTAGGCTTGTGTGTGTTTTAGTACGGTATGATCAAAATATGAACCCTCTTTTTGAGCATCCCATTTCAAAACTGATTTAGTATGGACTTGATCCCTCGCGTTGGTAGGGTAGAAGGGCTTTCCACTAGATTTCAGAGTGTAACTTTTGGGATTCCACATCAGCCTTGGCATACGATGGGTTCATGGAACTTGCATTGTGTTCAGTGGCTTGGTGGTGATAAAGTTTGGACCTCTTGGTTTCAAATTAAGTAAAATTGCAATGTTCTTGCATCTAAGGACATTCCAGAAGACAAACAGTGTTTAGTGTCAGGTTTCCATATGCTTTCAGCCATATAGTGTAGTTACCTACCTAAAACGTGACTTGTGGTTCTGGTTCTAGCATGAATGATGGAATTATAGTAATCACATTGTAATATGTTCTGGTTTCTATAGAAACAACTTGTACACACAGATTTCTATAGAGGATGCTTCATGTAATGTATAATAATTGGTAAAAAGGGTTTTTACTTTTTTTAATGAGCTTTAACATTTATGGAAAGAGTCTTAGTTAGCACTTCGGAGTTTCCAAGAATGGAGAAGTCTTCAGAATAGAGAAATTTTACTTTTGGATTTCACGGTAAAATGAAGAGTAGCATTTAAAGAGAGAGAGAGGAACAGGAATTGCTTTGCCACTTGGATGTTCCACAACATTAAATCTAACCATCATTAGTTAAAAAGTACATTGACCGTGTTTATTAATAAATTACATTGTTAGCAAATTGCTGAGGCTGTAAGTGGAATAGCACACTTCAGACGGTGCAGATACAAGAATATAATGCAGTTCAGATGCACGTTATGCTGAATCACTTCTCCAGGTGTTTTTTCATATAACAGCACAGACCGTCAGCAATGGGTATGGATGAAAGGTAAGAAAAAAGTCCAATTATTAATTTCCATTTTATTTTAGTAACACATTTGTTTTTAATGAAGTAGAAGCGTCAAAAGTAGTATTGGTAGCTTATTATTTGTAAAACTGCAGAGGCCTACAAAAAAGTTGTATTTGTTTGTTTATACAGTGGAACTTTGGATTACGAGCATAATTCGTTCCGGAAGCGGGCTCGTATTCCAAAACCCATGTGTGTTATAGGAAACAGTACACGCGCTGTACACACGCGCTTCCGAACACAATAAAATGTTTTACACACACACACAGGGTCAGTGTTATCGTAAACAGTACACGTGTGCACGGATGTTGATTATACCAATAAGAGACGACCACTAAGACCCAGCAGGAGAGACGATTACCCACAATTCTGCAGTGCAAGAGAAAAACCGTTGGCTCAGTTGTGATGTGACGCTCGGCGTCAAAACAAGAAGCACATGCGTGAAATGATACTCGGTGCTCGTAAACCAAGACAACGCTAGTTTTTACAAGTAAAAATTTATTAAAAATCTTTGCTCGTCTTGCGGAACACTCGTAAACCGTGTTACTCGTAATCCGAGGTTCCACTGTAATTTTTGTGTGACCTGCTGATATTCATTTTCTTATTTTAAAACTATAACGGCATACTGAAATATTTTTTTAAACATTTTTAATGAAAAACTAAAGAAGGTAAGTGAATGTTTGAGAGGACAACGCAGTCCTCATACACACCTTGACCAACATATTTACATGATTTTTCATGACTTCTACAGAACTTCAAGCTACATTTTCAGGAATCTGTTTTCCATGACGCTACAATACAAAATGTATCTTGTACAGTGCGTAATCTTTATCCAAATGATCACAGCCTATTTATTTAAATAAAAATAATCATTTCCTTTCCATCTTATACTGTTCAGCTGGAGAATGTATTAACTGAAATAGATTATCTGTTCTAGCTATCAGCACATGGTGATTAATGTACTACTTACTCTTGAGAGCAAGTATAGTAAATTCAAACCATAAAATGAATTGAACATAAAGGTCACTAAAATACTGCATGTGGCTTTAAATATCTACTAATAAATGGCCACTTTATAATAATTTCTCAATCTCTGGGGAAACCAAACTGCTGTTCATCCCAGGTGATTCATCCTCCTGTCAAGACCTTGTGATGTCCCTGGACAACAATCGGATCACTCCTTCAGTCACGGCCCGCAATCATGGGGTAACTCTGGACAATCAACTGTAATTTTTCCTCACGCTTTGACAAGCTTACTCGCTCTTGTCGATTTCTTCTTTACAACATCAGAAGAATTCACCCATTTCTTTCTGCACAGGCTACTCAGGTGCTTGTTCCATCCCTTGTTATTTTAAGACTGGACTACTGCAACTCTCACTCTCTGCAGGTCTGCCTGTGTCCACCATTCATTCTCTGCAGGTGATCCAGAATGCAGCTGCATGTCCTGTTTTCAACCTTCCCATGTTCTCCAACACCACTATACTTCTAAGCTCCTTTCTCTTTAAACACCAGCTAAAGACCTATGTATGTTGAATATTTTCTTAATCACTGGACGAGAGCGTCTGCCCAATACCTGAAATGTAATTTTAGATACAGGTCCTTCTCAAACAATTAGCATATTGTGATAAAGTTCATTATTTTCTGTAATGTACTGATAAACATTAGACTTTCATATGTTTTAGATTCATTACACACAAACTGAAGTAGTTCAAGCCTTTTCAAAAAATTAGCATATCATGAAAGGTTCTCTAAACGAGCTATTAACCTAATCATCTGCATCAACTAATTAACTCTAAACACCTGCAAAAGATTCCTGAGGCTTTTAAAAACTCCCAGCCGGGTTCATTACTCAAAAAATCATGGGTAAGACTGCCGACCTGACTGCTGTCCAGAAGGCCATCATTGACACCCTCAAGCAAGAGGGTAAGACACAGAAAGACATTTCTGAACGAATAGGCTGTTCCCAGAGTGCTGTATCAAGGCACCTCAGTGGGAAGTCTGTGGGAAGGAAAAAGTGTGGCAGAAAACGCTGCACAACGAGAAGAGGTGACCGGGCCCTGAGGAAGATTGTGGAGAAGGACCGATTCCAGACCTTGGGGGACCTGCGGAAGCAGTGGACTGAGTCTGGAGTAGAAATGGACTGAGGTGGAGTAGAGCCACCGTGTACAGGCGTGTGCAGAAAATGGGCAACAGGTTGCAAATTTTGCATGTCATTCGGAAATCAAGCTGCCAGAGTCTGGAGGAAGACTGGGGAGAGGGAAATGCCAAAATGCCTGAAGTCCAGTGTCAAGTACCCACAGTCAGTGATGGTCTGGGGTGCCATGTCAGCTGCTGGTGTTGGTCCACTGTGTTTTATCAAGGGCAGGGTCAATGCAGCTAGCTATCAGGAGATTTTGGAGCACTTCATGCTTCCATCTGCTGAAAAGCTTTATGGAGATGAAGATTTCATTTTTCAGCACGACCTGGCACCTGCTCACAGTGCCAAAACCACTGGTAAATGGTTTACTGACCATGGTATTACTGTGCTCAATTGGCCTGCCAACTCTCCTGACCTGAACCCCATAGAGAATCTGTGGGATATTGTGAAGAGAAAGTTGAGAGACCCAAGACACAAGAATCTGCAAAAGGATTCCCGACCAAGTATTGAGTGCATAACTGAACATAATTATTTGAAGGTTGACTTTTTTTTTTTGTATTAAAAACACTTTTCTTTTATTGGTCGGATGAAATATGCAAATTTTGAGATAGGGATTTTGGGTTTTCATGAGCTGTATGCCACAATCATCAATATTAAAACAATAAAAGGCTTGAACTACTTCAGTTGTGTGTAATGAATCTAAAATATATGAAAGTCTAATGTTTATCAGTACATTACAGAAAATAATGAACTTTATCACAATATGCAAATTTTTTGAGAAGGACCTGTATTTTGCTGGTTCATTTACGCAGACAAATACAGTTTGAATAGCAGTTACTTTAAAATTCTGCAGGATGATTAAATTATCTTTACTGAAAATATAACATGAATGACTGAACTGAGATGTTGGTCTAAATGTGACCAGTTCCGGGTTACTGGGCGATCGATTGGTGCATATTTGGCTTTCTGTCCGAGAGCAAGTTATCAGTAGCATCATGAAACTAGCTTCTTGATATTTCAGTGGTTTAGGTGAAATACTCTGAGCGAAATTCATGTACAAAATTACCCAATTCCACTACAGTATGTAATATGTATTCTGATAGAGAAAGCAAACCGCCATGTCGTTTATTTTATTTATTTTTTTAGTGTATTATAAATTTTTTGTGTGTTTAAGGGAAACATTTGTGTAAATATTTGGCAGAACTGTTTTACAAAAGCAACTTTTAATGTATGTTGGTTGAGAGTTTTAAGCCCAGTAATTGTGAAGTTGCCTTGCCCGTAGTCGTATGCTTTGTTTGCTGTTTGTGTGAGTGAGGATGGCTAATGAATGGAGCAAATGTGAAACTGGAGTTTTCAGTCACGTAGGACTAATTAAAATTCCCTCTTCACTCATTAAACCCAACCCTATCAGCAAGGGATTTATTACGGAGAATAATTGTGTGAATTATAGGTACTGGGCCCACTGCTAATCCCGCACAGCTGACTTGACATGTTAAGAAGATTTGATCGATGAAAGCAAATTAACACGAACTACTCATTTTGCACCTTGTCATTACTTCTGTCTGCACGGTCTGTTCATCTCTTTGTTCTGGTTTAAGCAGGAATGCAGTTTAGTCAAGGGCCAGAGGATCAAGTGTTTACTGCCTTAAAAAGCAGGGGAATCTATCTAAGTAAGAAACTAGTTTCATGTGTGTTTTCGTCAAAGAGCAAAAGAGTGATGTTTTTTCGGTCTGCCCCCTGTCATGAGTGACCCCTGAACTGCACATTTTTGCGCTCTAAGACGCATTCTGTTAACCTTGAATCACTTGTGTCTATCCAGCAAGTTTAGTCAGGTGTACTGCAGCACAGAAAATGCAAAAAATGTCTAGTATGTCGAGTTCACAAACTGCCACTGGGTTACAAGGACCACCACACTACAAAAGGACTGCTTTACTCGACTGGAATTTGTAGTAAGGTCAGACATTTTCAGCTTGTATAGACACTACTCATAGACACATTGATTAGTTAACTCGCTGTATAGTTCAGAGACCTTTACTCTGTGGGACTTAAATTTCCAGGCCAATATATTCTACCTAAATGGTGCACTTTTTTTTTTTTTTTTTTTTTTTTTTTTTTTTTTGTAAACCCATAGGCAGGAAAATTGTATTTAATATATACATATTGACACCCGTTTGCACAATGTCTTTTGACTGTATAAATACCACAAAAGCCCAATATTAGTGTTGGTTGTTGTGAAGCCGTAGTTGGCAGCGTCAGGATGTCTTTGGCAAGAAGAAACTCTCCCAGAATTATAGTCTAGTTTTAGCCCATTACTTTTGATAAATTGGCTTCACTTTCCTGTTTTAATAATATGAAGTTTTTCCAACCAGTGACATCGTCTTTTACGTACCTGCCGTCAATATTGTGCTCAGCATCCACTTGGCACATTTTATTTTTATTTTATTTTTTTAGATAACCGTTGGCCAACTTGTACACATGATCTTTGCCAAAAAATTCTCAGGTGCTTTTTTTTTCCCTTTTCTTTTAGTAAATCTATTTAAAATAAGTTTATGGCAGACAACCTTTTCTTTTGCTTTCTTTTTTCTAGTTGCTTTAACGGACTTCTGGTTTTCCAGACTGCCTCACATTGCCTGACTGCTGCCTAAATAAAGTAAATTAACGGATTTTGTAGCCACATATATATATTTTTTCAAAGACAAATATTGATCATTTGTTCTTTCAGATAAAAAAAAAAATCAAGCCATTATGTAGCCAACATTAGTTTGGCATTGACATTATAACATGAATTGATTAGTGATGAAATGGTTGATATTTGGCAGACGTCTGTATAGGTAATTGTTTTTTTTTTTTTTTTTTTTGGGAGTATTATTTACAGAGCACAAGAGTTGCATGCCTCACACATTTGCAGGCAAGCCCGCCAACCATCAATCGACAAGCAGGTGTGGATTTGCTTCTTGTTTACTTTGTGGCTGATGTACTGCATCAGGACACGCTCACTGTGGGTTAGCTGCGTATCTGGAAGCTGTTTTTTCCATTGGCAATTTGACATAACACAAAGGCATGTGATCCCTCCTCATTAGTGGATCGTGCTTGTCTCCATCAGTGCTAATGTTTATTCTAGAGCAGTCGTATGGTAAATGTGTAAATGATTATGCCGGAAGGAAAAATAAATTATATATGTAACTCAAGACAGAGTGGTTTGTCAGAGGGGTTGAGGCTAACAGGCGGCTTGAGCAGTGCCTGCAAGGACATAAATTGCATCCAAACAAATCCTCACTAGAACTTAAGTGAGTACAAGAATGCAATAAACTTTTTATTTATTTTTTTACTCCCTTTAAGATAAGTATTTATTTCTTACAAAAATTAGCTCGGGCATTCAGTGAATTGAGATGGCTTTCTGTTTAACGTGGTTGTAGTGTGGTTATTTTTGTTTTTGGTCCGTGCTGTTAGATATGGAGGAGTGGGGGGGGGGGTCGATTCAGTTATGAATCCTAATTCTTTTGTGTGTCGATTCCCGTATGGCCACATTGACTTCAAAATTGATTTTTAAGTGATGCATTACATCTGTGATAGAGATGCACCGGTCGATCAGCCAGTGACGAGAACTGGTTGTTTTTCAGTTTGATCAGCCATGACCGGTCACTTTGGACATAACCGATTCTGTGCCGAGTGCACGAGCCTCTGAGTGGAGCGAGAGAGAGGCCTTTTTATGGCATTAGACTAAAAAGCCTTCAGTCAGTCTTTATCTTCAAACTCTGAAAGCGAATTAGTCTCAGACCCACTCATGAAACTCTTTTCATCACCAGTTTCAAACCACAAATTAAAAGCTGTGCATGACCAAGTGGTCACACACACCGAAGATGTTGTACGCGCTTCAGGCGGCATTTCCATTTCTATACAATAATTGTATAATTTCTTTATAATCCTACATGGGGTACACTATGAACTATTCACACACTGGCATCTTGTCTAGTAGGAGTATATTCTTTGCTTAGTTTATTTAGAAATAATAAGAAATGGGCTATAATTACTCTAGTTGTGAAGCTGCTGAAGTTATACAACTTTTTTTTTTTTTTTTTTTTTTAAGGTTCAAGTTCTTAGAATTGTAACCAAAAAATGAAAACAATATCCAAGGTTTTAATGCCATTCAGATCAGTGTATCTCTCTGTAGCTTTAGATGTTTTTAAGTCCTGTTGTCTCAAGTACCAAATATAATCTTCACTAACTGTAGTGATTTCTTTAGCCTGGATTTAGTCAGAGGGTGAAACACTGAATGCAGAATTGAATTAATAGCGTGCGAGTGCATAATGTTTTCTCAATCAGAATTAACTCGGTCACTGATTGGCTGATTGTGTGTCACTTGTCACTCTGCCAATCAGAGTGGTCACAGGTCTACCATGTGTTTGAGTTAAAATACAGTAAGTTCATGCAAGGGGGAAAAAAAAAATCACTCGATGTTTCACGAATACAACAACCACATAGTAACTTTTTTTTTGAGAACTGTATTTTGTACACATTTGGCTGGTTCTGCAAAATGTAATGTTTCTGGTATGCTTATGTCAATAATAAAAAAAAAATGCTGCTTTAAGGAGGCATCGTTATACATATTCTGCGACGAGTTGATGCATATAGTTGATCCATTGTGATTTTGTATCGCAGTATGACTATTTGTTACGATCTATAATATTTAATCTACTGTAGTCCTCCAGTAAACTTGAACCAGTCTGGCTGTTCTCCTCTGGCTTCTCTCAATGTCCACAAGACTGATATTCATTGGTGGCTTTTTTCCCCCTCTGTGTAAACTCCAGCCTCTTCTGCATGAAATTCCCAGGTCATCAGCAATGTCTAAAACACTTGAACCACTTTTCGCCCTGATGTTTGGTGAAAGCGTTAAGTGAACCTCTTGACCGGTCTCTGCATGATCTTGTGTGTTGCTCTGCATGAGAGACTGATCAAATGTTTGAACAAAGGTGTATATCCTGGAATATTTGTACCCATGATGATCTTTAAACAGAAAGCTTTAAAACATCAATTTTGATTGGATTTGCAGGCTTCAGCTTGTTTGTAGAGATTTTAGTGTAGACTAAGTTTGGCTGTTAATATTGAGAAGAAAAAATGGCTGCAAGAGTTTTCTGCAGGTGAAGCTTAGCATAAAGTCACTCATTTCCCCTCATCTGTCGGCTGTCTTTATACATTGGGTTTACTTTTAGTTGCGTGTGTTATGCTGGCAGTTTCATTCAGCTGACATTGCCATCTGGCAACTCAAGTTGTTTTTAGTATTTTGGATGAATTTTTGAAGGCCTGTTCGAGAACATGCGTCGGCTTGCCAGGAATAAAATGTCACATCACATCACATAGCTTATGCATTTATCAATGATCAGTTATATAGCAGTAGTTTTAGGAGTTTTCCTACGGGTCACTGTTCAAGTCTTCATGAAGGAGTGCGGACTGTTTTGTCCTGATTTTTCTGCCTGTCTTGTACATCTTGGCAATTTAAATACGACACAGATCTGCTCCATCAACTGTGACCCTGTGCACTTGGAGTTGGTTTAGATGAAACACATTAAAGGGCTAAAAAAAATATTAAATTTTTTCCCCGTATGGTAATTTTCCCCAAAGCACCCTTTTGATGTTTAATTGATTTATCCTTAATGCTACCAGTGCCTGAATATTTCTGTGGCGGTCTAATGTTTACAGATTGGAAGTTTCATTGTGCTGCACGCGTTATTGTTAACAGCATTCCTAATAAAGATTTTGCTGCAAAACCTGTTGTTGTTCCAGGCTCACAGCTGTAGGCACAATCAGCCCCTCAACATGCTTTTTAGATTTCTGTCTCCATTCCCTGCTCCATTTTTTTTTTTCTCCATCCTTTTGTCAAAGGCGATAGTGCTTGGATTGCTTTAAGTACCTGTTTAAAGTAGTCCGTGCCTATAGGTAAAATGTCTTGCTGATGCAGTCTGAAATGCCAGAGGCACTCTGTATAAAATGTCAAGAGAAGTTCAGCAGAATTCAGGAGATTATATCTTGTTAAATGTAACCTCAGGGTAGAAGATGGGTTCTAGATGAGGGCCTAAAACGTCAAGTTTCTGTCATGGGCTGGTGCAGAAGGCACGATGTTCAGCTTTTTTTTTTTCAGGCTTGCGACAAAATGAACGTTCTGTTCTGCCTTGGACATGAGCACATCTTTAATTAATATAATTATGCTAGAAGTCATGGCTGCTTGGTTTTTGCCATTGTGTGAAATACCAATGTCGTGATGTTAAGCAGCAGCCTATTGTCAGAGGTACAGTAAACTTATTCCTGGAGAACCACTGCCCTGCTTCCCTATCTCCCCCCCCCCCCCTTCTTTGAATATTGTCAATTAAATACTACTAATGATTATGGATACATTGTCATTTATTGAAATATTTTTGGCAGAGCACAGGTACACGTCATTTTATTTGGAAGGGACCTTTTGTGCAATATTCACTTTTTACATTTTGAAAGTTTGTGTACAAAATATTGTGAGCAGAGATTTTTATTTTTGGGAAGGTATGTTAGGGATTAAAGAAGCTAATTATGTTTTTCCACTATTGTGACTTCATATAAAATGTATATAAGCATGTTTTTATACACCAGCAACTTGCTGTTTTCATTTCCAGTCCTGACTTCAGTTTTGCAAGGATTCATGATTCCTTATGAACCCCTTGTTTAAGGGGTATTAAAAAAAGTATTTAAAAGCTTTAATGCTAGTGATTTCTCGTAACAAATTTCAACCAGCAGTGATGAAACCATCCATCAGTAATAGTTTGGGGGTGCCTGATACACAATCTCACAATCCTATCATGTTTCTTAGGAACAGAATGGTGATTAAACACTTGGGGCATTTTGGCTCCCTTCACATTACAAGCCTGAAGTGACCCAATTTCGTTTGGGTCACAGATCATATTTTTTTTTATCTGATATTTTACAGATCTGAGTCACATTTGTAAGGGGTCCTCGATCAGATTAGCTGCCTGATACATGACCATTTAACTTGAATGAGATCTGAATTCATGTGACTTTTTGCCCCAGCACAGTCAATGCACCGGGATTTCATAACACTGCTTGTTACAGGTGCTAAAACTAGTCTGGCTTTATTCCTTCTTCTGGACATCAACAAATTCAGCTGACTAACTGCTGGCCGTCCTCCAGAGCAAAATCCCAAGCATATTTTTGCTAAAATAGCATCAATTGTTTGAAATTAATGAGTGGTTACATACAGTAAACATGGTGTTTTAACCCAGAGGGTGCAAGTAAAGACGTATTGATGTGTGCCAGAGGACAGATGGGGGTCTAGAGGAAAAGCAAAGAGGAGATTTATGGATGCAGTGAGAGAGGAAATGACGTTAGTTGGTGTGAGAAAAGAAGATGCAGATGATGGGGTTAGATGGAGGCAGATGATTTTCTGTGGCGACCCCTGAAAGGGAACAGTCGAAAGACAAAAAGAAGAAATCACATGCAGTGGCAAGGTGACACTGGCAAACTAGTCCAACCCCCAAGAGACCATTGTGCATCTTTTCAGAAATTTACAGTTTACTAAAAGATGTTTTAGCATATTTTTGGTTTAGACAAAAGTTTCCCGTCTTTGATGTTTTGTCTTCCGGTATAAAGCACCGTCTGTTCTCACCAAACATATGAAAGCCATGAGATTTGCCACTTGGCATGTCTAAAGCCCTTAACACTACAGAAACACTTTTTAGCATTTAGCTTGTTGGATCGAACAGCCTCTGTGATGCATGGTAATGTGACTCTTTAGCGCTATGGTCACATTACTAATCATCACATTGTTCTTACATACAAAATGCACATTGCCCATCTATCGATGATCCGCTAAATTTGTTTCAAAGCCAAAGAATTCTGTTCTTAACTTTCTATTAAATAACAGATCTTTATACTGTATCTAAATTCTGTATATAAGCAGCAGTTCAGATTTACATGCATCACTGTTTTTCATTTATTGCATCAGATAGAAATTATAGTCTGTGAACAGCATGCATGTCATTTCCTTTGTTAGCTCATCAACATGGGAAATGATAGGCTTGTGTCTTTTTTTTTTTTTTTAAATGGATTTGAAATTTAATTGCACCCTGACTCCTGGTGGCTTTAAGAATGCAGTGTTCATGATGTTCAGTGAAGAGGAAAGACACCATGGTGTTTTTCTTCCCTTTCTGCAAGGGTTTTCATATACCAGACAGCAAGACACCTGTTCAGTATGTTCTCTTTGGGGAAGGCTTGGACTCCTTGGTCTTTGCAGAAAATGAAAGTTGGCCATTGGTGTGCAGCAGAGAGTGATCACAGCAGGTTCATCTGAAGTCAACAAGCATCTCGCTTTTTTGTCCACGAGCCATTAAGCTGCTTCAGTGTCATCAGTGGAATTCTATATTTCGTGTCTTTGCCAATTGTCTCTTGTCCATCACCAATGGACACCAGTGTTGCAGAGTACACAGCCCTGAGGGATGCCAGAGTTCAGTATGGGAGTTCTTGAAGTGTTGAGACAGACTCTAAATGAAGACAAGTGTTGAAATGGATTTATGCCATGGTTAACTTGCCCATTATCCAACCATGATCTTGACTCTGGTTGTGAAACTAATTTATAAAATCTATGCATCCTGTGAGCCACAAGTTCTCACCCCAAAGTCTCTGCAGCCAAGTTCTGCACCAGAATGACATCGTTATTCTACAAACAAAGATTTATGTTAATTTCTTGATTAGGATTGAAATTTAATCCGTGTGAAATGCACTCAAAAGTTACATACTTAAAATCATTACTAAGGCCTACCTGAGTGGGTGTTGATTTTAGGATTGGCAAACATCCAGTCTGTGTCAATTCATATTGCCAGGGGTTATTCATTACCATGCAGACTTTTGCCATAAATCCCTAAAGCCTGGTGAACGGTGTGCTAGGTTTGGATTTAAAACCATCTGCAAATGTTTTAATTGGCTAAAAACAGTGTTTTGGGGGACAGAGGCTACTGTGTACTAACCATATACCATGCATCTACTCTCCTGCAGAAAGGCAAACCTCCTCCTCTGCCATAGCTCGTTTTTTAAATTAATTATTTATTTATTTATACCCCATGTCTTATATTTTCTTTTGTATAACACTGTTTACGAGCATTTTGTCCAATTCTGTCAACACATAAATACTACTGTCAGTTTTAGTTGTCCCGTGAGGTAAATGCCAGCACATGTTTGGACAAGTCGTCTCTCTTGGCCTGAATTAAGGTTATGGAAAACAGCATCTTCAACTGGGCTCTGTACGTGCACACTTTCAGTAGCTTTCCGCCCCAGAGGGAGAAAAAAAGCTCTTTGCATGAGTGACTCAAGCTCAACACATCCTGTTTGACCTTCCCCATAGAACTGTAATTTTCCGAATTGGCTTTGCGATCAATTCCTGATTAGCTGGAAATGTGGGAATAGATTAGTCATGTTGAGAATGATACGAGAGATTGGTATCACTGCTTGCCATCGGCCTTCACACTGTCCATAAATAGGTTTTTTTTTTTTCCCCCAGACCCCTGGTTTGCAGGGTTGATTTCACCTAGACAAAAATCATGGCTTTGTTTATCTCTGTGTGATGTAGAGCCTGTCTAGAGAAGGTCAATTGGCTGGCAAAAATGATTTCGGTGCTTTTCTTACTATATTGCATGTAATGATTTTCACTTATTCATTTGGCAGATGCTTAAAGGGGGGGAAAACTTGATGTGAAGCAGAACCCAACCCAGACATATTCTTGCAGCACTTGTATTACAGTAGACTCATTTACCAACTCTGAAGATGCTTCCACACTATTTTGTCAATCTAAACAAATCTGTTCTACATCTGTTATTTTTAACACGGTACTGTTGTCAAACAAACCGAAAAGATTAATAGAAGGACATGTAGGACTAAGAACTCATAAATCACAATAACTGTTGGTTAAATAGATGATTTGATAGTTGTGTAAAGAGCCAATAACAGTTACAGAGCTGCAGCTTTGTCTTTCAGTACTTTTTGGGTTAGTTTATGAACTTTATCTTGAAAAAAGTAGTGAAACAGAAGAATGCCTTTGTGGTCATCTAGAGATTGAGAGTTTGTATCCTGGCAATGCAACAGCCGTTCATGGCCAGGAGTGCAATAGAGCATTGGCTGTGCTCTCTGGGTGGGGAGCATGGCATACCTATGTCAGTCAGAGTGACACTAGCCAATCTTTGAGGAAGACGGTTGATTGTATTCTCCTTTGTGGAGAATGAGAGTGGTTACTCTGCCCTCAAGCAACATGAGTAAATTTGACTTCCTTGATGTGTCCGAGTAGATACACGTGTTTCAGCCTTTCTCTTTGGTAGCTGTTACATATGAGACCTGGCTCGTGGGTGGGAGTTGCCCAAAACAAAGACACAGAGAAAATGCTGGCTGCAATGTGAATACTTGTTTGGAAATCGTCTGTTATCCGTGTACACGAATTAAGCCGCATGGTAATAGTTTTAGCCTGTAGAGCAGCAGGTGGTGGTTAGTAAGACCGAGCACGCAAATAGCTACATCAGCAAAAATCAGCAATTTTAAACAGTCAACATTAGAATCCATGGAATTTGATTCCTTTAGCTTTTAGGGTAGGTGATTAAACGCAAGCGAAATGGGAGTATTTTTGGAGACACTATGCATTTTCTGCAAAATCATTGGTTTATTTTTAACGAAAGTTAATTTTAGGCAATTTAATCTTGTAATAATTTGTGGAGGCAAAATATGAATTAAAAGCTATAAATTGATTCTGAAGTGAAAACTGACCCATATATTAAATTACCTATTCATGGTCAGATTACTTTCTTACTGACGTTCAAAGTTCATTTTGAACAAGACCATGTTGTTTTGGTCCACATCAGCCTAAACAAAACACACAAGTGGAAAACTGCTGGATTTGTTTCCAAGCGCAGCGTGTGTGAAAGTAACCCGAGTTACACCAGTTGAATGGAAGGTCTGGCTGCAGTTGAATGACCAGTAATGCCATGACTGAACGCGACTCTGTGCACTTTGAGAGACACTCAAATCTCTAATCCTTTTTCGTATTTTCATAACCTGAACCAACTTAGTATAGCCTAATTTGGTAACTTTTTGGTTACATTTTTTTCCTCCTCAGAGGAGAATAAGAAACTTCCTTGCAGTCAGCTGGTTGTGTCTTGATTAGATGTTGCCGTCTTGTTGAGTTCAGATACTTGGACACACTTCAGCAGTACATTCCGTGCTGCGTGCCATGCATGCGTGTGCATGTGTGTCTACGAGCGAGAGAAGGACAGAATGAGTGAGAGAATGTGGCTGTGTTGTGCTCCAGCCGGTTTCATCTTCCAAAGGCTTACCCTCAGCAAGGAGCCGCCTGCATGTAGGTCAGATTTTAGACACAGTTCCCTGCTGCCAGACCCCCCCCCCCCCCCCCACACACACACACACACACGCACACACCCGGCAATCATCGCCAATAGCAGGGGCAGCTTAAGAATAGCCTTTAGAGCCATGTCCATAGACCCATGACTGGGTACACGTCTCTTCAGTTGATTAAGCAGTAACTTTGATCACAAATGAAATGTACACCATCTTTCTCTCAGCCTAAATATACCTGATCAACCATATTCTCTTTTTAACAAGTAAACGTTCACGTACGACTGGAGTGAATGGAGAGGTTGTGTACATTATAAACTGTTTTAAGGAGAATTTGACCTGTTTACGTTTACTCGTGGAGTATATGGTGCTAGAAAAGCACAAGTTAATGACGGAGATGAAATACCATAACAAGTTGAAAGAAAATGTTTGTACTCTGCAATGTATTTAAATCTACAAGTGCAGCAGCACAACAGAGTGATTCAAAGGTTCGCAGCATTTTATAGCCGTCATGACCACAGACGAAACTCTTCCTGTTTAAAATTCTTGCATAGTAACATTAGAAGAGAAGAAAATGAGTAGAAAACCTAGAACATGGCTTCTTGTAGATTTCATGCATGCCAAATGTGCCCTTCAGATATCACCATTGTTTGACGAGAACGCTAATAAAGAAGAAAATAAAATCCACAATATATTACGAATTGAAAGGAAAAAATTTTTTTTTACTGGGTATTTAGCAATATAAAACGTATTACCTGTGAATTGTGTAGTGCTAACATTTAATGCGTTTCATCATTAGAGAGAGAGTGAGATCAAATGTTTTTTTTCTTCTTGGCCTCCAGGTACGGTGTGACCCCAGAGAACATCATCCTGTATGGGCAGAGTATTGGTACGGTGCCAACGGTCGACCTAGCGGCACGGTACGAGTGTGCAGCAGTCATCCTGCATTCTCCGCTCATGTCTGGACTGCGCGTGGCTTTTCCAGACACACGCAAAACCTACTGCTTCGATGCTTTCCCCAGGTGGGTCATCATTATAAATCTCGTAACGGTTGTTTGTTTTTGATTGTTTTTTCCTCTTTCGTTATCCACTGACCGAATGATTTTAAAAAGAGCATTTATTCTAACTAACATGACAATAAAATTAAGCCTTTAATGAAACAATCCTGATTTCAACATTATAACTAATCTTGTGATCTAGTTAATTAATTTGATTGATCTAGCAGCGTTCCATGGGTGCCAATTTTTCTCCCGCACTAGGAAGTTTCACCTCGTGTATTGCACAGCTTTTCCCTAATTCGCATGTGAAGATTCCCCTTTTTAGTTTTAGATTTCCCCTTACTTACAACGTTAGCTGACATGGCAAAACATATGGTTCAGGAATATAGCCTTTGGCTTTAATAAATAAATAAATAAAAGCTGAAGATGAAAAAGAGAGGATGCCAAATTTCCCAGGTGTGCAAAGAATGCACGTCAATGAGAGCTAGCTGTCAGTGTGTTAGGAGGTGAGTGTGGCTTCTTCAGCATCTAGTTCCAGGAGCGGAGGGAAAAAATAGTTTGGTCACAGTGTCCGAAATGTCACATACTCCATTATTTTCTTGTTTATAGAGCTGTTGTATAAGAGCAATATTTCATAGTCATACTGGCTATTAGCACAGCTGTGATTAACGAAGGCATTCGGACGGCAACAAAAAACGCACAGGTATTATCAGTTATTTGCTATTTAAAAGATTTTCGCGTAAAATGTTTTACAGTTGTGTTCAAAATTATTCAACCCCCACTGAAATTGAGTGTTTTGCCCAGTTTGACATTGATTTTGATCATTTCAGTCATCTTGTTTACAATTAAATCAAAGATGCACTTGTAAGTCAGAGAAATATAACATAACATTTTATAATGAAATAACCACAAAAGTCTTTTCTGTGCTCACATCATTTTTATTCAACCCCCAAGTGACATTCATTCTTAGTACTTAGTACAACATTCTTTTCCAGTTATAACAGCTTTTAAACGTGAAGCATAGCTTGATACAAGTGTCTTGCAGCTATCTACGGGTATCTTAGCCCATTCTTCATGAGCAAAAGCCTCCAGTTCAGTCACATTCTTAGGCTTGTGCGCTGCAACTGCTTTCTTTAAGTCCCACCAGAGGTTCTCAATCGGATTTAAGTCTGGTGACTGCGATGGCAGCCTTTAATCTGCAACAATGCTCTAGTGCAGTGGTTCCCAAACTGGGGGTCGTGACCCCTCTTGGGGACGCGGAATAATTTCAAGGGGTTGCGAGAAGGTTTAAAAAAAAAAAATTGTGATTTATAATACAAACTTTCAGTATTACAAGTAAATGCTATAAATAAATATTTTCTGATTTGTAAAGATATTACTGATTGAGTGTGAGTGTTTAAATTGAGTGCTAAAAAAAATTTGCGACTCAAAGATATGACATCACTGTGCAGCGACTGGCTCACTAGTTATTGCTACAGCGCACAACTGCCGAGATGGATAAATTTGTTGTTCGCAAATCCAATAATGTTAAGGAAATTGTTTGTCTGAGTCATCGGAAACCATTTACATCGACCAAGCAAAAGAGCAAGACCCCGTCAGACCAAAGTAGGAAACGTCGGAAATATGAGGAAGAATTCATAAAGTGCAGTATCAGTATTCAGTAAGTTGCGGTAGCACCCGAATACATGAGTTTTTCCGTGCAGCAGTGGATGTACTGCTTCAATTTGGATCTACATATTTGTGTGAGCAGTATTTTTCCGCTGTTACATATATAAAAAAAATAAATACAGCTCACGTCATGATGAGGAAGATGATCTGCGGGTAGCTGTATCCGGCCACGAATGAAGCTTTTGTGCTGCCAAAAACAAGTACACCCTTCCCATTGAAAGGTAAACCAAAATTATTTTGATGTATAGTAAATGCAGTCAAAATACTGTGAACAGCTTATTTTTATTGCTTGTTTTTGATAATGAGGGTCGTGAGATCTTGTCGATCTTCAATTAGGGGTCGCTGGCGGTAGGCTGGAGGTATGCTTGGGATAATTGTCCTGTTGAAAGGTCCAACGTCTCCCAAGCATCAGGTTTGTGATGGACTAAATCACATTTTCTTCCAATATCTCCTGGTACTGAAGAGAATTCATGGTACCTTGCACACGCTGAAGCTTCCCTGTACCTGCAGAAGCAAAACAGCCCCAAAGCATGATTGACCCCCCCCGCCATGCTTCACAGTAGGCAAGGTGTTCTCTTCTTCATAGGCCTTGTTCTTCCTCCTCCAAACATAGCGTTGATCCATGGGTGCAAACTGTTCTAATTTTGTTTCATCAGTCCACAGGCGACTATCCCAAAACTTTTGTGGTTTGTCCACATGACGTTTGACATACTGCAGTCGACTCTTCTTATTCTTTGGAGACAGCAAGGGGGTGCGCCTGGGAGTTCTGGCATGGAGGCCTTCATTACGCAGTGTGCGCCTTACTGTCTGAGCTTAAACTTCAGTACCCGCATCTGACACATCTTTTTTCAGTTCCTCAGCAGTCACACGGGACTTTTCTCCACTTTGCGCTTCAGGTAGCGCACAGCAGTCGAAGTCAGCATCATCTTTCTGGCATGACCAGGTAGCGTTTCAACAGTGCCCTTTGCCTTGAATTTGGGAGTGATGCTTCCTATGGTGTCTCTTGGAATGTTTAACATCTTTGCAATCTTCTTATAGCCATTGCCCTTCCTGTGAAGAGAAATCACCTCTTTTCTTGTCTTCCTGGACCATTCTCTTGATTTCACCCTGTTTGTAAACACACATTTTGATAGCCATTTAAAACTGGCTATGGATTTTATTTTTAAATTATATGTTTGCATAAAAGGTCACTGTGTGTTAAGCATGATCACCTCTCTTCAGACTTCCTCTGGTGTTTCCACAGCTGCATGTACACTAATGTAATTTATCAAATAAAGTTGTTGTAGCTTCGAGGTGCATTGCACCTTCATAAACCTTCTAGTTGCATTTAAACATGCACAAACAAATGTTTATTTTGTAAATGACAGTTATTTACAAAATACTGGGCTATACTTTCCCACTAAATAATGTAAAAAATAGTAGCCTGGACATCAAATCCCTGGTGCCAGAACTACTTTTTTGCCAGTATCTTTACATGTGTGATTTTCCTGAACTTTGCTTTAGCTAACAAAAACACTAGTGATTCACCAAGCAACTAAATAACAGGAACCAAATTTTTAATCATCACAAATAATCTTCTGTCCACCAGGTTTCAAATGAACTTCTGTAATAACTCTAATTAAACTTACCCGTCCACTTGCAGCAGCTGCCATAGCAACCAAGTTCTCTTCAAGGCCAACTAAAGACCCAAGGTCTTGTTATTCCTTTACACATAGTGTAATAAGGCACCCAAACAAATGAGTAACTACAGGTAATAATTTACATTTTCCAATTGACTTGACAATAGATTGGTTTACTTGAACCCAGGAATGAGCTTGGAGCTGTATGATCTTTTATACATCGGCTTTCTAACACAGATTTCCATGCACCGCTAAATAAACCTTACCAGAAGAGGAATCCAATCGATTTTCAATGTAATGCACGGTAGTGATTTAATATATTAATATGATTATTTTAACCCTAAATGATGCTGTGAGTAGTGAGTCAAAAGACATGGAAAAGAAGTTAGCTGTGTTTCAAGGAGAGTCACGTTCTTGGTCTGTATCAAGCAAATAAATAATTTAAAGGAGAAATTACTGGAATTGCCCAACAGATTATTTAAACCTGGAGGAATATGGCTAAATGTCACCTTTTGTGGAAGAAATTATGTTGGAAATAAAAATCATGAATGGAGATCACTTGAACACTTGGTGAAGATGCATGTTCAAGTCAACAGTAAAAGCCACAGCTATGTTTAATAGTAAAAGTGGGGGTATTTTGACACAAGCTAAATAATGAGATCTCACAGGATTGGGACCAAACAGCGGTGTCGACAAAAGAAAACCACTTCCTAGTAGGGCTGCACGATATATCGAAAAATTATCGTTATCGCGATAATGGCATGCGCGATAACCATATCGCAAAGAGTTGCGATAAATACTTTGGTCAAATTTGGACACACAAATGCTTGGCACAATCAGATGGGCCCTTACTATGTTTATACCCGCTTATATATCTATCTCTTTATACTTCATTCTGTCACGAACTAACCCGGGATGATCAGAAGACTTGGCGATTAGCCGTTAGCCCTTTGTAGCGTGGACGGTAAACCCAAACGCGGAAGCAAGGGAGTAGGCAGGATAACCACGCGAATTAGTTTATTCACAGAAGGGGAGCAAGGGAAAAACGCACATTTAACCTGCGTCCTATAGACACACACTCGAATCAGAAAGTAAACAATCTGCACCGACATGCGTGAACTCGGTGACTAAGCTGTATGTGATGGTTTGTTTACTCCTATTATACTTCCGGGTTCTCGCCCGCATTACTTCCGGGTCCTAGTGCCGGTCGAGGAGCGTGTGTGTGTGTGTGTGTGTGTGTGTGTGTGTGTGTGACAAATAGCATTTTTTTATTTAATTTTTGTTTAGAGAATATTATGTTTAAAAGATGCTCTTGTTTTAAGACACTATTGATGAGTGTATGGTTACACGTAAATAAAAAGTCATGTTTGAATTCATATTGTGTTGGCAGGTTTATAGTAACAGCAAACCAGAAGTCAGAATATCTGCTGAGGGTTTTAAGTCATTAAAGTCATTAAGTCATATAGTGTTTTGAAGTGTAAATATTTGCAACTTCCTTGACATATAGTTGCCTGAATTAGATTTAATTACATCAGATGAATATCTATTACCTGTTTATTTTAGTATCATTACATATAAATAAATAATAATAAAAGAAATAGCCAATAATAAAAATGCATTTCTCTAGGGAAATGTTATATCGCATGAAATATCGTTATCGCAATATTCAACAATATCGCATATTTCCCTAATATCGTGCAGCCCTACTTCCTAGTAAGGCTAATTGGAAAGACAGCATCAATTTGCCAAGGAGCATAGATTATTTGGAGCAATACAAAAGGTTAATTTGGTCCGATGACTTCAGATTGATCCTATTCCAGAGTGATTGTGTGATTCCCTTCTTAACCTGACAGGTGACAAGTGATGCACTCTTCGTAACACTGTCTTGTACAGCGGGCACTATGTATGATCAGGGGCAGGTGTCTCTTCATTTGGTAAAGTCTGGCCTCTGCAATGATATGTGGCAATAAAATTAAATCAGCTGTCAACCTGAATCTACTGTATGACCAGGTCCCCCCATCCCCCCTTCCAGGACATTTTCCAGGACTCAAATTGGCCTTTAACCCGAATCCTGACCTTAACCCCATTGAAAGTTTCGCCTAGAAAACATGGAGTTGTTTGACTCTCCCATGATTACTGTAAGATCTTTGCCAAAAATCTAGGCAGTTTTGAGCAGTGTAGATGCGGACATATTATTTCACTAGTGTTGACGCGTATCTTTGGTTTGCCTTTTTTACTCACACGAAAAACTGAAGTCCGATTTCTTTGTCTCTTGTATTTTGTATTTTATTTTCCAGCATCAAAGAATCAACACTTCATACAGTCGCCTTGAGTAAATCCACTGTAGTTACAACACCAGTTGCTGTATCTTGTAAATTTCTGACTTTTACAACAACCTATTTGCTGTATCTTACTAAGATCTTGGATTACGGTTAGCTAACGGTCAAAAGCTTGTGTTTCCGTAGCCTTCCGCATCTAAACTGAACTTTCTATCATACGCTAGTCATACAAATGCATGTAATAGTGGAATGACATCACAGACCAACTTACGATTGTCAAAATGGATGCTTAACTAACAAATTTAAAGCTTGTGGTTTATGTAATAAACTTAATAGCTTAACTAATGAACAGAATAAGATAGAATAAAACAAATAAACACAAATTCATAACAAATACAATATGGCTCTTACAGGTAGGAATAAATGTTTTGTAAGATTCTTCAAACAATGCTATGGTGCAGAAATACCAGAAACAAAGCTAAAGTGATCCAACAAAATTGTTTTTTTTTTGGGGTTAGACAGTTTATTAAGCCAGGCAGCTTACTTCACACTGCCATACTCATCCTAGCAAATAGAAACTATAATCAGAGCTGGCACTACCTTAAGGTTACCTGTCCAGAGTACATGTCCAAGTGAATGTGCTGATTCTTCATGTCATATAAGGGCTTATAGATTCGCAGTTCTAGTCTAGAATCTAGACTGGAATAATGGAGAACCGGAATTTCACCACTTGACTAAGGCCAACAACTACTACTCTGCCACCTGTCTGCAAAATAAGTTTTTATAACTGTTTGAGCATGCTTTTTGTTTTCCAAATGGCTGTGTAGTGCTTTGTCACTCAGATTGCCTTGAACAAGCCTATGCTGATAGAGTGCCAGTGGATTAGTAGAGTTGAGACTATTCCCTTTAACAGGGCTGAAATAAACTACTGGCAACAATTATGTATTTTTACATTGACCCTGTAATATCCTCGACGCACGCAAGATTTTTCCATTTATATTCTCTGCGCGTGTCAGTCCCACACAAGCTCAATGCACTAGATGGGTTTCCTCTTGATTTTGCTGTTGGTAACATGATTGTAAAATGACTGACTGAAAGTTTGATTCTCAAATTTTTCATTATTGCGCTCATGTACACCACACATCTATTACGTTATTTAATTTCTAAAATGTTCATTGTTTTAATGCACACTTCAGTTCACTGCTCCTGCAAATAGCTAGATGTTACTATCATTTTCACAGCCAGCTCTCCTCCTCCATTTTTACTCCCCTCTTCCATCAGCAGAGCGTGATATTAAATTGCCGTCTGCACTGCTGGAAGTGGATGTAATGTTAATTCAGGAAGCAGCTTTTCTGTGCTCTGCTGGTAAATTTAAAGGTGCCCTGTACCCTGCCCCTCTTCCGCGACTGTCTCGGCTTTTCTCCGCGTTCTTGGATGAATGAAGGAGTCTCGACACCGCTGAATGCTCAAGTGATTACTGTGTATTGCAGGATGTATGCCCTACTGTATGATGCATACTCGGGTCTATGTAATAATGCTCACTTCCTCCTATTTGCATTTTTACAAAATGTTCTTTTAAGGTTCAGTAATGTTAAATCAAGGCTATTACTGTGGAAAAGTCAAGCAGCATTGGCAACTTTAGCCTTAATTTGATACCATACGAACGGCATTTGCACAGAATTGGACTGCAGATTGTAATTGTTCCTTAAAGAACTAAGGGCATGGCAGCGGAGCAGCTGTTCAGCACACTGATCTGTTATTTCTGCTCATCTCAGACATTGATAAAAAAAAAATCTTTACTTGATTCATTTGCAAGATGTCTCTGTCTGGATATCTCAAATATGCATGCTTATGTCGGTTGGACTCGCATGACTGCAACACAAAGTATTTGCAGCACAGCAACTGGTCAGGGCTTCAGGGCTTTCAGGATTAATGCTGCTTCCCTTCTAAAGTTGATCCTGCAGTTAGTTGCTCTTGGGGTTGCTCTCTTGCAGCAGGCGTGTCTATGTTTATCTGTTTATCATTAGCATTTCGCTAAGCATACCCAAAAAAAGCCAATGCTGTACATACTACTTTGTGCCTGCAGCAAGTCCAGGAAAGCTTTACTGTTTGGGTGTAAAAAAAAAAGTGATTAACACATGATTACTGCTTACTTCCAAAAGTATTTGGACACCTAACCAGGACACCAACAACCCCTGCCCCCACCATACATCCCATTCTACTTTTAGTCCTCTTTTGCTCTTTTGGTGGGAGCAGAACCTAAAAATGGACTAGAAGGTCTAGGATGCAGCTGGCATTCCTGTTTTCCCCGTGTTGTGTCTCCATGGAGCTTGCCTTCTACAAAGAGGCACTGTCCTGCTCGAACAGGTTTGCAAACTGTCTTTCAGCAAAATTGTATGGCGCTTGCTGATTGAAGTAGGGATGCACGCTCCATTGTTTCAGCATGGACATCGCAATGTGCCCATGCACACACAGGGTTTACTTGGGCCACCCAAATATATTTATGGCTGCCCAAGTATGTTTGCGCACCCTAACCATAACGCATCTTCCATGCCCAATTCGATTAACTAGTAGATAGTTCCCTCTCCCCCTCTCAGAATAAACGGGTACAGTAACGTGAGTGTGGTGTAACAACTGTACTGTAATCACTTGTAAATATGGGTTTAGTCTGAACACACACACACACACACACACACACACACACACACGCATGCACACTACAATACTGATTACTAACATAATGAGCCACTAGCAAAAGCATGAATTGGAAAGCCAGACCTACATCTGTCCATCAATCAAAAAAAGAATGAAACACTAAGCGTGTGTGCGAATTGCTTTGATTTAAATGGAGCAATAGCGATCATTAATTTGCATCCCCATGCGATTGGAACAAGAAGGAGTCAGCACAAAAGAGGCAGAGAAAGACATGTGGTTTGTGTCAGCCACTTTGTGATGACTCACTCTGAGCTCTGATCACAGCTGCTGTACTCAACAGCATTGTGTATAAAAAAAATAAATAAAAAAAAACCCAGTGCATGCTGCTTAAGTTAGGAAGTCTGGTATAATAATAACTATTTCGTAGCACCTTTTATTTATTTTAAATGCAGCTCTTAAGTACTTTATGGCACGAAGGTAACAGAAGTAAGAAATGCAAAAAATTATGGTGGGGGGGAAAAAAGTAAAATCTAAAAATGTAAAAAAAAAAAATTACATTAGTATAATAGTGCAAATAATTTTAAAAAATATTACAATTGTTCGAGCAATCAGCCAGATTGATCTTCCCCTATGCAAATAGGGAAGAGTCTACATCAACATTTTCCATAGTTCACTAATGACAAATTAAATATATTATTCTAGTACATAACCATAAATTAAGACTTTCCACAGTGATTGTCATGAGCTGTGCCTCCAATTTAAAACTACAACTGGCATTTAAAGCTATGTATTTAGAATATCTAAAGTTGGTGCAAAATAAATTATGGCTGCAACTAGGGCTGCACGATATATCGAAAAAAATATCGTTATCGCGATAATGGCATGCGCGATAACCATATCGCAAGGAGTTGCGATAAATACTTTATTTGCCAAGCATTTGTGTGTCCAAATTTGACCAATCAGATGGGCCCTTACTATGTTTATACCCGCTTATATCTTATATATATCTCTTTGTACTTCATTCTGTTGCGAACTAACCCCGGATGATCAGAAGACTTGGCGATTAGCCGTTAGCCCTTTATAGACGGTAAACCCAAACGCGTAAGCAAGCGAGTAGGCAGGATAACCACGCGAATTAGTTTAAGGACTCTCACAGAAGGGGAGCAAGGGAAAACACACATTTAACCCGCGTCCTATAAACACACACTCGAATCAGAAAGTAAACAATCTGAACCGACATGGCGAACTCAGTTCAAGCTGTATGCAATGGCTTGTATACTCCTTTTATACTTCCGGGTTTGCGCCCTCATTACTTCCGGGTCCTAGTGCCGGTCGCGGAGCGTGTGTGCATGCGTGCGTGTGTGTGACAAATAGTATTTTTTTTATTTAATTTTTGTTTAATAATTATTTTTATTTAAAAAAAATACAGGCAACCCAAAGAGAATATTTTGTTTAAAAGATGCTCTTGTTTTAAGACACTATTGATGAGTGTATGGTTCCACGTAAATAAAAAGTAATGTTTGAAAGTAATTCATATTGTGTTGGCAGGTTTATAGTAACAGCAAACCAGAAGTCAGAATATCTGCTGAGGGTTTTAAGTCATTCATAGTGTTTTGAAGTCTAAATAATTGCAACTTCCTTGACAGTTTCTTTTTAGCCTGAATTAGATTTAATTACATCAGACGAATATGTATACACACACACACACACACACACACACACACAGACACACACACAGACTCTAGACTTCGGTTTATACATTATTTCGATTCTCTCGTGTATTTTCTTTTTTTTTTTTTTGTTGTCTCAATAATATAGATACTGTAGACAGTTTTGCTATACTAGACATTCTCGTAATACGGCGACATAGGGAGAGAAAAAAATCACCGCTACTGTGTTCACTGTTCATTTTGCCCTTTTCCTGCATTTCCCTGTGTATAGCGTGTAGAATCATGGGATATATCCGGCTCTCCGAAGTGTAAAAACATGAAGAAAACGCACTAGTAGTGTTTTCCTTACGTTCGTTGGGATTTAACCGGCAAGAAAAAGCTGCGAACACACTCATTAACTCATGTGTAGAAAACACTCGGCGCTTCACCGGACACTATGAACGGCAGAAAACCGTTCGATTTTAACACCCGATATAAGGCGTTTAATGTAAACTGCTCCCATACCTGGGAGGACTTGGGGCGCGCGCTTTTTCCTGCAAACGCTTCTCTAACCTCCATTGCGCGAACGACTGTATATCTGTGTATTTGTGCATCTTGTGGTCGCGCTCCTCAGTAACGTGAGCAGCCCAACTAATCGATAACGGCATTCGTTGACAACGAATTTCATTATCGATAATTATCGATTTTATCGATTAGTTGTTGCAGCCCTAAATTAAATTAGCCACATGATCTTATGTCCTGTAATGGTTAAATGTGTTACCTGTTAATACCTGAAGATGAAGAAGCCTTATGCATTACAAAAACCACACAAAAACCTTGTTTTTAAGAAGTTTGGTGGTCGGAGTGCAAGGTCAGCCATGCTACAATCCCTGTGGCAGCTTGATCTCCCACTCTCTGATCAGTAACCCAAAGCTTTACCTGTTGAGCCACCCCTGCCCTTAAGCTGTGTAGAATAGTTCGGGTTTACAATTTAAGACAAGGCTCCAAGATCAGTCCACTCAGGACCTTGTGTCATAGGACACTGTATTTATGCTGGTAGTGCTAAAACTGCTAACCCCAAAGACAAAAGACCTATTTTATGTACCAAATAAGCACAGAATATACATATCTATTTCTTACATTTGATAAAATAAAACATAAACCCAGTGATCAATTACTTATGCATCACACACGTTGCGCATCCCTGGTTTCTTTCTCAGTAATGGGTCTTTCATTCTGCGTGATCGTGTCCCTGCAAAGTAAACATACGGTGTACGCTCCCTGGAGCTTCAGAAATATGATGAATGAAAGCGTGGTCCTCTCAGAGCAAAACTGTGATTTATAGTACACAAACTGTAGAAACCTGCAACAAAACGTAGCGGTGGTTTTACTCCATATTTTATTGTGATCTCTAAAGTTTTGAATTCAGCAGCCTTCAACTCCCCCACCCCTCACCCCCAAAACAGATTAAATGCATTCCAGTTCAGCATTGCAGCTTAATCACTGCAAATCGTCAAATATTGTTGAAGTGCTTGTAAGATAAAAAAATGTAAAGCCACTTGGACAAGGTCGATGTTCAGAGATTCCAGAATGTGCACATTGTAAACACAGAACTTCAATTGAACTATTTTTATTTATATGCATCATGTAAGACACACTTGAATAATTTCAACAATTTTAGTCTTGGTTATTTGTGGAAGGTATGTCCTGAAAAAAAAAAAAAAAAGTTGTGTGACCCAGATTGTTGACTAGCTAGATCAGCCACATATTGCCGCAAAATACATAATAATGTGATCTATAGGGGTTTACGGTATCTGTAATTTTGTTCATATTTCCTGCCTTTTTTCTTCTGCTGGCTCACTGAGGTCCACTTTACCTTTTTATTACAAACAGCATCATCACCAATAGCAACAGCAGTGACCCCTTCTTGCTCAGTTTACCGTTGCCATGGGAATCAGTGGAAGAAAGTAACATTTAATTGTCCATGACTGACTGTCACAGCAACCAATCAGCCACATGCTAGTGCTCATTTACTTGTTCCTTTATATCCTTGTTTTATTTGATCGTTGGCTTGGAAGCACTCTCCAAAGTTAAGTACAAGGGTTGGGTTTAAGAAATGTACCCTCTGGCCAAAAAATTATATATATACAGATATACAGTGGTGTGAAAAACTATTTGCCCCCTTCCTGATTACTTGCATGTTTGTCACACTTAAATGTTTCTGCTCATCAAAAACCGTTAACTATTATTCAAAGATAACATAATTGAACACAAAATGCAGTCTTTAAATGTAGGTTTACGTTATTAAGGGAGAAAAACTCAATCTACATGGCCCTGTGTGAAAAAGTGATTGCCCCACTTGTTAAAAAATAACTTAACTGTGGTTTATCACACCTGAGTTCAATTTCTGTAGTCACCCCCAGGCCTGATTACTGCCACACCTGTTTCAATCAAGAAATCACTTAAATAGGAGCTACCTGCCACAGAGAAGTAGACCAAAAGCTAGACATCATGCCAAGATCCAAAGAAATTCAGGAACAAATGAGAACAAAAGTAATTGAGATCTATCAGTCTGGTAAAGGTTATAAAGCCATTTCTAAAGCTTTGGGACTCCAGCGAACCACAGTGAGAGCCATTATCCACAAATGGCAAAAACATGGAACAGTGGTGAACCTTCCCAGGAGTGGCCGGCCGACCAAAATTACCCCAAGAGCGCAGATACACCTCATCCGAGAGGCCACAAAAGACCCCAGGACAACATCTAAAGAACTGCAGGCCTCACTTGCCTCAATTAAGGTCAGTGTTCACGACTCCACCATAAGAAAGAGACTGGGCAAAAACGGCCTGCATGGCAGATTTCCAAGGCGCAAACCACTTTTAAGCAAAAAGAACATTAAGGCTCGTCTCAATTTTGCTAAAAAGCATCTCAATGATTGCCAAAACTTTTTGGAAGGTGCGTGTCCCATTACATCTGGCGTAAAAGTAACACAGCATTTCAGAAAAAGAACATCATACCAACAGTAAAATATGGTGGTGGTAGTGTGATGGTCTGGGGTTGTTTTGCTGCTTCAGGACCTGGAAGGCTTGCTGTGATAGATGGAACCATGAATTCTACTGTCTACCAAAAAATCCTGAAGGAGAATGTCCGGCCATCTGTTCGTCAACTCAAGCTGAAGCGATCTTGGGTGCTGCAGCAGGACAATGACCCAAAACACACCAGCAAATCCACCTCTGAATGGCTGAAGAGAAACAAAATGAAGACTTTGGAGTGGCCTAGTCAAAGTCCTGACCTGAATCCTATTGAGATGTTGTGGCATGACCTTAAAAAGGCGGTTCATGCTAGAAAACCCTCAAATAAAGCTGAATTACAACAATTCTGCAAAGATGAGTGGGCCAAAATTCCTCCAGAGCGCTGTAAAAGACTCGTTGCAAGTTATCACAAACGCTTGATTGTAGTTATTGCTGCTAAGGGTGGCCCAACCAGTTATTAGGTTCAGGGGGCAATTACTTTTTCACACAGGGCCATGTAGGTTTGGATTTTTTTTTCTCTCTAAATAATAAAACCCCTCATTTAAAAACTGCATTTTGTGTTTACTTATCTTTGACTAATAGTTAAATAGGGCTGCAACAACTAATCGATAAAATCGATAATTATCGATAATGAAATTCGTTGTCAACGAATGCCGTTATCGATTAGTTGGGCTGCTCATGTTATTTAGGCGCGCGACCACAAGATGAACAAATACACACACAGATACACAGCCGCTCGCGCAATGGAGTTTACACAAGCGTTTGCAGGAAAAAGCGCGCGCCCCAAGTCCTCCAAGGTATGGGAGCAATTTACATTAAACACCTCTTATCGGGCATTAAAATCAACCGTTTTTCTGCCGGTCGTAGTGTCCGGTGAGCGCGGATGAACTGCCGAGGGTTTTCTACACATAGGAGTCAGTGAGAGTTCACACGGGCTTTGGTGACATCACCGAAGCCCGTGTGAACACACTCACCGGCTGCGCGGTTATACAGGGTAAAAAAAAACGTTGCATGCAGCTTTTTCTTTGCGTTCAAATACCAACAAACGCGAGGAAAACACTTCTAGTTCGTTTTCTTCACGTTCATTTTACACTTCGGAGAACCGGATATATCCCATCATCCTACACGCTATACAGAGGGGAAAAGGGCAAAATAAACAGTGAACCCGGTAGCGGCGAGTTTTTTTTTCTCTCTCCCCACGTCGGTGTATTACGGTGTCTAGTATTTATTTTATTTTTTTTAGATTAAAAAAAGGATAAAATACACGAGCGGATCGAAATAATGTATAAACCGTGAAAAGGCTGTAGTAGCCACTTCAATTAAAAATAATATACATATGTATGTACACAGATGGCAAGTTGACAGTTTTATTTTTTTTATATATATAGATAGATAGATAGATAGATAGATATCAGTCAACTTGCCATCTGCAATTATTGTTAAAAACAAAAATGTTGGTATGGTTTTATATATAATTATAAGCAAAACATCAAATGAAAGAAGCGCTTAGCTTTATCCGATTAATCGAAACAACAATTGGCCAACTAATCGGTAATCAAAATAATCGTTAGATAGATTTTTTTTTTAATTCAATTTTATTTTTATAGCGCTTTTTACAATGGTCATTCTCAAAGCAGCTTCACAAAAATGAAGAAAAATTTTAGAAAATAAAATAATTGGAAGTGTGTATGTGTGAGGAAAAATGTGTCTGGATAATAATGAGATGAAATGAATGAAAGGTCTCTGATGAGCAAGCCAAGGGAGACGACGGTGGCAAGGAAAAACTCTATTTATATTTGTTGGTCCACATCAAGCAACAACTAAGGAGATGGCTGAAATCACTGAAATTGTGCTAAGAGATGGATAACGCATTATTAAACCCTGGAAGGACAGTGCTGAACCTTCAACTTTGTGTAAGAAATGCAGTTGGGCAAAAACAATCATGGAGGACTATCACTTAGACGATTGAAGTCGCGTTGTAAAAGCATCTTTATTAGTGAGAGCATTTCCACAGTATAATCAGAACTCATACGATAGGGACTAAACAGCTGTTTAAACAGCCTTGAGAAAACCACTTTTTAGTGAAACTAATGAGGGAAAGGGTTCAGTTTGCAAGTGATTTCCATTGCTCCAACGTCTATAACTGAGTGCAGATTGACCCTATTACAGCATGGTGGGTGTGTCGGGGTCAGAAGGGAAGCACACAAAGTGATGCACATGTCATGCATAGTGGGAGGCAGTGTTATGATCTAGGGTCGCTTCAGTTGGTGACTCGGCAAAATTCTTTGGCTGCAAAATTAAGTCATCTGATGACCTGAATGTACTGAGTGACCATGGTATCCCATAAATGGACTTTCATGGCAGAGGTGTATTACAGGACTCAAACTGGTAAAGTGGTTCTAGAAAGGAATATTTTTTTTTCCACATATTTCTACTGTAATCAAAGCTTTTAAAAAGCTTTTTTTTATTATAATTTTTTATTCTTTTACTTTTTTGGTCATTTTGTGCTTTTGTAAATTTCGTTTCCAAATATGGCAACCCAAGTCTATGCAATGATGAACTATCTATGCACTATTGCTCTTTTCTTAGTGTCATATTTTCAAACACTAAGCACAATGCATAGTTCAGCTCAGTGCTGCTTTCTAGGAGTGGCAGGCTGCAGCTTAGAATGAAAATACCATCTGTAGTGGTGGATAATCAGTAGCCTCAGCACTGGAGACGGGATTTACTGTTGATGTATTTTTTTTTTTCATAGTTACCCAGCAAGTTGACCATTTTTGTCATATTCAAAAAAGAGGAAACCAAATAAATATTTTAATGAAACTTTGTGATGGTGTGACAGCATTTCAGTGCTGTGCCTATAGCATGTGATTTTCACCACATGCTGCACTACACAGAAGGATTAATTAATTTGCACAAGTTCCATCCAACCTTTTCCTGCTCAGGAAGATGCAGGTATGAAACGGAGACCGCACTGAGTATAAAGTGTAAACCTGGTGTATAGCTCTTAGAGCTTGCAAAGCATGGAGTCACCCAACAGAAATGTCGAGAAATAGACAAGTGAAATAATATCCTTGATGTCAGACAGTAACTTGCTGAACTTTTGTCAAATATGCAAAGGAATAATAATGACAAGAGTCAGCACTTAGGCAGGAATTTCTATTCTTGTTTGTAACCGTATTAATGCATCTAACTAGCTAACTACATGTCCATTGTGAGAGCAGATTTAATCCTAGTAAGTTAAATTTCCAGGCAACCAAACCATGGGACTGGCCAGCACTTTGAAGATTTCACTTTCCCACTGGGCTAGTTAATTGATTTATCTCTTCATCCACTTCTGTACTTGTCTATATTTCATTTCCCAAACAGAACATCATGTCATTGGCATAAGATTAAAGTGTTATAATATTGAGTGGTGATTCGGGCCAAAAAAAATTTGTAATTGGTTTGCACATGAATTTTAGATGCATATTGTGTCATCTGGACTTGTTGCTCTTGGAGGATTGACTTTGCACCATGCGTCTTGCTACTACTGGAAAATTTATATGATGTATTTTGAAAGAGCTGTCTCCCTGATTTACTCCTGATGTTTTTGAAGACGACTTTTTATAATCTGTACTTGTTTTGAAGCTCATGGCTTCAGATTGCCCTCGTAGCGCTTGAAGAGTCGCCACGTACAGTGATAAGTTTACTACAAATCCTTTACTTCCGTCACATCAGTGTTTTCAATCAGCTTAACACATTTCCAAGTTTAAGATCATATGAAAAAATCCCTTTGGATTGATGAGTTGACACACCACTCCTGTCCCCGCAGAGTTCCAGCCAGCTATCCACAGATCTCCATTCCACACGCTGGTCCTCAGTTTGCCAAATTCTCGATTCACAGCTGTGTGTGGCAGGAGGAAAACTGTGAATGGATGTATGAAAGTTTAATGATGCGACTCTCTCTGTGGATTTTTCGGGCGGCAGCATGACATGAATTGGAATATTAACAGTGGGCCAGAGAAAAGAAATTAAAGAGGGAGGTAAAAAAAGAAGTGAGAACTTGTGTGGTCGTGAATGATATATGGATGTAACAAACCAATGTTTTTGTTCCATTGGCTACACTAGTAGTGTTTGAAGCCGACCAGCCTGTTTTACTTTAGCTCCACTATGGTAAAAATAGAGTGCGCTGGGCACTTTCAGAGATCTTCCTGTCTCAGGAATTGTGAAGTTTTTGTGAGAGTGCTGCATGGAAAACGGCTCAAGAGCATGTTCTACCTTAGGAGTCAAGGAGCAAAGGCTAGGAACGAATGATTCACCCATGTCGTATTAGACTAAATGCCATCTAAATTACAGGCTACATGTCTCTGAATGAACTTGTAACATTGTGGTGTCTGAAAACGGGGGCTGGCGGAAAATTGTCACAATCCAAACTGTCTATTCCAGACATGCATAAAGGCTGAGACTTGCATGTTTGATTTCAAATATATCCATCCCTGTTTTATCACAATGCTTCTTTCCACTGCAGCCAAGTGGAATAAACTTTTAATGATATTTAGCTAAGCTATATGTACAACTTGCATAAAAAAAACACGCGTATAAAACCCTGTTGCACCAAGACCGTCTTTAGTCAGTGTTTACGAGTATATAATTAACCATGGGATACATCTTCCTTCAGCCTGTAGTGTAATTATTCCTTTATACTTGTCTATACATTAATCTTAATCCAAGCCTGTTCAGGATACATATGCTTTATAAATGCTAAGCACTAATTAGCCTTTTGGAGTGCTGAATTAATATGCCAAATGGATACACAGCAGTATAAAAGTTTTATGGCTTCAGTCTTGGATGTCTTGAGGCATGGACAGATGGCTCATATAGAAAACAGATCATTTATTTAAAGCTAAAGATTTTTTTATTATATTTATGATTGACACAGAGATGGAGACTGGACTGTAATCTGTCGTCATATACTAAAAAAGATTACTCTTAGCAGTTGATGTGTTGCTGCCATGGTGATCCAAGAGTTTGATAATTAAAATAGCATACAGTACATGTCCATATTCGTTAATGGACAAGTGAACGCTGCAGGGAGCTTTAAATAAATAAATAAACTCTCACTCCGTAAAATTTGTAGGTGGAAAATGTTCAAACAGATCAAAAGCATTACCCTGATGACTTTTATTCCCCACAGTGTTTTATTGGATTATGGTATAATTTTACTGAATTTCCTAAACATAATTATGCTTTATATATAATTTATTTTTTATTAGTAGGCAACAGAGGTTTAATGGCTTCCATGTGCTTCATCTCTGAAGGTTTACTATTCTAATGGCCCCCTTGTTTACAACCCATATCTTAATCTGTCCAAAATTCTCTCCATGTTAAGGAATTGTATCTATAATGAGCTTTTCAGACTATTTTTGTTGATCTCTACAGGAAATTTTCTTAAACAGTTTTTGTGTTAACCGTATAGAGGTTCCTTGTTCTAACTTGGACTGTTTTTCTTCTCCTGCTTCAGCATTGACAAGGTGTCCAAAGTGGCCTCTCCGGTCCTCGTGATTCACGGCACGGAGGACGAGGTGATCGATTTCTCGCACGGCCTGGCCATCTACGAGCGCTGCCCACGTGCGGTAGAACCGCTGTGGGTGGAGGGCGCAGGGCACAACGACATCGAGCTGTACGCGCAGTACCTGGAGAGACTCAAGCAGTTCATCTCCTTCGAGCTGGCTACCTCTTGAAAGCACACCGCAACACACTGTACAACATCACGGCACACACTGCGATGAGCTCCTCTCAGCTGTTTACACACCAAGCTGAGGATCAGCGTCAAGGATTTGCACTTGCTGATGGAAATTCTGGACTCTTCTTTTAAAGTGTATATGGTGGTATTAAGGAACCGGGGCCTTTCCATTTCTGCAAAAGAGGAAAAGCCTTTTTTTGTTGCGTTTAGATTTATTTTTTTTTTTTTAATTCTTTTCTACTTGATGAAGCAAAATTTTAAGTGCACCACATACTTTATATTTTTTGCGTTTTTGTTTTGTCTAGCTAATTTTTTTTTAGTGTGTATGTAAATACCCAACAGGGGTAAGTAAATTGATGCACTATTGTGCTATTATATTGTTGACCACTGTTTTTGTATTATTTGTTGTATTGTTTTAATTATTTCTCTAGGCATTCCATTGAATTTTCTTGACTTGTGTAAAAGAGAATTTGCTCTCAGATTTTTTACAGAGCCAGTCTGTTTGTATAGGGTTTTTTTTCTTTTCTTTTTTTTTTTTAAGCCAGTAAATGAAGGAATACTACCACTGAGAATGTAACTGATCAAACCACTACATAGTTTCTGGCTCTGGTGGATGGTGCTGTGTGTTACTACAGTAATCAGGGCATTGTTTGCGCATACACACCACAAAAAAAATGTGTTCATATATAAAACTTGGTCTCTGTTTTGGCGCCAGTGCTACAGTAAGCCTCATGCTCTCCAACCTTTTTTTTTTTTGGGTCTATCATTTCTTGGGAGCAGGCTTTTCTCAAGGTTAATACTAGCTGCTATTCTTCCACTGAGAAAAAAAAAAACACTGTGAGACTGAACTGGCAAAACAATAAGGGTACAAGGTGAAACGTATTGAGCCACAAAAATCATCTCACCCGCCCCCAGATTTTTCAGCTGCTTCTCCTTCATGACATTATCTACTGACCCCAAAGGACTGTAACCCCTGAACACAGAGACAAGATAACACTAAAATGCTTCAAGTGCGTATATTTCAGTGCTAGCTTTGCAAATGTTAATGTATTCAGGGGTAGCACTAGACACTAAGAAGATACAATGGTTTAATTAACAGGAAGGAACTTGGTTTATTCGAAGTAGCTGCAATTACCGTGTTGCAAGTTTTGAAGAGTTAAATTTTTTCTTTTATTTTTTTTATGTTTGAGCAAATGGGCTGAACGTACTCTTATGTATTGATGTAAAATAACACGTGTAACAGAATGATGCTGATGTGTTTCTCCACAAGTCCTAAATGAGGTTCGAACCTTCTTCTTTGACCCCCTGTGGAGTTTTTGATGGAGACTTCTTTTAAGGAACGACTAAACCACAGCCCTGACTGAGCCCTGCTGTTGCTTTTGATACCGACGTTTTTAAACAAGGTCTTTTCCAGTACTTATTAATATTATCTTTACACCTCTTTTAAGGCTGGTTTGTAAGATAATCGTACTGTACACATCATCTCTCCTCTTGATAGATACGTAAAACAGGAAATTGTATTTAGTCTTTTTAATGATTTTGACACTGGAATCGCTGTATGCAAGTATAATGTCGAAAATATAAGAAAAATAGTTGGTACAAAAGTGCTAGTGTAATTTTTGTTTTTTCAGATGAAATGAAAGCCTTAAATGTGCTGTGAGACAGATTTATTACTCACTTGACGTTGCCTCAGAGCAACCCTCTGGATGTTGTATTGCTGTATAATGGAATAAAGGATGCATGGAATAATGAACATACGTTTTCTGCTTTTTATGAAAAGTGCTTATAATCTGGGTTTTCATGTCACTTCTCATGTCTCATTTATAGTCCGGTTCACATAGATAGATGAACTTCAGTTATTATTTTAGCTACTATTCTAGCTGTCAATATATAGGGGAAGATAAAGTGCAGGTGTTTACCAATTTGGATAGAAACATCCGCAAAAGAAAAGAGGTATATAAACTGCTTCTCTTTTTATTTGATCACCCAAAAGTTATTGGCCAAATTATCAATCATAAGTCATTTTATAATGAGGACTGCCTACATTCAGAGATTCAGGGGTCATTTGATTAACTGGGGGTCATTGTCCATCTGCACTGTGAAGTACGGGCCACTGAGTTTTGAGGCATTTGGCTGAAACCAAGCATATAATATAGCCATATACACTTAAGCATTTCAAAATTCCGAGGCTTTGGACAGCATCCACATCACAATGGAACTAATTTTATTGCCAGTCATGCATACAGGTCCATCTCAATAAATGAGAATATCATTGAAAAATTACCTCATAGATTCATTAAACAGACTAATGTATTTCAAGTGTTTATTTCTTTTAATTTTGATGATTATGATTTTCAGCTAATGAAAACTTCCAAACCGTATCTCAGAAAATTAAAACATTGTGAAAAAGTTAAATACTGGAGACTCATAGTGTCACAAAATAGCTTCAAATGTGTGTTTTTTTTAAAGTCTGGTTCAGTATTCTGTCTGTTCAGAGTGCTGTATCCACATCAATGGAAAGAAAATAATTGGTAGAAAAAGGTGCACAAGCAACAGGGTTAACCTCAGCCTTGAATGTACAGTATGGTGAAATAAAGCCCATTTCAAGAATTTGGGGGAGATTCTCAAGGAGTGAACTGTGTTTTATCAGGTCTGAGGTCAGGATAGCCGTCTACCAAGAAGTTTTAGATCTACATGCTTTTCTCCACTGATCAGCTTTTTGGAGATGCTGATTTCATTTTCCAGCAGGACTTGGCACCTGCCCACACTGCCAAACGTACTAATATCTGGTTTTAGGACAATTGTATCCTTGTGCTTGATTGGCCAGCAAACTCTAAACCCCTTAGAAAATCGATGGGTTATTTTGAATACCCCACAGATGGAAGATGCGAGACACCGAACCCGACAATGCAGAAGAGCTGAATGCTGCTATAAGAGCAACCTGGGCTTCCATAACAGCTCAGCAGTGTCACTGACTGAACATCTCCACGCTGTGCTGCAGTAATTATTGCGAAGGGAGCCCTGACCAAGTATTGTGCTGTACATGTTCATACTATTCAGTAGTCCAACATTTCTGTGTTAAAATCTTTTGTTTGTTTGTTTTTTGGTCTTGTGTAATATTCTACATTTCTGAGACTTTCGGTTTTCAATTTTTCATTAGGTGTAAGCCATAGTCATTAAAATAAAAAAAAAATAACCACTTGAAATATATCAGTCTGTGTGTAATGAATATATATAAAACGTAAGTTTATTTCATTTTTAATTGAATAATATATCAACTATGATATTCTAATTTATTGAGATGCAAATGAATACACATTGCTTAAAATGGAAGGGGAACCACATGGAGAAAATTCCTTAGAACTTCAAGTCTGCACTTTACGCTTTCAATTCATATACACTGCCTGGCCAAAAAAAAAAAGTGACATTTCAAAAGGGTTAGATTATTGGCTTACATCAATCAAAGACTAAGGAAATTGCTAGAATTAAGAACTGTTCAAAACACTAATGAACCCTGGAAGGAAAATGCTGACCTGTCAACTATCATTACAACTGTTTAACAATGAACGATTGGATTTTGGAGCAATAGAAAAGAGGCCTAAAGCATCCAGATGTAGCCTGTTCCAAAGTGATTGGTGTGTCATTGTAAAAAGGGAAGCCTGTGAAGCTGTTCAAATCCGGTCTTGGAGGGTCAATATCCAGTGCAGTTTGGTGATTTTTCTGCTCAAACACAGCTGATTCAACTAACCAGTTGTTCAGTGAATGTCTTTAAGTGTTGGTAAATTACAGACTGTGCTGGACACTGGCACTGCAGAACTGGATTTGAAAAGCCCTGCTCTGAAGGGAGTGTTATGATCAGGGGTTGCTTCAATTAGTCAGGTCCAGACTCCGACTCATCTGATAACCTGCATGTACTGAATGCGCAGGTTATCACATCAATGGAGTTTTTCTTTCTATATGAAGAGGTATAATCCAGGACTCAACCTAGTCAACATCTCAAGTAAATATATGAGGTTTTGTAATGGGGTTAAATGGAAATTGGGATGCTTCACACACAAAATATATTGACTTCAAGACATTTCACAAAAGTAGTTTTTGCCTACAAGAATTATTTTTAGTCAAATAAATAAAGTTTGATTTGATACAAAAATCCCAGGAGACTTGGGGCATGAGGCATGGTACACCCTGGATGGCGCGCCAAACCATCGCAGGGCACACTTAAGTACACGCTCATTCACACTCTAAGGGCAATTTGGCAACGCCAATGATCCTAATCTGCATGTCTTTGGGAATCTGTTTCACAGCCTGGAAATGGTATTCTTGGCAACTCCAAACCGTCTGGTGACGTCTGCTTGTGTTGCATCCTGACGGCCCTCTCTCTGCTAGTGTTGCCTAAACGGGGCACGACATTAAGTCAAAATGTTTTCCTTACTTTTCATACCAAGATAGGTCGACTGAACATAATCACATGATCACAAATTTTATGCCTGTTCACGGTGTCCCTTAAGAAGATGTGAAATAAATGAGAGCATGACAGTAATGTAGCAAGTGGAAAGTTTCTTTCGTCATATAATAATTTCCATTCCTACATGGGAGGCTTTTAAATCAGCAGAGTTGAGCCCAAGGCAGCTGTTAGAATATAAATAACAATAATAGTTTATATTTTATAATGTAGTGCCTTTCACCCACTCGAGGTCACGCATCAATTTTTTTCTTACTCTTTAAACAAAAGCAAAGAATGATAATTTCGAAGATCTGTGCCCTTGAAACTCCATTTTCGCCGAGCTTTTGTCTGGACATGATGTTTTTACACAGTGTTGGCAGGGACAAAGGCAGCACTTATCTGCTAGCTCGAGCTGACGGCCAAAACCAAGCCTCGCGGGGCAGAAAGTGCTTGTTAAAGTGAGTCATTTATGTCATCTGCACAGTACATATCTCTTTTAAACACCATATCCACACTTCCACTCTTCCTCTGCCTATTGCTTAGAGAAGGGTGTTGTTCCGCTGGACACGGTTCAGCATTAATCACTCCTGTCCAAACGACCTGGAGTGGCCTGTTGATTAGTTGCCGGTTCACCTGAGGGTCACGGGGACAGTAGATTGTTGGCTTTGTGCCACAGTTGCTGCCAGGCCTTGAGCCAAAGTTCTGTTCTTCGCACACATGCCAGAATGAGAAAAATAAAATGATTAGGAGTTAAGCAGAGAGATAAAGACAAACTTATGCTCAGTGCTTGCAGGCTTTGTTTGTTGAAAAATAAAAGGGATGTGACCACTGCAGTTTCTCTTTTTATGATCAGGGATAATATTTAGCTTTCTTTATTCCTTTGGCTGAGACGTGTTTTCAATAAATGACTGGGAACAAGTGCAAGACAGACATAAAGATCAAATGAAGCCACAAGTAAATACAAATGTCTGAGTATGTGCTAGTATTCTGGGAACTCATTTCTCACCGTTGCATGAAAACCCTTAGTGTTTCTTAAGCATAACAGTAAAGTCTTGTATATACAGTACAATAAATGTGTGCTAATCATTTGGACAAGTGTACTCCGTGTACTGTAACTACGCCCCACAATTTATTTTTAATAGTTTTTATTTAAAACCCAAACCTTATGCTTAATGTAATAATACCTCTGTCCCAGTTCTTATAATTATGGGGAAATTCTGCTCTTGGCACTTAAGTTTAGAGATGCATTGCATTATGCAAATTAGTTAAGCAAAGTTACCGACCTCTGGTGACCACACCCTCATCCCCTCACATTCCTCTGCTGTTTAAGCTCGGAGCTTTGTTCAAGCAAGAACTTTGAATTAAAATGATTTATTATAAGAAATGCTGCACACGTAGGCAATAATGATTTTTCTTTAACCATAAGGGAAGGCAATAAAAAGTGTCTATTTTTATACCTTGGAATCTTTCCAACAGATGAATAAAATATCCACTGCCTACACATGAAAGCCTTGACTAAGCTAATATTAGTGCCATGAAACATGCAAATAATACCATCTTCTCTGAAGCAGGGATTCTTTCCCCCTAAGGGGGATTTTTTTTGGGCAGCTCTCGATTCCCTCTGACCTGTCAGATATTCACTACTATACGACAGCTAAACATTGGGAATGGTAAAAGTTAAACGTGCTTTTGTCAAGGTGTCATTTTGTAGAATAACACATTCAGGGGAAAGTGCAATCTGCCCTCTTCTGCATACGTAACCTGAAAAACGGCCATGATTGGCAAGAGAGAGAGAGACCACACATACAGAGACATTTTTGTGTTGTTGAGGAACCCTAGAGATTTGCATACTAACCTACAATAATAATGTATTTACGCTGTTAATGGAAAACCACAGATTCCATCCAAGTCCTGTTTCACAGGAATCCATTGCACACAGGTATACTGTAATAATATACACTGGTCCCAAAAATACATGACCACATGGAAATAAGCAAATATTTAAGAGTTTTCAATTGGATAATTACTGCAGTGATTAACATAGTTCAGTAGTTTCCTCACTTACAGTGTGAAGAGAATTCAAAGGATTGGGACCAAACAGCTGTGTAACCTCAAGAAAAACACTAATCAGTGACGCTAACAGGGGAAAACGCCTCAGTTTGCCAGGGAACATAAAAAAAATGCACTTTGGAGGAATATAAAAAGTTCATGTGGTCTGATAAGTTCAGATTTCCCATGCTCCAGAGTGATGGGTGCATCATGGTGAGAAGAAAGACTGATGAAGTGATCAGTCATCATGTCCAATGCCTACAAGCCGATGGGAGCAGGTTATGATCTGGAGGCGCTTCTATCGGTAAAGTCTAGGTTCAGTAATGTTATATGCCCCAAAAATTACCTGTTTATGTACTGAATGACTAGGTTTTTCCAAAATTACGATTTGTCAGGATTTATCAGATCAAATTGTGATTGTGAGTGGTTCAGAGAGCATGAGACATTATTTTCTCACATGGATTGGCCAACACAGAGGCCAGACCTTAACCCCATTGAGTATCTTTGGGATTTGATGGAGAGGGCTTTACACTGCAATCATTGCCCATTATCTATATAAGATCTTTCTTGCGAAATTAAAACAACTCTGGACGGAAATAAATGTTGTGACATTACAAAAGCTTAACAAAATGATGCCAAAGCCACAATTAAGGCAAATGTGGTCCAGAAACATTAGTGTGCGTGACATATTTTTGGACAGGTTGTAAGAATTGTGCCAGATGAAATGATAACTTCTAGCAATGCAGACAGAATTGATGTTTGGAACAAAGCTGTTTAGATACTCCAGTTTTAAAGGTGTCTATAGCACGATTTTAAAACCAGTTGCACAGTCCTGCATTTGTGTTCCTTGTTCCCTGTAACTTGGCCAAGGACAGCAGAGCCTAATGGGTCATGGACACCTTTTGATCACAATCAGCATAAATTGTTTCAGCAATGTGTGTTACATTAGGTCGTACGTGGGATCAGACCAGATGGGATAACCATCGCTCTTCACATGCATTACTGCACCTTGGTAGCCCATGACCCTGTCATCGTTTTTTTTTAAATTGTCCTTCTTTGGGTCAGTTTTAATTGATACAAACACTTAGTCACTGAAGGTAGTCCTTCTTCCTTATTTGGCTTAAACACTGAAGAGGAGATTGATCCTTAAAGGTTATATGCGGGTTTACAACACAGGTTCTCCAAATACAGTACCTGACACAATAGACAACATACACATAAATAAATCACCATTTTATGGTAAAATTAATTCTTATATGTGGTATTCATGTGTAATTTCTGTATGTAATTTATGTAAATGTGATTACAGGATTTCTTCGTATCTATTGTATACAGATTTACATACAGAAGGGTATGTTTTCTTACCCTTGCTGCTGTTTTTCTTCATGTGTAATTACAACTTGTTCTATGCTCACTTCAACAAATGAAACCCTGAATTTTTCTGAGTGCTGTTCGTCTAATGCCAATGTTAGAGAGAGTGACTAAGAGGCACAGGGCAGACTCCATGGAGTGGCTGCTTGAAATTGGAATGATTGTGATTCAGCAAACCTCCCTCTGTGATAAAAGAAGAAACTAACTTGTAACGTTCAATTATTTTTTATAAAAATAGACAAAGGTAGAATGGGCTCTATGGTTCTCAAGTCGTTAAGTTCTGGTCGGCATATTGAGCAATAGACCTAAGATGGATCTTCTTTGTATGTAATTGGAATGTTCTTATAATGATGGCACTTTAGAGATCTGAGGTGATGTGATGCAGTTTCCATGTGGGTTCCAGCTTCGAGACAATAATGAGACAGGAAAGAAGATCAGGCTTGGTTTTTTTGCTGGATTTGTGTATTTTAAAGAGGTTATTGGTTATGAATATGGTTTTCATATTAAGAAGATGATGCGGCTTGATATAAACAAAAATTCCAACTGCATAAGGAACAGCTCATCTACATTAAGAGTGATTATGACCTCAGGGTGCGATTGTAGAAAAAAAACTTACCCAGTGCTTCAAATGCTGGAATTTTCTCCACACTTTTCAGGAACTGTAGTGGTAGGGTTCCATTTTAGCCCAGGTCGGATGCAAATCAATAGGCAGAAATGAATTTTTGGAGCACAGAACAACTTCTGCCAATAGCATGGTAGCTTAGTGGTTAGCACTGTCGCCTTGCACCTCCAGAGTCCGGGTTTGATTCCTGACCGGGGTCGATTCCCATCTCTGTGTGCATGGAGATTGCATGTTCTCGCTGTCCTTGGTGGGTTTCCGTCTGGTTCTTCGGTTTCTTCCCACAATCCAAAGGTATGCAGGTTAGGCTAATTGGCGTTGACAAATTGCCCATAGTGTTTGAATGAGTGTGGTACTATGTGTGTGTGTGTGTGTGTGTGTGTATGCCCTGCAATGGATTGGCACCTGTCTAGGGTCTACACCGCCTCGTGGGTCTCCATAGCCCCCGCTACCCTGAATATGGAATAAAGTGATATACTGTTGTCACGAACTAACCGGGATGACTAGAATGATGATCGTGCTATCTGTCACGAACAAACCGGGATGAGCAGATAGCTTTAGCAGTTAGCCCTGTAGCGTGAATGGTAAACCCAAACGTGGATAAACACGAGCGTGCAGGATAATCACGCGATTTGCTATAAGGACTCTCACACCCAATGAGCAAAGGAAAGACACAATCTAACCCTAGTCCTATAAACACACACTCAGTCTGAAAAGATAGCCAAGAAAGTGAGTACTCACAGATACGGGAACGATTCTGAAAAGACCTGGGCATAACTCAATGACAGAGCGATGTGCGGCGCCATCTTGTTTCCTTTTATGCTTTCAGGTTCGCGACCGTCTTACTTCCGGGTCCTAATGCCGGTCGCGGCTGAGTGTGCATGACAGTACCTACCCGTCCAGGGGTGGAGGATACCCGGTGACGGTAGTCCCTAATGAGCCCGGAGTCGAGGATGAAGCGAGCTGGAACCCAGGACCGCTCCTCGGGGCCGTAGCCCTCCCAGTCGACCAGATACTGGGTGCCCCTGCCCCGAGGGCGCGAGTCGAGGATCCGTCGCACGGTGTAGGCGGGACCGCCGTCAATGATTCGGGGAGGAGGAGCAGGGGGGGTGGGTGGAACCATGGGTGAGGTGGTGAATGGTTTCAGCTGTGAGGTGTGGAAGACAGGGTGGATCCGGAGCGCCGCAGGCAGCTGGAGCCGGTAGGTGACAGGGTTGATCCTGAGGGTGATGTGGTATGGCCCGATGAACCTTGGTGATAATTTTTTGGACTCTGTGTGCAGGTGGAGGTTTTTGGTTGATAGCCACACTTTGTCACCTACGTGGTACAATCGTCCCTGGGGCACCGGCACCGGCGAACCAACTGTTGGGCCGATGGTACGTCAACCTCCGGTTCCTGGTGGGTGAACATCGGAGGTGGAAACCATAGCACACCTCAAATGGGCTCAGGTTGGTGGCTGAGGAGACATGGAGGTTGTGAGATAACTCGGCCCACTTGAGGTAGCGGGCCCAGGAGCGCTGGCGGTCCGACACAAAATGTCTTAGGTAGCGCTCCAGCTGTTGGTTGGCTCGCTCCGTCTGACCGTTCGTCTGAGGGTGGTAGCCAGAAGACAAACTGCAGGACGAATCGATCAGACGGCAGAAGGCCTTCCAGAACCGGGCGGTGAACTGGGGACCTCTGTCCGAGACGATGTCCTTTGGGAACCCATGCAATCGGACTACGTGTTCCAAAATCAGCTCGGCTGTCTCTTTCACTGACGGGAGTCCGGCGAGGGCCACCAGGTGCACTGCCTTGGAGAAGCGGTCCACAATGGTCATGATGACGTCTTTTCCATCTGAATCCGGCAGGCCTGTGATGAAGTCTACGGCAATGTGGGACCAGGGTCGACGGGGAACTGGAAGTGGTTGGAGCTCCCCTGGAGTTGGTTGATTAATGTCCTTCGCCCTGGCGCACATTGGGCATGCCCGAACGAACTCGATTATCTCCCTCCTCATTGAGGGCCACCAGAAGGCCCGGACGATGAAGGTGGTGGTTCTCCGGCTTCCTTGGTGTCCTGCGACGGGTGACGAATGGCCCCACTGGAGGACCTCAGATTGGAGTCGTTTGGGGACAAAGAGCCGTCTGGGCGGCACACCTGCCGGTGCTGGGTCCCTGGTCAGTGCCTGGCGGACCCTCGTTTCCAGGTTCCACTGCAGGGGTGCGATGATGCGGGTGGGTGGAAGGACAGGCACGGGGTCCGCCCGGGGCGTCTCTCGCTCGTATTGCCGGGAGAGGGCGTCAGCCTTGGTGTTCTTCGACCCCGGGCGGTACGAGAGGTGGAAATTGAATTGTTTGAAGAACAGTGCCCACCGTGCCTGTCGTGGGTTCAACTGCCTCAAACTGCGGATGGTGATCAGGTTTTGGTGATCCGTCCAGACGATGAATGGCTCACTGGCGCCCTGGAACCAGTGACGCCACTCCTCCAAGGCCCACTTTATGCCCAGCAGTTCGCGGTCCCCTACACCGTATCGCTGCTGAGTGGGGTTAAACTTTTTGGAGTAGAAGCCACATGGGTGCAGCTTCTGGTCTGGACCTCGTTGGGAGAGAACAGCGCCGGCGCCCACCTCCGACGCGTCCACCTCCACAACGAACGGTTGGCTGGCATCTGGATGAAGCAGGATGGGTGCGGTGGTGAACAGATGACAGAGTCGGTGAAAAGCTGAGATGGCGGTAGGGTCGAGTTGGAAGGAATGGTTGGTGAGCCTGGTAAGTGCAGTGAGAGGTGCTGCAACTGTACTGTAGCCCCGGATAAAGCGACGATAAAAGTTTGCAAACCCGAGAAAGCGTTGGAGCTGTTTGAGTGTCCTGGGTAGGGGCCAGTGACGTACAACCTCCAGCTTCTGCGGGTCCATGGCCACACCCTGGGGCGAGATAACAAAACCCAGGAACGTGATGGAGTGCTCGTGAAAAGCACACTTTTCCAGCTTACAGTACAGCTGGTGGGCGAGCAATCTCTTAAGGACAGCTCGAACGTGTTTGGTGTGTTCAGCGGGGGTACGTGAATAAATTAAAATGTCATCCAAGTAGACAAACACCCATCGGCCTAGCATGTCCCTGAGGACATCGTTGATGAAGGCTTGGAAGGCCGAGGGTGCGTTGCAGAGACCAAATGGGATGACCAGGCTCTCATAGTGTCCGGTAGGGGTGATGAAGGCTGTCTTCCACTCATCACCCTCTCTGATGCGCACCAAGTTGTAGGCGCTCCGGAGGTCCAACTTAGTGAACATGGTGGCACCAGAGAGGGCGTCCAGGGCTGAGTTGGTGAGAGGCAGAGGGTGACGATTTCGGATGGTGATCTTATTAAGCCCCCGATAGTCGACACACGGACGAAGTTCGCCCCCTTTCTTCTTTACGAAGAAATACCCCGCGGCAGCCGGCGAAGAGGAGGGCCTGATGGTGCCATTTCGCAGGGCGTTGGCGACATATTCCTCCATAGCCTGGGTCTCGTTGGTAGAGAGGGAGTAGAGATGGCCGCGGGGGGTGGGGCTGGAGCCTGGCTGGAGTTCGATGGCTAGGTCGTAGGGTCGGTGAGGTGGAAGGTGGCTGGCCCGGCGTTTACAGAACACCTCAGCCAGGTCTCGATACGGTGGAGGAATGGCGTGGACGTCAACGTCGGGGGCCTCGGACTCCCCGGAACACGTCCCAGCCTGGGCCTGTAGGCATAGGTCGGTGCAGGTCGGCCCCCATTGAAGGATCCGGTTCTGAGACCAGGAGATGAGTGGGTCATGCTGTAAGAGCCAGGGATAGCCGAGGATGATGGGTGGAGAGGAGATGGGTGTGAGGTGAAATTGTATGGACTCCTGATGTTGGCCGAGGACGAGAGTGATGGGTGGAGTCTGCTGGGTGATGGGGCTGGATGAGAGGGGCCGCCCGTCGACTGAGGTGATTCTCACAGGCTGGGATAACGCCTCAATCTTTACCCCCAATCCTCTGGCGTATGTTGAGTCAATGAAGTTACCCGTGGCACCGGAATCGATGAACGCGGTACTTCTGACCCGTTTGTGGCCAAGGTGGAGGGTTACCTGAACCGTGAGTCGAGTAGCGGCGTTGTCGGTGGTGGCGGAGAGGTGGATGGTACCCGGGGAGTCTCTCCTATCTCTCACCGGGTCTGGGCGTTTCCCGGACGGGACGGGCAGGTGGCTCGGTGGTGCGCTGCTGAGCCGCAATAGGCGCACAGTCCCTCGCGGTAACGTCTCTCACGTTCCGCCACGGTCAGGGAGGCGCGCCCTAGTTGCATGGGTTCCCCGGCTCCGGTGTCAACCACGGCAGGGGGTGGAGATCCGACACGTTCAGGAAGAGCGGTAGTGACGGTGGGTGATGGCCTTGGTGAAGTGTAGGCATAAGTGGATGGTGGCGGCAGGGTTCGGGGTGCTGGCTTCGGACGAGAGAGGAGGCGCTGGTCGATCCGGAGGGCTAGCTGGATTAGCCCCTCCAGTGTGGCTGGGAGCTCTCGTCCGGCTAGCTCGTCTTTGATGCGATTAGCCAGCCCCTCGAAGTAGGACGTCCGGAGGGCTGCGTCTCCCCAGGAGGTCTGGATGGCAAGGGTCCGGAACTCGGCAGTATATTTACTCACGGGCAGTCCTCCCTGCCGCAGGTGGTAGAGCTTTGTGTCGGTCTCCACCTCGCCCGCGGGATGTTCAAAGGTTAGCTTGAGCTAACGGGTGAATTCATTGTAGGAGTGCGCGGTGTCTGTGTCTGCGCGCAGGACTGCCGTGGCCCACTCTGCTGCCTGCCCTTATAGCAACGAGACGAGGAGTGCAAGAGTGCGCAGCCGGTCGGTGGAGTACTTGGTGGCTTTGAACTCAAACACCAGTTCCAGTGATGTTAAAAACACACTGCATTTCCCATCCGTGCCATCCCATTTATCTGGAAGAGCTAAAAAAACGTCAGAAGGGGGAGGGGGGGGGTGCGGCTAGCCAGCCCACCAACCGCCTCCCGGAGGCTCGCGTTCTCCTGCCTAAGCTCCGCGACCTCGCGGCGCAAGGCCGTGATGTCTTGGACACTCCGACGCAGAGAATTGAGCTCCACGGTTAGCGTATTGATGAGCAAAGCATGCTGGTCAACCACATCGCGGAGGCGGGCGTGATCCGCTGGGTTTACTGCTCTCGGCTCTGTCATTCTGTCACGAACTAACCGGGATGACTAGAATGATGATCGTGCTATCTGTCACAAACAAACCGGGATGAGCAGATAGCTTTAGCAGTTAGCCCTGTAGCGTGAATGGTAAACCCAAACGCGGATAAACACGAGCGGGCAGGATAATCACGCGATTTGCTATAAGGACTCTCACACCCAATGAGCAAAGGAAAGACACAATCTAACCCTAGTCCTATAAACACACACTCAGTCTGAAAAGATAGCCAAGAAAGTGAGTACTCACAGATACGGGAACGATTCCGAAAAGACCTGGGCATAACTCAATGACAGAGCGATGTGTGGCGCCATCTTGTTTCCTTTTATGCTTTCAGGTTCGCGACCGTCTTACTTCCGGGTCCTAATGCCGGTCGCGGCTGAGTGTGCATGACAACTGTAGACGATGAGTGAGTGAGAACACCTTCAGCCAGCAGCACAGTGGCTTAGTGGTTAGCACTGTCGCCTTGCTCCTCCAGGGTCCAGATTAGATTCCTGGACAGGTCAGATTCCTGCTTCTGTTTGCATGAACATGGAGTTTGCATGTTCTCCCAGTGCTTGGTTGGGATTCCTCCGTGTACTCCGATTTCCTTCCGTCGACCAAAGACCCAAATTGCCTGTACTGCGTGAATGTGGGTGTAAGTGTGTGTGTGTGTGTGTGTGTGTGTGTGTCTGTGTGTGTGTGTGTGTTTGCCCTGCGATGGATTGACACCCTGTCCAGTGTGTACCCCGCCTTGTGCCCTAAGTCTCCTGGGATAGGCACCATGTCCCCCATGACCCTGTATACATGACATAGAGGTATAGATGATGAATGAGTGAATGAGAACAGCTACAGTTTAAGACGAACGTCTTAAACTGTAGACAGAGGCAATGTGGTGCGCCACAGTTGTGTATGATCAGGACGTTCTCTTAGTACTTGTCCAGATCAGTGGGTTATTTTTATGTTTCACCACGTTTCTCAGCAATCCTAAACTTTATCTAGAGTCTATGTAGATCATCAGAAAGCCAACAGCTTGAATGTTACTCGAAGGATCTGGATGAGGCTTATTTGATGGTAGCTCTGTAGCCGTGGTGTTAGGCATGTGTGTAGATCAAATCCCAAGGCTGCCGAAGAAACACTGCTAGATCCAGTCTTTGATCAAGTCTCTTAATTCAGCTGTTCAGGTTAATGCAACTGCAGTCCTTTTGATAAGAGTGACTGCCAAATAAAAATCTTTACCATGCTCATGAAGAAATCTTGCATATACTTATTTCAGAAGTACTGTAGCACAGTGACATGCAACTGTAAGTGACAAGCTATTTCATGTATATGACATCTGCATTGCTGGGTTTCTGATCATTTCAGTGGGTCATTTTGAATTACAGCATTTTTCTAAAAAAAAAAAAAAAAAAAAAAAAAAAAAAAATATATATATATATATATATATATATATATATATATATATATGTCACTGTTCCAAACCAAATGTAGAAATGAATCATGTGGTGTGTGAGTGAGTTGCTGTTAAACATTAGATTTCAAATACAGACTTTTCAAATCCGACAGCATATTGAACTCTAAGATATGACAGTATTCCAGTTGTCTGCTAACAAGTAGTTAAAATGCAGTAAACAAAGCCATCAATATGATAAAAGTCGACAGGCTTTGCATAAACTGGAACAGCGTTCCAGTACAAAAAGTTGAACTGAGTATGCACCGTATTCAGAAGAACAATGCAAAAGTTTTGGAACGAATTTTGGAAAAGCCAATTGCATAAAACAAGAGAGTTGGACCAACTTGAGATGTGAGTGTTTATGAATGAAATCATTTATGAAGTTGAGCTTAAGCGCTTTCTGAACGCAAACCCTATGCGCTGTCATTGTTACATGCTGCGTTATCCAGTGCAATGTTATCATATTTCTGTTGGATTTCAAAAATCGTAGCACTGTCCGAGGTATAAATATTACATTTTTTTCTGGCTTATTGGTTGGCACAATCGCCTTGCGCTCCAGGTTCTGCAGACGATTCCCACCTCGGGTGCATGGAGTTTGCGTGTTCTTTCTGTGCTTGGTGGGTTTCCTCGCACAGTCCAAAGACATGCAGATTAGGCTAATTGACGTTCTCAAATTGCCATTAGAGTGTGGTTGAGCGTGTGAGTGTGTGTATGTGTGTGTGTGCTCTGCGATGGATTGGCACCTTGTGCAGGGTGTACCCTGCCTTGTGCCCTAAGTCTCTTGAGATAGGCTCCTTGCCCCCCCATGACCCTGTACAAAGGATGAAGCAGTATAGATGATAAGTGGGTCTCATCCAGAATAATTGATCATTTGTTCCTAAAAATCTACATAACATGAATATAAATTTAACATTTTATGATTTTTATGATTTTAACAAAAATAATATAAAAATCCTAAAAGTAATAAGCATTCATTTTTCCCCTGTACACGCCTAGTTTCCAAATGATCAGCCCAGCCACAGTTATTATCTGATGAAACCTCCACCAGAGAGAAGAAAAGTGTCAGGCCAGTTAAGATGGGAACATTTGATAAACCATATTTTGTGCTTATTTATACCTTAAGTAAACACAAGTACATTGTTCTTGTTTTAATACTGATTACATTTTCAACAGACTTTAAAGACACACACTGAAATGATTGAAGAACCAAACATTGATTCGTGTTCCTGCAAACTGTTGTGATTTGGTTTGGTTTGGAGTCAATAACATGCTGAAAGGTCAACACTGCTCTGCTCTTTTGTGCTCTTTTAAAAACTCCTCATGCTTACCGATGACAAGTATGCAACCACATATTTAGTCCAACACAACAACCGCAGTTCTACATACAGGAACCAATTATGGCTGACAATTTGATTGGGCTTACACTTTTACAATTATTTAGAGTTGTCAATCATTTTGAGAGCAAATAGACCCACTAACCATAACAATAGTACGTCCTTCTTGTGGCACCAAAACAACTCTGAACCACCAAGGCCTGGAATCTATGAGACCTCTGAAGGTGTGCTGTAAAATCTGGCACCAAGATTTTAGCAGAAGATCCTGTAAGTCCTGTAAGCCGCAAGGTGGGACATTCCTGGCTCAGGCATGTTTGTCCAGCATATTGCACATATACTCGATCAGATGGAGAGCAGGAGGCCAAGTCAACACCATGAACTCTTTGTCATGCTTCTCAAAGCATTCCTAAACAACTTTGCACTGCGGCAGGCTGCTAAAAGAGGGCACTGGAATCAGGGAATACTTCTAACACTGCAACAATGTTTGGTGGGCATTACATGTCAGAATAACATCCACATGAATGCCAGGACCCAGGGCTTTTCAGCAGAACACTGCTCAGAGCTTCACATTGTCTTTGCTGGCATGCTGTCTTAGCATGCCAGTGCATGGTGCATCCTGGAGTCATCTACTGCCCAGACACACACACGCCCAGCCATCCACATGACATAAAAAAACATGATCCATCAAACCAGGACACCTGTTTGCCTTGCTTTTCCCTTGGTCCAGTTATAGCGTTTACAGTATGTACCCATCGTAGGAGTTTTCAGCAGTGGACGAGGTTAGCAGCTCACAGCTCCCTCTGACCACTTTGTGGCTACGCAACCCTGTGCACAGCAAGTTGTGATTCAGTGTGGGTTCTGACACCTTCCCATTATAGCCAGAAATAACTTTTTTTTTTTTACAAATTGTGCTACTGTACAGGAGCTCTTCTGTGGAATTGGCCCAAACAGCTTCCCAGGCAGATTAATGAGTCTTGAATGCCAATGACCTTGGCACCAGTGTGTTCTTCCTAGGACTATTTAAGTAGGTACTAGATTTTTATGCTTGCCCATTTTTCCCGCTTCTAGCAGATTGTTCTAGCTGAGTGTTCTCTTGCCGTCTAATATATCCCACCCCTTGAGAAGTGTGAATATACTGTAAGAAGATAATTAAAGATATAGCCTTTAATGTTATGGCTGATTGGTGGACAGTTATTTAATAACATTTATGATGAAAAGTAAATCTTTGGTTTCATATTAAAATGGAGAAAAAAATATGCTTTTGTATTTTTCTTATAAACAACTGTATTTTATACAGTCATTATATTAATAATAACATTAATAATAACACTAGTGTACATGGAAAAGGTCTAACAAATAACAGTAGCTACCAGTACAGTTTAGAGTTAACTGGTAGCTAATGCTACTGGGAGACATTCTTCTTTCCTGGCTTCCAGGACTGTCGTAATGGCCGGTCTTTCTTGACATAATGAGAATCCCTGGCTCGACTGTCCCATTCACAGAGGAAACAGCAGTACTTTGTGTTTCTCCCCTGCAGGCCAAGCAACAGGGCAACAACTAGATCAGAACAACTAAATACTTTATACACCTCAGCAACTGTTTTATGTTTCTTTCATGTCGACTCCATGCCCGACAGAACAGATTACAAAACATTGCCTTTGTGCAATAAAACAGCTTTTAGACTTGTTTTAAATTAATCTATGAACAATCTCCATTCATCAGGATTGTGGGTAAAGTAAAGGGCTTTATCCATTAATCCACTGATATTATTGCAATAAATCAAATCACCTTCCCCTAAGAAATTCTAAACCAGATCTTTTTTTTTTTCCATTGTTGCAATCTGGAGTCCAGTAGCTCTGACTTACTCTTATGCAATAATTCAAAATCCCTTACCAGGACATTTAGTTCACACTGAAATTAGATGTGGTTCTGGAGGAGCATACAGTGGGGTCTGGTTCCGCTGACATCGATGGCCCTGGATCAGCAGCATCCTGCCCATCATCTTGATCATCATCTTTGTCTAGAGAGTAGGATTTTGGTGGAATGTTTGGATATTTCCATGGCCCACTTCCTCTTTTTTGAGATGCTTTATACAGTAGATGAGACAAGTTGCAGTTAAGTTGCACGTGCAATGCAACAATAATGAGGGGCCCAACTCTTGTCCTGATTATCCTGATTTTGCATCCAAATATATGTGGTATGCCTTTTTCACCACTGCCATCATATTATACTTTTAAGATGGCCACAAATGTAGCAAAAGTTATCTACTGTACAGTGTTGGAGGTATTTTGTCTTCTGAGACACTTTGACAAGCCATCAGATGTGACTATATGATGCATCAAAAACAAAAGTACACTGCAAAAAAAAAAAAAAGACTAATAAATTACAAGAAGTTAATAATATTTAATAAATATAATCTATTAAATAACAATTCATAAAGTTCTACAACGGTACCATTTTCATTGTTCTAACTTACTTTCTCTAGAAGTTACGAAGGATCATGTTCATCACCCCCCCCCCCGACAAATATACTCGCCTGTGTATAAATCTTTATAGTGAAATAACTTGAAAATTTTAGCCAACCAGCACCATTCCCACCCGTTTTCTAATTCATGTAATGAAATATATGAAAGAATTAGCACATTTTATCTCACTCACTCACTCACATACTCATCATCTATACCGTTTTATCCTGTATTCAGGGTCACGAGGGGCCTGGAGCCTATCCTAGGAGGCGTAGGGCACGAGGCGGGTTACACCCTGGACAGTGTGCCGATCCATCGCAGGGCACACATTTTATCTCAGAGGTCAATCATTTCCAAAAAATTGTAGACCAGTGTAATTCAGAAGTTGAGTGTTTCTTTATTTGGCATGAGTATTTATCAGGGGAAATGTAATAAAATGTGGAAAAGTTTAAAATGGGTACAGTAAGTACTTATGCAAGTTATTGCATATTAAAGAACATAGTTAAAATATCTATTTATTTTTGCAAGTTATATTTTTTATGAATGGGTAACTTGAGAAAAGTGCATGACGGTGCATGTGGTGGAGGGAATGAGGATGTGGTGCTCCCACTGGGAAATGGGATGAAAGATACAGTGGCAGTGGAAATGTCTGTAGTCTCAGTTTATGCTTCGGTTCACATTTTTTGTGTTAGAGAAATCATCAAAATGCCTGTTGCATTTATACTCATGCCTGACTATATATTCCTTTCACCTGAAACTCTCTTTACTCATTTACAGCTAGCCATTTCATTCTTCTTGTGTCTGAATTATATTCTCATAATATTTGCATTTTTATGGATGATCCCTATCCATCCATAATGATGCTTCATTGCTCATTAGCATGCTCATTATTTTTAACAAAGTAGTGGAAGGTCTTCCACCGACCAATAAGAAAACTTTCCATCGTTTAGACTGACGCTACATCACACTGAGCAAAAGTTGAGCATTGATTCGAGTTGTAAAGTCTATATAGAGAGCACACAGGGCACATAAGCAGACTTCTTAGTTCTACTTGTTTTTTTGTTTTCTGTGCTTCTTCTCCAAACAGCATCGAGGCGAACTAGTGTGTTGCCTGCTATTCTATAATGCACTAATATTAATAAAAAATGATGCCACAGTAGCCCTGCCAGAACATGTTTCAGTTCATTAAAAAAGAATCATTTAAAAATACCTGTCAGAGTCGTAATCTGATTCACAGATGCGTTTCGAAATCAAGTGCCCAAATAACGTTATAGCACATCATTACTGTGACACATAAACCATGTTTCCATTAAATGATCAAATTATATGCAAATATATGCAAAACAGTCTGGGTTTGCTGTCTTAACAATTTAAAGACAGCACTTATATACCTGACTGCATATTACATCATTACCTGCATATTACATCACTTGACTTGTGTTTTTGTGAACTCCAATAAAAAAAAGAAACAGTTAAATGTGGTCAGAAAAATGTTTAATAAATAATGTGACCTAAAAAGTCAAGCTCCATAAGTATTTTACGCGAATGAAATTTGATATTTTTTCTTTTATTACAGACCCAAGATAGCTTCTAAACTAACAATGGAAGACTAAATAGAACCAGACCTACAGTAACACCACTCAGATTACCACAACCGGCCCTGAACATTATTCGGGCTGAAGTAGGAAATCATCTGTGCATGTAACACCATCTGGTCTAATACATTGAGAAATTCACCATTCTTGTATTCGATGTATACACAAGTGCTCCGAAGCCAAACGCCATTTGTTTAAGCATTTGCTGTAATTTATAGTTTTAAATACATATACATATATGGCTATAGATCCAGACCTTTAGGGGATAGACTACATTTACACCCCCTCTTAAAACTTTAGGTTTTTGTGATGTACAAAAAAAAACCAAAACAAGATAAAGCATATCATTATGGTCTCTACATTTTTCACCTTCAATGTGATATAACAAGGAACAAGATTCCGGTAAAAAATTAGGGGTGGCAAAGGACAAAAAAAAAAAAAACACTGGTTCTGGGGTGTGTCCTCCATGGATCTGATTTATTTGTCCAGCGCATTTTGTTGTGCTTGATCAGTCTGGGATCTGGGGACTTTAGAGGCCGTCGGGAGGCAGTCTCAGGATCTTTACCCGCTGGACCCCATGCAGGGCAAGCTGTGGTACCTTTCTATCATGACCACCTTTTTTTTGACAATTTGTGCTGCTTTGACCTTTTCGTGGGATGAGATTGGACGGGCTGGCCCTTGGTCTCCACAGGCATGAGTGAGCCTTAGGTGCTATGATCCTGTCACTTGGCTTGAAAATGAAAACATTTTCCAGACCATTACATCACCAGCAGCTACCTGAAGCCCTAACTTCGTTTTTCAACTGTCCAGTTTCAGATTTTGCTCTTTACAGCCTTAGAATCCCAATGCAACCAATCTACTGTTGTAGTCCATCCAAATTAACAAGATGCTTTTGTGATATGCATGCCACATATCTCCTTAAACAAAAAATTAAGCAAGATTATGCAAGTTGCTTAACAAAGGAAAAAGACGTTAGACATATTTTAAAATTCTCTTAATAGATTGATTTAGTAATTAATGTTTGATTTGGATGATAACATTGCTGTAAAACTTGATAAGATATTTTATTGCACCAAATGTATAACTGAATCATATTTAAAGGTTCAAATAATTTATTCATGGAATTATTTCCAATTATGACTTAATACTAATTGACAGTTGGACTGTTCTGCTGTAGATCTTGTAACACTGATAACACTGGTCTACAAGGAGAAAGCCTTAAAAATAAAATGGCTACGTTTGACCAGAATTGGGTCACTAATAAATTCCTGAGTGTTATCTGGCTCTAGTTTGCAAGAAACAGCTTCAAGTTAAAACTGCATCAAAATAATTCTAAATTACGAGGGGGAGTGTGATTATGCTCCACAACTTTTCTGCAAAATGTGATGCAGCAATGAGAATGGTGCCACACCAGTGGAAATAAATTCAATAAATTCTTTTTATTGTCTTTTCATGTAACATTTTCCTGCTTTTGTCATGAAAAAAAAAAACGACTGAATTGTGAGTAAGTTGGCCCCACTGCTTTCTAGCTTCCTTGGTTATTAAAATACAACCTCAAAATTATACAGTTTTAAACCTTAAGAAATATCAGGTAATTATAATTACAGAATAAAAGCTCTAACATTAGATTAAATGTCAAGGCTCCATCTTCAGTATCTAAATGGCAATTTAGGGGTGAACTGCAAGAGGAGGATCATATCTGTAGATATTCCATCAGTAATCAACAAGCATGGATGGACTCCATATCCCTGCTTATCTTTTCTCTATACATCCATCCACCTAGGAACCTCTGTAATCCAACCAGGGACTGTGGAGGCCAATGGTGTCCATTGTAGACCAGTGGGGACCATTGGATTTATTCACATTTATACGGGCAATTTAGAAACACCAATTAGCCTAATCTGCATGTCTTTGGAAGGAAACCCACCAAGCACATTGAGAACAAAGAACTCCATGCACACAAACCCAATGCAGGAATTGTACCTGGGACCTGGGACCTGGGGGTGCAAGGTGACAGTACTAACTACTAAACTACCATGCCACCATCTTTTCTCCATACCTGTGATATCCTGGTGTAATCTCTCCCCTTGCCATCACTCACTGCCCCCCCAGTTCAAAGGGAAATAATCTATATGAAACTGTAAGAAGAAGAAGAAGAAGACCATTTTCAGTGACATTTTTGGGCCAAGTGCTTTGAAAATCCATTGCCATAGACTTGAAGTCTTCCCATGCCTTGTTTTGTTTGTTGCACAACAGATGATCAAACCTGTCATCTCGGAGAAGTTCTCGAATCTGTGGATCAACAAAGATGCCTTCCTTGATTATTATAATTTTTTTTTTGCTTCCCTAAGTCTTAAAACATTTTCAAATGGATATTGGAAACCTGGTTTTGTTTTGTCCATAGCCTTTACAAAGTTCATAAAGGCCCAGCTTTATATGTAACTGTTTAAAAAAAATTTGGACATATTTCTTGAGCTGGATTTTGAACATTTCTCTATCCGGGCTCCCAGGACTGTCGTGATGGCCAGTTATTATTGACAGAATAAGAATCTCTGGCTCGACTGTCCCATTCACAGAGGAAACAGTAGTACAGTACTATGTGTTTCCACCCTGCAGTCTAAGTAACAGGGAAACAACTTTTAAATCACCACAGAGCTGCCACTGATGTTCCTCATTCTTCATACACCTCAGCAGCTGTTTCATGTTTTCATATGTTTCTTTCATGTCGACTCATACCTGACAGGAACAGATGGTAAAACATTGGTAAAACAAAACAAAACAGTTATTAGATTCAGTTTAAATTAATCTATGAACATTCTCCGTTCATCTGGATTGTGGGTAATGTTAAGGTCTTTATCCATTAAGCCACTGATATCATTGCAATAAACCAAATTCCCTTCCATTAAAAATACCAAATCAGATTTTTTTGGCGATCATTGAAAGTGGAGATCCTGGCATCACTCTGCAAGGGGTTCCATTGTTGTAATCTGGAGTTCAGTAGCTCTGCTTTCTCTTAGGAAGTTCCAAATCCCTGACCAGGTCATTTAGTTCACTCTGTGAAATTTCAGGAGGAGCATACAGTGGGCTAAAGTCTGGGTCTGCTGACATCGATGGTCTGGATCAACTGCATCCTGCTGATCATTTTGATCATCATCAAAGTCTAGAGAGTAGGATTCAGGTGGATCTGGAATTGGCAAGTCCTCAAAATAGGAAACAGGATGCAGTGCAGATGGAATGTTTTAAAAATTCCATGGTCCACTTCTTCTTTCTTGTGATGCTTTATAGATAAGGCAGAAGTTGCAGATAAGTTGCACATGTAATGAGGGGCCCAACTCCTATTTTGCATCCAAAAGGCCTTTAGGTGGTAAGGACTGACAAAATCTTTCCTCTTTTACATGCACAGATGCCCATGTTTGGCAAGTGCCACTGTAATTGACAAGGAAGAAAGAACATGCCATTCTTTCCACCCACGAACAGTTCTATTTTCTTGAATTCTCACTATGGATTCACAATTGTGATTCATAAAAATAAATATTTAAAATTGAAATTAATCTAGGAAAAGGCTGCTCAATTTTCTGTAGAGGACACATTTATCATTGTGAGATTCATTAAGTGAAAAGTTAACCTGAAAAAATATTTTGCCCAACCCACGTAAACAAAGTGGCCAGCCCCTTCCCTATTCAATTTGACCTCTTAATAAAGGCACAGCTTTTCTCTGATTGTTTTGCTATAGCTGTAATTAGATATGTAAAATAGTTCACAGGGTGTAAAGAGTTAGAAAACTGATTGCATTTGTAGGAGCTGTTGGCATTGATTCAGTTTTAGACTGCTTTCCTTTCGATTATATGAATAAGAATAGTGATGAGATGTGCAGAATAAGTTCCATAGGGATTTTATAACTGTTATTAGAGTAAGAACTACTTGTATTTTTCTATATAATCCACTGCTACATTAATGCACTTATCCCAGCATTTCACTAGTGCTTTTATGACATCAGGGTAGAAGGTTTTCTCAGTATGGCGGAGTCATGATCGGACTGTTGACTTCATATCTGAAACACTGGCCTCTTAGGAACCCATTATCGGCTCAAAAATGTGCAATTCTTTGGAGCGAGATCAGGACTGTACAGGGGGATGTGGCAGTAACTCCCACCCAAATTCCTGTAATGTGCAAGTGATGTTCCTGAATGATCGTATACAGTTCTGACAGAAAGATGAATCTTAGATATCAATTGATTTTCAAGGATCAGACGTTCCACTCGCAAATGTTTACAGGAACGATTAGAACGTTATTCTCGGACATACAGCCTTCTTTAAAATATTTGCACCTTTCAGATGTTACTGTGGCTTAGAGTGCTCAAAGCCTTCTGTAAATGTCAAGTGATTTTTCAGCTTCATTCAGGAGAAATTTCATCACGAGTGCTGGTGGGACCTGAACAACCCTTGTAGTTTTTAACGCACACAAAACGCATCTTCTTTTTGTCAAAAAATTACAAATGGTGTAAGAGTTGGTCCTGAATTTCTCCTTTCAGCCCCTACAAAAAAAATTATATTTCTGTGCCAGCATTGGCAGTTAACCACCATAGGTTTGTTTATTCCAGGAACTGCATATATATATATATATATATATATATATATATATATATATATATATATATATATATATATCCAAACATATTTGATTGAGCACGACAGTGTATTGAGAGCAAACACTGCTTAATAACAAACTTCTATTTGAAGTTCCTTGATTTCTTCAATTGGCATCCAGACAGTAGTATAATAATGCATTCCAAATCATTATTGCATCCTTGGACTACTAATCCTCTGTCCAACAGGAATAATCCATAAAGTCCGTTGAAACCAGATGAAATTAATCAAATCTGGTGCAACAGCTTTTCTATCATGCATGTTGTCTGTTCATAAGCATACGCCAAGATAAAGTACTAATCAATGAGCTCATTCTTGAAACAAACAGCTCCAAAGCATGTGTAGTGCTTTTGCCTTGTTAACATTGGTTCACTATGTTCTTCCCGGGTGGAGAATGTAGCCCATAGGGCGTTGTATCGGTGTCAAAAATAGGATGTGAATGTGAAATGTGAGCTTGTAGGTATCAATCATTTCTTCCACATATTTCATCTACCACACTCTGAGTGTAAACCAGAGTGTATGAAGATTTTCTCTCTCTTCTGCTGGTCATCATAATGGTTTGACTCCACAAGTGGTATATTATGACTTTAATAGTGTTGCTTATTCACTGTTACAGTCCAAGGGTCTGAAAAGATATATGCAGACATCTCAACTCTTATCCAATATTGTAGTTTGATTGACTGACCCCAGTCCTTTCTCTGTCCTACAGAAAACCCATTTTCTGCACCTCCAGGGGCATTTTAGCATAAACATACATGATATTTAATATATCAAGTTAGCTCATCTGGTTGGAGTGTGGTGCCAATAATTTCAAGGTTGTGGATTTGAACACTGTATGGGTCAGATCTGAAACTTGTAACTGCTTGGTAATGCTTTGCTCCTTCTGTGTGCAGTTGTAGCTCCACGTGTTAAGGCTGTGGGTTATTGATTGGAAAGTTGATGGTTCAAGCCCTAGCTCCACCATGTTTCTGCTGTTATGCCCTTTACTTAATGCTTTTGATACCCAGTGGTCATGTAGTATTTCATAATCGGTATTGCATCACCTAGCCTCAGTATTTTAAGAAATCACCATTCATTATTTAAATGTCTTATACAGCTATAGGTAATACAAATCCTATTATATTGGTATTTTAAAATAGATTCAGAATCCCCTTCCTTCCCCACAAAATAAATGGCTACAGGAAGAGATGCTGATATGCTATATTACATATGCTTTCAAGCTTGGAGCCAGAACTGTGTGAATAGTTGAATAGAGTCCATCTGTGTTCAATGAAAGTGTGAAATGATCTTAATTTCCAAACACCTGTTCCTGGAAGAGATAAAAGTTTGTGAGAGAAAATCACTTGAAATTTCCTGTTTAAAGTCTCAATTCAATTTAACATGATTAAAAAAAAATTTTATTTCAAAAAAGAATGTGCAAAAAATAAAAAATAAAATAAAAATCAGATCCAGAAGTGCAAAGCTGACATATAATACCAGAAGACTTGTAGCTGTAATTGCAGCCAAAGATTCTATTTCCAAATATTGACCTAGGGCAGTGAACAATTTGGCAATCAACAAATGTCTTTTTGACTAATATTAGTGGTACAAAAAGAATAATTTGCACCTTGAATGTTGTGTAAATGTAATGGTAAAAATCCATTTCTCACACTACAAAATGTGGAAAAGTGAATACTTATGAAAGTCACTATAAGTCTATCAATGCATTAGAATTTTACATTGAAACATGAAGCATGTTTATTCAGTTACTTGGCTCAGTTTAACAAAGGAAAGACCTTGACGATGGGCAAAAGCTTTATACAAGTAACAAAGCTGTAAGTGTACTTTTCCCAGAAGTTCGATGGCAGCATTTCTGATTAAAAAAATGTAATTGATTGTGAAACTCTTTTAGTGACTATGTTGTTTTATATGCATCATGTATTTTTTACCCTGTGTCTTGTAAAGGTATTTGACTTAACTTGACACTCAATTGAGTTGTGATTGTTGACAGACAACAAGTTCACTCTTTCTTCCAATGACCTGAAAAGAAAAGACTATTATTGGATATTTTTTATATACTGAGGACTGAATGTATACAATTGCCAGTAACAACAATTCAAGGTTGTTTAGGTCAAGTGCAGCGAGATCTTCACTCCTGATGTTGGAGGAGCCCTTAAAGATACAGCGGATGCACGTCTTGCTTTTTATTGTTGTTCTGCTAAAGATTGTGAAAAATATGTGCACTTATTACACAAGTCACATTACCATCTAAATAAAGTTGAATATATCTGATAATTCTAGGTCCCAGTTATATTCCTATAAAAAAAACTATGTTTGTTAAAATTTGGCTCAGAAATCTTCTCAACCTCTGATATACTGTATCACTTGAGTTGATAATTGGTCTTATCAAGAGATAGAGATACAATTGTTTTTCTTGTGCAGTTATTTTGTTGGTTTGTCTAGCAAATTGAATTGGTTTTATTTACCCAATATATAGCTGTTTATAATCTATAATTTATAATCTAGTTGGAGTATGGTGCTTTTTATAGCCCAAAGCACCATACTCCAACCAGATGACCGCATCTGCTCTGACCCCATAACAAGCTGGGATATTTGAACAAAACAATTGCACTGTATATGTGAGAAATAAAGACTTACCTAACTTAAACTAATAGCCTGATCTAAACAATTGCAAGCCCGATCATGAATAATGTAAATGCATTGCCAACACAAATTAATGTTTATGCTTACTGTTTGGATGACTTTAATGCTCGTAGGTAAATTTTATGACCTGTTAGTGTTTCTCACATTTTTTAAGAGCACCTTCGCACAATTGTATTTGTATTTCTACATTTATTTAGAACACAATATCCTGCATATATTCTGAATAATGTATTCCTGTTTGGGTTTCATCCTTTGTGTGTTGTACAGTAATACAATGAAGAGCAAATTGTTAGTCTGATATATTCTTTTAATTTACAGTCATCAGGAGAGTTGAAGTCATTAATGCATGTAGATTCAACACAAAGTTACTGTAAATATGATAAAGTAAATAACATTATATAAAAAGCCCTCTGGTTTCTCCTAGAGAAAAAGTAGAGGTCACATATCTTTGAAGAGAGACTTCAGCTTAAATGGGATGTCTCACAGGTTTTTCTCCTGAGACAAAAGACAGCATCCTCTTTTCAAATGGAATTTATTTTTATTTGCTTTTACTGTGTAGCTGTTCATCCAATGCTTCAAAAATAAAGAGTTTTTTTTAGAAACTATCCTGTGGGACAAAACACAAAAATGGTGTATTTATAGATTTTAACATGGGTCCGAGATGGTGCAGTGGTCAAGAGATTCATAACATGGTCTTTCTCTCTCATCTTACATCCCTGATTTTTGTCTCATTCATTTCTGGCGTCCCATTGTATTCATTTGATCTACACAAGCAGAGTAATATACACTGTGTAGTGTTCCAGTGAGTCCCAGTACATACAGTAGTAATATAGCACTCTAAGAATTACTGGACTGGAACTGAGTGTCATAAAAAGTATTTAAGTACATCAAATTAAAGTTAGAAAGTGAAGCAAAATTATCCAACCATTATTAGGAGTGAGATTTCATAAACTGGAAATCTTATTCACAGAGTACAGACGTCTATACATTTGTCTGTTTACAACAGATAATTAAAACTTAGATGTTTGTTTTATAAAATTGGTATTCTGTTTTTGGTGCTAAAAGCTTCTGTCAAATGAATAAATTTATACCGATCAGCCATAACATTACAGTACAAAACATTATGCCCAACATTGTATGGGTTCCCCTTATATCACGAGGTTAGCTCTGTTCCCTCAGTGTAAGACCCTGCAATGGATTGGCACCAAGTCTCCAGGCCTTCTGTGACCCTGTATACAGGATAAAGTGGTATAGATGATGAGTGAGTGAGTGAGTGAGTGAGTGAGTGAGCTAGCACTTATACAAAGTTTTATCAGAGTGAAATAGTTGATTAAATGGGATATTTCAGTTCAGCTTGCATGTTAATTGAAATGTTTATAGGACAGCTGGCATATGGAATGCTGAAGATCAAACATAAGTGGACACATTTAATATTTGCGATCCAGGCAAGTCGACCTGCCAGAGACACAGTGGTAAGAGGTATTGACAAGCAAGGACACTGGGACAATATAAAACAAAGGTCAGTTTAGAAGCTAAGGACAGAGTCTGATTAGAAGCAGATGAAAGAGCATGGGATCTTAATGACAAAGTAGAAGAAATTCAGCTTGACTTAAGCTTAAGCTTGAACTTGATAAAAAGTGATACTGTACATGATGAAGTATATAAAAGAATGAATCCTCTTATCTCCTTCCTTTTTTTTGTGATGGGGGTAGCCATATCAGTGACGTTCTTGAATGCTCTTGCCAGATCACATAAAATTGTATATATATATACAGTATATCATCCCAGCATCCAAAGGACACTGAGTGGGATGTATTGTTATATTTCTTTCTACACAGGCTACTTAGGTGCTTGTTCAGTCCCTTGTTATTTCAAGACTGGACTCAGTCCTGGCAGGTCTGTTTCTGTCCACCATTCGTCCTCTGCAGCTAATCTAGACTGCAACTGGATGTTCCGTTTTCAAGCCTTCCCAAGTTCTCCCACACCATCCCACTTCTCCACTCCCTGCACTGGCTTCCTGCAGCTGCGTGCATCAAATTCATAACGCCGAGTCTTGCCTACAAAACAGCCCAACACCCACTTATCTTTCAGCTCTAATCACACCCGCACTGCACCACATTCCCTCTGATTCTCCAGCACTGCTTGAATCATCTCCAGGAGATTGTGGAAGACGTACATCTATACTTGTGTTTTCTGTTACAGTAGGTGGTAGAATGAACTTCTTCCTCTGGATGTCCATACAGCTGAGTTTCTAACAATCTTTAAACGGATGTTAAATGAGGGAAACTTCAAAGCACTGTGGATGCCAAATGACTAAATGTAAATGTAATATAAATGTGTTTTATTGCCATTTATTCTCATTTTCTAAAGCAATTTTAGCTAATTTCTCTAGGTAGAAAGTGATCAAGTCATTGAAAATTTTTGCATATCTAAAGATCATTATGGTGAAATTTCTAGTGTTTGAAATTGTCTATTGTAAAACAATCCAGCACATTACAGTAGCTCAGCTCTTTTTAGAATACTGGGTTACACTGTGTTTTGCTCAGTGTAACCCAGTATTCTAAAAAGAAATTCAGGATTGCATTGTGTGACTATGGTATATGTGCCATTTAACAGGGAAAATCTTAATTCTAACACACCCAACATCAAACTGCTGGACTTTACAGTTTTTAATTTTTGCATGCTACATTTCAATGTCTCTTATTTCTTTCATACTTACATCTTACTCTTATGGCACACTTTTTCCTTTGTTTGTATCTTTCTTAGCACATCTCATTTGACCTTGGACAATGTTGGAACTTAAAGGCTGGACATTCATGTCACACTGCTGCTAATGCTCTGCAGTTGTTGCTGCTAGATATGTGTGTGTGTGGTGTGTTAACTGAAAGGTGAATAAAGTTCTCGGCAACAAGTTCTGTCTTGAAAAACTGCTGTGCTTTCTTTATGCATGGCCTTTACCATGCAACTTCAACCTCGTCAGCAGTATACAGTATATGTCTTTTTCTTTCCAGTTCGACTCCTTCATGAACTGGGTTGAAACAGACATCACTGTCCTCATCCGTGCATGCATCTTGGATAGTGCTATGCTTTTATTTTTTCCATGCACTTAAACTCAAGATTTTTTTTTTTTACCACAGGTGCAACACATCAGGCCATCGGGTGATGCCCTGATTCGTGGCAAATCAGAGGTGATTACACATCTACACGCTGCAACATCATGTCTGAGGTGCTGTCGATTTGCTATATCAGTGTACGCTCACGGTCTACTCCGTTACGAAGACCTCTACCCCTGCACATTCATGCAAGCTATCTAATCCTTGTACAGCAGCACAATGCATAAAAATCATGCAGGTCAAGAGATTCAGCAAATGTTAACATCAAACATAAGAAGTATGATCCTTCAATCTTTGCATGGTTGTTGGTGTTTAAAAGATCAGTGAGACTTTTTTCGAAACTGTTGATTTCCTGGGGTTTTCATGCACGACAATGAATGAATAAATAAATAATCAATCCATTGAGCAGCAGTTGTGCAATTCGAAGCAGTTGTGCACTTTTGCTGCCTTAAGAGTGATTGGAGCTGTCTGGAAGCACATGAAAATGCACTAATTTCAAAGCATTTCTTTTGACTATATTCGCACTTATAGAATTAAGTAAGCGTCTTTTCCAGAGCAAACATTGTACCCAAACATTTTTCCTAATTTTCAACTGTCCAGAGAAGATGGGCCTGTAGGATGTGGAATGTGGGCTTCTGCTTTTGTTGCCTATCCACCTTAAGGTTCAGGCTCTTGTGCAATCTGAGATGCTTTTCTATTCACCTATTCGCACGTCCTAGAATCCTGAATCAGCTTCTTGGGAAGACAGGAATGAGGATGAATGTGACATATTCACAGAATTGTTTGCATCCATCAGGGTCTCTGTCACAGTGGTATTCGGGAAACACACTGAGAATGGCAGCTTTCTCACCAGCATGATACATTATTTCTGGGAGAAAAAAAATGATGTCAGCTGTACAGGGATTGGTCCTGCAGTTGTGGTCTCAACACAAAGTCCTCATGACAGGCCTGTTTTGTGTCTCACTATCCAGACATCTGTCCAGTACCTTGTTCTTGGCAAAGCAGAGGTGTTCTGTGTCCCACCTCAGCATGCTCTTGTTTACATTGCTTAGGAGAAACCAATAAGCAGGCTTGTCTATTACATGGCTTGTCTCTAACAAGAAACATATCTCATCTATTCCAGCTAGACATGTACAGAGTGACAGCACCACTTCAACTGACATGTTAATATTGGCCCTCAGGCTTTGGTCTCTCACTTAGGCACTAATGCACACACACACACACACGCGCACGCACACACACACACACACACACACACACTTACTTAGCGATTATTTTGCATGGCCAGTTCACCTCATTCACTCACTTTCTCACTTTCTGTCACCACTTTATCCTGATCAGCATCACATTCGTTCCATAATGCTGGCTTTTGCAAGGCACATTAAAAACACACATTTATTCACCTCTAGGGGCAATTTATTAAAGCCAGTCTGCATACTGGTAGTTTTGTTTGGAAATTAGGAGAAAACCAGAGAACCCAGACTAAACAGATACTAACTCAGGTGTGAACTCTGTGACCCTGAAGCTGTGAGGTGTCAATGCTACTGTACCTGCTGCACCTACATGCAACTCACTGTTTCTGCATTTGCACTTGCTCATTCCATGCTGATGTATTTGTATGTTAAACGAGTTGAGACAGCGAAAGTGAAATGGTAGCCATAGCAATAAACACATCTTAGTTTGTGCCACAACTTTCAACAACATGACAGATCACCATATTCCCTATTGAAATCACAGGAGCTCATTAAAAGCTCAGTGTGTACAGGAGATCAACTAAACAGCATTTATATGAATGACTTCTAATATGGCTCTACCTCAACACATCAACACATTCCCTTGAGAGCAAATTAAATCTCTAGCAATATCTCCACTGTTTAATTGTGCCTCTATCTGAAGCCGTATCCGCATGACAGGCTGACGGATGTGTCCAAGTGGACTTAGGTTACTTTTGGCGGGCATGCAAGAGGGAGAAAAAAAAGCACTTTCAAGAAGCCTCAATATCATACCATGCCAACACAAGGCATAGCCAGCAGATCTGCTTACATAATCCTCTTCCAGGGAAAATAAAGTGCGTTCTCATATTCAACACTCAGGCTTAAATGAGCCCCAGGGTTACATCACTGCCTCTGATGAGAGACTAGAGGCAAAACTGATAGAAAACAAATTAGGCTGTTTTAAAAAATTTCCCCTCTTCTTTGGAAAAGATAAAAAAATATATATATATTTAAGAAATGTTATATGTGACGTTAAATCGCACATGTTGTTTGTCAGCAAAATGCTGTGGGAGCAGTGGAGCATGACTGTTGTGAGAAAAAATGTGGAGACCTATGCCAGCTATGATCAATAGCTATAATGAAAAAAAAAAAAACCCTTGTTAGATTTATTTTGTCTGCAAACATTAATGAATCATTTGTGGTTGTGACATCATGGATTGGCTATGCCACAAGGCAAAATCTGTTATAGGGTTGCATTTAAAAAAATTCCCAGGAAATTACATTTACGCCATATTTACCCTGTGTGCAAATGTAGTTTATAATGTAGATTATAGCTACCAGTTTAGGACTGAACAAACTGCAAGTCTCAGTAATCACACACTCGCTGCGTCGAGCTGACAGACTTTTTAATGCAGTTCTGACATTTCATGATAGATAGAAAAAGGGCCAAAAAAAGATCATAGAGCTAAAACAGTACCAACTTTCTTGAATTCAAATGACTTCCTCAGCACGGTTTAAAGTGAATGGCATGGTAACATGTTCTCAATTTAAATTGGACTCTGTATCATGTTTTTCCTCTGCTTTTGTAGGTTCAATGGTGAGACTCTTTTCTGCTCACCATGGCTGTATAGCAGTTACAGTTGCAACATTCTCATCTAAACTCTTTCAGTAGCAAGGTGTTTCCCTCTTCATTAGATTGTTGTGTGCGAAAATTTCAGGAACTCAGCAAGAAATGCTCAAAACCCATCAGCACCAACAACGATACTCAGATAACTCGGGTCACTAGTCAAACGTTTTAAATGTTTAAAATGAACCTCAACAGCAGCTTGTACCCAGTATTTGCATCATTATACATTATACAGGCTGATTGAATAATTGGATAACTGTATTAATGAGCAAGTATACAGGTGTTCTTACTAATGTGTATACCAACTGTGAGAGCTGATTCAACACTGTAGATTGTGTTGTAGGGGCGTGCTCCTTTTAATGCATTGTGACATTTCTGGCATGCATACTCTTTCTCATAGTTAATTACTGCAAGTCCCCATTCCTGGTTTATTAAACAAATCCCAGATTGGAATGATTTTCTTCCAGCCCAATTAATGCTTACAAACTGCACAGCAGTGCCACTTTAATGCAATCCCAAATGAATGTTCAACTACTAAAAATGATAGAAGACATGTCATTCTCTCACCTACTCATTATATTTGTTTTTGCTCCCACAGAGACCTACCTGAGTATTTGATTGGACTTTTGGCTATTTATGGCAACTTCTATTTGCTTGTACTTCCTGTATTAGAAATTTGTTGCATCACTTAAGTTTTTTTTTTTTTAGTTTAATTGATGGATGAGTCACGCATTGACTCACCTCCACAAGTATGGTTTTGATTATTCTAAAATAATCTACTGCACACAATATTCACCAAATTTCCACCATTTATTTGAACAGTGAAGAACTGGTAACTGTCTGTTCTTTTTTCTTGTTACTGGATCTACAAGGCTACATTCAGTTTGAGGCAGTAATAAACTTCTGATAAGCTCCAGTGCTACATAGTTTGAGGTGATTACATGATACGGTAACCTGGAACCCATGAGGGCACTGCAGGCTGTTTCTTGCTCTAAATGGAATTGTTGCTTAAGACCCCTAAGTAGATATGCAAAAAAATAAAGAAGAACACTTTACTATTTAGGAGGAAGGATATTATGTTATTAATTTACTGTACACATCTGAATTATGTAACTAAAATAATTATTATCAAAATATCACAAACAAGTGGTGATCATCAAACAAGAAATAATACAGAAGAAAAATGCATCTAAAACACAGTTAAGAAACAAAAACTTATTCATCTGATTTAGACAGTTTTTTAGTCTTCTTCCTTGCTTGATGATGGAATTACAATGGAAAAAAAATGTGGCTAGGCACTTGCTACTGGCTATGACAGCAATAACCTGCTAATTTGACAGAATATCAGTATTTATCAGTAAAATATATTCGGTTAGTATTATAACTGAAGGTGATGCAGGTAAATTTTTTAACTCACTGTGCTTGGTGGATTTCCTCCGGGTGCTCCGGTTTCCTCCCACAGTCAAAGGACATGCAGATTAGGCTAACTGGCATTCACAAAATTGCCCATAGTGTCTGAATGTGTGTGTATGTGCCCTGCGATGAATTGGCACCATGTCTGAATGTGTGCGTGTGTGTGTGTGTGTGTGTGTATGTGCCCTGCGATGAATTGGCACCGTGTCTGAATGTGTGTGTGTGTGTATGTGTGTGTGTGCCCTGCGATGGTTTGGCACCGTGTCCAGGGTGCACCATGCCTTGTGCCCTAAATCTCCTGGGCTCCAGGCCCTCCAAGATATCCAATATACCGGATAAAGCAGTATAGACAATGAATGAGTGATAGTGAGTTAACAGCTAACAGGTATTAAGTGCTACAACTATAAGATTCTTTATAATATTTGTTTCCTTCTCCTAAAATGCTAATAGCAGATATTAAGTGCTACAACAAGAAGATTCTTTGTGGTATTTATTTTTCTTATTTTTTTCCCTAAAATGCTAAGAAATTAATATATATTTTATATATTTATATACTTCTGAATATAGGACATGTTCAAGCATTTTAGTTTTATTATGCTGTTTTAGTTTTATCCCAGATACAATTTTTTACTATGTAACCACAAGGGGATTGGATCCAGGACCCCCTGCAGTTACCAAAAACTGCAGATGCTTAAGTCCCAGATATAAAATGGCATCGTGTTTGCATCTATCTTCTGTACATTTTCCTGTATACTTTAAATCATCTCAAGATTAGTAATAATACCCACTACAATGTAAATGCTGGTGAAAAAAAGTTGCTAAATTGTATGGTTCAGGCAACAATGGCAAGAAAAAAGAGCTTTAATTTCTCCTTAAGAGATAGCACTTTACAGACCCTCTTACCCTTTGAGGGATTGTTTGGATTACATAATTGTTTTTAGGAGCTGTTTTTCACGCAACACAAGTAGCAATCAAATGAGACCAGAGGCAAACAATGCTTAAACAATGAATGCTGTGAAGAGAATGAGGATTTGCGAAATGACAGGAGTCTACAACAGGCTATCACTTCATTTACCTTGATTTAGCACAGCACTCTGGCTCCCGCAAATCAAACTTAAAAAAAAAAAAAAGCTTTTTGGAACTTTCTGGAATTTTCTGGATTCCACAGTCAGTTGAATCCAGGGGGCATTCATTCTTTTCATTCTTGCACATGAAATAATATGATTAGTGTGTTTGGTGTGGGTGGGGGGTCTAAGCTGTTGTTTAGGACCATTAAAAAAGGACCTGGGGGCACAGAGAAAGAGCGTGAAACTCCACAAAGACAAAAGACTACAGAAGCAAAAGAAATACATCAAACATGTCTTGAATTATTGACCTAATTTGGAGTAAAACTTACAATTTTATCATAGTGCCCATTTTACTCCACTGGGCAGTTGTGACACAGGCAGTTGAGGCTTGGTTTGAGAGTCAGGGGTTCGAGCCCCATCACCGGATAGCTACCACTGTTGGGATCTCGTGCAAGACCCTTAACCCTAGGGCCCATACAACCTAGCCACTGCAGTGCATGCCCAAGCCTGATCAGAAAATGGGAGGCTTGCAACAGAACATATGGCAAGGGTAAAACCTGTGTGAGATCTTGCCTATCATATGATACAGAGACAAAGCCAGAGTAAGAAAGAAAATAAATCTATTTAATCCATTGTTTCCCAAAACTGAATCTTAATAGATAAGATTAGGTTTTGGGAAGGTGCCGATCTCAATAAGCTACAGAAGTCATAGAATTAACCTACCCCAGAATACCAGTATAGATTGCTGATGAAAGGGGAAAAAGGGCACATATAAATTTTTCTGGTTCCAAAAGTTACTGTATTGTATGTTCTAAAAAGAAAAATCCCTCAACTTCTAAGGGGGAAGTTGTAATAATTATTTATGATCTAACAATTCTTTGGGTTTATGTAGTAAAGTATCACTAATACAGGAAATGAACTACGTAGTGCAATTATTCATATCATATCATATCATATCATATCATACATGACTGTCATTTTCTCTTGTTTTTTTACTTAGTTTTACAAAGATAAAGACTCTTTCAGTTGTATTTTGTAAGATTCTTAGAAAAGAAGGCATGAAGACATACTGTAACATTGTGTAACTTCTTTGGAACAAGGAAAACATGTTTAACATGTCCTGTCTACAGTTTAAAAGAACACTGTCAGCAAATTATCAGTAGAAAATGAGGCAATAAAATGCTCTTAACCTTAAGTATTTCATTATAGTCAGCTTATTTTCCTGCTCATGATAAGAATTTTAGTACCAAATAGTACAACATATGAATTACACAACAGTTTTTTTTTTTTTTTGTAAAAAGCAAAACTGTCAGTAAGGACTCTTATTCAATCTGGCAACCGACGCCATTCTTCAGATGCATGCCTGGAGGAAAGCAGCAGGTGGGATATAAATATATCACTGCTGCTGACACTTTTATCAACAACTTGCAACAATTCTTATTTTAAACTTAATGTCATTTGTATTGGGATGAGAATGTGGGGTCAGGATAGACACTGAAGAACATCCATAGTGTTAATTCAACCTCCTGTTGAGTGACAAATGAACAGTACAGAATTTAATAACAGAAAAAGATAACTGTAAACTTTATATTTAAAATGTTAAATATAACTGCTATAGTGAATGATTAACATCATATAATTTTCATGAACTTGTGTAATATGTAATTTTTTTCCCAGTTCAGAATTAAGAGTGTACATTAGACTTTAGTGTGCAGCACCTACGGCATTACATGAACCATTTCTCTGCCAAGTCCAGAACTGAATTAAAACAAGTATCAACAAGATGTTAAAAAAATGATTAATGACTGTATGTTCACTTACGTCGTCTATACCGCTTTATCCTGTCGGGGTGTGGGCTATACCAGGAGACTTAGGGTACGAGGTGAGGCACACCCTGGATGAGGTGCAAATCCATTGCAGGGCATACACATACACATGCACACAAACACTAAGGGCAATTTGGAAACAGCAATTAGCCTACAGTAATCTGCACGTCTTTGGTCTGTGGGAGGAAACCAAGGTACCCAGAGAAAACCCACCTAGCATGAGGAGAACCATGCACACGAGACCTGAGGTGGAAATCGATCCCAGAACCTGAAGGTGCAAGGCGACTGTGCTAACTGTTGCCACGGTGCCGCCTCGACTGTCTGTTCAGTTATAAATACATTTGTCTAACTTGTAGGGTTTTATTTAAGTCAACAAGGGGTGATTTAGAAATGAAGTTTGTGCATGTTGGATGGTCCAGGTTCATTTAAGACTGTGGGTGTGGGGTGTTAATTATTCAGCATTCATTCAAATACATTTGGAATGAGAATGTGGGGTCAAGTCTAGACAGAGAGAGAGCAACATCCTGTGTTCATTCAGTACATACCATGATGAAATAATGTTTAAAACGTTGTATTAAATACTTGTCCAACATGTTCCTAAATCACCAGTGCATCATTACAGTAAAGTCACAACACTTATACTATATAACATTACATTCACCAGAACTGTTAAGCTTCTTAAGAGTATAAAAGTTCATATAAAATTCATACATCAAACATGTCTTGGATGATGACTTAATCAGAGGCTCAGATGTTCGAGCCCCATCACCGGATTGTTACATGTGTAAATACCGTTTGGTGTTTGTGTTAATTCACTTCTGGGTAATGAGTAACGGCTTCGTGAAGTTGCATGTGTTAATTCATCACAGTAAAACTCTCCTCATATACGTGTGTACGCGCTTCAACACACTCCTCAGCTGCTTTCACGCGCTCGGAATGAACTTCTCGCCGAAGCGCCTCGCACCATTTCGGATTCCACGTTCTGCCCGCAGCGCGCGGATCGCTCTTTTATTTGCATATGCATACCTGGTGAGCCAATAGCGTGCCACAGGGCGTGGCTTTTCCCCTCAGCGCGGTGCTCGCGGCTCGCACAGGTCTTGTATAAATGGGGGCTCAGTCGCGCGCACAGCTCATACAATCACACACGCACGCACACGCGTCGACGCACACGCTCAGCGTTTAAGCTTCTTCTCCCGCAGCAGTTCGGATGACAGTTGTTTCTTTCTTCTTTTTATTATTTTATTTTTATTCTTTTTTTTTCTTGCAGAGAAGAGGACAACGATTTTTGTTCACCCATCCAGGTTTGTGTCTCACTTTGGACTTTTAATCTTTATGGACTTTTTTTTTCTGCACAAGATACATTTATCTCTGTAGATCCTTTCCAAAGGTTAAGAGAGGGGTTTATATTTCAGTAAGAGACACAGTGCGTATCAGGATTATGATTCATTCAATGTGTACACCTTTCCATATTTATTCTGGTGCAATTAAGAGGATGCCTGGTTTAATTGAAACTCGAGGCTGCATTTTATCATTAACAACATTTAACGTTTAACCCTCCCAATCTTGTTGCGCTTGATTGACTCATTGCACAATTGTAAACCGGTGATTTTCAATTCCAGTCCTTATCATTTAACACCGTTTTTCAGTGAATCTCCCTATTAAAAATCATGTGATGGTGTGGAGTCAGGTGTGTTAATGTATAAGATGTACTGCGCAGAGGGACTGAAGAAGCTGGACAGGGGAAACAGTGCGCGCGCGCGCGAGAGAGAGAGATGAGATGAACAGCTGATTTTGAGTTGTATGCACGTGGTGCAGAATCGTCTGCCAGCGCACTAATAATAAGCTTCTACATAAGCGCGCGCGCTCGGGAACTTCCTAGCTTGCTATGATGCTGAGATGAGCGACCCCGAGAAGAGCACCTGTTACGGCACCGTTGCATCATCATCATCATCACACACAGAGGTGAGTGCATGTTTTTTTCCATTCTTATGGGAAGTCATGATCAAACATTTCATGACAATTTGTTAATTGAATAAATCTCCTAGATAACACCTTGTGTTGATGAGGGAAATCAGTGCATCTTATTTACACAGAAAAACCTTCAGTGTTGGATTGAATACCACTTAGTTTTTAATTGCCACCAATGTTGAATTACATTTTAAAGTACTTGAAATGAGCGGTTCAGTGGCTTAGTGGTCAGCACTGTGGTCTCACACCTTCAGGGTCCGGGTGTGATTTCTGTCTCATGTCTGTGTGCATGGAGTTTGCATGTTCTCCTTGTGCTTGTTTCCTCCCACAGACCAAACACATACAGATTAGACTCATTTCCATTTTGTATGTGTGTGTGTGTGCCCTGCATTGTGCGTGTGTGTCTGCCCTGCGATGGATTGGCACCCTGTCCAGGGTCCTGTCCTGCCCCGCCTCATGCCAAAAGTGTGATAAACTCCAGGCCACTGCGTCCCTTTATACAGGATAAGGCGGTATAGTCAGCGAGGTATAAAGTTCTTGAAATAATGTAGTCTTAAGAATAAAGTTTAAATCAGCACCTCCATTGCTGAGCTAACTCTTACAATACTAAAGACCTCCACTGTTAGATCTGTGTAAATGTTACTTCACCGTGAGCCGGCGGTATCAACACTGTACTGTACATGTTCACTAAACACTAAGTGTAAATTGTACCTTAAAAATACCCAGCTTTGTAGAAATTAACACTGAAGGTGCTGATTCATTGCAGCAGTTACTAAGTCAGAATTGTAGGTGTTAATGCAACACTAATGGTGTTAACACATCAGATATTTAGTACTGTCGGTGTTATTGCAACACTAACCGTGCACTAACATTGCGGATATTATGTATTGTAGGTGTTAATTCAATATTAGTGGTATTAACAGTGTAGATATTTTGTATTGTAGGTGTTAATTCAACACTACCAGTGTTAATACAGTGGATATTCACTATTGTAGGGGTTAATTCAACACTAATGGTGTTAACATTGTGTATATTCTACGTATGTTGTAGGTGTAAATTCAACATTAATGGTGTTAAAACAGCAGATATTTAGTATTGTATGCGTTAATTCTACACTTGTGGTGTTAATTCAACACTGCAGGTTTTAAACCAACACTGAGCACTTTAATTCAATGCAAATTGTATAAAATCAATGCTGTAGCTTTTACAACAGTAAAAAAAACTTACTGTATTGATTGAACACTAATCATGTTCATACTCCAGTTTTGTGATACTTATGTTTATGTGATAATTCAGCAGTAAGGTTGTTAATTAAGCACTGTAGTTATTAAGTCTGTGTTTTAAGTGTTATTTAAAAAAAGTTATGCTTAAGTGGCCATTGCGCAGTATGTGTTAATTGAACACTATAATAATTAGGTATGTATTACATGTTTTAATTCAACGCTGGTTATGAATTCAGTATTATGTATGTGAATTTAACACTAGTTATCAAGTCAGCTTTACATGTGTGAATTTAACACTGTAGTTATTCTACAGTTACTGCATGTGTATTTCAACATTAATGGTGTTAAATCAACACTGCTGTTATTGAGTCAGCATTAAAGGTGTTCATTCAACACTAGTTATTATTACCTCAACATTGTACAGTATGTGCTATTTCAACAGTAATAGAGGGAAACTATGTTTAAATTAAACACGAATGATGTTAATTCAACACTGTAGTCAGCAGTGTACTGTATGTAAATCCAATGGTAATTAATTCAGCACTGTAGATGTTATTAGGTACTGCTGGTATTAATTTAATAATGTTGGGATTAAATCAAGTTTAAATTTAATACTGTGTGAGTGAAATTTAACACTGGTGTTATTAAAATGTGTGATTATTTAATTCAACATTGCAAGATATATATTAACACTGTAATGATCACTTCAACATTAGGTGTTGATTCATCCTCGTAAAAGTAGAAATTTAAAATGTCCCATAAAACTAGTCAGCATAATATCCAGTAAAATATCTCATGCAGATCTTTGTTGGTGTTTTTTAGCTAAGGCCAACACACACACACACACACACACACATCACACACACACACACACACACACACACACACACACATGCACACACCACACACACATCACAGTCCTGTGATGTGAAGTTGACTGTTACAAGCTGATCTGTATTATACACATCTCACAACTGACTGATGAAAACAATTGTCAGCTATCTTATCTGTTATCTGTGGGCCAGGTTGGTACACGGGAGCTTCCTTTATGGAGAACATTAGCATTTGCATCTGTTCATTGATACTGTTTATTCCAATGGTTTGTTTAGCAGCTCCCTGTGGTTAAGATCAGTATTTCCCCAGATGAATTTGTCCATGTCAAAGTTGGAGGTCTTCCAGCCTCAGTCATACTGGCACACACACCAGTTGGAGGTCTTCCAGTCCCATAATACAGGCACACACCAGCCTGTGGAACCCTGGCATCTGTAGGCTTGGAGCCATTATTGGACTGTCATATGCAGTAGGTGTGATTTGCCAAACGTACTGACATGTACTGGTGCCAAGTCCACTGGTATTGAATTGGCATGATTGCTGTTATAGTGTTGGCAAATGGACTGGCACTGACCTGCCAAACCAACTGGTGTTGGCAAGCTCTTTGTCTGTGATTTTCCACGCCTACAGACATTGGGTTGCCGAGTCGACTGACTCTGGATTGCCAACACTGCAAACTCATACATCCAACTTTGGTTTGCCCAATCCACTGGTATTTGATTGCTAAGTCTATTGGCATGGAGTTAAGTTACCAAACCCAATGACATGTCCAAGCTTATTGGTACTGGGTTTCCAAACTTACTCACATTTTCTTGCCAAGTTTATTGGCATTAGCCTGGCCTGCCCAGTGGCTTTGCCTTTTCACACTACCAACTTTGGTTTGCCCAACCAGCTAACCATGGCCTGCCAAGCCTACTGGCATTGAGATGTTTATTGAGATTGTTTTTTTTTCCTCTATCAGTGTGAAATTGAAGCAGGCTGCCAGTAACAGCTTTTCATTCCTCGTCCAGCAGCTTCTAAATGGCGTGTGAAATTATCGAGAGTGGCGATTCTTTTACCACACACTCTCAGAGCTCCCACTCCTGTTCCCTCTAAGTTGTTAATTAACGGCAGAGGTGTCTTCAGAATGAGTGTTTTAATGAAATTAGTGCCGCGTGTGTGCGACAGTCTGCATTCCATGCCTCACTAATGACTTGTACAATCACAGCAGGCTGGTTTCACTCACCTACTTTCTCTCATGGCTCTTCAGAGGAGGACTGGAAAGTGGCACACAGATGTAGAGACTATTGTGGCTGCGTCTTGTTCATATAAAGTTACCCTCAGACCAGTGGCAATTAGTTTATTGTAGGGTAGATGGAAACACAGCAGTGGCTGTAATTCTGCTTTTCCGGTCTGAAGGTTATTTTTGGCTGTACATTAAACACAGGCTGTCTTCAGAGTGACCTACTTAAACACACACACACACACACACACACACACACGCACACGCACACACAGGTGGAGGCTGACAGATGTCCTCTCACTTCACCTATGCCCTTACTATCCCTCTGATTCTTCCTCCTTCAATGTTTTAGTCCAAACCCATTATTTATTCTCCTCACCAATGTCTATTAAAAAAGCCACAGTTTAGGGTTCTTGTTAGAAAGCTTTTAAGCACACCGGAAGACAGAGAGTCAGGTGGATCTCAAAGACATCTTCGAACAGTGTAATCGTGACAGCAAAATGTAAAAATTCACTCACTCACTCATCATCTACTGTATTACGCTTTATCCTGTATACAGGGTTGTGGGGGGACCTGGAGCCTATCCCAAGAGACTTAGGGCGAGGCAGGGTACACCCTGGAAGGGGTGCCAAACCATCGCAGGGCACACACCCACACACACTCACAATGGCAATTTGGGAATGCCAGTTACTGTAGTCTTTTTAGCATGTCTTTTTACTGGGAGAGAAAACCAGAGGACCCAGAGGAAACAGTGCTAACCACGAACCCGCCCCCAGGTCACCATCTAAAAAAAATCATGCAGCTTTGTTTTATGTATTTTAATGACTTTAAATTTTTTTCCATGTAAATTGTTTCACATTTTCTTGATAAACGTGACCGCATGAATTCTCCTAGGAGTCTTCACTCCATTGGTAGCATTTTTGACATAGGTTAAGCCTTCCTGTCTGTCTATGTCTGGTTCGGGACTGGAATAAGATTTGTGTGATAAATTTAGCTCAGTAGCTAGGATGAGCAGGTGGAATAAAAGCTAGTGTCGAAACATAACGTAAGATCTTGTCGAACCTGATTTTCGAACAGGCCGACTCATATTTAATGCAGTCTCACATGAGCTAACATCAACAGCGCGTAACCTGATAAACTTTCATTCAATAATCCATGACTCATTCTACATATCAGTGTTTGCCATGGGTTCCGAACAGAATTTAACAACATGACTAACCCTGGGTCACCGTTTCGCATCTTGTCACCTGAAACAAACGTTTATTGTTTCTTCGCCAGGGCTAATGTACTGTACATACTGTTCCCGTGTATCAGTGAGCATGCACCTGCCAGTTCACTCTCAATCACTGCCATTATCTACTACAGTTAATATCACTACACCACTTATCCTGTACAGGGTCATGGGAAGCCTGGAGCCTATCACAGGGGGCTCAGGGCACGAGGCAGGGTGCACTCTGGATGGGGTGCCAGTCCACTGCAGTACAAACAAACACGCACTCACCCACTCATTCACACACTATGGGAAATTGGGAAATGGATGGAACCCATCAAGCATGGTGAGAACATGCTTGCACACAGACCTGAGGCAGGAATTGAACCCATGACCCTGGATTTGCGAGGTCACAAGTGCTAACCACTGCATCACCTTCCTATCTTCTGTATAATCAGGTTCAGGTTTTTAAAACTCCTTTCTTCAAATTAGGCAATGGCAATTCCCACAATCACATGGGAACCACAGAAGATACAGATTTCCTCTGATGCCAGACACCAACACTATTCTAATTGCTACTCATGTAACAGGGCAACTGAACACACTAAAAGCAAAGTGGTAATTGTCTTCTAACCTATACGTAAGCTAAAAGACTGGCTGGAGTCACTTTGATGACCCGAGAATACAGTTAGACAGCAAAGGCAATTATGTTTCATCCATGCCTGAATTGACTTCACAATCTCCAGGCATCATAGAGAACACTTTCTGCTGCATCAGTCTAGCATTTTCAGTCTAACAATTTATTAAAATGATTTATTTATGGAAATAATTAAATTCAGGTCTATAGTTGAGTACTCAGCATCTAAAAGTTTAGCTCTAGGCCAGAACACAATGGTGGCTCTTTTGGCATTTAGGGATTTTAAATTAGAACCTTTCGGTTGCTAGGACAGAACCTTAACCGCTTCAATTCCATTGGACTTTTGCCTAACTTTTTTCCACTTCCACTCATTTCCATGCAAATGAATACTTATATGTACTCAGGACTATTGGTATGAGTGCTGAATATTGAAGGGGCCACAAAGTCACGGTGAATGTAGTGATTCATATCCGTAGGGGAACTGCCTCCATTTGTGCTTCATTTTAAAGGTTTAAATTAATTCCCCTTTATTAAATTTTCAGATGCTGATCAAATATAAAAGGCTGCTAATGCTGCTTTCTTGAACATAATAATTCAATTCCTTTGAACATGATATTTGTGTGGTGTTACGGGCAGCAGTGTTACATTCTTGTCAGATTTAATAATTTAAATCTGTAATACAGCACAGTAGTCAGCTTCTGAAGTTGTGCCCAGGGGCAAACACTAGCTATAAAGACTACTGGGCAGGAATACAGAGTACAGAACTCCGTTCATACAGTGAATAGAAGTGCTCTACTTACTGTTCTAGGTTATATATTCATTTTCTCAGAATCAGCAAAAACAGAAATAAACATGTTAGCTTTGAAAAGTAGGGGCTTATGACAAGCAGTTACTGTATAAAAGTTATAAATTCCCCAGACTCACAGCTACAGAGGCCGTAGAAAAATCAAATTGTCCATAAGGTTGCATATTTCAGGTTTAAGGTGTTGACACCCACATAGGGGATTTGACCACACAAGTCTCTAGTTCCAAGTTGCTAAACTTTTTTTTCTCAGTATGCTGCTCTATTTGAAGTAGCAGCTTTTGTCACTTCTACTTTAATAGCAGCATGAATAGATGGACAAAGGATTAAAAAAATGCAGCGGCACACCTCAGTCTGCCTCCGAGAAAGCACGTACACACTTATGGATTAGATTGTGCGAAATTGGAAAATGATGAAATTCGTCGACAAGTGAAATGTATAATAAATGGTTCTATTTCTTGTGTGTGTTCTCCCGCTGGCATTTTGTTGAAACTGTGAAAGACGAATTGCTACTCCCACAGGAACACACGACGCGCATTATCCGTTCCACAAATGCCCACATGATAACTGCTTGACCTCTTATTCATTATGAACTGGTTAGAACGGACCTTGAGTTCAGGCAGAAGCTAATGCTGTTTGTGTAGACTTTATGCTGATGTTGCAAGATAGGTGTTACACCAGCCGTGGCTCATTATCTGCATATGGGAGGCAGGAATTGTACTAACCAGATGATATGAAGTGACTGGAATTGAGCAAGGTGAGAAAACCGGAGCATTGCCTGCAGCCATTGTCAGCTTTTCTTAGGTTGCTTCGGGCCAATTAGTGTGTTTTATGCCCGAGATATACGTGTTTTGTAAGTGTTGGCCCCTTGATTGATTGGAATGTATGTGCACTGTTGTAGAAACGTTCATGTATACTGTACATATACAGCAAATGCGTCCATGATCAGAATGACCCCAATAAATTCCCCAAATCTGCTAACAAACTGAGCTGTGTAACATGGCTGCTGTGCGTGTCTGCACATCGAAGAGTGAGTGAGCACTGTGCCAAAACTTCCCTAAGGCTATGAAGTTGTAGGTGGATACAAATTTCTCTGTTGCTTCCTTTTTCAATCTGAAAAAAAAAAATTATAATAATCCCCATTGTCAAACCTCCAGTACTTCAGTGGCACTTCGACCCTGGAGAGCATTTGGAATCCTCCATTAGTTTTTTTTATCCATCAAAATATATTCTTATTAAGAAATTGAAAGTATAATGTATCACAGCGTGCATGTTACACTGCATGGACCTATGAAACCTATCTGTTTTACATAAAGGATTATAATGACGATACCACAGAATTGTTAATTGCTCTGGCAGACAGCTTACATAAGCTGGTTTTTAGGAATATGCATGAAAATGGTGATTTTTTATTTTTATTTATACGGAGACATTATTTAGCATGTTGGAAGGAGTCTCCAGTGTCTGAACTTTATAGTAGTCATAAAGGCAGAGTGTTGTACTTTTTCAGTTTACAAGTTGCATTCACTCAGTCGTAAAAATCATAATAACTGGGTTATGACATACCATTCCTGCATTGGACCATGCTATTCTAAAACAGGACTAAATAATTCTGCTATAGGAAAATATTCTCAACCATTTATTTCTTGTATATTAATCTATCAGGATGTGTTGTTTACTGGTTTATTACCGCATTTATGATTTTGCAGGTCAAACTTTAGGGGCTTAACTACATGTGGCGACATGCAATAAGAAAGCTGTGAATATAGAAGCTCTTCTGTGATGTTAGACAGGGTCTAGAAGACTGTACCATGTCATCTCAAGTTATAAAAGCGACTTCCAGTTTGTAGAAATATGTATGAAATTTGTAGCTTCAAGCGAATGACAAGCCGACATCTTTGTGTAGCACAAATGATTGATTACTACAGGAAGGGCTGTGTTTACCCACACACACCTGCTTTACCCCCAAGGGAATCGGTTTATGCCATGAACCTGTAATAATACACAACCTCGGGCTGCTTATTGACAGCTGTATAGTGCCCAACCGCTCGGAGTCTTTTAGAGTCACTGAAGGCTAAGTCATAACTCACTGCGGTACCTTCTGTTCAAAATGGTGTGCTGGTTATTGGACCAGAAGAGGATAATTATTACTTATTATTGCACTTTCTCAGGATGTTTTGTGAAAGAAAAGATCAATACGTCTGGACGTCTCATCAACTTGAATATGGTTCTTCTGCTTATTGCCCAGTTAGAGTCATAGCTCCTTTTTTAGAGTGCTATGTGTTATTCTAAATGAAAGGACTCACTCCACAGACCACATACCACATTCCCAGCCCTGGTCCTGGAGGACCCACTTCCTTCTCTATTGTACTGTTTTCTCTTCTCTATCACACTCTCTCTCTCTCTCTCACACACACACACACACACACACACACACACACACACACACACACACACACACACACACACACACACTTTGATTCAGAAAAGACTGCTAATTAGCTGATTATTTGGGAAGTGAGAGAACAGGACCAGGGTCGAGAATTACCACCATAAACCCTATTTACATTCTTTAATTATCTTCCTAATTATCTAACTAATGATTGCAAACACCTACTAACTATTTCCATGATGTACTGTATTGTGCCGTTCATTAGGACATGCAAGCACCTGCCCTCTACATATAACTGTATTTTTTTATTTGTTTAGCTGTGGAGGCTACGGTAATAGACTGGCTAACAAGTTAACCTTAGGTTGTACTTACAGTAAAAAAAATGTGGTTGCAGTAACGTTGACCACTAAATAAAACATTACCAGAAGACTTACAGTTTATATTTAGTGTTTTTAAGGATGTCTGGGATAGGCTTTACTAACTTTATAAATCATGCAAGCAATGTTCCTAATGGTGATAGAACTGTGTGCCAGGAATAGCATATCTATCTTATATAACACTTTGGAAATCTTGAATCAGATTGGTCGAATTTTTATTATATATTTTTTTATTATCTAGATTTTCCATAATAGATTCGATAACAGTTGTTATAGCTGCAAAACAAATCACAGGTTTATACAAGAGGTGTTCAAGTCGAACTAGGACTTCTGATGAAATTTCTGGTGAGTGAAGACGTAAAACCGACTTTCACAAAAAACTTCAAGCGCAGTATGGTGAAGAGACTCTTACAGAGACTCCTGTAGCTGCAGTAAAATATTTGAATAGTGAAACATTTTAATGAAGGCCCTACTTCTATGAATCACGATCCCAGCTGTGGTGGCTTGGAGTGCATCATAGTCATTCCCGAGAGCATTCAGTGTGAGGAACTACTATCTTCTCGCTGGCTTACAGAAGAGATGCATTTGTCTATGGCAAATGTACACACACTCATTCACTGACATCACTTACACATTACAGGAACATGTCTAGGAGTTATTGCCACATTCCTCATACAGTCATTTTCACATTTCCACATTTTCACATGTTTGGGCCATTAAAGGAGTTCCTTGGAAGCCAGTGCACTTAGACATGCAGAAAGCAGTCTGAACAGGATTCCAGCATACTGAGAAAAATTTCTACTGTACCTTGACAGTTGCCAAGCACTAGTAAATTCATAACTGTGTCCTTTTTACATGTGCGGCATTCTATAGAAACAAGTAATTCAAAGGAATTTGTAAGGCAGACACTGTGTAATCTAAGAGTAGTCATGACCTCATCAAATAAATAAATAGATAAATAAATGAATAAATAAATAAATAAATAAAATGTTTTTAAAACATAGAGAAATACATGTTCAAGGAATCTCTAGTAATAGAACTTTGTAACGGTCAGAGCTGCATTTTGTGGTTTACCAGCTGTCACGAACTAACCGGGATGACCAGAATGATGATCGCGCTATCTGTCACGAACTAACCGGGATGAACAGATAGCTTTAGCAGTTAGCCCTGTAGCGTGAATGGTAAACCCAAACGCGGATAAACACGAGCAGGCAGGATAATCACGCGATTTGCTATAAGGACTCTCACACACAATGAGCACAGGAAAGACACAATCTAACCCTAGTCCTATAAACACACACTCAGTCTGAAAAGATAGCCAAGAAAGTGAGTACTCACATATACTGGAACGATTCCGAAAAGGCATGGGCATAACTCAATGACAGAGCGATGAGCGGCGCCATCTTGTTTCCTTTTATGCTTTCAGGTTCGCGACCGTCTTACTTCCAGGTCCTAGTGCCGGTCGCGGCTGAGTGTGCATGACAGTACCCCCCCGTCCAGGACCGACTCCGGACGGTCCAGGGGTGGAGGATACCCGGTGACGGTAGTCCCTAATGAGCCCGGAGTCGAGGATGAAGCGAGCCGGAACCCAGGACCGCTCCTCGGGGCCGTAGCCCTCCCAGTCGACCAGATACTGGGTGCCCCTGCCCCGAGGGCGCGAGTCGAGGATCCGTCGCACGGTGTAGGCGGGACCGCCGTCAATGATTCGGGGAGGAGGAGCAGGGGGGGTGGGTGGAACCATGGGTGAGGTGGTGAATGGTTTCAGCTGTGAGGTGTGGAAGACAGGGTGGATCCAGAGCGCCGCAGGCAGCTGGAGCCGGTAGGTGACAGGGTTGATCCTGAGAGTAATGCGGTATGGCCCGATGAACCTTGGTGATAACTTTTTTGACTCTGTGTGCAGGTGGAGGTTTTTGGTCGATAGCCACACTTTGTCACCTACGTGGTACAACCGTCCCGGAGGGTGCCGACGGCGGTGTTGGGTCACATAGTTGGCGTTGGTGCGTCGGATGGCGAGGTTGGCTTGGTGCCATAGCTGCCGGCACCGGCGAACCAACTGTTGGGCCGATGGTACATCAACCTCCGGTTCCTGGTGGGTGAACATCGGAGACTGGAAACCATAGCACACCTCAAATGGGCTCAGGTTGGTGGCTGAGGAGACGTGAAGATTGTGTGATAATTCGGCCCACTTGAGGTAGCGGGCCCAGGAGCGCTGGCGATCCGACACGAAACATCTTAGGTAGCGCTCCAGCTGTTGGTTGGTTCGCTCCGTCTGACCGTTCGTCTGGGGGTGGTAGCCAGAGGACAAACTGCAGGACGAGTCGATCCGACGGCAGAAGGCCTTCCAGAACCGGGCGGTGAACTGGGGACCTCTGTCCGAGACGATGTCCTTAGGGAACCCATGCAATCGGACTACGTGTTCCAATATCAGCTCGGCTGTGGTCTTGGCTGACGGGAGTCCGGTGAGGGCCACCAGGTGCACTGCCTTGGAAAAGCGGTCCACGATGGTGAGGATGACGTCTCTTCCTTCGGAGATTGGCAGGCCCGTGATGTCCAGGGAGATGTCCAGGGAGAGCGGTGGTAACGGTGGTTGGTGGCCTTGGTGAAGTCGACTTGGTGAATGTGCGACCAGGGCTGACGAGGAACTGGAAGTGGTTGAAGCTCCCCCGGTGTTGGTTGGTTGGAGTCTTTGGCCCTGGCGCACACTGGGCACGCCCGGACGAACTCAGTAGCCTCCCTCCTCATTGAAGGCCACCAAAAGGCCCGTCCCACGAAGGTGAGGGTTCTCCGGGTTCCCTGGTGTCCCGCGACGGGCGAAGAATGGCCCCACTGGAGGACTTCGGGCCAGAGTTGAGTGGGAACGTAGAGCCGCCCGGGCGGCACACCTGCCGGTGCGGGTTGGCTGGCCAGTGCCTGGCGGACCCTCGTTCCCATATCCCAGTGCAGGGGTGCGATGATCCGGGTGGGTGGAAGGACAGGCACGGGCTCCGCCCGGGGCGCCTCTCGTTCGTATTGACGGGAGAGGGCGTCGGCCTTGGTGTTCTTTGACCCCGGGCGGTACGAAAGATGGAAATCGTACTGTTCGAAGAACAGGGCCCACCGTGCCTGTCGTGGGTTCAGCTGTTTGAGGTTGCGGATGGTGATGAGGTTCTGATGATCCGTCCAGACAATGAATGGCTCACTGGCACCCTGGAGCCAGTGACGCCACTCCTCCAAGGCCCACTTTATGCCCAACAGTTCACGGTCCCCTACTCCGTATCGCTGCTGAGTGTGGTTAAACTTTTTGGAGTAAAAGCCACAGGGGTGTAGCTTCTGGTCTGGACCTCATTGTGAGAGAACAGCGCCGGCGCCCACTTCCGACGCGTCCACCTCCACAACGAACGTTTGGCTGGCTTCCAGATGGAGAAGAATCGGGCGGTGGTGAACAGGTGACAGAGTCGGTGGAAAGCTGAGATGGCGGTAGGGTTGAGTTGGAAGGAATGGTTGGAGAGCCTGGTTAGTGCAGTGAGTGGTGCTGCAACTGTACTGTAGCCCCGGATAAAGCGACGATAAAAGTCTGCAAACCCGAGAAAGCGTTGGAGCTGTTTGAGTGTCCTGGGTAGGGGCCAGTGACGTACAACCTCCAGCTTCTGCGGGTCCATGGCCACACCCTGGGGCGAGATAACAAAACCCAGGAACGTGGTGGAGTGCTCGTGAAAAGCACACTTTTCCAACTTACAGTACAGCTGGTGGGCGAGCAATCTCTTAAGGACAGCTCGAACGTGTTTTGTGTGTTCCTCGGGGGTGCGTGAGTATATTAAAATGTCATCTAGGTAGACGAACACCCATCGGCCTAGCATGTCCCTGAGGACGTCGTTGATGAAAGACTGGAAGGCCGAGGGTGCGTTGCAGAGACCAAATGGAATGACCAGGCTCTCATAGTGTCCGGTGGGGGTGATGAAGGCCGTCTTCCACTCATCACCCTCTCTGATGCGCACCAAGTTGTAGGCGCTCCGGAGGTCCAACTTAGTGAACATGGTGGCACCAGAGAGGGCGTCCAGGGCTGAGTTGGTAAGAGGCAAAGGGTGACGATTTCTGATGGTGATCTTGTTAAGCCCCCGATAGTCGACACACGGACGAAGTTCGCCCCCCTTTTTTCTTTACGAAGAAGAACCCCGCGGCAGCCGGAGAGGAGGAGGGTCTGATGGTGCCATTTCGCAGGGCGCTGGCGACATACTCCTCCATAGCCTGGGTCTCGCTGGTAGAGAGGGAGTAGAGATGGCCGCGGGGGGGGGCTGGAGCCTGGCTGGAGTTCGATGGCTAGGTCGTAGGGTCGATGAGGTGGTAGATGGCTGGCCCGGCGTTTGCAGAACACCTCAACCAGGTCTCGATAAGGTGGCGGGATGGCGTGGATGTCGACGTCGGGGGCCTCGGACTCCCTGGAACACGTCCCAGCCTGGGCCTGTAGGCATAAGTCGGTGCAGGTCGGCCCCCATTGAAGAATCCGGTTCTGAGACCAGGAGATGAGTCGGTCATGCTGTAAGAGCCAGGGGTAGCCGAGGATGATGGGTGGAGAGGAGATGGGTGTCAGGTGAAATGGTATAGACTCCTGATGTTGACCGAGGATGAGAGTGATGGGTGGAGTCTGCTGGGTGATGGGGCTGGATGAGAGGGGCCGCCCGTCGACTGAGGTGATTTTCACTGGCTGGGATAACGCCTCAATCTTTACCCCCAATCCTCTGGCGTACATTGAGTCAATGAAGTTACCCGCGGCACCAGAATCGATGAGCGCGGTACTTCTGACCCGTCTGTGGCCAAGATGGAGGGTTACCTGGACCGTGAGCCGAGTAGCAGTGTTGTCGGTGGTAGCGGAGAGATGGATGGTACCCGGGGAGTCTCTCCTCTCTCTCACCGGGTTTGGGCGTTTCCCGGACGGGACGGGCAGGTCGCTCGATGGTGCGCTGCTGAGCCGCAGTAGGCGCACAGTCCCTCGCGGTAACGTCTCTCGCGTTCCGCCACGGTCAGGGAGGCGCGCCCGCTCCGGTGTCAACCACGGCAGGGGGTGGAGATCCGACATGTCCAGGGAGAGCGGTGGTAACGGTGGTTGGTGGCCTTGGTGCAGTGTAGGCGTAAGTGGATGGTGGCGGCAGGGTTCGAGGAGCTGGCTTCGGGCGGGATAGGAGGCGCTGGTCGAACCGGAGGGTTAGCTGGATTAGCCCCTCCAGTGTGGCTGGGAGCTCTCGTCCGGCTAGCTCGTCTCTGATGCTATTAGCCAGCCCCTCGAAGTAGGATGTCCGGAGGGCTGCGTCTCCCCAGGAGGTCTGGATGGCGAGGGTCCGAAACTCGGCGGTGTACTTACTCACGGACAGTCCTCCCTGCCGCAGGTGGTAGAGCTTTGTGTCGGTCTCCACCTCGCCCGCGGGATGTTCAAATGTTAACTTGAGCTGACGGGTGAACTCATTATAGGAGTGCGCGGTGTCTGTGTCCGTGCGCAGGACTGCCGTGGCCCACTCTGCTGCCTGCCCTGATAGCAACGAGACGAGGAGTGCAATGCGCAGCCGGTCGGTGGAGTACTTGGTGGCATTGAACTCAAACACCAGTTCCAGCGATGTTAAAAACACACTGCATTTCCCATCCGTGCCATCCCATTTGTCTGGAAGAGCTAAAAAAACGTCAGAAGGGGGGGGGGGGGGGTGCGGACCGCTAGCCAGCCCACTAACCGCCTGTCTTGGACACTCCGGCGCCGAGAATCGAGCTCCGCGGTTAGCGTATTAATGAGCAAAGCATGAGCATCGCTGTCACGAACTAACCGGGATGAACAGATACAGTAGCTTTAGCAGTTAGCCCTGTAGCGTGAATGGTAAACCAAAACGCGGATAAACACGAGCAGGCAGGATAATCACGCGATTTGCTATAAGGACTCTCACACACAATGAGCACAGGAAAGACACAATCTAACCCTAGTCCTATAAACACACACTCAGTCTGAAAAGATAGCCAAGAAAGTGAGTACTCACATATACTGGAACGATTCCGAAAAGGCATGGGCATAACTCAATGACAGAGCGATGTGCGGCGCCATCTTGTTTCCTTTTATGCGTTCAGGTTCGCGACCGTCTTACTTCCGGGTCCTAGTGCCGGTCGCGGCTGAGTGTGCATGACACCAGCATGATAAGATGCAGTTTTATTATTATTTTTTATTGTTAATATAGGAGATTGGAAAAAGAGATGTTAGTGAGGAAACACCTGTTTATAGCAGATATAACATTAGAGATAACCAGAACTAAATAGTTTCATGGACACGCCGCAACATTAATTGCAATTATAAATGGATGCTGGTTGTTATTGTAAAAAAAAATGCGAACATACTATATATGTATATTGGCAAATTGCTGTGGTATTAAAGGAATAAAACATTTTGTGGCATTATTGGAAAATACTGTACACAACTTAAGGACATAAAGGCTCGTACATAATTCTAACATAAAAAGTATATTAAAATATTTAACAATGTAATATGTTTGCCTTATCATCATATATCTAGACCTATATACCTATATCATATAGCTAGTGCCTCGCCCATCCATTGCCAAGGGAGCACAAACAGCTCACTTTCTTATTGGTAGGAATGGACTAGTCTTCCTCCTCTATCAGTGAAAGCAACATAAGCTGTTTGTAGCCACCTGTGGGCTCATGTTTGTAGAAAGTGGCACTTTTAGGTTTGTCTAAATGTGGTACATTGCCCAGGGATGCAGCATAAGAAAAATATTTGTTTGGCCGACTTCATGTGTCTCTGGAGGAAGCACCTTACTCTTCTCCCTGGTTTTCCGACAGCTGGCTGGTTTATAGGAATCGGCAGGTGACTAAATCTGGAGGGAAATAGGAGGTGGGAGTAGTTTGTGGGAAATAGATGAAATTAAATCACTGGTGTGGGATTTGACTTAGGATTGGGAAGAAAATATTGCCTTGTGTAAATTAGGCCAATTTAAAATTCTCTACCATGCTAAATGATTGGACATGTCACTTCGGAGTATGATGAGCATAGACATGGTGAGAGAATATGTGTAGCTAAACCTGCAAAAATTGCCACCAGAGTACCCGAGTTCACCGTATGGGAAATACGGGCACTGATTGAAACGTGTAATAAGAGAGGTGTGTAATAGACTCTTCTATTCTGCTATCTCCCACATCATCTGCAGTAAAAGCTGGAGCACGGCTGAAATGAAGCCACCGAGCAGCGAGAAATGAAGCCATATATCTGCACACATACTGACTAGCTTACAACAAGTGAGCAAGCCACATTTCCACTTTATTTGGTGTGTATTCTGCCAGGCAGGTTGCTGATGCAATCATCCCTTTACATTACGGATGGCTATAAATGAGGTTAAGAGAGAGAATGACAGTTGCTGCGAAATTTAAAGAACTTGTGATGTCACTCTGCATCTTTCTCAAGCAAATGTGTTCGTTTGCACCTCTTGCAGTATTAATCGGTGCAAATCAATCATACCGAGGGCTCGCACAGGAGGACTTGAGCTGTAATCTCACTTGATGTGCTGATAAACAAAGCAGCGGCAGGCAGACGCTCTGATTAGGAATCACAGTGGTGGAAGAGCAATGAAATGCAAAGCAGTGTTGATTGTACTGACAATGTTTTGGGGAGATTTTACCTCTCGTATTGTGCTTTCTGCATTTTACAGTATATGCACAAACTTTTATCGAGACCCTTTAAAGATGTGGCTTTTCTAGTGGACATTACCTTGATGGCTAACTGTTGGTGTAGGAATTTGAACCCAAAGCATTCTGGGCACATTAACCACTGACTTACAGTACATTGAATACAGTGGGTTTTTGCAAAGTAGATTTGTTCTTTAGTTGGCTGTTGGTCCTTGAAAGAGCAGATTATATTAAGTATTTTTAGATTCCTTTGTTACGTAGGTGCTAAATTCCAGCCACAATGAAAACACTACATTTCTCTTACAATGAAAACTATGCAAACCTTGAATTAACTGTTGTGTATTTTGTTTCTTTTTGAAGGCCAAAGTAAAAATAAAAATTTATCCTAAAAAGTTCAATAGAGATAAATTGCACAATGATGCTGTAATTAAATTTGTATGAAGTATCTTTAAAATATAGACAAAAATGGAAAAACAAAGTCCTTTACAAATGCATCTTTAAAAGCAAACTTGAATAAACATTTAAAATAAGTAAGGCGGTTGACAAAAACCCATCAACTATTACTCTTTGTTCATTTCTGATAAATATGAAAAAAAAAGGGTTGCATGTATTAATATAGACCATTTTTTTCCTGGTACAGTATGTGTACATTCAGTTGAATTACCTTTCTAAATAAACTAATAAAACATTTCTACTAACATAACTCAGGGTCTTAATTTAACTCAAGAGCACTTAAAGTTAGGTTAAATTATGTTGTTGCCTGGAAGGCCTGAAAACTGTGTTTTTGTGTGGCCTGTTTGTTATTATTTTTCTTTCCAGCAAAGTACATTCTGTACCTTTACACACATCCCTCAGACTTTTCAGCTCAGTGGAGTGCACTTGTGTGATTCATATTTCAGCTGGTAACCCCCTGACATGTCTTTATAACTATCTCTACATAATTTTTTGTTAGGAAAATAGACACAGACCATCTCTGCAGAACATACTGTAAGCTTCGGGAAACTTAGCATATGCACTAATCAGCCATAATATCAAAAACAAATCACCCAGGTTTGGGTCCCCGTGTGCCTTCATGGTGTGGCTCTGCGGGGCCTCTGAGGGTGTGCTGTGATGTCTGGCATCAGGACTTGTGCATATGATCCTTTTATGTGCTGTGGGTAGCAGGGTGAGGCCTCCGTGGATCGGACTTGTTTGTTTGACGCATCCCATGGTTGCTCGATCGGATTGGGATCTGTGGAGTTTAGAGGTGGTTCAACAAACTTTTTTTTTTTTTGCCTGCAGGGCCCCTTGTGTGGTATGCTGTGGTGCACTGGATGTTCTGGTGTCTTTTTGTACGATTTATGCTCCATTGACTTTTCTGTCGGATCGGACCAGATCGGCTTGCTTTTGGCGCCCACTGGCATGATTGAGCCTTAGATGCCCATGATCCTATGGTGTATATACTATACTATGCCTTTGAATGTAGCTAGTCCTCAAGCTTTGGTTAGTTTACTTATCAAGTGATCAAGTTATTCACTGCATCCATATTCATGTGCTCATGCAAGCTACTCATCAAAACATTCCAAACAAGAATCCATTCATCAGAAAGAGTTGCAGAATCACATTAACGTCCTAACTTTATACCCATCTTTACATGGATTCCAGCAGTCTCATTTCCCTTTTCCATACTTTAGTCATCATTAAGAAACGCTTCTGTGCGGACTTCATAGTCCGTTCGAGAATTTGCAAATCATCTGCTAATGGCGAGCATGTACAGCCGTGTTTCTCCACAATATAACATTAGCAACATGTGTTCCACTGGGAGATAATGGTCACAGTGGAGGCAGACAGTTTGTCTTCCATTAGCAGCAGATGAAATCTCCAGGATCCAAGGATTTTTGCCTATTTCTGTTTGCTGTCACATTTCTCACAGCAGGAGTTAAATCCATGACATGAAGAAATGACAAGGGCAACAACATTGATAGCACTTAGCTGCATGTGTAAACTCTGATTTGTGCTAATTCATCATTCCCATTAGCAGTGACATTTATGAATACTATGAACTGGAAAAAAAAAGAAAATCTGTCTGGTTAGCTCATGTTATCTAGAAATTTGTGAAAGACAACTTCCTTCTTACTATCTGACTTCCTGATACAGATGCAGAGGGACATCATAAAATTTTGATTCTCATGTGAAAACTATTGAACGATGTGGAGGGCATTCATTATATTATAAATTACTGAATTAATGTTTGTGGTCCGCAGCTTCTATAACATTTGGGATACTTTCAGCATCACAAGTTTGTGTTGGTTGGCTAGGGCCAGTTTTGCCAGCAGCAGCCCAGTTAATAAGCTTTTCATCCATCCTTAATCCTTATGCATGATGGGTGGGGATTCTGGGAGTTTAGGGCACATGATGGGGTCGACTGTGGATAGGGTGCAATCTAAAAATACCAATCAGCCTGCATTGGATGTCCTCGGACTGTGGGAGGAAAACAGAGTACATGGAGGAAACCCAAAAGCACAGGGAGACATGCAAACTCCATGTATACTAAGCATAAGTGAGAATCAAACCAGCAGTTCACTATGCAGCTTCAATTAACAAGTAGTAATGAAAAATATTATATCCACAATGATCTTATATATTATATAATTATTTATTATAGATATACGAGGAGGAAGTCTAGGGGAAAAAAACTGTCTGGCAAAGCCGGCCAAAAAAGTCGAATAGACTGAATGTAATATGTAATCAGTACCCATCCTCACCATACTTTCTGCGCTGACTTTCCATTTCAAGTGGGCTTCTTTTTTTGTGCAGATTTCACATCAAACTACACCTGCAAATAGGGTAAAAGAGCTTAGTCTGGCTCAGATCCACTCCCAATCAGTACCATTGTCATTTCCATAAATGCTTCTGTAGCCTGATATGCTATTGTGGAAATTGAAAACATGTTTTTCTGCTTAGATTGACGTTGCAGGGAAGCAAACCGCTTCCTTCAACAGAGCAAAGTGCATGCAGATTTGCTTTAGCTGTTCAGATTTGATTAAATTCTATGGAAAGTTTGTGCACTTTTTGAATCAAGAATATGATCTCCTGTTTGATGTGCTGTCGAATAGTGACCTCTTTTTTTTGTCTAATTTACATCAATTTGAAGAATTCTATCCTTTACTCCGCTTGCATTTCAGTCTGTCCTCTAGGTAGAATATTGGCCACACTTTTCTAAAAAGTTAAAAAAACAAAACAAACGTTTTTGCAATGTGAATGTTAAAGGCATATGCATTGTAATGATGTAATAAACAGTGTACCTGATGCTCTAGATGGTGTTATATTCTTGTCATCCTAGCAATAGTTGATGGAAAATTCAGCTATTATTTTTTCCAAAGTATACGGAAATCTCAGGGAACTTAGAGCTGCCCTAGATCATGTTGCTACACGGTGCTACTGTCTGGGAGCAAAGCGACTGCTTCATCCCAGGCAGAATTTCTCAAGAACATTCCCTCTTTGTGTCCTCAGAAAGCTTCTATTCCTTGTGGATGTTATTACAGACAGGGCAAAAGAGAGCCTGTTTTCTGTCTCCCAGCAGATTTCTGTCACAAATCCCGATAGCCTTGTAAAACAATCAACTGGCAGAGGAGGTGATGTCATCACGAGGCCGTGAGTGACTTCTTCACTTGGCTTTCTCAGTGTCATGTCTGCTGCGTTCAAGCAGATTACGATAAGAACACAGAGCTTGAAGCTTTCAAGACTCAGCTGTCTATAGTGTCTATAGCCATTAGGAGTGATCATTATGAAATCTACTGTATGAACTGGAGGGAAAAAAGAAATCTGTCTGGTTAGCTGATGGGATGTAGATATATGTAGGGCAGGAAGCATAAATAGTAATTTTGAGATGGAGAGATGGACATCGAACATTAAACAACTAGAGGATATTATGGAAATGCCAAGCTTGGTAGCAAAGATAATGTGTTCATAATTATTATTCTTTTTCAATAAAATCTCATGTCAAAACTAGTCAACAGCATGTAGAGCATTAATTATATTTAATTACAATGCTTTTTGTGGTCAGCTCCACCTGCCAGGATTACAAAAGTGATGCACTGATTTGTGTTTTGAATCTTTTTTACACCAGAGAAATTGTAGTCCAATATATTAAAATAATCCTGTAGTATTATATCTTTAGTCATTAGTGAATATATATATATATAAAGAAACAAATGATGCATAATTTAGCAGAAAAAAAATAATAAATCTTGGCGTATGTGTAATATCTGTAACTAACACCATACGTATAACTTCTGGTATATTTATTGTTGAATGCCTACTGAAATTCCATATCGATCGATGTTAAATCTTCTAGAGATTCTGTCTACATAGCAAAGCGAGCCCAAGCTTCAGCCCACTACCTCATCAACAGTTTTTTTTTCTTTTTCGGGGAAGCATACAGTAGAAAATGTGCATTTTATGATGAAATTTATTTGAGTGAACAGTCTGGTCAAAGTGTGAAAATTGCAGGGGTTTTACCACATTCCTTTAATCTCTAGGAACCATGAATGGCCCCATATTTCCACTCCTCGCTGCTGTAATAAGTAAGGAATAAAACATGACTGGCTGTGCTGTTATATGGAAATAATTCATGACAAGGTGGTGTGATATGGTTGAAAAAAAAAAGCAGAGTTACTGTTACCACCACCGGGGTGATTATTTTCTTAAAATAGCACACCCTGAAGTGTTCAATTCGTCTTATAGCGCAGCACCTTCCCAATGATTGCAAATTTTATTTTGTTTATGAGCAATAATATATTTCTTAATCATTTATAGTTGCATTTGATGTTGTCTGTGATGCAGGCAGCTACTGTTATCAGTTACATTATAACAGGTATGACGGGTTACTCCTTCACCAGTCTTTCTCATGAGTTTCATACTGCAATATACAGTATCATGTTGTCAAGCAACAAATGCAAATTCCTCTGTCTTGAGCACCTGTCTCTTGGAGGAAAATTACTGACCAGAGACTCCTACCATAAGCATTATATAAGCATTCCCTTACAGAAAGCTTTCTCCATATCAATGCTTATACTTTCAGTTCTCTGTTAGTCCTAGATTATATAGATCATCTGCATACCAATCCCTGTGGATGAGTTGCTACTAGAATAATATCACAATAAAATGAGAACACATACTCGGTACACAATCACCCATAGCATTACAATGTAAAACATCATGCCCAATATTCTGTAGGTTCCACCTTGTGCCACGTGGGCAGTCCTGGGCCCTTGTGACATGACACCACAAGATCTCTGGTGTCCTGGTGTCTGGCACCAGAATGTCGGCATTTGTTGGCGAATCCTTTAGGTGATGTGGGTCATGGGGTGGGGCTTCATGGTTTGGACTTCCCATGGATGCTCGATCAGATTGGGATCTGCGGAGTGTTGAGGTCGGATTGGCGACCGTGAGCTCATTACCTGCTGGGCCCCATATGTGGCAGGCTGTGGCGCACCTGGTGTTCTTGTACTTTTCTATCATCTCCAGCATTGACTTTTTCATGGTTTGAGCTGCATTGGCTTTTCTGTGTGTTCATGCCAGGGCTGGCCTTTGCTCTCAACAAGCATAGGTGAGCCTTTTGGGCCCATGATTCTGTCACTAGTTTATTGGCATACCATTGATAATCAGTCTTAATGCGTTCATGTGCTATGGTTTTTCATGTTATGGCAGATCAGTATATATACCTATTATGTCATTTACAGTTGGCACCACTGTCTGAGTCATGCTATTGTAGAACATTACTCAACGTTTCTGTTTGTATTTTAATTTTCACATGTGTAGGATATACTGATTTCATGAATAGAATAAATATTTAGGTGCTTCTGTTCAACTGAATTAAATTCAGTGCTTAATGGTCAATATGTCCTCTAACCACATTTTGTTCTGGAACTGACACATTCAGTTTATAAAAGAAATACGATCTTTAAAACAAGCTGGGGGTGACTTTGTAACATTCATAGCAGATTCACCTGCAAAACTCTATAATTGCTGTTTGGAAACTTCAGCTTTCACTCCATGATGAATAATACGAGCTGTATGACAGGTGTGAGAGCAGGGTTTTGTTTACTCCACCTGTCCCAGTATCACATTGGGCTGCTAAGCTAAATTGCAAATGCGCGCCACTTCATGGATGCAGGGCTTGTTAGTGAGCGCACATACCCTGTTAGTAGCTATGAGTGGAGCTCACATCTCTTTCCTGGAGTGAAATGAAAGTAGGTTTGTGTGACTGAAGTGTCCTTATATGATGTTGAAAAAGTGTGGTGGTTGTGAGGAAGCTGTGGTAAACTCAATGATGCATTGATCTGTTGATGACATTCGGATTGTCTGGCCCCAAAAAAACCAAACAAACAAAAAACCTAATATATATATATATATATATATATATATATATATATATATATATATATATATATATATATATATATGCCTACTACTTGTAGACTTACAGGTGAGTAATGTAACTCCTGCTTCCCAGCCTATCTTCAGAAGGAAGGAGAGACAATGTGGGATTTTAAACAAACTATAAATGTATAATGGACATGGATTCTGTCAAAACCTTTGATTGAACATGTCTCAAATCCAGAAAGTTTCTTTAAGTCAGAAGCCTGCCTGATGCTAAAGCTGTTTGTCTGACTACTTCAGCCGGCTTAAGCTGATTTGTATTAGAGTAATGGACCGTCCTTCATTAAATTGCCAAAAAGAGCAGCGAATTAAAGCGAGCCTCTGTGTGCAGTGTGATTAAAGTGAGCTTAAATGGTAACACGAGCAAAAGGGTCACTGTAGAGCCTTAGGGAATATTCACACATTAGCAAACCATTAGCATTCTTTAATTGTATTTTTCCCCTTCCTTTGTTAGATAATACTTTTTAATACGTTTATCGGCTCCTCGCTTTACAGAGGTTTCCCAGGTTTCGTAATAAATATTGTCTCGATATTTTTACATTCTACTCTTGGGACATGAAAAGTCACTCATCAAGGATTTTGAAACGAGCAATATTGTGTTTTTGTGTGAAGAGATATCTGATTAATACTTTATTTTTACAGACACTGCAGTATTAAAAGAAGGACAAATGCTGGCGGTTTTGTTCCTGTTCTTCAAGCTTTTTATTAAGATCAAAGGTTAAAAGTGAATGGAGAAAGTAACATTTTTAAAGACTTACAAAGCAAAATGAAGCTATTATAATAAATACTAATTAACTCTTATTTAACATGTTGATTTTCATCATTGGAATATGTCGTTTTCAGCAGTGGTCCAGACAGACTGCTGTCTAATGATGATAATTACAGCTTGAATGAGCAGCAGATTGGTGATTAAATAGGATAAAAGAGAAAGCACTTGCTCATATTATGGGTGTATTTGATGTCTTATTTGATGTTAAGATTTTTGGGCTTCAGTAGTTTAATAATGAAGTCTATTATATGCAGCCCAGCCCCCCAAAAAAAGTCTCATCGTCCAATATTTCATTGACCGCTTTTAGCTTTGATTACGGTGTACAGCGTGGTGGTGAATTCATGTGTGAAAATTATTCCTCATTCTCCCAGAACCAGACTTTCGTAATTTGCATCTTGGAATATGCATACTTCATTAGGGAAGCATACTTCACAGCTGTTTAGTCCCAATCCTGGAAGTCCTTATGGAATTGTGTGCCTATGGAAATGCTCATACTTACACTGTTAAATATATTTCTTATTTGTCATGAATCTTTACTGAGTATCTACTGTAAGTGATTTCCACTCATAATTTTTTTTCTGACCACATTTATTTGACAACGTTTCTTTGAATTCAAAAATAAAGGTGCTACGTCCTACTGTAGCATCTTGCAACTACGTAACCTTCACTCATCTATGATTCCAGTCTTGCTCAGATGTCCACTGTAGGATCAGGAGCCCAGAAGTTACCAATAAACTTTTCTGTTTTGCTAGTGATACCAACATTGTTCAGGGTGCCATATTCAGCAACCATAATCTTAAGAAGCAGCACATTTTTTCATTATTATACACCACCAGGCATACTCCTTTGGACTCCTGGTTGCAGCAAGAATCCAATTTAAAACTTGTGTTCTTGCACTAGATCATATTATGTATGGATCATGGTTTAATACTACACACACCCACACACCAACCAGGTCTACAAGTCAGGGTGCTTAAATTTTAACAATGATTCTGAGACGAGATCAGCCTGCTACTTTCCTTACCGGTGGAATAAATTTACCCTGCACATCTGGTCCTGTATCTCAAATACTTTATTTCTGGTCTAATCATATAAGTTTCAGAAATGAAAACTTTGTATTTCATTGTATATAAGTATTTCAAAGGATGGTAAAAGTTTGTAAGAGATCATGTCTGACATAATATTTAATATGTTAGGAACATGACATAGAAATTTATGTAGAGTTTTATGTAGTGCAAAGTAAAATCACAAATCCACTTCGAAAGTATAGCAACAAAAATATTTATTATATAAATTTACTTGACTTTTAAACAACATTTGACCGAATTTGTTATTTACTTCTGATACCATTCGAAGTCATTAGCTACAGGTTTCGGAACAGGTTTTAAACAGTGATGGGTGAATTCAGTACTTGAAAAAAATACTCAAGTAAAAGTAGAAGTCCTTCATTTACATGTTTACTTGAGTATAAGTACAATAGTACTCACCTTGAAATTTACTTAAATATTAAAAGAACAGTACTTGTATTAGCTCACAGTACTGATATTTGCTAAAAAAACAATCATCTTCTAATAAGTCTCCTTAAGTAAATGACAATGACATCAAATACATTCTTAAGCACAATAACAAAGTACATTTACTTCCACCTACTGTATGTTTTCAAGCAATGTATGTGTAGAACTTTGATATTAGATAGCAGAAAAACATAAAAAGATCTTTAGACCCTTATATGGGTTTTGAAGTTTCCAGTACAGACCATTTTAACATTTTGCTTAAGACAGCATTAATTCCTAGTCTTTTAGGTTCAGTAAATGTACTTGTTGAACATTGATCTCTTTTTTAAACCGTTAATTGTAAGACCTTTTATAGAATGCACTGTAAGTATAATTTATTAATTCTTCTTCTAAAAAAAACATTGCAGCTTTTTTAATAGACTTGAACCTCCTTTAATAAATGAAGAGTTTGCTTCAGCTTGGTCAGTTAGGTTTATACAGTAAGCGTATATACCAGCTCGACTGAATGTGTCCACTCATCTGGCTTCTCCTGTAAATGGCAGCCCATGAATTGAGCTCTAGCAGCAGTTTAGAAATCACAGTGGGCCATTCACTTGAAGAAGTGAGGCAAAGCAGCCTACTTTGGGTCTTTACACTACATTATATGAAGCAAAAAAAGTATGAGAAATATTCAGGCAATAAACAAATAGGACAGAGAGATGGAAGCGCATGCTTGTTTAGTTTAGTTTAATACTGAATGAGCACCCTTCATGAGCATACTGTCCTTGTCTTTTTAATTTTCCCCTCTCAATTTTTCCCGCTTCCTGCCAAATATTTATGGCAGTTGACACATCCGTAATGTGATTCCTCGTGAGCAGCGATAAATATTTGCTGGCCAGGAGATTGGTCCCTTTGCCACCGAGGCATGAGTATGTTGCATGGAAGGAATATTTACGAGGCGATGAGGCAAACGTCTGTGTCCGAATGAAATTTTTTACTTTTCACTTTCAGTCAGCAGGACAGTGAGCTCAGCCTGGCCTGCATGGTGGCATTTCTCAATATAATGTCATTGCCAAAATCGCAGGAATTTCTTAAAGTCACATCATTCGGGGGTGTCACTTGGTGAGAAGATACAGTTTTTGCAATATGGACTGTCGCTGCTTTGTCTGCTCGAAATGCCATTTCTGACATGCGTGAACATGTCAAATTTGACATGGTAGAATTCTGGTGGAATCAGATTTTCTCTCTTTTCCAAAACACAAATTTCATCCATGTATGTGACAATAATTGGTCTTTGTGATTATAAAGACTCCTGAATTTTTAAAGCAGAATAATAATATCCCCACTTACAGTATGGCCTGCATTCAGTTTGACAAGACACAGGGTAGTTATGCAGTATTGATTTCTGTGCAGCATAAGGACAGCTGTCCAATTACTGCCACAAATGCAGAACTATAACCTTCACTTTTTCAGGCTAAATGCAGTTCAATGGGACCAGACTCAGGTTATCATGTACTCAAAGTACAGTAGTGTCCAAAAGTCTTGAGCCACCTTTAAATTCCTGATATTCATTCATTCATTCATTTTCTATACCGCTTAATCCTGTGTTCAGGGTCGCGGGGGACCTGGAGCCTATCCCAGGAGACTTCGGGCACTAGGCAGGGTACACCCTGGACAGGGTGCCAATCCATCGCAGGGCACACACACATACGCACACTCACACACTATGGTCAATTTAGGAACGCCAATTAGCCTAATCTGCATGTCTTTGGACTGTGGGAGGAAACCGGAGTACCCGGAGGAAACCCACCAAGCACGCGGAGAACATGCAAACTCCATGCACACAGAGACGGGAATCGAGCCTGGCCGGGGAATCGAACCTAGACCCTGGAGGTGCAAGGCGACAGTGCTAACCACTACACCACCGCGCCACCAATTCCTGATATTAAATTCTATTAAAGAAATGGGAGCAAAAAATTTTTTTTATTTTATTTTACAAGCTCAGCAGCAACCTCATTTCTCCTCTCATTTGTTCCAACCACTCAACATTCACCACTTAACATCACCAGTATACTAATCATCTGCCTGATCATCTGTCATCATCTGCACCTGTTTCTCACTCGTCCAAGCTTTAAATTAGATGATTTTTCACCGTCTGAATCTTCTGAAAGTTTCAATTACAAGGACTGGACTGAAAATGAGAGCCAAAAACGAGAGATCAAAATGTCCGTCTGGAAGCTTGGAAAACTCTTCATTAAGACTACACAAAAAATACAAGAATGTCTGACTTTTGAAATATAAAGAAATGAGGAGTGACTCAAGACTATTGCTAAGTTCTATACTTCTCACTAGGTTTACAAGTATGAAAAAATGTATGGTCTTGCAAAAATAAAAATAAAAGAAGAAGAAGAAGAAGCTAGTAAGCAAACTTAAACAATTTCAGATAACTTTTGCAGATAAGTTTTGTCAGTATTTTTATACATATAGCTTTCCTTCTGATGTTGTAAATAGTCTTGCACTGATAAGCCAAACATTCACCCACTTATTTTGGTCGCAGAATTCTTACTCCTGCTTCAGTGAGTGATCACACTTGGATACTACAGGTGTATATCTAAGACCTGCTGCTGTAATCATAAAGACTGCACCGTGCTCATCCTAGGACAAACTAAACATCTGTTGCAATGTCTTTGCTTTGGATGTGTTAATTACCGTGTGAAGAATAAAGCTATTTTTTTCCCTTTTAATTGTTTTTGGCTTTAGAAAACACAACAGCTAAGAATTGATGGACCAAGTAAATAACACGAGGCCTGAGGACAATCAATTGTTATAAAATTGTAGCTTATAATAAAGCGTCGGTTATTTTTGCCACACGCCTATCTACATTTCACTACTTCAAAGTGAGCTCATGCTTTATTTAAAATAAAATAAAAGGCCTGCCTTGCAACAGAATAAGCAGACAATAGAACAGGTGTGTGTGTGTGTGTATTTTCTGGCTAGCTCAGAATGGGTCTATAATGTGACTAGGATCATATTTGTGCTCGGATTTTGATGTTTGCAGTAATTACAGTGTGATTTGCATCGATTATGAAACCTAAATTTTTCTGAATCGCAATTAGGAACATACAGTACAGGTGCGACAATAGCTAAACTTGACTGCTTGTGAAATGATTGGCACTAATGAATTTGGCACACCAGGTGTGTACGTGCAAGGTTGTGTGCCCTTGCTGAGCTCTTTTATTTAGTGTGATTTCTCTCTCTTTTCCTCTTTTTTTCTCTCTCTCTGTCCACTTGGGATCCTTCCTGGATTAGTGCCAGCCGGCTACTCCCACACATCCTCGTTCTTATCTTCTCTTATACACTTTCTAGCTGTTTTCTCATTTCTTTTGCCCTCTTGTTCTCTCCCTCTATATCTCTTCTTTGTCATTTCATTCCCTTTTCTTTGTATTCAATAATTCCACTCTTTTTCTCTCTTATCTTCTTTATATTTCAATCCTCACCCGCTTTCTGGACATATCAATGTGAAACACGAGTATTGTGATCGAAGAAGATCAAATTCTAATACAACTAACTCCATTGATGTCTTCCGTTTAGGAATAACTGTTTTAAACCTGATACGTCTCTGAGGATTGCAGTATGCATTCTAGCAATTCTAGCAATCTGCACATTCATAGAAGCAGTCATAAGTCAAGACATTGATGTACCAAAAACACTGGTATTTGGGTTTACTACTTTGTACCATAATGTAAGGCATACTGTAAAGAGGTTTTTCCCACTACAATCATAGATAATTCATACTCCCTGGCCAAGTCTCCGCTGTCACATATAGGGTGCAGGCTAACACATTCTTCATCCAATACCCACGAAGCCACAGGCCATGTCAAACGACCTGCAGTATAACATTATAGGAGAACTTTAGGTCATTTTTCTCACAAACAGATCATGCAGCACATTTGGATTCCATCGATTGAATGTTTTGGGTCGCCCCTCTTTTCTATATAATTTGCCCAGAAAATGAGACAATTGAGGCAATGCAATATGTAACCATGCAACCATGCATGTAGATACAGTATACTGTATAACACAAAGAGAGTTTGTAAAATTCTAAAGGCTTGAAAGTCAGCATTTGGTATGACCACCATTATTATTCAACACTGTCTGAACTTAGACAAGTTTTCTTGTGGCAGTGTGTTTGGATGAATACATAAAAAAATACAAGAAAGTCTGTCTCTTTGGAAGAAGATTATAACGAAACGAGGTATGGCTCAAGACTTTTGCACAGTATTGTGTTGTGTGTGTGTGTGTGTGCATAACATTTCCCCCCCATGCAATTATTGATTTAACAAAAGTGAATAAAACAATACTACCCCAAGATATAGTACCCCATACCTTTCTGCTTCTACAGGATTTTATAGGGTAAGTTGCAGCCAGGTGCTGCTAATAACCAGCTCTTGGTTAATTGATCATCAGCAGGTGTGCAGATACAGTATCTATAAAAGCATACGTTTTGGCAGTTTGCTGGTCTGGAACATTCAGAGGTGTGTTAACACAATGCCAAGAGGGAAAGACATTAGCAATGGTCTAAGAGAATCAATTGTTGCTGCACCTTGCTCAAATATGAGGCCGTCTGTCCTACAGCTGATCAACATCAGAATGGCTGAAAAAAATAAAGGAATTCAGGCTTTGGAATGGCTTAGTCAAAGTCCAGACCTCAACCCAATTGAAATGCTGTGGCGGGACCTTAAGAAAGCTGTGCATTCCCCCCAAAAAAATCTCAGTTGAACTGAAACAATGTTGTGAAGAAGAATGGGCCAAAATTCCTTCTCAACAATGAGAGACTGATAAAGTCATACAACAGAACCCACTTTTATTTTGTTGCCTACTGTATCCAGGGGCACTTTCAGGCATAATAATAATGCAGAACTAATGCGTTTGTATTCTGTTATGATACCTAATCCATGGAAGCGTGGAAAACTAGTCAGGCTGCAACCTTCGGGTTGCTGAAACTATCCAGCCTGAAGCTTTGGACTTCTGCCCATAGTCACAGTGCTGTGGCACTACCACATTCTTCATCCAATACCCATTGAGCCACAGGCCATGTCATACGACTTGCAGAACATTATAGAAGAGCTTTTGGTCATTCTTCTAAAAAAAAGAGCATGACCAGGTCTGTAGCTTCTTAATAAATAAAGTTTTGTCAATGCATGTGGCCAAGAATTGCCTACCTTCCCAAAATGAGGCGGTTTGGCTGATATGAGTTATAGCAAAATACTCAAGGATTTAATGTCTTTGGCCACTCCTCTTTGCTTCATATTTTGCACCGTCACAAATTCATGTTCATGAGCTTCATCTGAACCTACCTTTATTTTTTGTCCTACTGTATCCTGGGGCACCACCAAGCTTAACCACATGCTGGTAATGTAATGTGTTTGTATTCCCTTACACCCTTAATACATGGTAATGTGGAAAACCAGTCAAGCTGCAACCTTCAGGATCCAGAAACTAGTGGCCTTGGACTTCTGCCCACAGTAACAGGGTGTAACAGTTCAAACTCAGTTTGCAGACTTTGTCCTTATTGTGCAATCATAATAATTTCATCAACATACAATAATGAAATCTTGGATTTGAATGAAGAATGCTTTTATCAGTTGTTTGTAAGCAAAATACCCAAGGTGTCCTCAATAATATAAGACACCGCTGTATGCAGTTCAAATCTTGTGTACAGTATGTCTAGTTACACAAGCACAGGAGGTTGATTAGTAATCTACTAGACCTGGTCATGAACATGTATTAAATTCCGAATATGCAAGACAAAAGGAAGCTGTTGTGTGCATGAATGGACGCAGCGTGTCTGTGTGTATGTCCAGGTCTCCTCCCAGTCCTATGGCTTTCAAATGATATTCATCTCTCTCTCTCGAAATGGCAGTCTTCTCCTAGGGCAAGCTTGCAGGACTGCACGGTAAGCTCTTAAACCCAGATAAGCAGCCGCCCTGTTCGGTCCTGTTATTATCCTCATAGATGGGTTATTCCTGCAGCCTTTACAATAACATTCATATTCTGGAGTGTGTTGATTCGTGCTTATCTGACTTTGTGGAGCTTGTTGAAAATGGCAGATGGTGGATTTTGAATTGCTGTCTCAGCACTATTTACACTTAGTGACATTCTGTCCTGACGACGACCTGACCTTTTGCCTTTTTGCTCGACTAGAGTGTGTCAGAAAACGCCACAACACTGCAGTTTGTGGTTTTGGAAAAGCTAAATCTGGCATCCTTTGACCCAAACAGAGTCGTCTAGGTTTGCCTCTAAGTTTTTCTTACCATGCACAGATGATTATTATATTTTCTTTTTACGTGATTATTCTTTTAAATTGACAGACTGTTTGCTATTTGCATACATTTGCATACGATTACACATATAAGGTATCCGACAGCGTGGCATTTTTTTCAGCTTCTCAGCACGCTTCCTCTGAACACGGTATGATACTGCTGTTTCATCAAACACCATGTCTGTACTCTCCTCCACTTGAGGAGTGGTTATAATCACTGTAATCACTAGCATCATACTTCACAATCACACACCGCTGTGTAGGTCTGTGTGTACAACACAATGTTGTGTATCTCTTCTCTATCATTTGAATATCTTTAAAGAAGCGTGAATGCCTTTTCAAAGATAATACGCTGCCTGTTTTACTTCCCAGACTACAAGTTGTTGTTTTTGGTTTTAGCTCTAGGAGATACAGAGACTTAAACTTTTGCTCACTTAAAATTTGCCCACACCCCAAATATTTTTGGATTGTCTTGGAGCTAACTCCGCACACTTGCTAATGGGATTTTTGCTTTCGGGAAGCATGGTGACCCGCTGGATTGTGTCGACGCCGTGTAGCTCCGCTGTCCCTGGATTTAAACCTGAGCTTGAGTCATTGTCTTTATTGTCATTGTTATTGCCGGTTTTCTTCCACCTCCCAAAATATTGCACTAGGTGGATAAGCTATGTTGAATTGCTTCTAGAGGTTAGTGTATGTGCAAAGTAGGACTTGTGTAGTGGTATAAACCTAAAATAAATAAAAAAAAGACTTCTTTAAATCATTCCTCCTGACTGCACCTGGTAGTAGCATTTCATTTCAGTGACTTCCTACGCATTGGTGCATTTCTGTGCCGCCCAGCAGGTGTTGACAGCCTGATTATGGAAAGAGCATGTGTATGTTTGTATTTTTTTTTTTTGTGTGTGTGTGTGTGTGTGTGTGTGGCATTTTTGGAGTTGTTATTGCTTAGTGGTGTCTCTCTCTTAACCATGCCTTGCTGTATAGGGTGATGTTGGCTAAATCACATCCATGCTCAAAGTAGTGTGTGAGTATACGTGAAAGAGAGAGTGAGAGAGTGCGTGAGAGAGAGAGAGAGAGAGAGACAGCATGTACACGGCACATCAGCATGATAAACTCCTGCAAGGAAGCCGAGGTGAATGTTAGCGTCCGACTGATCTCATGAGAGGAGCAGAGGCATGGTTAGAAATAGGTTTTCAGAGACTGACAGAGGAAACGAGAGACGGGTGGAGAAGGTTGAATATCAAGAAAACGGATGGGAGGAACAGCTGGGTGTAGCGAAAAGATGGAACACAGCAGGATGGAAGGAATTGGGTGTGTTCGACTTTGTGTGCAGATAAAGAGCTGACAGGTCTCAAAAAACGCAGTGCAGACTATATATTTAAAGCAATAAATCGGAGCAGTTATTAGCAAATATTTGATTGCAAAATAAAATTTGTAAAAGTTTGGACCAAGTGTTTAGAAGCAACTAATTACTGTACAAATAGTTAACTAAGTTGTTCAAAAATTAAGGAAACGCTTATTTTTAAAGGATCAGGAAAGGAGCATTTTTTTAATATAACAAATTGACTTGAGATTGCAAAAAGAAATTGTCAAAAAAAACCTGATTACCCCCAAAAGCAATCACATTCAAATATTCCAATCCAGCTGTGGCATATAGGAGCATCGCAGACATTTTGACAGCTTGTATCTAATACCAAACTAAACTGATTAAGCTCATGTCAGTCATGTAGCTATCTAGCACCTTGGTAAAAGTCTGACAATCATTGTGTAAGGAAATAAGGCTTAGCTAGGGAATTTCCCCTCCCCCCCTTTCCCTGGAGGCACAAACATGCCACGGAATACGAATGTCCCTGTGCGCAAAAAACGAGGTCCATGAGGACATGGTTTTCCATCAACGCCTGATTTCACCAGAAAAAAACCATAGATATGCCTCCAACGTAGCCATATTTTAAAAAGTTAAAGAACTTGTTCTCTTGGGTCTATTTCCCAAACATTGTACTGCTTAGTTTGCACCTCCAGGGTCCGGGTTTGATTTCCGTCTCGATCTGATTTGCGTGCATTATGTTTGCATCTTCTCCACATCTGTTTAGTGGGTTTCCTGTGGGTCCAAAGACCTGCAGATTAGGCTAATTGCCGTTCCCAAATTGCGCGTACTGTGTGAGTAAGTGTTTGTATGTGTGTGTCCTGCAATGGATAGGCACCCCATCAAGGGTATACTGTACAGTACTCCAGGCCCCTCACAACCCTGTATACAGAATACAGCATATAGCTTTTCTGATGACATAATTTTTTTTATCTGCTTTTAATTGTGTGAATGTTCTGCTGGGAACCAAGAGTAGGTACCACTCCCACCTCAAAGTAAATACTGATAAATAAAAGAATTTATGACTTGCTTGATTTATATGACCCATGTCTTTAAGTGGGTGTGGCTAAGAGTCTCCTGTTTTTCACTTTGCAAGAAGGCAATGTGTCAAAACTTTATAGTTAAAGAAAAAAGTTATACAAAAAAAAATCTAAAAGCAAAGAAACATTTTGACAATAACACTGAATTCTCTAACAAAGGGATCGGAAGAGCAACATGAGAAGAGCAACGGAGACGCAGAGGTCTCTTTCTGCAACAGACAAATCGATTGCTTTTAAAAATGTCCAGCCCATTGCCGTGCCATGATACTGTCAGGATCGATATTCACCTGTGTGCAGAAAATAGATACACACAAAAAACTCAGCGGGTGACGACAGAGAGCCTAAAGAGAGACGTCTTCAAAAGATAATGCATTAATGTGGTCCAGCGATATAAAATCAATTCCTTCTCTCCTCAGTAATGCATCAACACATAGCTATTGATTTCTGTAAGAGTGAATCAGGTTTTGAACCTGCTCCCACTCACAGAATTTAAAATACCCACACCCAAAAAAACCAACAAGTGAAACCAGACCCATATATCTTTGCTGTGTCAAATGCACTTTGTTTTTATCCATTTCGTTGCACTTTATTGTGTTTAATTGATACACAAACATGATCTAAATAGCTGATTGCAGATGCTTTGGATTGAGATGCTTTGAAGCCCCACTCTTTGTCATGCAGAAGATAGATAAGTCTTAAGCGTTCATTTCCAGAGCCTCTTTGTGTGTCTGCCAAAGTGTCACTGAGTGGCATCCCATTGCCAAGGCTTTTATGTAAAAAAAAAGAAAAAGAAAAAAAGAAAAAATCCATGTACCTCAATTGTTGCAAATTCCCATTTTACACACATTCTGATTCCATTTAGGCACAGTAAAAGGTTATTTCCGCATTTCCCATGCACCAATGGCTTCCTGTTCTTCTCTCCAAGCATCACTTTGCAGCAGCTCTTGCACAACAGATTGCCTGATGGTAACAGACAATTCTTACTTTAGTTGGTGCTACTGTCAGTGTGAACAGTTCAGTGCACATTTGTTCTCAGGTAAAAGGAGGTGAGTTTGGGCCCGTCTTACGCTGTTCCTCTCCAGGGGATGAATCATTACATAATCTGTTTTGCAATTTTCACTCTGCATAGTCTGAGAAACCACCATGCTTGTGCAAACTCGCTGGAGGAATGAGATGGTGGGGAAAAATGACAGCAATTCAGAGTCAAGTGTGAATATCGTGCCACTGTTGTTTTTTGGTATTTGCATTTCTTAGTCAATAAATAGATTTTTTTTCCCCCCTGTATTTATTTATTTTGCTGTATGCAGTTTTTAATTGGTGCGAAGGCACATAAATAAGAAAGTATACACTATTCCACATATTTTGCTTCATTTCACCCCCTATATCATTACCTGAATTCCAGGAAGGTGACAGAGGTCATGCTTTAATTGGCCCTCAATCAGTGGCCTGTGGGTTGAAATCCATAATGGAGCATGCCACCTGCTTCGAGCCAGCACCTTGCATCAACATAATTGCTCATGTTTTTGAATAAATGTGCCTCTTTGCCATGAGAAAGGATGAACATCCAGCATTTGTGGAGCACATTTTTACGATTTTGTGCATTCTCCTGAAATTGTCAGGAAGTGGATTTCGTACAGCAAACGGATTGTCCATACATGCTGCACCAACCCAGTTTGAAAATGTGAAGACGTACTCATTTTAAATATATAACTACTGTTGTGTGTGTGTGTTGCATCCTGAGGATCTGGAGTGCATGCATAAATCAAATTGAGCAATTGAACCTTTGAAAAGCAAAATGAAGAGGCATATTAGGGTGTTATTTGGGTCACACAATTGCGTCCTCTATTCGCGGACCCAGAGGCAAGCAGCGGAACGTGTGGAGGAGGTGAATCTGCAAACGATGAAAGCCTTTGGCAACGATTGTGGTCAGAAAGTAAAGCGCTGTTTGGAGAAGTGGCACACAAGGATAAAGTATGTAAAGACTTTTCACTGGCATTATGAGAGATTGGTGGCTGCAGGTACATGAATCATCTACACCGGGTGTATTAAAGTAAAATTTATTGAGGACCATTTATGTAAAATGCCTCGTAGGGCTGGATAAAAAACAGCAAATAGTTGTAGAATAGTAAGAACAAATTACCTTGTTGTGACGATGGTCTTTTTGGTTCATATGTTAATTAGTGGCGGCACGGTGGTGTAGTGGTTAGCACTGTGGCCTTGCACCTCCAGGGTCTGGGTTCGATTCCCCGGCCAGGCTCGATTCCCGTCTCTGTGTGCATGGAGTTTGCATGTTCTCCCCGTGCTTGGTGGGTTTCCTCCGGGTACTCCGGTTTCCTCCCACAGTCCAAAGACATGCAGGTTAGGCTAATTGGCGTTCCTAAATTGCCCGTAGTGTGTGATTGGGTGTGTGAGTGTGTGTATGTGTGTGTGCCCTGCGATGGATTGGCACCCTGTCCAGGGTGTACCCCGCCTAGTGCCCGAAGTCCCCTGGGATAGGCTCCAGGCCCCCCGCGACCCTGAACACAGGATTAAGCGGTATAGAAAATGAATGAATGAATGAATGTTAATTAGTAGGTTCTCAAGTGCCTCTTTGATCTTTGCAAACAATACCTGTAGGCTAATAAGGCAGTAGTATGGCGTAGGTAGCACAGATGCAGGGTCAGGACTGATCCAGGACAGATTAAAGGGGTTAAACAACACTAACAAGTCCCACAATTTTCAGTCAAGTACACTTAACAATATGAAACAAACAGGACGGTTTTTGACAATACAGTATTCAAGACCGGTGAGTGGCACTACAGTACAGACTCCTCTCCTATAAGGTAGTACTTAACACGTCGAATCATATGCGTTAATTATTAACGCTGCTTTATTGACCAGAAAAAGATATTTTTTGCACATACAAAATTTGTAGAGAAAATGTTTGCTCTCATTCAAGCTCTTTCTCTCTCTTTTCTTCTATTGAGATATTAGACAAGCTGAAATAGCCTGGCAATGTGCTACAAGATTGGACCAATCAGAGACTGGAAGAAGGCCAATTCTGATTGCCTGGTTCTAACTGGCACAGAAACACCCAATCAGAATTAATCATCTTCAAGCATTTCTCCTTCAACTGAGAGATGAGAGGGCCAAAATATAATTTGAGCGTGCGCGTGAGAGTGACACAAGCAAAAAACCTGAATAGTTTCCCGCTCAAAATGACAGTGAAAATGAAGCATGTACTTGGCTGAACTTGTGAGCGCGCACACACACACACACAAAACCCTTTCTAATATCCAATGCCTTGATGCACCAAACTTAAGCTTCAGGTCAGATTCACAGCTCACAGTTATAGCAGGTGATATTAATAAGTGTCATTACAATGTCATCCATATCATCATGCTTTTCTTTCTTTTTTTTTTTCGTTTATTTTAGTTGAATTTGTGTTTTTTTATTTTACACATCAAAGTATTTTATTTGTTTCTATATCTGTTTAGCTCTTATAATTATTAATACAAGTATATGCTATTTTTTACAATCCATGTATGGATGATGATTAGTGGGGCAGGTGTGTGTGACGGGAGGACTGACCACAGCAATATGCTACTCGACGGCTAACAGTTTTATGTTAAAGACTTTTATGAGACATGCATCTATATAAATAGTATTATAAATAGAGAAAATTTTTTAAACCTTTACATATACAGTTCACACAACAGTGACTAAGGGTCAGTGATATGGCATTGTTTAATCCTGCCAAGAATTATTGCAATGCAGTAGTAGTTTTCCATTTTCCATGCAGCTCACCGAGGACAATCCAGGTAAAACCTGGTAAAGCATCAGCAGCACCATATTATGTCATTTCGAAAGATATTTAAATGAATGTAAAATGTTCCTGCAGTCCCATTTTTTTTTTCTTCCAAAATGGCAACACCCACGAAACTACTTATGAGCTCGACAACAGCGTTCTCCGCAGGTGCAAACAAGAAAATGAGCTTGGGTGCAGAGTAACAGATGGCATTAAACGGGTGTGAATCTGGCACACTTTCTAATCGGCTTCTTAAAGAAACAATGAGCCGACAGGTGGTAAATTCTCCAGGAAGCATGGGACTGTTTCCTAGGGTGCAGTTTTCCTATGTCATCTTTTCCTGTTTCCTGTTACGAGATAACTCTTTATCTTTTTTCCAAGTAGAAGAGCAAAGCACTTTTGCAAAAAAATTATAAATAAATAAATTTTTAATTCAACAGAAATGTTCATACATTCATAAGTTGCACACTGTGATAGTGGGTTGGACCGCTTTTAGTCCTGATTACAGTCCTGTAGGATTACTTCACCAACCTTTTGCAATGTCACAGCATTTATTTCTATCTAAAGCTGCATATGTCAGTGAAACCTCTCCATAAAGTCTTCGCTAGCGTATCCCAAAAAGCTTTCAATGGGGTTAAGGCCAGGACTCTTTGTCAGAGGTTATGCTGGAGTCTCTTGGGGCAAAAATGTGCAGTGGGCGTCTCCAACTAGCATTCATCACCATTACCCTATAAGTAATAAGAAATTGTATTAGCCCTCTGAGCCATCTACTGGGCTGGGGTCATAAGCAGTTTCTGACCTTACCTGTTAACACACAACACCTCTGCTCAGTGGTGGCCAATTCATGCGTGAAAGTAAATTCTCATTTCCCCAGAACCTCTCATTTACAATTTCAGTTTGGTGAATCTTGGCATTGTTTTCCCTGATCAATCTGGGAAGAAAAATCCATTGATGATCCATTCTCGTGATCAGCTGACTACATTTTATTGCCACAACAATGTTGCTGAGGCTACACCTGACCATCTGAAGCAACCCCAGATCATACAGTAACACTGCCTCCAGAGCCTTGTACAGTGGTGCATCATGTCATGTGATTCGCTTCTGACCCTGACACACCCATCATTCTGGAATAGGGTCAGTCTGGACCTCATGACCTTTTTTCTTTAAGGTTAAAATAATTTTTGCAGTTGAAACATATTAACCACTACAGTAATTACCTAATCAGTGGACTCTTAAGTTTTTGCTTCCAAACAGTGACTTTTGAACTAGTTTATTACATCATTAAGTGATAAGCAGCAGCCATGATGCATCCAGTATATACACTGAGTCACTCACTCACTCATCGTCTATACCACTTCATCTCATGTACAGGGTTGTGGTGGGCCTGTGCTCTATCCCAGGAGACTTACAGTAGGGCACGAGGCGGGGTACACCCTGGATTGGGTGCCAATCCATCACAGGACATACACAATTACACAAACTCCCTCACATTCAACATGCAAGCTCCATACACACAGAAGCAGAAATCGAACCCAGACCCTGGTGGTGCAAGGTGACACTACTAAAACAGTGTGTACTGTATGTACAGTATATATTTATCCACAGTCTGCTGTGTGCCACCCGACTGATCATACATCCTCAGTCCAGCCTTTATCATGGTTAGGGTTACATTGTGTAAAGTGTAAATCAAAGGTAGTATTACAGTAGATTAGCAAGTAAACCTACTAGCATGGTTTTTGGAGCTGTGAAAAAACAGACCTGAGCACAGACTTGAAGCAAGTACACTAAAACTGCAAGGCAGCAACTCTGCCTGCTCAATCTACATGAAGCATACTCTTTTCCACAACAGATTTAAAACTAATTTAGAATTTACCTTATTGTTTTATTATGAGGCTCGATTCCCGTCTCTGTGTGCATGGAGTTTGTATGTTCTCCCTGTGCTTGGTGGGTTTCCTCCGGGTACTCCGGTTTCCTCCCACAGGCCAAAGACATGCAGATTAGGCTAATTGGCGTTCCCAAATTGACCATAGTGTGTGTGTGTGTGTGTGTGTGTGTGTGTGTGTGTGTGTGTGTGCTCTGCGACGGATTGGCACGCTGTCCAGGGTGTACCCTGCCTTGTGCCCAGAGTCTCCTGGGATAGGCTCCAGGTCCCTGCGACCCTAAATACAGGATAAAGCGGTATAGAAGATGAATGAATGAATGTTTTATCATGGAGGTTAAATAGTAGCAGAAATGAGCAACAGGTGAGAGACACGTCAGAGGAAACTAAGCCTAATTCATTAAATGAAGTAGGGTTTTCGTATGATTGGTGTGTGTGTGTGTGTGTTTCAAATATTTTGCTAGCTGGTCCTCCTCGAGTTCCGACTGTGCAGCTCTGCTTCATGCAGTTTGACATAAATGAAAAGCTTCCCTCTTTCCTTACATGTTTCCTAAATGTTTGAATCCATTCCTGTGGAAAAGAAAAGAAACCAGATGGCCAAGAGACAGCTCTCAAAAACATTACTCATCCTTTGGTGCCTTTTTCACACTGCCTTTTATTCCACTCAGATGAAAAGTGTGCTCTGTCTTAGTGTGGTTAATAACAGGTCTGGCGGCTGCACAAATAAGTAATTAAGCTTTTGTGTTGCAGCTCGTGCTTCAATGTGAAAGGGACACAAATGGCCCTGTTGAGGATGGTTGGCATCAGAGAATGAATATTCTATGCAAATAGGCTTCATGAGCGCAAGCAGGCCTGTCATTTCCGACTGCTGCTGTGTGGGAGCGAGTCTTTATGAAAGAGGAAAACAATAACAGTAATGAAGCAAATGTGCCAACAGACGAATTGTCAACAAGCTAAGATTAGATTTCTCCATGATCATCTGCACGGCAATGTGTTATCACCACGTTGATTGATGTCGAAGTCCAGCTGGCAGGAGGACGTGGGTGAAATTGATGAGATGAATGAAATGTGACCCTCATAAGGACTGTAGTGAAAGCTTAAACTTAGGTAATAATACAGTGCTGAAGCATGGCAACACTGCGCACCATAAAAATGAAACTGCACCAACAGGGGACTGCAATATTATTATTATAGAGACAGGGCACAATTAAAGATGCCTGCCACACCTGTGCCACTTATGCAGCTGAATGAAGCTGAATTTTTACAAGAAGGCAGAGCTTAGGGTGGTGCAGGCGATTGTTATATGTTCTTTATGGATGCAGATCTTTATTTCTTTTCTTCGTATGTTGTTAAGTTGACCTAGTAAGTTTAATTCACAATCTCGAGTTATTTTCAGCCTTACTGTATAAAGCCATACTCTTATATAATTAATTAAAGAGACTCATATTTAGTAATTTAAGTAGTAATTTAATAATGTTTTGGCACAAATAACTTTTGAGAAGACTTCTAGTGACATCTTTGCCAATATGATGTGTGTGATTGTCTCTGATGTTATTTGGTTTAATTGCAAAAACTCCCACTTCAGTTTATGCATTGTTAACATTAGTGCCATTTATTTATTTACTGTATTTAGGATTTTTTTCCCCCATTTGTTGTTGTTAGTTGCGAAGTCGTGTTCGACCTATCGCGACCCCATGGACCATGTTCCTCCAGGACTTCCTGTCCTTTACCATCGCACGGAGTCCATTTAAACTCACACCGACTGCTTCAGTGACATCCAGCCACCTCATTCTCTGTCGTCCCCTTCTTCTTTTGCCCTCAATCTTTCCAAGCATTAGGCTCTTCTCTAGTGAGTCCTTCCTTCTCATTTGGTGGCCAAAGTATCCCCATATTTCTCCATAATTTGGTCGTATCCAGTTCCTCCCTCTCACTAGGGGGCTCCCACATTAAGCTACTACTACCACTCAGTCGGGAGGGCCCGTGATTTCCTCTGAACCATGTGATGCCAGTTTTTTTGTGATACCACATTTTTTCGAACTGCTCGTTCACGTACTGTTGGGGGCGGCATAACACACTCGGAGGACATCGCTATCCGCTTACGCGAGCTCACGGACGTCCCTGATTGGCTGTAGAGCCGTTATTAATGTGGGAGCACTAAGTACCTCTCATCCCTCTCCTCTGAGAGAGCTCAGCCAATCAGCGAGAGGTTACAGCACACGGGAATCGAACTCGCAATCTCCAGATGATAGGGCGATCACTTTGCCCCTGTACCACTCGGAGGCCCCTTAGTGCCTTTTTCTATTTCTATTTTCCATTTCCATTTTTAAAAAGGATGCTCACCTGGCTGAGGTCAAATTGATAGAGAGTAATAGAGGAAAAAAATCTTTTCACTTTTTTTTATTTTTCAAAACTGCTTCAAATCCATCCTCAGTTTCCAAAGGTATCTTCTAACACCGGTTCCTGTCTTTGATTAGAGTCGGCGCCCATGCCAGTGTTTAACCGTTCAATCACAAGACTGTCATCCTTAATCATTGTTCTTCAGCAGTATACCAAACCAGGTTAAGGAAATTGCTGTTGATTTTACAGCACATAAATCCACCCAACTGCCCTCGGCAAGTGACATTGCAGGGACGTTTTCCTGTTTGAGACCTGCAAAGTTCTCTGCTTAATTAAAGATTTATGACAGGAAGGAAGTGCATTCTGTCCCCTGAATTTAATTATTTGATGAACTCCTTCAGTCCACTAGCCAGACTTATTCTTCATAAAAGAACAGTTTAGGTCACTAATGAAAAAAAGAAAATTTACATCTCACAGGCAGATGATCAATACAGGGCTCCATTTTTTTCTCCTTTTTCTAATCACATTTTCACAGGCAGAAAAAGAAAGTAGAGGAAAAAAAAAGCCAGGCTTTTTGTGTTCAAGAAGCGTATATAATAGAATATGAACAGATGTACCTGACTGAAAATGGTCCATTTTAGCCATAGACCAGCTTTTGTGTGAACATGATGGACAATTAGGGCACCCTAATGTGGAGCTGATTGAGACCTGAAAGAGACCTGATTGGGGATTGAAAAGCTTCTACTGATCATTCCTCTTACCCTTTCTATCCCTCATGTCATCACGTGGAGTCAATGAATGATGAGGGGTCCCTCTCTCTGACAAATTGTTCAGCCCTAGGCTACTGCCAGGAGCTGAAAATGTTGGACACAGACTGCATTTTGCAAACTGACTCAATTCCATATGAGTAGTTTTGCTAAACCCTACACAGTCTGTAACACTAACTGCATATACTGTAGTACAAACCCATAGAGCAGGGGTCGGTAACCGGCGGACAACATTTCAGTCGCGGAGCCAAAAAATTATTCCAGTGGGCGTAATTCAGCAACTCCACTCAACGCTTGCTAGACGTGAACCATATCGTTTTTGGTGGCAGTGCCTGTGTTGCATCTTATTCGAGCTTATCGCATACATTTATGTAAACTATTTAGCTGAAGTCAGCTCATTGGCCCAGTGACTAGCTGCTGGAGGATTATTTTCAATAAGGAGAGGTTTCACAGATTTTCATTTTGTTTACTCTTTCTGGTCCGATTAGAAACTTGACGAGATAAAGTCGACGGAGAAACATAATCCTGAAGTATGAATAAACAAAGAAGTATGTGTTTATTCTCCTTGCGCTTTATACAGTACAGTAAAACAGGTCTCCTCTAGACGAAAGCATTAGTCAGAAGTGGGCACATGAAGCACTACTGTGAAACCTTAGATTGTCTGTAGCCATGAACCAAACATTAACGACTAGGCATTAAAAGATAACTGTTGTCACGTCACCATTCAGGCATGTTAGTGGATCTTGTAAACAAGGAATTTATGATTTTTTTTTTTTTACAAAGTTTTTCGCTGAATATGCCGTCTGTACAGAATAGACGCTTGCTCTCGAACGTTTTGATTCTTTTTTTAATCTCACAGTGAGACACCATACCCTGGAGAAGCAGGAAGAGAAATTTTATTTCTCTGTATTTAAAAGACCTCACTTGCTCTATTACCCAAATTATTACTTTAACCTTCATCATCTAGGACAAGCATTAACTTAATGTGCCATTATGATCTTGGTACTTTAAGCCCAAAGTGAACAGGCCTTGGAGAAGCAATTACAGACTATCAAAGATAAGCACCCTTGTCAAGATGTTCATGCCCTGCTGTCGAGGAGAAATGTGAATGCCTCAATTTACAGGTGTTTTTGCCCAGTGGTGTATCTCAGTGACTCGAACAACCGTTTGAATTCGACAGCTTCGCCAAAGAACGACTTAAACGAGTTGAGTGAAGTGAGCAGGTTTTAAAGGATTAATATTCAAGCTCTTGCCATTCCTGGGTTTCACATAGCTTTTAAGCACCATGGAGCCTTTTCAAACAGCCGTCGGTAACGGAAGAACGGACGCAGTGACCAAGGCTCGGAAAAGGTGCATATAATGAAGGAAAAGTAGAAGCCTGTCGTCGCTCCGCACGAAACAATCCTCCATTTAGGGCATCCTCTCGTCTGGGTGTTCTTTTGTGGCTTAGGAACAGAAAACCTACTGCATGGAAAAGGAATGCTGCAGAGCCAATTATACACATCAGCCGCTCAGTACCTTAAGGTTTTAATTGCAGTGAAAAAGAAGGTGTCCGGTTTTTGAAGAGTTATCGTTCTTTGAAGCACTGTATGGTTCCCATTCTTTCGTATACATTCTCTTTCTTTTCAATCCTCTTTGTTCTCCTGCTTCTCTTGAGTTGGGCCTCAAGCTCAGTTTATCAACTAAACATTGAGCACCAACTGCTGGAGGCTTTGATTCTCTTGATTTTTTCTTAGACGCATGCTTTGAAACAAGATTCTTGAAATCGACTTGTAAATAAAGCTATGTCTTAGCAGACGATTCTGCCATTCCTCCTCTTTTTCATTCCAATAAAATATAATCTTCAACAGCCAACAAGTCAGAGCATTCAGAGGAATGACATGATTGTCGATGGCGACGGCGATGATTTATTGAGATGCTTTTTTGTTGTTTTTTTCACACCTATAATCTTCCATTTAACCCCTGTTTTTATAAACTCTGCCTGACTTGGTATGTGATAGCATGGAAAGTTTTTTTTTCGTAAAAGGGGAGAGAAGGAAATCAAGAAGCACAGAATGTACAGAATGCTATTTAAGGCTATTCAGAATGAGAAGGAACAAAATGACACTCTTGGCAAGATGGACCATGCTGCAATCAATGTAGACTTCAGACTAAAGTTGTTAATTTTTTTACTTTAGTAGCAGTTTGTTGTCAAACAGCGCATGCTTGGCCAGAGACGCTCGAGCACCTTACTGTCAGGAATATGGATCGCTGTCGATGGCTGCCGTTGCGGCAATTGAGCTCCAGTGAGATTAGAATGAGACGAAGGAACGGATCAAAATTTTGCACATGGTATAAATGTACAAGTATAAAAATGATAAATTATATAAATAAATTATAAGTAAATTTACTTATACAAATATACAACTTGAAAGAGTCATCTAAATCAATTAACCCATAATAATGAAGCAGGGAGAAAATGTCTACTGTTTGCAAAAATATAAAAGATGTGATGGCATAAGTATTCACCCCTTCTTCTGATATCTCTAAATTAGGTCCAGTGTATCAGAAAACACACATTTGATTTGAAGTGACACACATACTCAATATACATATACTGTACACTCGCTAGTCAAAGCATTAATTAAAAACCGCGAACCTGCGTGCCAAAACTGAGTTATCGTGCCTAGATTCATGACCGACCCTTTTAATAAAATTTCTATTCCAGGTTATAACAATACGAAATATGTAGAAAAGTTCAACGAGGTGAATACTTATGCAAAAAACGGCATCGCTCACTTCTTTATACTGTACGCTTTATACAACCTCTTTTTTTCTGTCACTGGTGCATTTAGTCAATCATACTTTATAACCTGACCCTGAAACATGTCCTTGTCCATGCTTTCACTACTTATCTTATTACATTCTCTTCAACTTGCTTCACTGTAAAACGGATAATAGATCATGAATATCTGCTCGAAGCAGTTTGCCGTATTCCAGCTTTCTGAGGAGCAAGCCTGTCAGTGTCAGTGGTAGATTAATGGGTAAGCTCCAAATTTCCATCTTCCACATGCACCAGGACAGCAAGCTAACCAACCATTTAATGCCGGTATCAGACTTGTAAATGGGAGACAATTTGGAGAGAGGCCTTTCCATTAACGTCTGTCTAGTGTGGAGATGAAGTGAGCTTGTTGTAATGGCAGAGTTCGCCTGTTATCAGTGTTGTGCATCAGGAACTGTTCATCAGACGCCCGCTCGAGTTATTTGTTAGCATGTCAAGCCGTGTTAGGGCCTAGAGTTTGAACAAAGAAAAAACACAAAAACATGGTGTATGTACAGTACATGTGCTGGTCTGTTTTAGAAAAGTTTCCAATTCTTCGGAATTTCGAAATGGCTCAATCAGTACTCCGTGCCACTGGTGATGGAAACCCAAACAAATGAAGGACACAGATTCACTCCTGATTGCTCGTTCCTGCTCACGCTTTAATTTGATTGCAGGCAGTCATGACAGACTGATTGCCCTGGGCTTGATTCTTTTACATACCTGTGTGCAAAGTGTATATATGGAAAAGCAAAGGCTGTCACTTACTTTTGCGGTGAGCATTCTTTGCATTCCTAAGTCTAGAAGCAAGAGGGTAGAAGAGAATTTAAAATCTTTCCTTCAGACAGTGGTTTCCCCAGAGAGTATCCTTTATCTTCTTGACTTCAGGGCAAAACATTTGCATAACACTGTATATTGGCTCACAGCTGCAACATTGTGGAAAGCAACCTTCAGCACCTGTTGAGCGTGATTTTACTCACCTCTCATACATGACTGTTATTGTTTATAAGGCTCAGCTACATGTCAGACATCACTAACCATGACAGGCATCTGGATGCTGGAGAAATATCTGAAATAACAAAGACATGCTAAGAGAGAGGTGAAATTATCATCTCTAATTATGGCAAGTAGTTGTGATTGATGTGATTTTCACCACAGTGGACCACTCACAATATTTACGAAACAGCAGCACAAATTTAAGCAACTTAACGTTTTTTAGGGGCAAACTGTACATGTCTATACATCTTTGTATATAGAGTGAGTCCTTTCCATACAAAGGTACTAAACTGTCTCAATGCATTCGCGCCGTCATTGATCCCAACTCGCAAATCCTCTTTAAAAAGAAACCTTTTGTCAAGGTAGATTGTCTACTATGTTGTATTTAGACACCTTACATGCATCTTGGCTTTTGTAGGATATATATTTGAAGGAGTGTATATTGTGTAGAGCCATATAACTGCTCTAAATTATATTGTATCAAATCATTTCACCTTAGAAACACAGATAAGGACAATGACAAAGTTATTAGTATAAAACGTGTTTTCTGAGGACAACAATTTTGGCTTATTCTCACTGAAGGTCAGTGAGTTTGTGGGTCTGACATCATACACTAGCTTTGTGTTGAAAGTGTAATTTTATGTTAATTATATCTACTCTTTATTAGTCATATAATAAGTACACCCCCCCCCCCTTAACATCCTGCCTATATCCACTTGCTGTTTTTTCTTTTTTTTGTTTTTTTGCCTTGCTTCATTCTTTCACTAATGACTATGACATTCAAATCTCCACCTCAGCCAAACGCTTAGGAATGCATCAGCGACATTCAGGCTAGGATTCTTCTCTGGCATCTATCTCCTGTATCCATTTTTCTCTTACTACTGTAATGATTAAGAGATTGAAATATGCAGTGAATAGAGATAGGAGGCAAGTGTGTTAACCCTTTATAGGTTTTAATTATAGGTGAATTCAAGGGTTGTGAACCAAATATACATCACAGGCAAAAAACAACTTAAACAAGGATAATCCATAATGAGGAATTAGGAGAACAGGCCAGGTTCTAAGCCTCATATTTTACTTCCAAAGAGCCAGGTCGTTCTGGCTTTTATTTTCAGTCCAGTCCCCGTACCTGAGCAGTTTCAGAGGATTTTTTTATGTTTGTTTTTGTTAAGTCACATAATGACTGGTGAATCAGACAAGCCTAATCATTCAAGTAACTTAAGCAACGAACCAGTGAGAAACTGGTGCATATGATGTTAGATATTCAGGTGAATAGTATGCTGGTGATGCTGAATGACATCTTTACTGTACTAGCCAGTGGGGTGCTAGATGCTGTTGAGTAAGCATGTACAGTATACTGTAGTGTGTGGCTGTCGCATTAAAAAAGACTGAGTGAGTGGAGCAAAGAACCTGCATCACATTTGCCTTAAGATTGAACATTCCTCTGCAGAAAACTATTTGGATGATTCTGAAGGCTTTTGGGAACAATGCAATGAGTTCAGAGCATAAAAAAGTGTGGTTCAAATGCTTGAGAATTTTTTTAAAACTTGAAAATGATCCACGTTCTGGAATGCCTTTAAGAAGCAGGACACCTGAGAATTCTTTACGTGTTTAGTGTGCAATGAACAAAGATCAGTGACTGACAGTGCATGAATGAGAAGCGTAATTAAGAGTTTATTACATGAAAGCCAGTGATTATATATCTTCTGGACAGTACAGTATATGTATAAGCTATTGAAAGAAGAACTAATGTAGGACAGGTGAAAACAGTTGGGGACAGACCAACAATGACATGACAGGGTGGAGACCAAAACCAAAACAGCAACAAAGGCATGCGCCAAAGAATAAGAGCACATAGAGAGACCAAGACAAAAGACATAACGTGACATGGGAACTACAGTACCAGTCCCTCTCTAAAGAGGTGGAATTTCACGATAGGCATCACTGTAGTTGAGAACTGAATCAGAAGAAACTGCACACTACTGATGCTATTGTCATGTGGCACTAAACACATGGTGTTGCACAGCAGTTGCTCAGTTGCTCAAAGCAATGTCCCGTGGCAGTTTGACTCACTTGCAGTGGGTGTCCTGCAGCAATCAGTCTGATGCCTATGGATTGTCCTGTGGCAATCTTGTATTGCAGGCAGTAATGTTCCATGACGATGACTATTCTGTTAGACCAGCTACAATTTTATTTTTACACATTTTACAAGCAGTTGTTTTTCATGTCGTATGCTGTTTTCTGAGTAAAATTGTGGTGACAAGCAGCAAATTAGACATTCATAGCTGTACATAAAGATTTTTTTAGACTTCTTTTTCTAATAATGTTGATATTTACATACAGTACCTATATTAGCCAAACTCTTAAAGATGCATCAACAGCATTAAAGCTGGGATCCTCCACTGGCCTATTTACTCTCTATTTCTGTTTCTGTTGAGTTAATGATTATGCCATCTATTCAATAGAGAATTAAAATCCACCATGAACGATCTAAATGTAAGGAATCTGAATATACACTACAGTATATGGACACAATTATTCATCCAAACCTGTGAATTATTACAGTACGTTCAAGTGTTTCATATTATTTCCACTGAAGGGCAATCTTAATGCTTCGCTTCCAATTTTGTGGAAACCTTTTCTATTCCAACATGACTGTGCACAAAGCAAGGACTATAAAGACATGGTTTGATGAGATGGTGTGGAAGAATTTGACTGGTTCATCCAGTTGTTTGGGATGAACTGGAACGGAGATCACGAACCAGGCCTTCTCATCCAACATCATTGAACTCCATGCACACAGAGACGGGAATTGAGCCTGGCCGGGGAATCGAACCCGGACCCTGGCAGTGCAAGGCGACAGTGCTAACCACTACACCACCGTGCCGCCTTCATGAAGCACAAAACAGCCGAAATAAGTCTTGGCCTCATTTGAGTGCAACTGTATTGTGTAGGGGTGGCGCGGTGGTCGCCTTGCACCTCCAGGGTCTGGGTTCGATTCCCCGGCCAGGCTCGATTCCCGTCTCTGAGTGCATGGAGCTTGCATGTTCTCCCCGTGCTTGGTGGGTTTCCTCCGGGTACTCCGGTTTCCTCCCACAGTCCAAAGATATGCAGGTTAGGCTACTTGGCATTCCCAAATTGCCCGTAGTGTGTGATTGGGTGTGTGAGTGTGTGTATGTGTGTGTGCCCTGCGATGGATTGGCACCCTGTCCAGGGTGTACCCCGCCTAGTGCCCGAAGTCTCCTGGGATAGGCTCCAAGTCCCCCGCGACCCTGAACACAGGATTAAGCGGTATAGAAAATGAATGAATGAATGTATTGTGTAGTTTGTATTTCATTCTGATAATTGGAGTGCAGTATTTGAAATTCAGTTTTTTAAATTGAAGATGATTATTTTGTAAAAGTTACTAACGCTAAGCGAGAGCAGTTTGTTTGTGATAGCTTCTGCGGCATCTTCATTTTTTTAAGACCAAAGTGAGCACGGTTAAATTGTAAAAAATAATAATAAAGATAATAATAATAAAAAGAAGATTAACACATTCCTACAATTTGTCAAAGAAAGAAATGAACTATTCAGTTAAAATGAGTGGAACGTTCTAGTTGCTGATTTTCCTTTGATTTTTGATCACCTGTCCAAATGGATCCATCAAGTCCACTTACACCATTTTAATGGAATTTGCATCAAATCGAACACACGTCTACGTTTCATCACTGCACTTTCTCCGGTGTTAAATTTGAGGTTATGGTGTCAATTCAGACAACTAATTTGTGCATATTTTTGTTCTGAACCCGTCTTATGATTTCGGAGCAGTGAGGTTTCATCCTTGCCTTTTACATTTCATCACTCTAATTTCTCATTCTTTCATCGTAGACTTTGAGCCTGAACTTTTACTGCTAAAGGGACTTTTTCATAATGAGAACCGTTTGCTGACAGTTTTCTCACAGCTCTCACAGGTTTCCATCTGCACATTTTCTCACAGTGTGAGATTAAAGCAGGGAAGGTGACTGAAAAAAAACCCCCTCTTCCTCTCACAGATAAACCGATTCTCTATTCCGCAAAGGGGAAAGAGGTTACAAATCAGTTCTTGATGGTGGCAGAAATAAAAGGCTTTACCTTCAGCTGAGTCTGACAGGTGTAAAAGTCTTCTGCAAAGAATATCACGCACTGTGTGTATCCTTGCATGTGAACACGCGAGTCACGAGGACCTTATGTCAGGAAGAATGAGCACGGCTACATGTGTGTGATCAAGTGGGCTTTAAAGTCACTCTTTGCATATGGTCTACAGAATTTGTCTTTGTCTTTCAGTTAAATGCACTTTATTAGGTGAATCTGTGAGACAGAAGGTACAGTATTGTATGTGAGAATTATACACATACAGTAATAAGTATTTTTCATATGGCTGGCATGGATGGTTGGAATCTTAACTGACAAGACGTACGCTTGCCTTGTTTATTTGTGGTATTTTAGTCGAAATGCATGTGGATTTTTTTTTCCTTTCACCTTTTTCTTATCTAGTGTTTGCTCTCATTGTAAAAAGCACACAGGTCATTTCAAGCAGAAAGTGAAGAGATTCGCTAATTCTCTGCTTCATTCCTGGCTTTATGTTTCAGGATTCACATGATTTTATTTATTCGTCCCTGAATTATAGATGGCAGTGTGATTGTGATAAAAAAAGAAGAAAAGAAATGCAGCATGACATAACAACAAAGGGTATCCAGTGGATCATAGATATTAAAGATGAAAATATCAAAGGCATCATATATAGCATAAAGTACTGTAGAGTAAAAACAGAAAAGTTAACAGAGAAGATTATACTCTTGTAAATTGTGTTAATTGAGTTCATTCATGCTGTAGTCTGGGTTTTTGTAGTATACAGTAATAATTTAGTTGTATATATTTTTGGGAAATTGGATCGGCAAGGGTCATTAGAACTGATTGGAAGCAAGTATTGACAAAAACTCAGTTCTTCTGGAAAGCATTGGTCTTTTGGTTTATGCTTTTTGTGGGATTGGGTGTGCATGAGCGTTGTCAATGGTTCTCTATCAGAGAACAGGGTTCGGAGTTTCCGCAGGAAATATTGGTCAAACTCTCTCAGTGATAAAGTGCAATTGGTCACTGTGCCTTTGGTAAAGGGTAGCATCAATGAGCCGTTTAGTGCTATCAGGTGCCATGATCACTAGTGTCTATGGGAATAGACAGGCTTGCGCAAAGATTCTTTAGGATCATTTCAGATTGGTCAGAGTGTATGTGGGAGAGGAAAGGGGTTGCTAAAGAGTGTATTTTAAGAGAGTAAGTCAGATATATCAGACTTTCTGCAGAAGTGGGAAAGGTTGGTCAAGAGTGTCTGCAAGAGTGGGTTGGATTGGTCAAGAAAGTCTCAGCAAGATTGGTCAAAATTTCTGTGCAGTCTGGAGGAATTGGTTTCTGCAGGAAAGGATGTGATTGTTCAAGAGTGTCTGCAAAAGAAAAGGGGATGGAGCAAGCTTTTTTCATGGGAGAGGACATGGTTGTTCAAGATTGTCTGTTTTGGTTGATTGGTCAAAATCCGAGTGTGTGCGATTCAAAAAGAAGCCAGTCACATACAGTACTGTACGTCTACTAGTATATCTTTTTTCTTTGTATCACATTTAGGTTTCTATAACTTTAAGTTTCCGAAGGGTTTATTTGTTGCCTATATGGTAAGGTGAGACTTGATGGTGAAATTGTTCACAAAGTGTGTGTACTGTATGTGTGTGTACAGTATGTGTGTTCATTGTGTATCCCGCCTCGTCCCCCAAGTCTCTTGGGATAGGCTCCAGGTCTCCACGAGTTTTTTTTTGCATCGCAGTGGTACATTGTGTGTATTTTTATGATGTTTTTTAAGATCACAAGTACATACTGGATCTGATGGGTCACTTCTTTATGCTAGGGCTTAGTGGGATTTAGAATCTGAACATCTGATATGAATTCTTGAAACATGCTTTACATCTTTAATCGTGTTTGTTGAAAGTATATATATCAAGACAAAAATTTTTTATCAAAGTGAAAGTTCAATTCACAGGACAGAAAGGCAACATTTTCTAACAAGCAAACTCTTGTTAAAAAGTTTGTTATAATAGCTTTGTTAAGGTTGTGGAGCATGGTTAGAGTTGATCAGCTTTATTCGGACGAAATGCAACAAAATCAGTGATTTAAATGTATTATTATTATTATTATTATTATTATTAGTTGTTGTCTTCTTTGTTAATAAGGTCAAGATGTAGAAAGCCGCTCACGGGCCTTTGACATGTGTATTGGTCCAGGTGTTCGGGAGCTTGCAGGTGGTCTTCAGCTCTGCCTTACAAACATGCTCCAGGCTATTCTCATTGTCCATTCAGCTCTGTCAAGCTGTGATTGAAAAACCTTTTTGAAAAACTTTTGAAACACAGACCTAAATAAAAAGCTCAGCCTTTGGCATGTTGTTTTGAATGGTTTCGCTTTTTCGTCACAACCTACCTTTAAGTTAATTAAACTGATAATAAAGTTGGCCGCCTTTGCTGTTTTAGGAAATGTGCTTTGTGATAAACACACTGCTACTTTCAAAGAGAACGAGGGATTATGCTGCCATTTTTTTCCGTTCTGAAAGAGCTTGAAACGTATATCATTTTGAAATTCAGCGTTGTGCTTGCTGGTTTGACAAAGCTATTCTTTAATCCACTATCCCTGGCTCATATTCTTATCTGTGCAAGCACCATCTGTTGCATTTGGGATAAAAAAAAAAATATATATTTTTTTTTGCTGGCTGGCTTGCTGCTCTGTACTTCATGGTGGAATTGAAACAGCATGTATGGCATTTAAAACTACCTGCTCATTTTCTCCCTGTCCTGTACATGCTTTTATTTGATAATATGCTGAAACAGAAAATGCAGGCCAAAACAATGTGAGCAATGCCTGTAGTGGCCTCGGATGTGTTAGGCAAGTTGTGTAGGCTATGTGATTTGCCCCTAAGCATCTTTTCAAGGGCTTATGAGTTCACCCAGTAGCATACACACATTCTGCACTTTTCAACTTTCTTATCTTTTCCATAGGCTGTCAAAATCCTGCCTCTGCTCTTCATGACTGATTGAGAAGGTATCTCAAGTATTTTTCATACAGTATGGCTAGCATGGATGGTTGGAATCTTTACTGACAAGACGTACGCTTGCCTTGTTTATGTGCGGTCAAGTTTCAGCACTTGCTATGGCAAGAATTTTCACAGTGATATATTAGATAATAGAGTGAGATTCTCATCTACTGTTTTAATGTGAATTACGTCATTTTCAAAAGTAATGTACGGGTAGTGCATTAAAATTATGGTTCTTTAATTCCATGAACAAATTAGTTAAGAGAAAACCTTAGCATAAAAACACTTTAAGTAACTAACATTTTTTTTAATAAATTTTTTTTAGTTACAGCTGCACTAAACATTTCATCCCACCCATCGATGAGTAAAATGAGCTACGCAAATAAGCTTTATTCATATTACTTATGGTCTATTAATTCTAAAGCTTATCATTTTGTAATGTTACAGTAACTAGTGCAGAAAAGAAAATTAGAAATTAATCAAACCAATCAATGACAACACAGTTTAGAGCTGTTTACAGATTAATTAACTTGTAGGTAAAGTTTAGGACTGAGTAAGAGGAGCCTTGAACCAATGAAACATTGGTTCTGTATAAAATGATTGTCTGATTGAGTAACTGCATGCATCTGCAGATAGATATGTTACTATTAAAGTGGCTAGTGGGGGTACATTTAAATGTACGCATTTGCTTTTTCATATCATGGCTAAGGACAAAAAGTTAGATAAAAGGAGATTCCTGATAAAGGGTGAAGGAAATAATTTGTCGAAAACGAATCGCAAACCTTAGCTCGAAGAAAATCTCACAAATCGATCCTTCTCCAGCATAGTCAACGGAATAGTAATCTGAAGGACACACAACGAGTCAAATTTCTTTTTGACAGTTAGGTTAAGAGAGGTTTAGCTTTTCACCTATAGATTACATAGCACTTGTAAAATGTGACCTTTGTAGATGTTGACGTTTGAAGGTGATATGATGTGCTGTGTTAGCAGTAGAAGCTCAATCCGATTGCCTCTGTCAGCACTCCTCCGTGTTCCATTCTTGGCTTGGATCAGCTGTATATAAAAATAGCTGTAAAAAATAGCTGTTCTAGCAACAGAGGTGTCCGAGTGCTCGGATTCCTCAACGGCCTCTGGAGGACACTTTCGGTATCTTTGTACCGAACCCTGAACTATAATGTGGCTCTCGTACATTTCAGATTTCTTATACACCGTAGGGTCCCAAGTCTCACTACAAACAAATGTTTCGCCTGGTGTGTCTGAGCTAAAGTTTAAACTTGACTCTTGAGAGGGAATGCGTACTGTGATGTACTGTGTATCAGGCCAGCTGTGATGTGAGGGTGCCGAAGATATGGCAGCCTGCTGATATTCAATACGACAGCATGACCTCGAGTGTGATATTGCTTATAATGAACAACAACAGTTCTATAAATGGTATTAATTATCAACAGATTATGATTTGTTTTTATATTTAATCAGTTATTTGTCTCCGACCGACTCCGACTGGTGACCGACAGTTACTGTAATTTACACAGGTGAAAGTATTGTTAAATTATTACCAGTACTACAGTACAGTAGCCCAACTACAGTAGTCCAAAGGTTAAAGGGAATAAACCATGGAGGTTTTGTACAATCCTGTAAATCATGTGAGCTTTTCATCATGTCTCCACTTACTCTTTTTAAGAGAAGCTTCAGCTAACTAACTGTTCCTGGATCGAATCCCAAATAGCAGAAAATGGAAATGTATGCTATGCAGGATGTAGAATCCCTTGTTCCCCACCCCAAGTAGTTCCCTTTTTAAGGGATTATTCATTATTAAAACACCTTAAACATCCCAGACAGTTAAACATCCCAATTGCATTCTTTCATCCTCTCGTCCAAACAAATGTCTAAAGCAGAACTTCCTGTTGTATACTTTTAATTACTGTATACAATAGAGTTGTTAGCCTAATGCTAGACAGCTTTCTAGTGAATATGGCTAGCTACAGTATTTATTGTTGGATAGCTAAGCTGACTGGCTGATATTAGTACAGTAGTGTTAGGGATATAAATGACTAGCCGGTGTAATATTACAGAAAGTCAGTATGTCGTGCTAATCAATACAAGCTATGAAGCAATGCTAAAGCTAGTTGTGATTTGGCAAAATGAGCATGTGTGCAAAAACAGGGTTTTAATATTCATGAAACGTAATAAGGACAACATCATAACACATTACAAAATAAAATATTGATGTTATACTGTATGGCATTTTTGTGGCTGATTCATGCTTGCGCTCTTGCGAGACATGCTAGTTAATCCTAGATTTTGAGTCCATTTTTTGTAGGCCACTCAGACTTTATCACCCTTTTGCAGGCTTTTTGTGTCATGAGCAATAAACAAAAGGCTAAAGCAAAAGGTTTGGTTGAACCTTGTCTTTTTAAAATTGACATTTTCAGAGCTGCTGTTGCTTTCAAGAAGTCTCATGGAAGCAGTTAAGAGTGCATGTTTTGCACAGTTCTGATGCCTCAGCAACTTTTTTTCACGGCAGCTTTCATTTTTGACAGATGGAACATTCCAAAGGCTCCTGTTTTTCTTCCACACCCTTCTGTCGGATTCCCCGTGTCGAGGGAAGTGGGGTTTAATCTCTTGAGCCATTTCTCAGCCTCTCTCTTTTATAGCTTTTCCTAATGACTTGGTGTTGTAGTCTCGCTCTGTTTTTATATATTAATGAAGTCGTTTTTAGTCAGCGTGCCTCATTGGAGTGTTTCCAGCATGATTGCTCTTTATTCTGTTATGTCAGCGGCAGTAATTGAGATCACATGAGGAACAGAATACAGCAGCTCAGGATGAGGAAAGAATCAAAAACAATTAGGATTTTCCTTCCCCTGTGTTGCCGTCCATGTGGAAGCGTCGTGACTCTTTTTGCTTTTACTGGCCCTCTGGGTTAATAAAGTTCTTTGTAATTGCTGGTCAAGGCCCTATAAAACACAAGTGTGTGCTCAAAATATACTTTTCCATTTAAAAAAGTGCGATGAAAGGAAAGCATTAGAGAAGCAGGAGCGCTTAAATTATAAGTCTGGAGAGGGCAAATGATATATGATTTGTCATTGTGGGTTTGAGTAGTTTTATTGAAAAAAAAAAAACAGATTCAAATTAAATGGAAGGAAATAGGAAGTTCAGAAGGGGAATTCTGATGATAGCTTCTAAATAATTTCCAACTTATAGGAAACCTTGAGCTAACTAAACATCTAGGTGACCAGTTAGGATAAATTCAGATCATAACGCCATTTAAACCTTAAGTATTGAAAATAATTTATCAATGGTAAATCTATGACAATATGCATTCAGCCATTCAAAACATGCGTTAACCCATCTCAGATGAAAGTGTCACATTATAACAAGGTTTCTTTGCTAAGTTTTGCTGGAAGATTAGTGTTTTTTTTTAGGATAGAATTTGATAATACACAGAATGTTCAATTCAATTCAATTAAATTTTATTTATATAGCGCTTTTAACAATGGTCATTGTCTCAAAGCAGCTTCACAAAAATTAAAGAAATTTAACAAAAAAAAAGAAATTATATATTCTATATATATATATATATATATATATATATATATATAGAATAATTATATATAAAGTAATAAATAAATAAATAAAATTATAATAGAAAATAAATAAATAAAAACAAATAATAATAATAATTATAGAAAAGAAAATAATTGGAAGTGTGGATGTGTGAGAAAAATGTGCAGATAATAATGAGGTGAATGAATGAAATGTCTCTGATGAGCAAGCCAAGGGTGACGGCGACGGTGGCAAGGAAAAACTCCCTGAGATGGCATTAGGAAGAAACCTTGAGAGGAACCAGACTCAACAGGGAACCCATCCTCATTTGGGCGATAACAGATAGAAATGATGTAACATCTTGTGTGTTGTGCAGGTGAAAATTCAATATGACAGAAATTATTTAAATTGTCATGAAGACCAGTTCAGCATAGGGACGAGTCAGTAGGTGCAGAGGGCAGATGAGGTCTGGATCACTGGAAGCACAGGAGCAGCATGTGTAGCTCCAACCATCATAAAGCTGAATCCAGTTGGAGCTGGTCCTTCTCTGGATGCCTCAGGAACCTCGCAGGGTCGGCCTTTGTCTACTGAAGCTGGCAAAATCTCCCGATGCCTCGGGATGGGTAGAGAAATACAGAACAGATGGGGAGAATTAGCGTAGTTGCCATTCGGTATAGGTGTACTGGAGTATGAGTACTGGGATGAGTTATGTGTATGCCAGATTAAAAAGATGCGTCTTGAGTCTACTTTTGAACTGAGAAACCGTGTCTGCTCCCCGAACACTGTCTGGAAGGCTATTCCAAAGCTTTGGAGCTAAATATGAAAAAGCCCTACCCCCTTTTGTAGATTTTGAAATTCTGGGAACTACCAGAAGTCCGGAGTTTTGTGATCTTAAGGCGCGTGGTGGATTGTAGCGTATCAGAAGACTGGTTAGGTATGTGGGAGCTAAACCATTTAAGGCCTTGTATGTAAGTAATACTATTTTGTAATTTATTCTAAACTGAACAGGTAGCCAGTGCAGGGATGATAATATTGGAGTTATATGATCATATTTTCTGGATCTAGTGAGAACCCTGGCAGCTGCATTTTGGATTAACTGAAGCTTGTTTATTGAGGATGCAGGACAACCACCTAGTAATGCATTACAATAGTCCAGTCTGGAGGTCATGAATGCATGAACTAGTTTTTCTGCATCAGATACGGATAAGATGTTCCTAAGTTTAGCAATATTTCGAAGATGGAAAAAGGCTGTTTTTGTGATATTTGAAATGTGATTTTCAAAAGACAAGTTACTGTCTAATATTACTCCCAGATCTTTTACTGCTGAGCTGGTAATAACAGTACATCCTTCTAAGCGCAGGCTGAATTGTGAAAGCTGTTGTGTGCTGGTTTTTGGGCCAATAAGTAATATCTCTGTCTTATCTGAATTTAATAAAAGAAAGTTATTGGTCATCCAATCTTTTATGTCCTGGACACACTCAGTTAATCTAGACAGCTTAGGTATTTCGTCTGGTTTAGTTGAGAATGTTGTTTACATCAAAGATATCGTAATCATTTATCAAAATGAATGTGTACTTACAGTCTGTACTTTGGGTGACCTGTTTAATCAATTTTACATTATCATTGAAAAATAAAAATAAAAAGTTTGCAGCAACACTTTGTGGGGTGGTGACATGGTTAGCACTGTGGCCTCACACCTCCAGGGTGAAGTTTCAATACCTGCCTGTGTTCCTGGATTTTGCATGTTGTCCCTGTGCTGGGTGGGTTTCCTCTGAGTACTCGGGTTTCCTCCCACAGTTCAAACACAGATTAAGCTAATTGGTGTTTCCAATTTGCACGTAGTGTGTGTGGTTGTGTGCCATGCAATGAACTTTGCCTAGTGGCCCGGGTCCCCTGGTATACGGTCCAGGCCCCCGCAAACCTGTACAGCATAAGAGGTATAGAGAATGACTGAATGGAAGTGGGAAGAACTTTTCTTCTTCTCTTAGTATTCAGGAAATTCACGTCATGCTCAGCATAACTTGTGGAATAATGCTGTGAAGGACATTTTAAAGGTCTCAGAGGTCTCCTCAAAGTGTTTCTGTTAATGCTCCATCTAAAAAAAACTCTTCTTTAAACTCCCTTTGATTTTCTGTACTCCTCGTCCAAATGTGGCATTTCGGTATGTGTGTAACTTTTGTGTCCCAATGATATTACATTTACAATTGTATAGTAAAAAATAAATAAGTAAAAATACACCTTTTAAATTGGACCTATTGTGCAAAATATCAGTGGGACACAACTGGAACCCCAATCATACTGTAGGCTCATCGCTTGAACCGTTATTGCTTGTACTGTAGCTTCCTAATTGCTTGAACCTTGAAAAAAATCTCCTAAATGGTTTTATGTATCCTTTTTCTGTTTTTATTATTATTATTGTTTCTTTTTTACATTATTTCCCTGATAGTCTTAAATGATGAGGGCGAAATTAAAAATTTATTTTTGTGTAATCCGAAATAGTTTTTCTCCCAACTCAAAATGAGATTCCAGAACCCTATGAGTAATCTTTGCTTTGAACGGCGTATTATCATTACTAATTTATCCACAGCCTTGCAAGGTTTAATGAGAACTTGGATCCTTGTAGAAATATATTTAAATCCATAGGACACTTAAGACTGTCTGTGTATATACTCATGGGTGCTGATAGAGCAGGCCCGGCTTAAAGGGAGGATGTGGAAATGGCCTTTCAAGCTGGATAGTGAAGAGCAGTGCAGGTCAACGGATTTTCTGAGAAGATAGTCGACTATGTCAGAGATATTGAGCTTAAAGAGAGATAGCATTGCAATGCCAAATCCCAAGAGCTGGGTTGTTATCGCACTGCTTCTGCTCCTGTCGGGGTGACGTATTGCTCAGGCAGAGTGACTTCCAGGCCTGGTAGATTCACACAGAGCTGTCTGGCATTGAGATGTACTCAACAGTGTGAATGCATGCAAGAGTCTAAAATAAATAAGAGTCTACAATGACATTCCCAGGAAGGTTGCAGCTCTAATTTAGCTAGCTAATTGAATGAAATGGGCAAACTAGTAATGAAATTCAGGTCACACTTCAAGAAAGTGTTTGAAGCAAAGCATCCGTTACCAAAAGAGGGTACATAAAGTAATGTAAAATCAAGTGAAATTAAAGTATATGTCCCAAGTATACATTATGTAGTTAGTGTACGAATATCAGTATAGTAGTAGTAGTATCATTGTAAATGTACTATTTCAATACTTCTTAAGCCAATATTTGCCAACTGTTTAAAGTTTATAAAATGTTATAACTTCAGGTTACAAGTAGTAAACTTTTTAAAAAAGTTTTATTTTGTACTGCAACTACAGTATATTGTAAAACACACTATAAGTTAATATATACAGTAGATACTAGTTATGTCATTTTACCCAATTCTTATTTTATGAAAGTATTATTATTATTATACATACAGTACAACTACTGGATTAGCAACGTTATACTGCAACTTATGCAAATGTAGCATCATAGTTGTAGTTTAAACGTATATTGTATTTTTGTTTATTAAAGGGATACTTTAAAAGGGTTTTTTAAGTCTGTCTTAAAACTAAATTGAGGTTCATATAAGTAAGGTCTTGGTCTGCACTATAACTGTGATGTTTGTGCGAGTATACTGTAATTACACGGGGTCAAAAATTTTAGCTGAGACTTAGATGAAACTTCTGCAGTCCCAACGAATTCAATTGCATCATTTTTTTTAAGTTGCTGTGTATTAAGTACAATATTTAAATCGTACCATTTCCCATAAATAGCAGTATAGCCAGTTCAACTTATCTGTAAAGTTATATCCAGACAATAAGATAAAAATATAAATATGCATGATGAAACAAGTGTAAATAAAAATACCTTGCTGGCTGCACATACCCAAGAAGGAATGAGTCAGTTTGGAGAAACATAAACTATAACTTCACATTCAAAACTGTTTCACACTTTAAGGGGTACAGTATATAAACAGCTTCATGTGTCTTTCCAGCAGAATTTGCAATTAATTGTATTATAGTTCCTACTTATAATTAATACAAATCAAATCAAGTAAATGAAAGAAAATGAAAAATGTAACAAAACTCATCAATGACGGGTATAATGCTTATTACAGTGATATTATAACATTATTTAATATTAATAATATAATATTATTTATGACCCCTTCATAAACTGCCCTATCAATCAGATCAGTCAAAGCCAGATAGCCCCTTGACATGTACTATCCTGTGCATTATTCCACTTTTTGGGAAGAAGTAGCATTCCGAACGTAACACTGGATCATTGGAATGGGGGCGTGCATGCGTGTACTGTATGTCTGTGTTTGTGTGTACATGCATGCATGCGTAAGTCTGTGAAAGAAGTTAGCGTTTACTACTGATAATACTGATAACAAGCCGGCTGAGACAAAATACTTTCAGCAGGTTCGAGGTGAGCTTTATGGAATAGTGTAGTACATAAATAACACTGACAAAACACTTTCTGCACTGAAATTAAAATAGTATGTTTAGTTCCATTATTTATTCCATTGTACTGTATGTATTCAGATTGCTTATAATGTGCAGAAACTAGACCTGCATTTTAACTACAGTGGCTCAAATACATCCCTACACAAGCACCGTATATGCTGTAAATGCTGCTGTATGTTATGGTTTTATTTGAATTCTTGGAAGATCAGGCAGTTTCTGTGTTACTGTTAATAACAGTGTGTACATACTGTAAAACACCAGTTTCAGTTCCACCCATGTACTTTAAACTACAAACTAAAGGACAAGTCTACTTGAACTTTATGCATAACAAATACGTAATAATACTTTCAGTCAAATTAATAAGTACTGTTATAGACCAAAGTACTGGATACGTAACTTTTTTTGTATACTTGTTTAAGCCCAGTACACTGAAGTATAATCATACTTGTTTAAAAGACATACTGTATACTAATAGCACACTTGAATAAACTTCTTTTCAGTAAGGGACGTGTCATTGGTTTTGAGAAATCATTGTTCTTATATATCTAAGCTCAGTTAAAAATGATGCTACTGTTGCAGGTTTCAAGATAGCTGTTATCTCAGATTGCACAGTTGTACATTAGTCAAACAGAACAAGCACTTCATATGAGTTTCATAAAACCCCTTTTTATCAGAGCGACTGTATATGAAATATAAGACAAGCCTTAGGAGTTCATTGGGACAAATTTCACAAATGAGACACAAACAAAACTTTGCTTTGAAAAATAAGATTTGCTTAGACCCAATTCCTGTCTAATGTGGTCATTTGATCGAAAGCAACAAGGGAGGGTCAATCTATGTATAAATATGAAAAGACATGAAGCCAGCCACAAAATCTTTTCATCTTCTCATGCTGAGCCACAGGGTACCTGAACACACTTGGAGAAAAGTTCGAACTCTTCTTGTCTGTATTCATGAACCTTCAGAAGCCCAGGGGTGTCTAGTGCCACACTGATTGATAGGGATGAAATTAACGTCATTATTTCCTTCAAAAGAGTATAGCCAATTTTCTACTCTTGGACTCAATGATGATGGGATTGTCGGGATTCCAATCTACAATCGCTCAACGCTGAGTTCTGTCTCGCCACTTTGGAGATCTTATCTAAGTTACTAGTAATGTAAAATTCCATTTGCAGACTTTGGGCCACAGCAACCGAAAGTCTGATAATATTGCAGTGAGATACCATACAGTACCATATGACGAAAAGATTTCGACTGCTGATGCTTTTAGTTCTTTGACATCATTTTGTCAATATTTTGTCTTGCACAGGATCAGATACCACATAAGGTACATTTTTAAAATTAACGAATAACTCAGGGTTTAAGGCTCGTTGCTAAACTGGAATCTATAAGCTTCATTTTCTTTCAATTCAATTCAATTTTATTTATATAGCGCTTTTAACAATGGTCATTGTCTCAAAGCAGCTTCACAAAAATGAAAGAAATTTAACAAAAAAATAAATAAATAAAAATAAAAAATTTATAAAATAAATAAATAATAATAAATAAAAATAAAAAAAATAATAAAAATAATAATTATAGAAAAGAAAATAATTGGAAGTGTGTATGTGTGAGAAAAATGTGTAGATAATAATAATGAGACGAATGAATGAAATTTCTCTGATGAGCAAGCCAAGGGTGACGGCGACAGTGGCAAAAAAAAACTCCCTGAGATGGCATTAGGAAGAAACCTTGAGAGGAACCAGACTCAACAGGGAACCCATCCTCATTTGGGTGATAACAGATAGAAATGATATAACATCTTGTGTGTTGTGCAGGTGAAAATTCAATATGACAGAAATTATTTAAATTGACATGAAGACCAGTTCAGCATAGGGACGAGTCAGTAGGTGCAGAGGGCAGATGAGGTCTGGATCACTGGAAGCACAGGAGCAGCATGTGTAGCTCCAACCATCATAAAGCTGAATCCAGCTGGAGCTGGTCCTTCTCTGGATGCCTCAGGAACCTCGCAGGGTCGGCCTTTGTCTACTGAAGCTGGCAAAATCTCCCGATGCCGCGGGATGGGTAGAGAAATACAGAACAGAGAAAACTTCATTTTCTTGTTTGCTGTATTAGTGTTAAAGCCCCAGACAAACTATAAACACCAGACACCAAGTATCAGAGTCATTAGTATTCTTTGGAGTCATCTTCATTAAATCGTCAACATATTTACCTTTAAAAAAAAAAAAAAAAGAATAATTCTTTGATCATGCTTGTCGAAAATCAGGATATGTTGCATAGACAGTATAAAGCTGAAGTTCTGAAAATCAGTTCTATAGAGGTATAGAGAACAATAACTCTGAACAATAAGCAGATTGAGGACCCTTAATGCAGGTCATTGTGTCCCATTGAGACACTCCTCCTTACTGGTGCATGACTATCGATTTTCGTGTTGTTCATTTGAGAATTATTGAAGTACTCATAAACAGTCTTGTTATTAATAGTATTTCCACCATCACACTATTCTGTATGCAAATTATTAACGAGACCGATGAGTGTGTCATAAACAGTGTATCGACACATGGCTGAAACAAATGGCCTACAAATCAGCATGCAGTCTTGTGTTCCTAAGATTTTTTATTTGCTGAGTGTGTGTGTGTCCTCGGCAGGTATTTGACTCAGGGGAAATCAGTCGTTGCATTAGCAAACCCAACAAAGGGATTTTCTTTCCATCTTCATGTTTTTTTTCTGACGTTGCAAATGAACCTGGCCTTAAATTCAACCATTTAATCGGGCTTCTCTTTATATTTGAACAGCAGATTATTGGGAAGGGGTGGGGCAGGTGCGCTATTATCACTTGTTGGTGTGCAAAAGTGTAGAGCAAAATGTTCTTCTTACAGTACATTTAACCCTAAATGTAAATGTGCACTGAAATATTGTATACACGGCGACTTTTGTGTCAAATGTGCCTATTCTAGCCTTGTAAGCACAATTTAAACATTAACTTAGTTTTGAAATGTTTGTTTGTAAGAAAATGACAGATTGAAATTTTAATATGTGTGGAATTTGCTGCAATGCTGGTTCTGGTGATTGCTGGTTCATCTGCCCTAAACTTTGTCTTCATTTCTCTGCCCTGCAGCTCTGATCTAATTGTGAGCGAGACATGGATTGTGTGACCCAGCTGGAGATCAGCTGCCCTGTAGGAATAAATCCACCTGCACCTGCTGCTTGCTGCTTCTCTGAAAAAAAAAAAGCATGTGTGATTCCAAATAAACTCTCCAAGCCTTCCGAGTCTTTGGTCATCATTGGCGATACTTGCATATACAAATGCGCATACGGTGGGGTGCAGAAGATGATCAGTGTGGTCTAAAAAAAGTGCACAAATATGAGTACACAAGTAAAGTGCACACGTGTTAGCGTGTGCAAACATTGCAAAACATGTCAATGTCCCAAATACGGTTAAGGACAGTACAGCACCGGCTAGTACGAAATACCAATGTGAGTAGAGTGCAAAACAATCCATTATATTACGCTACATGTGATGAGTGTAGACATGACATGCTCATACAGTGTATTTTGGCAGCCTATTCAAAAAATGAAGAATGCACACAAAATAGGGAAAAGTAATACTTTGGAAATGTAGTTAACACTTAGACAGTAGTAAAGGTGTGTGCAAGATGTTTTTCTCCCATTCAATCCCACCTGAAGGAATTCTGACCAATATACTGACAAATACAGTGGTGTGAAAAACTATTTGCCCCCCTCCAGATTTCTTATTCTTTTGCATGTTTGTCACACAAAATGTTTCTGATCATCAAACACATTTAACTATTAGTCAAAGATAACACAAGTAAACACAAAATGCAGTTTTTAAATGAGGGGTTTTATTATTTAGGGAGAAAAAAAATCCAAACCTACATGGCCCTGTGTGAAAAAGTAATTGCCCCCTGAACCTAATAACTGGTTGGGCCACCCTTAGCAGCAATAACTGCAATCAAGCGTTTGCGATAACTTGCAACAAGTCTTTTACAGCACTCTGGAGGAATTTTGGCCCACTCATCTTTGCAGAATTGTTGTAATTCAGCTTTATTTGAGGGTTTTCTAGCATGAACCGCCTTTTTAAGGTCATGCCACAACATCTCAATAGGATTCAGGTCAGGACTTTGACTAGGCCGCTCCAAAGTCTTCATTTTGTTTTTCTTCAGCCATTCAGAGGTGGATTTGCTGGTGTGTTTTGGGTCATTGTCCTGCTGCAGCACCCAAGATTGCTTCAGCTTGAGTTGACGAACAGATGGCCGGACATTCTCCTTCAGGATTTTTTGGTAGACAGTAGAATTCATGGTTCCATCTATCACAGCAAGCCTTCCAGGTCCTGAAGCAGCAAAACAACCCCAGACCATCACACTACCACCACCATATTTTACTGTTGGTATGATGTTCTTTTTCTGAAATGCTGTGTTACTTTTATGCCAGATGTAACGGGACACGCACCTTCCAAAAAGTTCAACTTTTGTCTCATCGGTCCACAAGGTATTTTCCCAAAAGTCTTGGCAATCATTGAGATGTTTTTTAGCAAAATTGAGACAAGCCTTAATGTTCTTTTTGCTTAAAAGTGGTTTGCGCCTTGGAAATCTGCCATGCAGGCCGTTTTTGCCCAGTCTCTTTCTTATGGTGGAGTCGTGAACACTGACCTTAATTGAGGCAAGTGAGGCCTGCAGTTCTTTAGATGTTGTCCTGGGGTCTTTTGTGGCCTCTCGGATGAGTCGTCTCTGCGCTCTTGGGGTAATTTTGGTCGGCCGGCCACTCCTGGGAAGGTTCACCACTGTTCCATGTTTTTGCCATTTGTGGATAATGGCTCTCACTGTGGTTCGCTGGAGTCCCAAAGCTTTAGAAATGGCTTTATAACCTTTACCAGACTGATAGATCTCAATTACTTTTGTTCTCATTTGTTCCTGAATTTCTTTGGATCTTGGCATGATGTCTAGCTTTTGAGGTGCTTTTGGTCTACTTCTCTGTGTCAGGTAGCTCCTATTTAAGTGATTTCTTGATTGAAACAGGTGTGGCAGTAATCAGGCCTGGGGGTGACTACAGAAATTGAACTCAGGTGTGGTAAACCACAGTTAAGTTATTTTTTAACAAGGGGGGCAATCACTTTTTCACACAGGGCCATGTAGATTTGGAGTTTTTTTTCTCCCTTAATAACGTAAACCTTCATTTAAAAACTGCATTTTGTGTTCAATTATGTTATCTTTGACTAATAGTTAACGGTTTTTGATGAGCAGAAACATTTAAGTGTGACAAACATGCAAAAGTATAAGAAATCAGGAGGGGGGCAAATAGTTTTTCACACCACTGTATATATGATACTGATGATGAATAAATGAAAGCAGTAATCATTTGGACATCGTATCTATCCAGACACATAGTTAAAAAAAAGAATTAACTAATAAAAAAATCTGTTTCCACAATAGTCTCATGGGAAAATAATCCCAGTGCGCACCTCTAGAATGTGGAGCCAGTCATGATCTCCTACTCTTAAGTCATATATTTCAGATGTAGTTAGTTTTACCTGATGAATCTACTATGCACTTCATATGAAATGCTTATTTTGTTTGTACAAATCTTTGTACATTTCACATTGGGTCATTTTGAACTGAGTAGTCTGATAATACAGTATAACTTTGTTCAACATGGATTTCGCCTCATACTTTTTAAAACTCATAATTCTATACTTATACCTAAATAAGCGACACAGATGAAAATCTGCAGAAAATAACAGCACCAAGGATCGAATTAATGAACCCAAATAACTTAAAAGACGAGAGATTTTCAGCACGGCGTTAAGGAGTCGAGGTTAGAGACAGGACACGTTAGTGTGTGAACAGACAGGAGGCTGTTATGAAGCGCAGAGGAACATTTCGGAGTGTAAACATCACTGTAGAATATCAAATATAGAGGACAGGAAGATGAAACGTGTCAGCGGTACTTGAAGAAACTGCATTTGGGGTAGAATACAAACAGCTCAAGTCACTGTTAGAAGTACTCTTTAGCTGTTCTTATACAGGTACTGTATGTGCCACATCATGAGTAAATGTACCTCTAATTATTCATTCATTTTCTATACCGCTTAATCCTGTGTTCAGGGTCGCGGGGGACCTGGAGCCTATCCCAGGAGACTTCGGGCACTAGGCGGAGTACACCCTGGACAGGGTGCCAATCCATCACAGGACCTCTAATTATAATCTTTGCATCAAAGTTTAAATTTAAACTTTCATTTCCACCTAACTCGCACATACAGTAAGACAAGCTCTGAAAACAATCTTAAATACAGGAGAAGCGCAAATCTAATTAGAAGTTAAAGAACAATACAAATGATCCACAAATCATCTTAAAATCGCTCTGTAAAATCCATAAATGAAAATAAAAATATAATGAATAAAACAAGCAACTTACTTATAATTATTAAAATCAATACAATAATAGCGTTATTTGTGTTATGTATTATCATTAATATTGATAAATGCCTAGAACAAAACGGCGTCAGCAAAGTTCAAGATATACATGAGTTCGGCCAAAAATCAACTCAGCTTTCATTTTAATACAAATGGTAGAGTCTTAGCCAAAATATGTTTGGTATGAGAAGTTTTTCTGTTATTTTTTGCACTGAGCCAGCACTGCTGAAAAAGTCAGGAAAGTTTATATATGCAAAGTTAGCATTGTGAAAACTGGGTCATTTTGGGGCTGAACTATAACTCTTAGAGCAGTAACTGGAGCGCAGGTTGTGTCCGCTCTATAAGTGTGTGTGTGTTTGTTATGTAACTCTTTACACAACTGTAGTTAAACAAATATGTTTCTCTTACAAAGTGCATTTATCTATGTACAGTATGTATGTATGTATGTAACTATCTATCTATCTATCTATCTATCTATCATAAATCTGTGTTTATGATGTTTATTTCGTCTGTCAATTTGAGCAACTCCTGATTCAAATCTTTTAAAAATAAAACTCATTCACATCTAATTTTCTGCTACTGATTCCACACCTTTAACACAGAAATACACAACCAAACCAGCAAACACACACTGTGTACTAACTTAGCTTGCTCGGTGTGGCCCAGAATGACTTATTGATGTCTCTTTCTGCAGGTGCCTTGAAACTCTGTCTGGCGGAACTCCACTGATAGCACTGAAAAATGAAGATTTGGCTTCTACTTCTCGGAGCATTTCTGCCCATTATTCAGGCTGGTATGTCTCTTGTTTCTCTCTACGTTTCTCTCTCTCTATCTTTTTCTATCCCCCTCCCAGCTTCTCTCCCAGCATACTTTGTTGACATGGAAATCATGATTCATACTGTCATTCAAGGACATGTGTGTTACAGGGTCTGTAAAAATAATATTAATAATTATTATTATCAGAAAATAGACGTCTGATCGTATATTAAACTTGTGTCTCTATGTGCAGTTCTCTCTCCCTCTCTCTTTCTCTTACTGTATTTCTCTGTCTCATACCTACGCTATCATATATTATTCTGCTTATCTGTGCTCCACTAATCTCCAAGAATGTGATCAGCCTTTTAAACTCTCACGTGTCACAGCATTTTAGATATAAAAACAACACCCCCTGTTATGTGCTAATAACTTATTGCCTTGCGTAATTATTCACCCCCTTGAACTTTTCAATATTCAGCCATGTTCCAATGTGGAAGGGATCTGAGCTGAATTAGGATTGTACTGTATGTCATAACTTTACATAGGATAAAATATAGGGAAGTGACTATAGAAAAAAAAATTAACATAGGTATAATTAAAGTGCGACATGATATGAGTATAAAACGTTCTAATATGTGAAGCCACTAGAGCTAAAATTAAGAAATGAAGTAAAAATGAAGACATGGTTGTAAATTGTACACATGAACACAGGACCCACATACTGTAACCTGTATCTGTGTTTGTTGATATGGAGAAGTCCAGTATCAGCCAAGAGTAAAGCTGTAGTTTCCAATAGACAGTATATAAATAAATATACAGGATATATGGCATTTTGCAGTGGAATAAGAGGAATAAACCAAATTAGGATGCTTTATTGTCATTGAATCCAAGATCATCGTCTTGTAATCCTTTTGATTACTTTCCAATAATATCATGCTCTAATGTATTTCGTAGTCTACATATTGAATGTTAAATACTAATGCTAAATACTAAATAAAAGCAGCCAATTTTAAAACTAATCCAGCTGTAAAAACCTAATTTTTACAGCAATGGAAACAGTCCAGTAAATCCAGCAGAACCAGTCACACTGCTTTTACAGAGATTAATTGGTCTCTGTGGGCTTAGTTCACAGAAACATGCAAGTTTAGACATTTATTCTGATTATTTGCAAAGAAATCAGTTTGAATTTATTAGTTAGACCAGGACGCTGGATTATTTTATCCACGTAATCTACAGGTCCTTCTAAAAAAATTAGCATATCATGAAAAGGTTCTCTAAACGAGCTATTAACCTAATCATCTGAATCAACTAATTAACTCAAAACACCAGCAAAAGATTCCTGAGGCTTTTAAAAACTCCCAGCCCGGTTCATTACTCAAAAAATCATGGGTAAGACTGCCGACCTGACTGCTGTCCAGAAGGCCATCAGTGACACCCTCAAGCAAGAGGGTAAGACACAGAAAGACATTTCTGAACGAATAGGCTGTTCCCAGAGTGCTGTATCAAGGCACCTCAGTGGGAAGTCTGTGGGAAGGAAAAAGTGTGGCAGAAAACGCTGCACAACGAGAAGAGGTGACCGGGCCCTGAGGAAGATTGTGGAGAAGGACCGATTCCAGACCTTGGGGGACCTGCGGAAGCAGTGGACTGAGTCTGGAGTAGAAACATCCAGAGCCACCGTGTACAGGCGTGTGCAGGAAATGGGCTACAGGTTTAAAATTTTGCATGTCATTCGGAAATCACGGTGCCAAAGTCTGGAGGAAGACTGGGGAGAGGGAAATGCCAAAATGCCTGATGTCCAGTGTCAAGTACCCACAGTCAGTGATGGTCTGGGGTGCCATGTCAGCTGCTGGTGTTGGTCCACTGTGTTTTATCAAGGGCAGGGTCAATGCAGCTAGCTATCAGGAGATTTTGGAGCACTTCATGCTTCCATCTGCTGAAAAGCTTTATGGAGATGAAGATTTCATTTTTCAGCACGACCTGGCACCTGCTCACAGTGCCAAAACCACTGGTAAATGGTTTACTGACCATGGTATTACTGTGCTCAATTGGCCTGCCAACTCTCCTGACCTGAACCCCATAGAGAATCTGTGGGATATTGTGAAGAGGAAGTTGAGAGACACAAGACACAAGAATCTGCAAAAGGATTCCCGACCAAGTATTGAGTGCATAACTGAACATAATTATTTGAAGGTTGACTTTTTTTTGTATTAAAAACACTTTTCGTTTATTGGTCGGATAAAATATGCTAATTTTTTGAGATAGGGATATTGGGTTTTCATGAGCTGTATGCCACAATCATCAATATTAAAACAATAAAAGGCTTGAACTACTTCAGTTGTGTGTAATGAATCTAAAATATATTAAAGTCTAATGTTTATCAGTACATTACAGAAAATAATGAACTTTATCACAATATGCAAATTTTTTGAGAAGGACCTGCACAGGAACTTTTACAAGTCTCTAGAAATTGCCAAACTGCCATGAAGGAAAGACAGAGAAAGTGCTTTTGTAAAGCCTCACCATTTATACACTTGGTTCCTTGTGGTTAAATTTTCTTATGGATGATCAAGGTCAAACTCAACCTTTTCATATTTATAGAGGTATAAACATACTCGTTCCTTTCTTTCAGCCACTTTATTGTAATTGCAAACAGAAGTCAGCACTGGAACATTTGCTCGCTCGCAGTAATTATGACCATGAGCATTTTCCCTCTGCCATGCAGAAATGATTCTTCATTCCCTTTACAGGATGGTAGAGAAATTTAATGCATCAAAAGTGCCTTTATTTCTTCTTTTTCATGCCTACTTTTATGCACGTAACAAAGAAGGCAAGGGTTTATGTAATTGACCAAATGTTTAAATGGAATTTTTAAAGGAAACATAAGTAGGATGACTTTGACTGTTTTGCCGTAATCACAACTGCACTCGTGTCTGCTTTTATGAAAGCTGGGCTTCCTACAGAACATCGGTCCATTAAGAAGGACATCATAGAGTTTCACAGGGGTGAAACGGGTGAACGGGTTGCTCTTGAGTAAATTCAGTAAAAATGACCAGGACAGTTTGTTTGTTTTTGCTATAAACTTAAGGCATTTGAGGTTGAGTTCAAACCATGATTGTAAAAGTATAGGTCAGAATTTACAGTTAAACCTGAAAAATGCCAACTTTTGTTTGAGCCTCCATGGGAGCGGCAGTTGGATTTTGTTGCCGTCTGTGCCCTGTTAGATTACTTACTGCCTTCGTGTGTAGGATAGCAACAGTTTCTTCCACACAGTCTGTCGTTGGCCAGTTTCTGCAGGAAGTCCTAGACAGGGCTGCTTACGTTCTTTTGGCATATGCTTTCATGGTGTGTCTCCATGTTGTCTTTGGCCAAGCTCTCTTGTATTTCCCCCAGGTGTCCAAAAGAGGGCTGTTTTGGTGATGATTCTTTTTTGGATGTTTTCATAAAAAAGCATGACCTATCCACTTCCATCATCTTCTCATAATACAGTAACTGTAGCCATGTTTTCTTGTAGGCATTTGTTGAGAAGCTCCTGCCTAGTGATCTTCTGAGGCAAAATCTTCTGTAAAAGGTAGACAGCTATGTCTGTCAACCTTCAACATACCGAGATAGTGATGATGCAGGATGCAGGCAGTTCACAAACAGTTCCAGACAGTTTGCACGTTGTTAAAGGCTGATGGTTAGATTGATTTTTTTAATGACAAATAGCTCTGGGTATCTACAGTACCTTAGTTTTGAGCCCTGGGTTTTGCCTGTGAAGACTATATTTATTGTAGTGATAGATGTAAGATGATAAACTAACATATAGACTAGAGAGCTGTCTATGTGAAAAATCACGCCATATTCAATCTGACAAAAGAGTGGATGGATGTAGATCAGCGCCATTGCACAAGCATAGGGCATAGCCTGTACAACAATTTACAATGAATCCTGAAAAAGAAAAGCACGGGTGTATTAACAACCAGACATAGAACAGGAAACCTAAGGAAGCAGAGGAGACAGAAACATTGCGAGAACAACAGGCAGTAACATCACCATCAACCTCCACTAGGCAGAGAGTGTAAAATAGTGGCAAAAAAGACTTAAGGAGCAGAAATATAGAGTCCATGATCACAAAATGTAAACCATCAGCAGTTAGAATCAGTTCGGGATTAACTTTCAAGATAACCTCTACTACAGGCCAAGATGTGGAGAAAGTAAGGATCTGCTCATGATACAATTTATACGATCTTATAAATCAAGCCTACTGGAGGCAGTGTCACAGCTTGGGCTTACATGGCTGCTTCTGAAACAGTCTCACTGATCTTTATTAACGATTTAACTCAATGGTAGCAGCAGAATGAATTCATAAGAGTACAGAAACATTCAGTCTGCCAATTTACAGATGAATGCATCCAATCTAATTGGGAGGAACTTCATCATAAAGCAAGACAATGATCCAAAACTCACTGACAACACAACAAAGGACTTCATCAGGGCAATGAAGTGGAAGGTTTTAGACTGTCCAAGTCATTCCCCAGACCTTTATGCAATTAAACATTTATTTCCCCTCCTGAAGAGGAGACTGAAGTGAGTCCCTTGTCCACCCCCAACCCCGTCCCCCGTCCCATCCTCCATGCAACAGTTTGATGATGTCACCTGCTTGAGGTAGTGATTACAGGCAAACAACATTCAACCAAATATTTGCTATTTAAGTATATTTTCCTGTTATTTACTTAAAAACTATTTGTTCTGATATTTTGCTCACCTACAGTACTAATTGCATGCTTTTGGTTTCAGAAACAAATGTCTTCAGTGTATAGCAAAAGCCTTTGGCCTTGCTGTTCCGATGTCCTCCGAATGTACTGTGTACATGCTAAAAATGTTATAAGGTTATCCCTCATATTTTGTGTGACATGTTTGCTGAAATTAATGAAGTTATAAATGTAACTGCAAATGAATGAATGAATGAATGAATGAATGTATGTTGTTTTTAGATGAGGGGAAGTGGATCAGAGTCATTGCCTACATTTGTTATGTACAGTACAAAGAAGTGATTTCATTAATACAATTAAAATATTATACAGTACTCTGCAAAAGTCTTGAGCCACCGTTCATTTATTAATATTTTGTTTCCAAAGAGTCAAGGTTTCTTGCATTTTTAATGTGGTCTTGAGGAAAAGTTCTCCAAGCTTCCTGAAGGACCTTTTTGTCTCTCATTTGCAGTCCAGTCCAGTCCTTGACAAATTTCCGAAAAATGTTTTTTGTTTGTTAAGCCACAAAGTAACCTACTGTACAGTATGAATCATTCAAGACTTAAAAAGTGGAAGCATTAACCTGTGAGAAACAGGTGCAGATAAGGACAGATGATCAGTCTTGTAATTAGTATACTAGTGATGCTGCATGCGGATGCCCGCAATATACCATTTGTTCCCATTTAATTTCATTGAATACGACAAAATGAGAGGGTGGCTCAAGACGATTGCACAGTACTGTGTAACTGTAATTTATGAGAAAAATACAAAATTGAGAAACAACACCAAATTTCAATTTGGTAAGTTCTAAACACTCCTACTGCAGATATTGTATATATACGTTAGAGATACCCACACAATTAATTCTACTCAGGGAGCATCGTTTCAAAACTGGTTGATTTCCAGGCAGAATTAATTGAACAGGGATTCTTAAACGGCTCTTGTCTTGCTGTGTTTTATCATCTTTTTTGTTCTGGTGATCTTAAGATAACAAGGCAAAAAATGCCAGATATCTTTGTGCCTTCTCGAGTGATTAAGCCGTTAAATTAGAATGGCATGTTTGTGAACAAAAGACCGGGATTTCCTCCTTTTTTTTTTTTGAGAAGGAAATCCTTCATTGTTAAGATTAGTGCATAGCCTGTGTATGATCATAATATTGAACATGTTATTTTTTTAAACTTGTTTTGTGCTGTTTTAACTTGATCATCTCTGACATTGACAGATGTATCTATGATACTTTTAACAATCATTCTGTAGATAAGGTCATGTCAACATCTTCATAAGACGAGTTCTTTATCAAAGCTTTATCTACTTATTGGTAGGTAATTATTGTAAAAACAACCAGTATGTGTTCATATTGTATATTGCGTGCAAGGCAGCACAGTGGTTTAGTGGGTTCGATTCCTGCCTTGGGTTTGCATGTTCTCCCCGTGATTGGTGGGTTTCCTCCGGGTGCTCCGGTTTCCATGAAGACATGAAGATTAGGCTACAAATTCCCAAGTTGACAACTTACGTAACTCCTTACGTAACAGCCAAGAGATATCTCCAGGGTGAGGAGTGTGCGTCGCACGAAGTGCAGGATGGCATGTGGATGGATCAAAATAAAAGAATAATAAAAAATAGAAAACATTGGGCTTTCTGTGGTAGTGAGAGAGATATCCCAAAAATCTTGTTATAGGCAAAGTGAATTCTTCCAAGTACTGACCAAAGGGGATAAATAATTATGCAACAAATTACCTCAAATATCGGAAATGTTGTACAAATAAAATGTCAAAATCTGTATTAAATCCGTATCATTTTCAGACAGTACTGTAAGCATTCAAAATATGGAAAAGGTTCATGAGTGTAAATACCTATGCATTATACACATCACACTCAATTGTTATTTATGTGCCTGGTGATTTAAATTATACAGTATTTATCCTTTATATATACAGTCTATGTGTTTATGCTCTCTGCAGTTTGTCCAGATCAGATGCCTGGGTTACAGCCCTGGACTCCTGGCTTCAGTGAATCTCACCGTGTCACTATCGGCTACGGCCGTAAACTGCTTCTTACCTCCTCCGCCACCGTCCACTCCATCGAGATCCTTAACGGAGGTATTTCCATTTTCCTACTACCTTCCTTCAAGCCTCATAAAAATCAATCACAGGGGGTTTAACGTGTGTTTAACGGAAAGGGTCATGTGCTTCACTCAAAGGAGAAATCCATTCACATCTGTCCTGCTAGTAAAGAGCTTGCTTGGGTTAATGCTGCAGCTTCTGGGCCATAAAAGGAAAGATCACAGATGTTTTGGGTTTGAGATCGAGTCAAGAGTTCTCTGTTCTCTATAGGAAAGCTTGTGATTGCTGACACTAACCAGCCCATCGTCCTTCGTGCCAAACACATCCTCATTGGAAACAATGGCGAGCTACATATCGGCAGTCCTGACTGTCCATATAAAGGAAACCTCTCCATCTCACTCTATGGCAGGTAATGCAGGAGCTTCATTATCTACATAGGACAATTGACTATAATATTCAGATATTAAATGCAGTATTGCTTTCTTTAATAAGGCTATAAGACAAAAATTATATTGAGTACATATTGGGAAAACTGAAAATCGGTCATGGCTCTAACGCTAGAAGTTAAAGGATATAAGGATATTGAAGCTTGTAACATCTTTCTCAGCACTGTGTCTACAGTATGTGGCATGTGACAGTAATTTTTGAAAATGGATGTCACAGACTTATTTTGTCCCCTTTCGAAGTTGGAATGACCTTTTTTCTCAGTTTATCTATTTTTCTCAATCTGTTTGATGGTTTATCTTAAATGGGAATGAAATGTGGATGCGCCAAGGACCCCACCTCTTTGTGGGGCAGTATCTTTTTTATTAATTTTATTTCCACTTAAGCAGTATGTGGTTAGTGCCTAACATTTTTTACTCACTTGTTTTGTTTTCATTCTTCAATAGTTAGTCCATGTGCCATACAGTAACATAGTCCATCTGCCATAACATTAACACCACAAAACATGATCAACTTAACATTGATCATCAAATATATACCAAACTGATAACTGACAGGCTGATGAGGACCAAAGGCATATTTAAGCCTGCTGGGAGAAAAGGCTAACCTGTCTGGTTTGATCCTACAGAAAAGCCAATTCAAACTTGCCAAAAAAACATGTCAATGCTGGCCACGATAGAAATTACCAGAAAACCCAGTGCACCACAGGCCGTCGCGCACAGGGCCCTGCAGGCAAAGAGTCCAAGACTGCCGACCTCCCAAGATCCCCAAGCTCCCCAGATCTTACTCCAATCGAGCACCCATGAGTTGCAACAGACAAACAAGTCTGATCCACTTTGCAACCCACCGCACCCTAAGGATCTGCTGTGAACATCCTGTTGCTAGACACCACACCCCCAGAGGTTTTGTGGAGTCATGCCATGAGGTGCCAGAGCTGCCTCAGAAAGGGCAACACACAAGGGGATCCTACACAATGTTTGTTTTAATGTTATGGCTGAATGTTGTATAGTCTGCTGGTTCTTTGTCCTGTTTGTCCCATACATTTTTATACTGTTAAGTCAAAGCCTTATTTTTGTTCATGTTCGAGTTCGCTGTTCTGTATATGCAGTTTTCACCGATGTTTATGATAAACTATTTAAGGCTGATGAACAGCCTTCCTACGACTTCTTTATGTACCAAAGGTTGAATTAAATCATTTGAGGCAGGTATCTGCTGCACAGTGCTGAGTTGTAAGTTATACAGTATGCTTCCCTTACATGTTAGATAGATTCCAACTTGCAACTCTAGTACCAAGCTAACTACAGTATCTTTACATGGGAAAATAAGTGCCTTACAGTATAATTACTGTAGCTAAATCCTTGTCTAAAAGAAATGCCTTGGTGAAAGACAAAGATTATGAATAATTTCATAACATTTTTGTTACCAACTCAGGTATTTATTTTACAATATTATAATATTATTCATGTTCATGTGAGAATCTGTACATTTTATGCATAGACCGATACTTTTTTAGTATATCTGCGTTAAAGTCTGCTTCTTTGTCCTTTGCTTGGCCTGGTGCTTTCTATGTTCCGGTTGTTTACAGCTACATTCATCCCCACCAGTCTGCATTAATTTCTACCTACACTTAACGTTCATTTTAGCAGGTAAACATATTGTGGGAATCAGTAAGGCTACAATTACCGACCAGACCATTTATTGCTAGGCAGTATTTCAGCCACCATTTAGTCAGTCCATCTGAGGAATTATAGGACCAAAAGGATGTGATGTAGCGCCACTTAAACTTGTTGCCTGTGTTGTCCGCTAATTTGGTGTGTGTGTGTTTTTTTGTTTTTAAATAAAAGGTCTGATGACACTAGTGATGAGCACAGTTATTTTGGGAGGAAGTATGTTGGTGTAGGAACAGGAGGGACACTGGAAATTCATGCTGAGAAGAAACTGTCGTGGACATTCCTTAACCAAACACTGCATCCTGGAGAAGGAAATGAAAACAGCTATTATTTTGAGAGGAGCTGGGGCAACAGAGGCATCATTGTCCATGTCATCAAGCCCACAACTGGAGAAGTGCTGCGCACTGATAGGTCTGTATTCTTGCTGTACATCATGAAAGAGCCAGAGCTTATATGTTATTATACTTGCAGTTGTTTCTTAATTTGATGATTAAAGAAAAAAAAATTCTTATGGATGTGTAACTCTAACTCTTGATGTACACCACAAGTCAAAAGTTTGGACACACCTGCTAACTCCGTGGTCTTTCCTGATTTCTATTTCGTTTTAATGCAATAATTTGATTTGGATATTGAGATGTGTTTGCTACTCATGTTCTGTAAAGCCTCCAGAATGACTCTAATCTGAGGTGTTTGTTAACTGGTGATTTCTGAAGCTGGCAACTCTAAATGATCTAAATCGTTCTCCTCTGCAGCAGATGTAAGTTTTGGTCTTGTTTTCCTGGGACGGTCTTCATGAGATCCAGTTTCATCATGGTGCTTGATGGGTTTTGTAAATACACTTGACAGTAGTGTTCTTGCAAGAACTATTCCAGAACAGCTGACCTTCATGACTTAAAATAACAACTGACTGTTGTTGTTGATACTTTGATACTTTGTGTTATTTCATAGTTAAAAAAAAAAAAAAAACTTGTGTTGTTCTCAGATGTAGCAAATAAATCCAAACTTTGACTGAACTTTTGGTACTGTGGATCTCTATCCATCTCTCTTTTAGTAATAAATAAACTATTGTTAATCTCATTTCTTTAATATAACATTCTCTATTCATCTTTATTTAACTCGATCATTTTGTCTATCTTTGTCTGTCAGTACTGTACATTATGAACAACTCTTATTTCCTTTGACGTCACATTTTCTCTGATTTGAATTTCCTTTTGTCTAGCCATAAAATGGCTTGTGGTTCATGACATCATCAAAATATTGATTTATTGACTGGCTGGCATTAACTCAGGAAACAGAAACTTTAGACCAAATTGTCAAAACAAGACCTTGTCCTTTCAGCCCTGCATGATTGGCCTATAATCAGTTTCTCATCACAGAAGAAGAACCTGGCCTTTGGCTGTACTTTGCCTTTAAAACAACAACTTACTCCAACTCTACTGGAATGTTTGTTTGGCTTCCAGTACTTTCCATGGCTAGATAATAATATTTCTTTCTGACCTACTTTGCAGGTTTGACACATACCGGAGTAAGGACGAAAGTAGGCGTCTGGCCCAGTATGTGGAGGCAGTGGAGGATGGCCAGATCCTTGCCATGATGGTGAATGATGAGGGATCGAACAACCTCGAGGACACGGCTAGGAAAACTCTGGCCAAGCTGGGTAGCCGACATTTTCATCGCCTTGGGTTCAGGTACAGGTTTAATTGAGTTTCACAGGAAAAAAGCTAATCTAGATTTTTTCCCCCCAGAAAGTACCAAACCAAACATATCTAAGCAACATTATTGCTGCATTAGTGACCTTCCATGACCAACATTTATGTACACCCATATTTCTGCTAGAGTTCATACTTCTTTTGAGGATATAAAAAAGGCAAATGTCATAGTTGTTTACACAAAAAACACAAGTGCACAAAACACAAGTATGAAGCGTTCACCAAAAGTTTCTTGTTAAAGTCAAGTGTACTTAATGCTACCTAAATAAGTTGTTGTAGGGCTTGAGAACTTTTAATGGTCACTAATTCATGCTTTAGATATGCATGCGTGGAGCTTGCATGTTCTCCCCATGTTTGGTGGGTTTTTTCCAGGTTATAGTATATAGTTTCCTCCCATAGTCCAAAGACATGCAGATTGGACTGATTGATGTTTCTAAATTGCCTGTAGTGTGTGAGTATGTGCATGCCCTGTTGTGTGCCCTGCAATGGATTGGCACCTCATCCAGGGGCGCAACCCTCCTAGTGCCTAGAGACCTGTGGGGTAGGCTCCAGGCTTATCTTAACCCTGTACAGGGCATGTGGTATAGAGAATGAGTGAGTAAGGGAACTAGCTTGAACCTTTTTTTAGAGCTATTCGAAGGTGGATGAGGGCCAACTTAAAATGAAGAAAAAGCATGGGTTATCACGTTTTTGTGGGCAGTGTAAATTAAGCCAATTTTATTTCTCAGATGACTGTCTGCTCCTTCAGGTAATTCTTCTCTACTGTGTGACAGTTACTAATCAATATACTAAATATATAATACTGCAGGTTTAACTATCTAAGTCTCCTGTATTGTATGACAGCTATATGCAAGATACTGTAAGCTCTAACTGCCCTATTCTAAAGGCTCATGCACTAATAGACAACTGTAATTGGTTAGAATCTCTTTGATTTGAAAGGAATATACTATATTTTACACTCAGAGACCAGTCGTGAATAAGCCTCCCTAAATTCAGGGTATGGTTGCCCAAGAAATTGATTTATCACAAAATTCATCCTACTGACAGTGACTATAAGAGATAACGTCTAAGCGTTCTTATTACTAAAATATTTGAAGCCTATCCACTTCTAATCTTTGACATGATAGACTATGAGAAGTCTTCTTTTTAAGTGGAAAAAAAATTATCAAAATTTAAAAATAATTTTGATATTTAGTAGCCACCCTATAAGGCGTCTTTTGGTGCTGTAAGGTACGGTTGATTAAATTTGCCTGCTATCAGATTGGCAATAGGCAGTTAAATGTGAGTGCAGCTAATTAAGCTAAAAGTGCTAACTGCTCTGTTTAGCAAAGTGACTGTGCCACCTGTCCTATGTTCATTAGCATAGCATGCCACAAGCAGAAGCTACAGTATCACAGTATTGTACGCATCCATAAAACAAACTTACTGTACTCTGCCTTTGTAAAAAGGATATTTTAAATATATGACTGTCCCGAATTTTGCAAACTTGGTTAAAAATGTAAAAGGATTCTTGCTCTAGCAAGGGGTATAGAAATAATGTTTCCCAGCATACAGTACTGTCCATCTTAAACCTACATATATATTTTTCTAATATCGAGTTGACAGAATGTTGGCAAACTTGGCCCCTGGTCACGATAACATGAGGGATCAAAACATCTGACCTCCCAACAACAAATCAAACCCTTAGGTAGCTGTGCCATCTGTGAGCCCAGGCTGGCTCAGTGTTGCGCGTGTATAAGCAGGCACTGAGACTGTTTAACCATTTGGGGCACCATTTGGGTATTCTGCGGAGAGCTGAGGAAAAAGATCATATTACAATTTTTAAAGTCATGATTTGCATCACTGTGAAACAGTTTTGTATTAAAACATAATTGAACTTTGATTTCAATATAAAAATAATAACATTAAATTGAAAAGCATTATTTTGCATTTTAAGGAAAATCTAATCTGTTGCTTTCAGGCACTTTGATTATATTTATAAAAAAAATAATATCATAATATCTAGAATATCTGTGAAAGAAAGGCATATTGGAACACAATATGACAATATTAAAATGAAATCATCATATCAACCAGTCTGGCAATATTGGAGAGAACAGCAGTTGTTTTATTCTCATGCATGCTGGACTGGGTGGTCAGACATGAGGCTTGTGGGACCGAAGAACAATAATACATTTACAGTTACATTCAGTAAATAAATTATTAAACTTATTGGAAATAAATCGGTCACCTAGTGTTTGCAAATTATGCCCATTGTACACCAGACATGTCTCAACTCCCTTGGACCATTTTTGTGAAGTGTTTTTACTGTATCTGTGCTTCAATTTAGCGATTTTAAATATAAGTTTAATGCAGTTATAAAAGATGCCAGACCATGGGCTGTTTCAGCAGGGCTACAGGCTGAAAAATGAACTGACATGTGGTGAAGCTTTTTCTTACTTCTTTATTACTTCCATTACATAAAACCTGCATTACTCTTAGAAGATATATTTAATCGCAGTGGAACAAATTATACATGATTTGCGGACATTCAATAAAGTGTTAGTAAACATTCACCATATATTTTTTCTTACATTACGCCATGTTACAATCTGGATCTGAGCTTGACATATTTGGGACAATTTTATGTTGGATGCTTTCTTCCTTACTTTTTTCCTATATGTTAAATGAGGTATTCAAATATTAAAATGAATCTGAATGCACAATTCGAACTGAGATAAAAAATTCACCACTTAAAATTTTAATGCCGTTGAATGTACCTTTCATTTTTTTTAGAAGACACTTTTCATGTGTCATTTGTAAGTGAAAAATGATCACAGATGGGTAATTAACACTCTAATTTCCATTAGAAGCAAGCAAGCTTAAAATGCTTTTAGCCGTCCTTGTTAGTTTAGTGGTTAGTTTCTCGGAGGAATTTATGTGTCAACATTTTTGCAAAACTGGGCCATGTTAGCACTGGCTGGACCCGAAGCCTTTAATTGGATGCTCCTCTATCAGGCAGCACGTCGCTTCAGTCTCTCTCTTTGCTATCTGCAAACCCTCCGTTTTCTGTACTAATTACAAACGGCATGATGAGGCTCAGGCAAGACAGTGCACATCCAAGTCTCAAAGCAGCTGCTTCTCGGACCTCAATAAATTCTATGCAGCACAGGGTCACTGTGTGAATCCCAGGCCAAGTCCGAGCCTGGATTTAATAAACGGGAGCAGATGGTTTTCTCTCCAATCTCAGACCTCCTTTGCACCTCTGAGGAATCACAAGACCTAATTTAAACCTGTTGAAATGCACTGTGAGTTTCTGTCTCATTCTTGTTCTCTCATCCAGTAATGAAGAAGTGAAGGAGTAGTAAGGAAGGCATGGCCTCTGATCCTGTCAGTCCGAGGAAAGGAGCCATGGCCTGCTATTCCTTGTAATACTTCATTTTCCAAACAGTTTGCACAATATTGAATCATTGTAATACTGTCCATGAAACACACTTAACTATTAACTGCTACATTTAATCATTTACCAATATCAGCACTATATCCTCTCGAATATAGAGTACACATATATTGCTATATACTGTATATAAATCATAAATCAGCATTCTCTTACTGTATAAATACACAGCGACACTGCACACTCTAAACTTTTACATTTACACTTTTAATTGTCGCATTTAACATCGCAAAATTTGTTTCCATGCAAAGATTTTTATTTTTTTTGCTGAGATCTTGTGAATAAAATTCTCCCAAAGACTTTCAATAGGGTTACGGTCAGGACTATGTGGTGTCCAATGTTCCCATACTCGGCTGACTTTTTTTTTATTGCCATATAACATTGCTGAGCCTAGGCCTGACCAACTGAGCAAATCCAGATCTTAACACTTCCTCCAGAGGCTTGTACAGTGGCCACTGGGCATGATGGGTGCATCTTTTCACTCTGGAATAGATAGCTAGTAGTTTTCTTATGGTATGTTGTGTGTATGGAAATACAATCACTTTCACTATTAAATTATTTCGATTCTAATTTTTACGATGCAGCTTCACCAAGTGTTTAAGTGATCTCCAGTTAGGCTTATTCCTTTTCTTTTTGTCAGACCATATTTCTTTCAAGAAGATCACAGTTCAGCACCATTCTTCTAGGTTTTAATAATGCATTGGACAGTTCTTAAGCTCAGGCCAGTCATTTCAACTCATTAGTTGTTGTTTTGCCTGATGCAAGCCAATTTGACAATTTCACCCTTTTGACATCTTTTTTAAAACCACAGGATGTCTTCTGACATGGTTATTTAAGACAGTGGTTCCCAAACTTTCAAGCCCGCGACCCCTAATTGAAGATCGACAAGATCTCGCGACTATCAAAAATAAGCAATAAACATATCAAGCTGTTCACAGTATTTTGACTACATTTATTATACATCAAAATAATTTTGGTTTACCTTTCAATGGGAAGGGTGTACTTGTTTTTGGCAGCACAAAAGCTTCATTCGTGGCCTGATGGTGGATACAGCTACCCGCATATCATCTTCGACATCATGACGTGAGCTGTATTTAATTTTTATATATGTAACAGCGGAAAAATACTGCTCACACAAATATATAGATCCACATTGAAGCAGTACATCCATTGCTGCACGGGACACCTCGTGTATTCGGTTGCTACAGCAACTTAGTGAATACTGATACTGCACTTTATGAATTCTTCCTCATATTTCCGACGTTTCCTACTTTGGTCTGACGGGACCTTGCTCTTTTGCTTGGTCGGATGTACATTGTTCCGATGACTCAGACAAACAATTTCCATAACATTTTTAGATTTGCGAATAACAAATTTATCCATCTCGGCAGTTGCGGTTTTCACGTGCAGTTGTGCGCTGTAACAATAACTAGTGAGCCAGGCGCTGCACAGTGATGTCATATCTTTGAGTCGCGAATCTCAATTTACAAATCAGAAAATATTTATTTATAGCATTTACTTGTAATACTGAAAAGTGTGTATTACTGTATAATCACACACACACAATTTTTTTTAATCCCTCTCGCAACCTACTTTTATTCCGTGACCCCCAGAGGTGTCGCGACCCCCAGTTTGGGAACCACTGATTTAAGAAATGAGAAATGAGAAGCTACTCAGTGCATCAGTTACGGTTAAAAGCATTGTTGCAGCAGATATTAATCACTACACTAATTATACACTTAAAACATCATAAGTATTTTAACGCAAATCCAAACAGTGTTTTTTTTTTGTGTGTTTATAAATCCGGTATTGTAGATTTTGCATCAGTAATATAAGTATGTATTTGAATTTTTTTCAGAAACTAAACCAAAGATCATCCCTGATTCACTCCCCCATGAAAAACTTACTCGTTGCTGTACATCCAAATATTTCCACCTACTGTACAGTTAAATATTTACAAGTCAGGGAGAAGAGAATATGAAATAATGGACAGTGGCTTCCATCTTTTTTAAGCAACACACTTGGGGACACAGCATCACCAACTCATCTTAAAGATTGGCAGTGTGCCGGGGATCATTTCCTGCAATGCATATGCAATAATCCTGCCGTGGTCAAAGAAATATTGCTTTTACTTTTACTGCAATATCACTTCAAGAAACCAATTTCCATATTGTACTGGCACCCTGATGAATTTCCTCAAAGAATTGATGGAAGGAATAGAAATAGGGGGAGAATTGTAAAAGTTCATTATCAAGCAAGTAGACAACTGTTCCATGTAAAAATAAAAATAAAAATCATTGAAAATAAGGGCTTGTGGTGATGTCACATGGTCAGGTTTGCAACTGGCTGATTAGATTTCACTTATGTGATCTGCTTGTGTCGACCCAGCGATGCCTGTCAGTCAGCAAAATTGCAGCATGCCTCTAGCTTGCTTTAGTCTGGCACTTTTCCTTCTTCTATCACTCTGTCTCCTCAGAAGGGACATTCACACCAGGGGGAAGATTGGAATATTTCCCACTGTAATTACCCTTCCGTCCAGATATCCTTGAGACAGCATCACATTTTATGTCACTATCATTTAAGTGCTTGTATAAGAGAGACGTCTCACTCAGTTTTTTTTCTCAGTTTTTTATATATATATATATATACTTTTTTTTATATAACTACAGAATCATCTAATTCTATTGGTCAAAAAGTGTTGATGAATTTTCTGTTTTTTTTTAACAGCTCAACAGGTTTGAAGCAAGACCAATAGTCTAGTGATTTTTATGGTAACAGCTTATACAGGGATTTGTATAGAGTATCCTGTGAAAACTGGATTTTAAAATGTGTAATTGTTAGGAGCCACCAGTCTGTTGTACATATCCAAGGAGTTTGTTTTTAAATCTACAGTATACCACAATGCGATACTGTGCGAGAGATTTAATAAATAAATACAAGAGTGAGAATGATAATCAGTTTCATTAAATTAATATTTTCCCATAACCGACTCTACATTGGAGGGACTTGTTATAACACATGTTATAATGTTACCTTAATCGAACAGACATACCATTATAGTGTAAAACACTACACCCAGTATGGTATAGGTTCCCCTTGTGCCACTGGTCTGCTCTGGTCCATTGGGTCATGATTCCACAAAACCTCTGGTGGTGTGCTTGCAGTGTCTGATGTTGACAGCAGATCCTTTGCTGTGGTTTGTGGCGTGAGGCCTCTATAGATTCGACTTGCTTGTCCATTGTATCCTATGGGTGCTCAATTGGATTGGGATCTGGGGAGTTTAGAGGCAGAGTTGTAGCCCTGCCAGGCCGCAGGTGCGTTGGCTATGGTGCACTGGGTGATCTGGTCTTTTTAATTCTTGTCAGCAGAGGGTTTTTCAGTGCTGCATTGCTTTCCTGTGCAATCTGATCAGTCAGGCAAACCATTGCTCACAACAGGCATAAATTTGAATTTCTGGCACCCACCATCTTGTTACCAGTATACTGGCATATTATTGATAATCAATATTCAACGAGTCAATGTGTTAATGTTGTGTGGCGTTAATATTATGGCTGATCGGTGTATAAAATAAACAGTACATAACACTTCTCACAAGTTGACAAGTTCTCATTTTAAACATCTGGATAAACACATTTGACATAAGGTGTCATTTACCCTTTCACGTGTTCTAACTGTCACATGGTATAGCCATCATTTAAAAATAAACATGATTAAATCATACGGTCTAAGCACATCTTTATACAGTACGTAACCCTCAATCTATACATCACGCTCCAAGTCTCTGTCTATAAGTCTTTCCTCGTCTGTCTCTCTTTCTGTTTTGCTATGTTCATGTTTTTTGACCTCAATAACGTTCTGTATCAGTTTTTGCTCATCTGCTATTTTCTCTTGTCCCCACCTTTCCTTATTTGTCCCTGTGGCTCCAGGCACCCGTGGAGTTTCATTACAGTGAAAGGAGATACGTCGTCAGTGGTAGAGGATCACGCCATTTATCAAGGTGAAGCTCTTCTGGAATTCACTCAGTAGAGAACAAATTCTGATGACATTTCCTGAGTTAAGTTTGCTAATGCTGACATTGCTTTTGCTGTGTGTGTGTGTGGTCCTGAAATACAGGAACCAAGGCATCATCAGAGGCTAGGAGCTCCAGTTCTTTCCAATCAGGTTATGGAGAACAATTTGTCATCACCACTGTCAGTCAGTGGGTGCAGGGTGAGTATAACCCAGTCGGTTCCATTTAAGTGTTTTAAGTGTTTACAGTGTCATCTGTATCCCATACACTTGTTTTTTAATTGGTGATGAACTTTCTTTCAAGCTTTTGAACTTAAGCACTAATGGGTAGGATTCCTTAAAGTTCAGAAGGATGGATGAATCACTGCTGGATTTGAACAAGCTTTCTCCCAGTGTCCTCCAATTTATTCATAGCTGAGTTTCCCTTATTGCATGACAGGTACAAATCTGAAATAAGAAAGGCCAGTGTACGTTCACCGAGATAACATGAAGCTTGTCATTACCGTCTTTTCAAAGTGCCACTCATGTTACTTTATAGAGCAACTGAACATGCTTTGAAGAGAGTTAACTGGTCTACTGTATTTGGCATATATTAACTAATAGGGATCTATCATTGGCTTATATTCTTCTGACAGTTGAGCGATAAAAGCTCTCCTGTCCAGCCAGAGAGCAGGTCCAATTATGATCTGTTTGACTCCTGGAGCACCACCGGGGTTGTAATGTCTCAAGAAATGGACCAAACAGAATCCGATTGTATGACATCAATATTCTGCTAATAATTTAAAAGCCACTTTACATTCAACCAAATATTTATAGACTAGAATAAATATACATAATGTACCAAAGGAATCATCAAACAGGTCAACCATGTACCATCAAAATATTTCAGTCAAGTGTCAAGTCCTTGAAAAATGAAACCTTTATTGAATGGAAAGGGGGATATTTGTGTTGAGCCAACTCTTTCCAAAATAATTCTGTTTTGTGGATCTTGATCTCAAACTCCCCTTAGAAAAATCATATAAATGATTAGATGAAATCTTTTTAGCATATTACTTACTTTGTCATTTTCAAGAGTTAGAGGCCCTTTGAAATACGAGGGGTGATCAAGTCAAACCAGGACTTTTGACTGTGCAGAATAACAAAACACAGTTAAATTTTGCCATTATTTCTGTATATTCAATTCAATTTTATTTGTATAGCGCTTTTAACAATTGTCATTGTCGCAAAGCAGCTTTACACAATCAAAAGAATTATTTAAATTTGTAAGGAATGTGAATGTGTATAAATCAAAATGGTCAGATAGTCCCTGATGAGCAAGCCGCGGGCGACAGCGGCAAGGAAAAACTCCCTGAGATGGTATTAGGAAGAAACCTTGAGAGGATCCAGACTCAACAGGGAAGCCATCCTCATCTGGGTTATATGCACTTATTCCTTCACTTAATGCACTTATCCCAGTGTTTCACTAGTGCTTGGATACCATCCAGGTAGAACGTTTTCTCAGTACACCAGAGCTATGATCCAACTGCCTGGTTCATGTCTGAAACATTGGTTTCATTAATTCCCAGGAACTCCTTTAATGGTACAAACATGTGGAAATGGCTTGGAGTGAGATCAGAAGCGAAGGTTTTACACCTTTTACGTTTATGAGAAATTCATCAGAAGTACTCATTTGACTTGAACACCCCTTGTAATTCCCTTAAATTAAAATTAATGTAGGTGGTAGGGGGCTTGAAAGGCAGCCTGGATCTTCCCCAGTAGAGCTGTTTTTAGTTGTTGCTTTTTATCAGACAATTCACGAGTTCTGAAAAACAAATGTGCTGTTCTTCTTGACATTTAGGTATTAGGACTCAGCTTTCACATTAAACACAAAGACGCCCTTCCAAATGTTTAACCTTGCTAAGTGAAAACCTCTGTCTGGCCTTTTTAAAAATGCTGTCTATATTTACAGAGAAACTAACTAAATGTCCCGAGATATTTAAAAAATTCACACTTTCCAATGGTCGGAAAAAAAAAATGTTGCAAGGTACAGTACTGTACAGTAAGATTGTAATCTCCAATAAAACAACCCAATTAGATGAATCAACAAGAGAGGACGGTCTACCATCTGTGAAGACGGTTCGCTCCCACCTGACATCCGCTGAGTGGTTGTCATCAGCTTGTCATAGTTTATATCGCCTACTTAAAGACAGCTGGAAGATGGGCCTCACCTACCAATTTTAAAACAGAAAGCAATCCCTGATGCTTTTCAAAAACTCGTACCTACTGACAGCTTGCTAACTTCCCTTAATCTTCTTGTTATTTGCATATTGCGTGGGAGAGGTGAAAGCTGAGTATAATGTGTACAGTAATTCGAACATGAGCTCTTCAGTTACGTATGTTGGAAGCCTACAAGTGTGCAGCTGTAACTTATTATGCATGCTCACCTCCATAAAAAGCAGCAGAATTGCATTTTTTTTTTTTTTTTTTTTTACAAAAAGCCACTAAAAAACAAAAAACTAACTACTATCAATACAAGCTCGTGAGCCATTGGGGGGTTAAGGTTGAGGGAGACATGTGTACATTGCGTCCCTTGTCACTCAAAGCAACACTAGACAATAGCTCATATCTGAGAAAAAGGAAAGGATGTAGTTGGCTGGCTTTATGTGTCTTCACCCACTGGTTTGTAACTGTCATGTAATACTAAATGTTTATTCGGTGCAAAAATAAAAACCTTGAATTATAGTCAATTTTTAAGCATTGCTTTATAAAAACCAGCAAGTCAGGTTATTTTGTAATATTAGTGTGTTCTGCACACGAGGTACAATGTTGTAATTAAGGATTATTTAGTATGTAATCAATGTGTGTTCTGTGAAGTCAGGTTAGTAAAGCTGGGAAACATTATCATTAAGCATTCCCTTATCACACTTTACAGTGATGCTTCAGCAAGCATGGATGCCTCAATATGTTCATTCTACGCTCATTTCTTCTGTACTTCTATTTCCTTAAGAGAAGGAGAGACAGTAAGAAGCAAAAGATTAGATCAGAAAGGAGAAAGACGAAGACCACATTTACATTTTACTTACCATCTGTGGTATGATTTGTGTTTTGCATTACTGTAGGTGTGCTTCAGACTGAGAATTATCCTTATACGAAATCGCAAGTGTGTATAAATATGCTCAGTATTTTGACATTGGTTTTGAAAAGATGTGGAGCAGACAATTGACAAAAAATTCTTCTTGCTATCAAACATCTGACAAACTGAGTTGTATGCTCTTGAGTGTTGTGTTCTGCCAAAAACCCATAACCGTAATCAAGTGTCTCCCTCACCATATAAAAGAGACGATTGCCCCGGTCTGAGAGGAGCAAAGGAGCTCGTCTTCTGATTAAGCTGCTGCTTGTGTCAGTGTTTGATTTGAGTGCTTGAGCTTGCTAAAGCAGCCGGAATTCTCCCTCACCGTGTGCACGTAGGCTGTAATACACCCAAGAAGTCCTTTAATTATCTGCACACCAATGCTGTTGATGGGCAAAGAGTGGCGAAGCAGATGCAAATGAGGCCGATATCTATACCAGGATTGTCCTTTCAGCCTGTCTTGGGGCTTAACTGTGTCTAGGTATTGGCTTTATTCTGTCTGAGTGTTGGTGTGTGTTGGGTTTGCAGAGTCTGAGTGGACGGAGTGGTTTGATCGCGATGATGAGAGAGGCTCAGGAGATTGGGAGAAGCTTTCCGAACTTCATAAGACTTTCCCAGAGCGTCTGTGTAGCAACCCCCTAGATATTGAGGTAGATAAACACACACGCACACGCACACGCGCACACACACACACTTTGATGCTACAATTTCTTTTGTTGTTTTTTTTATTACAGCTCTTAAAAGTATTTGTTTCCACTGACTTTATGTGCATAAGGTAAGCAATAAAATGAAATAAGTTTGCAATTTAACCTTTCGCAATAAAAATATTTGGAAAAGAACACGATTTTTCCTTCAACACAGTCAAACTTGTGTATTTGACCCATTTCTAGCAAGAATGTCATGAATTTTATTCGACTCCCAGATTATTTCTACCAGGCGAATGAAAATAAATACAGAACAAACAGAGTTGATAGACAACTTCTTAATGAAGTTGCAGAAGTGCAGAAATGAAGCAATCACCTAAACACAACCTTCCTGTTATTATTTTTAATTTTTCTGTAATAAGTTTATTTTTATGTCCAGCCAGCTGCTATTCTAATTTTCCTTATGATTCATTTTGTTGCTTTGAGATTTCTGTTAAAAAATAAAAGAAAACTATATACAATAGTTGTACCAACATAATGCAAAAGTGGGCATGATGTTTATTTACCTGCCTATATGTTGCCCAAAGTTGTTTCATTTAATTCTACGCGACACATTTGTGCCATCACTGAACCCAGCTCCAGAATACTCTTTGAAAAGCCGCTTTGTCACAGTTAATGGTCTCCTACTGCATGGTTTGTCTTCAGTGCTGTCTTCAGTTTCCTCTTCTTTAAACTTCTTCTTCATCCACCTGTGCCTATTGTTGCTCTTGTCAATGGTGTCATCTCTGTAAACATTCTGTCGCGCAGTGGGAGACCATGGAGCAACTACACCACGTCATTTAATATCGCCCACTTTCAGTACCGCCCTCGTATTACCAATGATTCCAAAACAAAGTTTTATTTCGAATTCTTAATTTCATCTTTCTGTTTTTCTTTTCTCAGGCTGAAACCATCGATGGTGTCCCTGCAAACATGACTGGTGACGTGTTTTCCAAATTTGACAAGAACTATGGCCTCGTGTGTCTCAATAAAGACCAGCAGGGAGGGATCTGCCGCAATTACCGCATCCGCTTCCTCTGTGGCAAACTTGGTACGTGTACACTTTGGGCCTGTTCACACTTTTTCAGATATCTGATTACGAGTGCATGATGTGACCACATAACAGAAATCACATGTCTAGTTTACTAAAGGTGTTTTGGGTAAATCCTTTATTAAAATGGAAAGCCCTGATTACAGGATTACACAAACAAAAAGTGGAATCAGGGGTTATGAAAGCACAAGGAATAGGACACGGGAGGTAAAGTTCACTCACACTCCAAGCTGATTTATACATTCCTACAATGGTTCCAAATACAAGGTCAGTTCAGACTCCAAGGTCTCATTTGCTCGGTTCTGACTAATGCAAGGTGTTCTTCATCATGTTTCTCATTAGGACAAAGTGGATTTAAAAACCATTTTGAAATCCCAAAACATGCCACAGGTTTATGTTCCACATTTGTTTGATTTATTCACTTAAATAAATTATTTTCTGCATCTTCCTTAAATTGGCAGCACATGCTACACCAAACTGAAATTCCCCCAGGAGTGTTTTTAAAAAAAAAAAAAATTCCAATTGAAATCCCCCCCCAGCATGTGCTTTTTCTGTTCACGTGTTGTTGTGTACCAGCTGGAGGCCGTCTTTCTGTTTCAGTGCTGAAGAACACGAGGTCCTGGATAAGTGATATCCCTAATAGTTTCAGTACAATGGCTACAAGACGAATCTCGTCTTCCTTGTTGTTCATGAACTTGTCTTTTTTTTTTTTATAAACAACATTCTCAGGGACTTGTATACCAGACATTCATTCATTTTCTATACCGCTTAATCCTGTGTTCAGGGTCGCGGGGACCTGGAGCCTATCCCAGGAGACTTCGGGCACTAGGCGGGGCACACCCTGGACAGGGTGCCAATCCATCGCGGGGCACAAACACATACAGTACACACACCCACACACCCAATCACACACTACGGGCAATTTGGGAACGCCAATTATGGTTTTCATCACTAACGAAAGAAAATAGATGCTGGTGAGGGAACAGTAATTCATAATAATGTAAGTGACAGGTAACAGGAACTACTGAGATACTGTATAACAATACACATAAAAACTATAAACAGACAAAATTGTATAATTCTGCCATTTTAAGCAGAAAATATAATATCATTAGCGTTCATAAATTGCAGAGTTAGAGGAGTAATAAAGGCACATGATGCTACTGGAAAGTAATTAATTTTATGTTGCATTGCATCAGCCCACACGACGGTCATATTTCATTAACAACAATGATTTAAAAGATTCCTGCTTTATGCAACTTGTCAGGTGGCATGGTGGCGTAGTGGCTAGCACTGTCACCTTGCACCTCCATAGTCGAGAGTTTGATTCCCGCCTCGTGGCCTGTGTGCATGTTCTCCCTAGGCTTGATGGGTTTCTTTCCACAGTTTAAAGAGATGCACATTAGGCTAACTGGCATCCCAAATTGCCCATAGTGTGTGATTGAGCATGTGAGTGTATATATGTGTGTGTGTGTGCCCTGTCATGGATTGGCTCTCAGTCCAGGGTGTATGCCACCTTGTGAGTCTCCTGGGAAAAGCACCAGGCCCCCTTGCAACCCTGTATACAGGATACAACGGTATAGATGAAGAGAGAGTGAGTGAGGCTGATACAATTTGCCCCACAGACAGAGTAGTCCACTGATTACTGTAAGCTTTTAGACCTATTATGCAAATCTTTTGTCACTTTTCGCTCACTCGATAGGCTTCCTAGGTAGGTGACCTCCGCTTCTGAAGGTGTGCGAAGGGGCAGAGCTGCGGGAAATGGCACGGCACGCGAATAATCATCTTTAATGGATCTCGGGCTTTCTCTGTAATTTTAAGCTCTCGCAACACCTCCACTCTTGCACAGTGCTGGCTTTCGTAATCCTGCTCCCGAAGAGGAAAAGCCCTTGTGTCTTTACGTTAAAGCTGCCGGACGTCAGAAGGGGCTCCCGCCTGTGGCCGTGCCCAAGGAGAGCTTTGAGGGACTAGTTGGTTGATTTTCCAAATAAAATTACCCCTTTTCCATAAAAACGATGCACCCGTGCGCCAAACCCGTCACAACTTTTACAATTGGAAAACTGCAGCATTTTTTATATTTTCATTAGAGTAAAGTTCAGCATCTTTGCTCTTTACCTTCATCTGCTATAGCGCACCATTGTGTCTGATCCTGAATAGCTTCTCATAAAGCCTTTTTCCATTAAAACAGATCATGCTGCTGATGAATAAGAAACGGTCTTTAGTCACTGAATGGCTCTGCAGGGTCAAACCTGTCTATTCGCCATGAATGAATGTGGCTAATTGACCACACAGTGAGCGAACAATAGCGTGTGAGGTCTTAGGAGAAAGAACCAGCCAGCAGGATAGAGACAAATCGAATCAGTCACACAAGGACCCCAAATAATGAGTGCTGGCAGTGAGAGGAAAGGGCAGTAATTACAGAAAGGAACTTTCCTTAAGAGAAGCTGGGTCTGAGCGAGTCTACAATATATCTCCCTGCCACTTTGTGCCCAGAAACCGTGCTGTAGTCTTGCTTCACTTAATCTTTGTGATTAAGCTTTATGATTTCCCTCCATAGAGCAACATTCAGTCCTTTGCCATTCATTTCCTGTCTGGATTTTCAAATGGCATTGAAAGCAAAATTCCAACGGTGGCGCTTATGCATCCGCGGTACACAAAGCATTGCTACGGTGGCTAGGGTTTATATGCACTATTTTCACAGTTAAGTATTTAACATTGTATTTATAAATGCAGACTACATTCTCAAGTAAATGAATTGAAGAGAGATTATGAAACTGTAAAAGTTAAGTGAAGTCTGTGAACCTGAACTAAAGTACTTTGCTTTGCATTAGATCGTCATGCCACCTGCTGAAGACTATTGGGGAGGGGCTGTCAGTGGTGGGTAGGGAAACTTCAGCACTTGTGAAGAAGGAGAGACACAGGAATTTATAGAGATTCATAGCTATTTACATCAACTTAACAAGCTTTGTCTGTTTATGAGATCATTTGGTGTCTAAATTCCTCCCTTTTTGGAAAATCATAAAAAATTACTCTCTGCCAAAGATTAACTATTGAACCTGTCTCTGTGATGAGGCGGTCAAGGATCAAGGAGTCCAGCATTTTAATTAATTAAATAAGTAAATAAATATAAAATTAACATAAAACAGCATGTTTGAAGCATTTTATCCCTTTTATACAACATGTCATTGCCACGGTGCTATGATAAATTTTTATACATTTATAGTTACATTTTATTTATTTTAAATTTTTTGACTTTCAGTGAAACAAGTTCATTTTACGACTTACCACAACCACAACTAATCCTCCCCACATTAGCCAACCGTTTCTTTATTGTTAAAAAGCCAAAATACGTCTTGTCATGTTACAGTCTATTAATAGCCCGTAGTTCAGTTGGGTCTTTGTCTCGCGTCTGTGATCTTCTTTTGTTGTCATCAAGATCATTGTTATCCTGTTGTGTATCTGTTCAGGGTTTTGTTAGCATCAGTCTACAGTTTCTATCCCAGTTTCTAGTTTTCATGCTGGTGTTTGTATTATGCGTTCCTGTTATTAAAGTCTGCACATGCATCCTGCCTCATATCCCGACATGATATTATGTAGAGCAATTCTCTGAACAATGTTGAGAATTCTACAGCACTGTAATATAAATAAAGACAAAATAAATACATATGATGATTCATTATTCTTAAAGTTATGAACTTTGCATTATGAATGATGGCTTTCTAATAAATACTATATGGTCAAAACAGTGCCTTATGTACATACACTGATCAGCCATAACATTAAAACCTTAAAATATTACGTCCAATATTGTGTAGATTCCGCTCATTGTGTAGGCCAATATTGTATAGGCCACCAAAACAGTGATGACTCACATCCTCACAGCATGAGGTCCACAAGACCTCGGATGGTGTCCTGTGGTGTCTAGCCCAAGGACATTAGCACTATATCCTTTAAGTGATATAAGTTGCATGGTGTCCGGGTTCGATTCCTGGCCAGGCTCGATTCCAGTCTCTGTGTGCATGGAGTTTGCATGTTGTCCCCATGCTTGGTGGGTTTCCTCCGGGTACTCCGGTTTCTTCCCACCGTCCAAAAGACATGCAGATTAGGCTAATTGGCATTCCCAAATTGACCATAGTGTGTGAATGAGTGTGTGTGTGTGTGTGTGTGTGTGCTCTGCGATGGATTGGCACGCTGTCCAGGGTGTACCCTGCCTTGTGCCCTGAGTCTCCTGGGATAGGCTCCAGGTCCCCGCGACCCTAAATACAGGATAAAGCGGTATAGAAGATGAATGAATGAATGAAAGTTGCATGGTGGGGGCACTATGGATCAGACTTGGTTGTCCAGCACATCCTGTGGATGCTTGATCGGATTGAGATCTGAAGAATTTGGAGGCTGGAACTCTTACACAACAAGCCCCATACACAACAAGCTGAGTGAACACTGTGTTCTGTTATCTTTCTATGATATCCAGTATTAACCTTTTAAAGCAATTAGCACTACATTGACATCCAAAGACATGCAGGGTATTGCCCAAAGTGTGTGAGTGTATGCGTGCTTGTGTGCCCTGCGAGGGATTCCCCATTCAGGGGCCTCATGCCCTGAGTTCCTTGGATTCCCAGGATTGATGTGACACTGTACAGGATAAGTGGTTTAGAGAATGAGATTGAGCATTAATGATACAGTATATGTTAATGTCATGGCTGATCAGTGTACAGTATGCAGACACCCGTGTGTGTTTCTTCCCTACACGGTTGCCACATAGTTGGAGGCGTACAAATGTGCAAGTTGCATGCCAGGTCTTCTCATCCTGCATCAGTGCATTAGATCATTACTATTATTTTGGCTTAATAGCCACAAATCCCCATAGTCAGAAATCTGGTGGAAAAAATAACCAGACGTTTGTAGGCAGTTGTACCAGCAAAGGAGAGACCATATCGGATTTAGGGGCCACTGTTTTGTAATGAAATGGAATAATCATATTTAAATTACAGAAAGACATTTTCACTAAGATAAAATACAAGTTGAACAAAGAGTAATTGGTATGCTTATGTTCATTTATTCACAAACCAAATTTCAATAGGTAAAAGCGAAAAGGCCAAAAAAAAAGTGTATCACTTTATAATACATAAATAAATAGAACATGAAACTGCATTATTTTGTGCTTTGTAACATCGTCCTCTTGTGTGCAGCATCTTAGAGCGTATAATTACACAACACATTATAATACTCCAGCCATTATTCATTCATAATATTAGACACACATGCAGAATGGACAAAAACAATAAGAAATGGTGTGTGTGTGTGTGTGTGTGTGTGTGTGTGGATGGTTCTAGTTCGTCCACAGGCATCCGTCTCCATAGACACCCTCTCGAACTGCAGTGTATTGCTCCTGGCGGATGCGGCGCTCGGGTGGATGCCCGGGGATCGCATAGTGGTGTCTAGCACTGACTACTCTATGTACCAGGCTGAGGAGTTCAGCATCCTGCCCTGTGTCACCTGTACTGCAAACAAGGTCAAAGTGGAAGGTCAGTGTGAGGTTTTTCACCTATGACTGAGTCAATGTGGCTGAATTGCTGTTTTAAATGTTTGAAGCAAACTTCATCCAGTCTCGATGACTTATTATGATCACTACATGATTATCTATTCTATTACATAAAGTAATGTAATAACATCTGCACCATTTCCTCAGGGAACCTTTAGGATTTAGGATTATTTTAGATTCTTTGGCACACTTTTCGCTCAAGCACATGGCCCACTTTTTACAGCTCAGTTACTTAGGTGTTTCCTAACCTAGTCCTCAGAGACCCATATGGAGGTAATCAGTAGCTGTGCTTAAATTTGCATTTTTATATACTGTTCGAGACTATTTTAAGTACTGAATACATAAATGTCTAGTGTGAGGATACTGGAAAATATATAAACAAATTTAGTACATGTGTGATTGAACAGTGGAGTGTCTGGCTGCCACACTGCTCTCCTGTACTGTTTTCTTTGTTTTTACTTATTTTAAATAGTGCTTGAATAATATGGATATACTAGATTCTGCCATATATTTCTTATATACTGTACCTTCGGCTACTTTGGTACTTCAGTACACAATGACTGAACTCTTCCAAATACAGTCCTAATTCACTGAGCCACTGCCCTTATTAGGACATACTGTAGGCCACCATGTATCTGAAATACATTCACTGAGGTTGTATTAGCTCACTGCAGCCTTGAAAACATAGCAAAAGAGTCTCTCTCTCCTTCAAATCTGTGAATGTGCTATTTCTGTCTGTACATTTTGTCTGTCTGAAACAACCTCTTTCCGATTTTAAACACATGCTACATGATTGAGCTTTATACAGAAGGAAGGCAAATCATGCATTTAGCATTATAAATGTGCATTATAAACCACACCATTGTGGGTAGGTAATGGAAAGCCATGCACAAATGTAGTGAAGTAGAAAGTACAGATATTTGTTGTACATAAAGTAACATTTTGTGTAGTAAAGTACAGAAAAAGTGTACTTTATTCTGCTTAAGAAACGTAGTACTTTATTACCTTCCACCTCAGTTTTTTGGGTACTTGACTGTTTGCAAAGTATTCTTGCAAAGTATCTTGCGAAGTATCTGAGTTGACTATATCAACATATGCCTCTTTGTTGCTGTACAAATTCAGCTGAAGTTCAACACCAATAATACTTGCTATCATTCACTGACCAGGAAAATATTGTAATATGTTCTTAACTGAATTTCTACCTTTTTACCCCCTCTGCGTACCCTATCCCCTAATATTATTCTATAGGTTGATTTTATCTTTCATGTGGAAAATGTTACAATTTGTTGCCTTTCAAACCCACCACAAAGACATTCTGTGTTGCTCAGATGTTACGTCTTTTGATCTGATCTTATAATCTGATTTGCACATGTCTGAACATAAATTAGGCACTTTCAGAGTTAAGGCTCCATTATCCATCTCTACCTATTAATGTCCATTTCCTTCTGCAATATAAAGATATTACATCTTTCCACCTAGGTCACTGCATTTAATAACTGCCTCAGCAGTGACCATATAGCCTCTTCAAATTATCTGATATCCTCTAAAAACCAGACTCTCTTTTACCCAATCTGCCTCCTAGTTTGCTTCTAAGCTTGGTCAGCACAAAAAAAATAATTTACCTATCCTGTAAAAAGAATTGAATATTGAGCATGTCCATCCTTATAAAGATACTCTCTGTGCAGTCAAATCTGCATATTATGACAAGCTAATTAAGTCTGGTGAAAGCAATACAAAAGCCTTACAGTATATTGCCACTGTTACTACTGTAGTATCTTAAAACCTCCTGACAGTTTTCTACCCCACTTATATTGCACTTCTTAATGTGATGCATTTATGACCTTTTTCAATGACAAAACTGTCAATATTAATCAAAAATTGGCCTGCATAATAAAAACATCATATAGCTCCCAATCTTCCTTTCTGTCTTGTCTCTAAGTTTTAACCTTTCTACTGAATCTAACATTTTACATTTTATTCTGTTCTACTCTATTTTAAGTCTGTCTTCTTCATGCAGCTTGATCCCCTGCCAACTGACTTGGTAAAAGCCCTTATGTCTTCACCCTCTTTGCTTATAACTCATGTTATTCACTTCTTCTTTTTATCTGGCCTTGCTCCATCATTTTTAAAACTGTTGCAATAAATACTTAAGAAATACTTAAGAAAACTTGTGCTGACCCCAATAATCTTAATAATTTCAGCATAATTTCAAATCTCCTACCCATCTTAAAAATTCTTGAAAAAGCAGTTACATGACAGGTTCATGTTCACTTCAGTGGCAATATTCTGTTTCTGATCACTCTGGCTCTGACTTGATGAGTCTCAGTCCTACCCTGTTAGCACTGGTGTTCCCCAAGGCTTTATCCCAGGTCCCTGTCTGTTTTCTGTTTTTAATCTTCCACATTTTTTTTACATGATTATGCAGATGATACACAGTTATACATGTCCACTATATATGTCCACAAAGCCTGACTCTGGCTTTCTACACTCCTGTCTCATTAACTGCCTACATTAAATAAAGTTTCCAGGAGGCTGGGGGAAAGGGTACTAAGGAGTTTATCATTCACAATGAGTTATAAAAGTCATTTTCTACTCTCCTATTGGTATAAAATTGCAGCAGCACTTCTGAGATTGCTGTTAAATAGAAAGAGGAGCAGAAATGCAAATATTGTTCCCATGACACAATGTGGGTCCATCTTGGTCATTTTCCTCTACTGAATATATTAAATTTTCCCAAAGCTGAAAAAAAAAAAACGGTTTCTTCTGATATATTTATAGCAGGAAAAAAGTTTCACATGTCAAAAAAGTTTATTTTGATGAAGGGCATGTAGATTAATTTAAACAGATTGAAGAAATAATGTCCATGTAAATGCAGCTACCGTAGTGTCAAATGAGTTCCATCTTTGTGACACTGCCTGTCTGCAGCCATCCCTTAACCCACAAAGCACCGCCATTCTCATCCATGCGTCACTCACCTTCTGCATTGAATACTGTAATGCTATTCTATCTAGTCTCCCATATAAGCTAAAAATTACAAACTTAAATAATTCTTTATAATTCTTTTGATTGTGTAAAGCTGTTTTGAGACAATGTCAATTGTTAAAAACGCTATACAAATAAAACTGAATTGAATTGAATTAAAATTTCAAATTTCATACTACTTGATAAAATGCTCACCACACTGAGCCTTCAGTCTGCATTCCAATTTAGCACAAGCTTTTATCCAGTAATAACATTATGAAGGCTGTTTTATACATTTTTGTGTTTATTGTTATTCCCTGTTTGTTATTGCTGTTGCTATTTATTTCTTGGTTCTATTTTGTGCGGTGACTTTGGTTGACTTTAAAGACACAAATAAAATGTATTATTAGTAGTAAAAGCAGGTTTACAAAAGATAGTCTAATGTCAGGCATCCAAATTCAATTTGCTATTGTTTGTTATAATACCACAGTACACAGGTGTGGATTAAGTTTATCTAAATGCAGCACTGAGAGTAGCATCAACTGCAAGGCAAGACACTAGGGCACGTCACAAGGCAAGTTTCTATTAATACAGTCTTTGTAATAAAGTACTGTGCAAAAGTCTTGAGCGACCTCGCATTTATATATATCTTGCCAGACTTTCTTGTATTTTAGTCTTGCAGTCTTATCCTAAAGGACTTTTTTTTGGCTCTCGTTTTTGTCAAGTTTCAGAGGATTGTTTTTTGTTTGTTCAGCCACACAGTGACCTATGAATCAATCAAGAATAAAAAACATGTTTAACTTAGGGCATAAACCTGTGAGATACAGGTGCAGAGAATGAAAGATGATCAGACCGGTGATTAATATACTGGTGATGCTGAATGTTGAGTGGTTGGAACAGATGAGAGGGGAAATGAGGTTGCTGCTGAGGGTGTTACGTAAACAACCAATTTTTAAATTGTATCTTTGTGCACTTTGCAGCCTGTCACAGTAAATCATTTGTTATCATTAAAAAAATAGTAATGCTCTACATAATTTAATAAAATTATTACAAGAAATGATGGATGACTCTAGACTTTTGCACAATCCTGTACGTTCCTACTTCTCTAGCAATAGCTCATTTATGGGGACTTGCGTGGATTGCGTGGAGTGTTTTAATGTGCAGAATATTTTATTTATTTATTAGTTATTTATTCATTATTATTTATTTATTCGCTTGTTTATTTATTGGAAAATGTGTTTGACAGAACAAAAAAGATGTACATTTATATACATTTATATACATGTACATACATATATTGTACTCGGTTGCTTGGTTTAGGGATGTTGGGACCAGTGAAGTGGATTGTCTGGGACATAACACTTATGTGAAAATCAAAAACAGCAGAACAATGGTTGAGGAAAAAAAAAAAAAAAGTCTGAGAATCTGTGCACTGCGACAGTCTGCGGGAGTATCACAGCTTCACAACAGTAATAACTAAAATATTTTTCAAAGCATACAGAAAGTCCTGTTCTCATGAAGATGTCAAGAAAGTTTTATGTAAAGTTGGATACATGCCATATCTAATTAGTGGCGAGGGTTTGATGCTCATTGTGTACCTACCATTTCATAAAGTTTTTCTGCTTCCTGAACTGCTTCTGTGTTCTTTAGTTTGCAATTTGTTTTTCCACGTCTTTATTTCTGTAACAATAATAATGAAAAAGGTCATTTTAAGCTAAGAATACCAAGCTGGAATTGAACTAATGATAAGTGGTGTTTGAAAATCTAAAGGCAAGAAGATAATGCGCTAAAGTCAGTACTCAGAGATAAGATATAGATTTGCAGTGATTACATGCTGTATACAATTGCAGTGCATTTATGGCCTCCATTGGATGGACATTTATGCTTCTGTTCTGTTGTTTGTTCTGCTTTGCCAGAAATATGTAACAGGTTCGAAAGGTTTCAGTGAAATTAATGTGAGTAGGAGTGTTTAAGTGTTTTCCCAGGCATCCGCTTTTCTATTCCACTGGGATGTTCTCATTGATGAGAAGCATGATCAAATGGCAAAAACGATTAAGCCTGTAATTATATGAAATTTCATGAGCCGGATTTAGGTGCAGTCTCCTCTCAGACAGAGGCACTGCACGTTTGCAGAGGCGTAATCTCTGACATGTTTGTGGAGGACAATCCTTTTCTCACCATGTCTATAATCATTTTTGGTTCCAAAGGCTTACTTAAAGCTGGCTAAGAGCCTTATGAGTATTGTCTGGCCTTAAAGTAATGATTATCAGTGAAAAACCACAGGTTTAAAAAAAAAAAAACTGACCCCCTTTTGGTGTGTTACTTTTTGACAATTATAATGAAACAACCAAATAAAATTATATATATATATATATATATATATATATATATATATATATATATATATATATATATACATATATATATATATATATATATATATATATATATATATATATATATATATATATATATATATATTTCTGCCTGGTTTTTAAATCACCAGTTAAATAGTCTCTTCGTTTAATTTTTTTCCTGTTGTTGACAAAAGATTACCAAGTAGTACAAGGACTGTCTACGCTCATCAGGCATTTTCTTATAGTATAGTTTACTTTATAAGTCAATGGGAAGGGCCCACTAATGACCAATGTTTGAGGACCTAGCTGCGGTACTGCTGAAGAACTCAAGAGTCATAAACGCTCTATAGTGCTGTTACCATACTTGGTGTGTGCTCTTATTGTTCATAAAGTTCTTGACATTCAGCTAGCTTTTGCAGTATATGTTGTAGTTGCGACACAAAAGATGTCATCCAAAGGCTTCTCGCTAATGAATATTCTAATCATTCAACATTAGCTCATGAACCATGCATGTAATATGCTTTAAAAAATGCATTTTAAGCATTATATAAGTTTTAATAGCATGCAGTGGAGCACTAGAAGTCATGTGATCCATAAACAAATCAATCACTGTTTTGTCTGGCAAACATTACCGATTTTTATCAAGTTCCAGCTGTTCTTTGCAACACTTTCAAGGACAATGAACTGGTAGATTTACGATATAGTGATATGTGCAGTTATCGCATCAGGTATGAAATTAATGCTAAGCTGTCACTTAGTAAAATGAACACACCTTTTAAGCAGAACATCAGCATAGTTCATCATAAACATTTGTGACCTGCTAGCAGAGGTGGAAAGCAACGAATTACATTTACTCGCGTTACTGTAATTGAGTAGCTCAGATTTTTAAAACTACTTAAAAAAGTAGAAAAACACAAAAAAGTGTTTTTCTACTTTTTTAAGTAGTTTTAAAAATCTGTAATTTTACTTTTACTTAAGTACGTTTTGTTTGAAGTATTGTAATTCGCTACATTTTAAATCATATTCGCTACTGAGTAAAAAATAAATGAATGAAAATGCTAAAATAATAAAAGATATTATGCTGTGTATAAATGCTCCGTTGCGCCTCGTGTGTGTATCATGTCCTGGTCGCGCGCCGCTCCAGACTCCACTCCAGGTTTTCTGACATCGGCATCACCTGACCTTCCACACGGTCGCTTCCGGCCTGAGTGACGTCATCGACTAGCGCGACCATTTATTAACCGGAGAGAGACGCGGGAAAGATGAAAGAGGTTGTGATTTTGGCGTTTTGGTATTTGGTTGTGTATTCTGGTTTTGACTTTTTGCCTCCAATTGACTTTGATTATTGCCCTTTGGTTTGGTTGGTCTTTGTATATATTTATAGATAATTTCACTGTTTTTGGTTTAGGGAGTCCGGGAAGGTACCTGTATTTTTTATTTTTTTTTGCAGGTAATCTGCAAAAAATAAAAAATATAACTAAATATTACTAAATAACTAAATATAAATACCATTTTGTTTATTATTTTGGCCTGGGTCCACGCTGAATCTGATCCTCCTCCTCCTTGTGTGTGTGTGTGTGTGTATAAAATATATATATATATATATATATATATATATATATATATATACAGTGGTGTGAAAAACTATATGCCCCCTTCCTGATTTCTTATTCTTTTGCATGTTTGTCACACTTAAATGTTTCTGCTCATCAAAAACCGTTAACTATTAGTCAAAGATAACATAATTGAACACAAAATGCAGTTGTTAAATGAAGGTTTACGTTATTAAGGGAGAAAAAACCCTCCAAATCTACATGGCCCTGTGTGAAAAAGTGATTGCCCCCCTTGTTAAAAAATAACTTAACTGTGGTTTATCACACCTGAGTTCAATTTCTTTAGTCACCCCCAGGCCTGATTACTGCCACACCTGTTTCAATCAAGAAATCACTTAAATAGGAGCTACCTGACACAGAGAAGTAGACCAAAAGCACCTCAAAAGCTAGACATCATGCCAAGATCTAAAGAAATTCAGGAACAAATGAGAACAAAAGTAATTGAGATCTATCAGTCTGGTAAAGGTTATGAAGCCATTTCTAACGCCTTGGGACTCCAGCGAACCACAGTGAGAGCCATTATCCACAAATGGCAAAAACATGGAACAGTGGTGAACCTTCCCAGGAGTGGCCGGCCGACCAAAATTACCCCAAGAGCGAAGAGACAACTCATCCGAGAGGCCACAAAAAACCCCAGGACAACATCTAAAGAACTGCAGGCCTCACTCAATTAAGGTCAGTGTTCACGACTCCACCATAAGAAAGAGACTGGGCAAAAACGGCCTGCATGGCAGATTTCCAAGGCGCAAACCACTTTTAAGCAAAAAGAACATTAAGGCTCGTGTCAATTTTGCTAAAAACATCTCAATGATTGCCAAGACTTTTGGGAAAATACCTTGTGGACCGACGAGACAAAAGTTTAACTTTTTGGAAGGTGCGTGTCCCGTTTCATCTGGCGTAAAAGTAACACAGCATTTCAGAAAAAGAACATCATACCAACAATAAAATATGGTGGTGGTAGTGTGATGGTCTGGGGTTGTTTTGCTGCTTCAGGACCTGGAAGGCTTGCTGTGATAGATGGAACCATGAATTCTACTGTCTACCAAAAAATCCTGAAGGAGAATGTCCGGCCATCTGTACGTCAACTCAAGCTGAAGCGATCTTGGGTGCTGCAGCAGGAGAATGACCCAAAACACACCAGCAAATCCACCTCTGAATGGCTGAAGAAAAACAAAATGAAGACTTTGGAGTGGCCTAGTCAAAGTCCTGACCTGAATCCTATTGAGATGTTGTGGCATGACCTTAAAAAGGCGGTTCATGCTAGAAAACCCTCAAATAAAGCTGAATTACAACAATTCTGCAAAGATGAGTGGGCCAAAATTCCTCCAGAGCGCTGTAAAAGATTCATTGCAAGTTATCGCAAACGCTTGATTGCAGTTATTGCTGCTAAGGGTGGCCCAACCAGTTATTAGGTTCAGGGGGCAATTACTTTTTCACACAGGGCCATGTAGGTTTGGATTTTTTTTCTCCCTGAATAATAAAACTGCTCATTTAAAAACTGCATTTTGCGTTTACTTGTGTTATCTTTGACTAATAGTTAAATGTGTTTGATGATCAGAGACATTTTGTGTGACAAACATGCAAAAGAATAAGAAATCAGGAGGGGGCAAATAGTTTTTCACACCACTGTATATATATATACAAACATTATTTCATCAGTTAATGATTGGATCTAGTTCTTTCTGCCATATACCACCATTTCCATACAGTTTAAAATAGAACCCTGAACCATTCTTTTGCTCTATGACCCTAGACTGGGACGTAACACCATATTTAAGTGACCACTTTGATTTTCAAGCACAAGAAAGACAACAGCTTTATTATGCAAAGGTGTTCCTTCAGTTAAAAACAACTAGTTTGAGATTTATCTGCTCATCTTTTTTTGAACTATGCTAGAATGCCTCATCCCACCCCCGCTGTTAAAAAAAAATTAAAATAAAAAAGTAACTCGGTAACTTTTACTCTGAGTAAATTTTTTAATGAGCTACTTTTTACTTTTACTTGAGTAGATTTTTATAATGGTAACTTTACTTGTACTTAAGTAAAATTTCACTGAAGTAACAGTACTTGTACTTGAGTACAAAATTTTATTACTCTTTCCACCTCTGCCTGCTAGTCTCCCTACCTTGTCGTTTATCTGTCACTCTGCTGTCTGGTGAGTGACTGAGGTTGTTATGTGCACACTCACCCCTGTGTGTTTAGATATTTAGCACATGATAAAACTGGTGCAATTAGAAAATTGTATTTAAAAAAATATACCTAATTAGGAATTTGAGGAAACAGCAATTAAAAAATTAAAGTACAGAAAAGCAAATACAGATCTGAATACCATGCGAAGCTTATTGACATTAACGAAAACATAACAACAACTCCAGCTCATTAAAACCTGCATCTAGTCTATATTAGCAAACATAACACAAGTACATCATATGTATTGGATATTTGTTTGTACTGAAATGACCGAACATTTTTTTCATGATAATGCTACCTGAGATAAAAACGGTCACAACACAGGCACCAGTGATCACCAACAGGAGCACATCCTTGACCAGGATTAGCCTCTTCTCCCCGCTGGATGGCTGATATCCACAAATCTTTCTTTTCTTTACGTGTGAAACTGATAAAACTGTCTTCCAGGTTTCTGACCGCATGGTTTTTGTTGTGGCCAAACACATAAATGGTGGTTGGTTTGGTTTTACATCGGGTCTGACATCACATGCAAGAGCTCTATACTTGTCATAATCAACTCCTTGATTGTTTTCACATACCACCTCACTCATTTCCTATACTAATTTATCCTGTATTCAGGGTTGCGGAGGGCCTGGAGCCTATCCCAGGAGACTTAGGGCACGAGGCGGGCTATACCCTGGACAGGATGCCAATGCATCCTGGGCTTTACATATCACCTGCAGCTTATTTTGTTTTGTTTGCAAATATAGAACAAATGAAGCAGATTTTCCTCCTCCTTGCAGACTTCTCTTTTTTTTTTGTACTTCCAGCAATTCACCATAGTTTTTGTTGTCAGCATTTTCCAACAGGCGAGTCCTGTAGTTGTATAAATTTTCATGAAATTTTGACAGCAGTTCTTACAATCCTGGAGCACTTGTACACAATGGACCATGCAAAACTGCAGAAGCTTGCAACCATGGTTTTGTCTTTGCCAACCCTTGCAGATATTTCCCCCTAAATTTGCTGAGTCCTGAAAAAGCTAAGCACACTTCGTCTTCTGAGCCAAACATGTGAATATATATAGTACATGCAATTTTTTTCTAATCACTTTACATTCACGTGTTTTGGGCAAAAATGTAACAAATTAATCTTTTTTTTTATCCTAAACAACCTGGGATTACAATAAGCGGCATATCCACTTTCTGTTGATGAAGCCATCATTTTTTATTGGAAGGAAAACTCTGGCATGGAGAAGAAACTAATTTCAATTGTAATGATGTGAAATTTAATCTTAAATTAATTTAAAATCCGAGCGTTACTTTTTGATTTAATGTTGTGTATTTCCGCGCTCTGGTTAACTTTGTAGCTCTTTCCCAATTCCACTCAATACTTCATGAAATACTCTACCCAGTGGGATGTAGGAACGACGCACTTACAGCTTTATTCATATGTTAATTCATAATTTATTTTAATTAAATTAAATTCATCTTCAATACAGTTGGGTCAAATTAAGTTTGAAGTGTGGTTTAACAGGAATGATTTTTGTTTTTCTCAGTTACCATGGTGAGCCTTGCGCTCATACTGTAGAAGTCTATTTTTGACTGTTAAAGCACACCTCAGGAAAGAAATCTTCAATTTAATGCTGTTCATTAGAGTTTGCCTGGACAGCAGGTGCTGCCAAAAAGCTCTCAGCTCCTAATGCTGTGCGCTGAAAAACACAACAAACTGCTAGCATGTGAGTTAGGGCATGTCAAACATTTTTCTAAAGAAAATGGAGAACAAAACAGTGGAGATACAAAGAGAAGGAAAAAACTACAGTACAGGTATTTTGGACTGAACATCCGTTGGTGGGAAGCACTTGCCTTCCTCGGGTGTCTAATGCTTTATAAACATTTATAGATCAAATATAGAATTAAACTGACCATACAAGGGATGGCAATTTATGAGTTAGTTATTAGGATGCATAAATTCAGACACAAGCAAGATAAAAAAAAAATTTCAAACCTGGTTAGCATCTATACATTATCTCAACATGTTTAGCTGCATAGCCTACTAATCTCATAATACTGTATATATTATGTAGCTAGCTGAATACAGAAAAAATATAAAGAGAATGTAGCTCCTGACCTGACTGTCACTGATACGAATAAAATAACAAAAAACTCATACTGAGGTCTTTTATATTTGAAAGACAAGAAGGCTTATCCCTGCTAGCCAATTTAATACTAGGGTAATAATTAGGGCTGTAGCTATCGAATATTTTAGTAATCGAGTATTCTACCAAAAATGTAATTGATTAATCGAGTAATCGAGTTTTGCTTAATTAAACAGCAATGTAAAATATATAAGAGAAACAAAGATTAATTGGTTTTCTTTTTAGAAAAATCTACTTTTATTTTTTTTATGCATACAGCATTTTATCAAAAATAAACATTGTCATTATTCACAATACAAGGAATAGCTTAAAGTTGACTGAGATGAATTAAGTGCATTACAGTGCCATACATTCTTATTTTAAAGCCTTTTCTCAGATGCAAAAACTAAAAAAAGGTATTTCAAATGACTTAAAGTATCAGAAAAACTAAGGCTCACATTAAAATAAATAAGTTTAGTTGCACAACACTAAGTTTCTAAATCTATAGCTCAGGCATAACATAAGCCTTTACTGACAATTTCTGTCATTTTCTCTTGTTGGTTTCTTCATCTCTTGGTTCGCTGATAATTTTATCGCTCCCTTCTATATTGCAGCCCGCAACAGAACACTCCCTCAAAACTGTTTGCGTCTCCTTCTGCTTTTTGGGTGAAGTAAGCGCTTCTTCTTCGTCCGTGTTTACTGGCGGCTTGCACTTGGAAGCGCACTGTTTCAAAAGCATGCGGTCAACAAATAATTGCGGAAAACAACACAATGCAGCTTTTAAAATTAATTAAAAGAAGCTTCGAGGCAGAATATTTTGCCTCTATCATTTTTTGTAATCGAGTTACTCGAGGAATCGTTTCAGCCCTAGTAAAAATGATATTTAAGATATAATTAAGAATAAGAATAATCACAAATAAATACCCAGTACTACTGTACTTTATTTTTTAGACCACACATTCATTTATCAAGCACAGTACGGTGATGAGACTTATAACTGCAGTAAAATATTTGAATGTCTATAAATTATGATCCCAGTTGAGGTGTCTCAGAGTCTTAAAATCACTTGTTGGCAGCTTTGTGGAACAGATGCTTTTATCTGTGGAAAGCGTACACATGCTCATTTACTGTACGATCACCACTTGCACATTACAGGAACTCGGCTGGAAGTTATGGCAACATTTCCATACAGTCCCGACCTCACTCCAAGATCCAAACTCATAACTGTGTTTTGTTATTCTGCGTAATCAAAATTGCCAATTTGACTTGAACACATATGGCATATCAAATTAGTAGTCTAGCCTATTGATACTTACTGGATAACAAGTAGTCACTGAATCTTGAGGAGTTTAAAACAAAGGGTTAATTTCTAATATAATCCCAACGACACCCAAATCTAAAAGGATAAAGACAGAGATATTGGCAAATTTAAGCGCCAAATCTTAAGTGGAACAAGGTTTATATCCTATCTTAATTAGAGGAAGCGAATTGGAATAGGAACAGTTTGCTCTGAGATTTAGGAGATCAATATTCTTTGAATATTTATGATTCATAGACATGAAATACCCACATGCATGAATACTCTGAGGATTATCAGTTCCCACTCATTCTGGAAATGAATTTGTTGGTTACAAGGTTGTGCCTTGAGTTGAGTTTTAGCAAGCTGCTTTTGTGTCTGAGGCTGCACAGGCCTGTCACTTTTCCATTCTACACCATACTCTAGCATTACTCTGCTCTAATTTTCATAAATTCAAGAATGTGAGAACACTATGATTAAATTGATTTTACTATTTGTGCCCTTTAATTACAATATCCCTATCAGGTAATTATGTTACAAATAGACAACTATTATTTAATTTGCTTACTTTTGGGATTTACATTTCTTCATTTGTGTGCTGATTTTAATTACTGGTACACTAAAACAGACTTACGGAGTTCGTTTGAGGAAAGGGTCGATGAGAATTACAGACACAGGCAAGGGGAAACATCAGATTCGTTTACCCCTCATTAATTTACACGGAAACACCCACACAGTCTCTTAACAATTTAGCTGAGCCATGCGTGTCTCTGAGCCCTGCGTGCCGCCTACCTACGGTCTCATGGATGTTACTGCATATTTACTCGACGTTGCCAAGAGTTTCCAAGAGCCTCTCTCTTATTCTGATTCTGCCCTCAGGGCAGATTAGAATTCTTTGGCTTTCAAAACCACCGAAAACAAACACGCGACCGCTGTCATCAACTCGAGATCAGCTGTCATGACAGAGCAGCACTGGTAAGACAACACTGATAATTGCTCTGGCCTACAGGCTCTGGGTTAAAAACAGCCCTCTCCTTTTACCTATCCTTCCACAACCTTGATGTTTTTTTATTTCCCAAACTATGCTTCTTGTATTTTTTAACTAAGTCCATAGATACCAGGATGACTCAGAGCCGCTGACAAATCCCACCTGTCGATTTGCTTTGCCATCCGCGCTGAAATGTTTCTGGCATCTGTTGCTTTTTCTTACAAATCAGCTTCAATTTCTTTTTCTCTGGACTGAGAGGGAGTAATTGTGTGAGTCTGAGCTGGAAAAAAGGGATGGATTGCATTAAGGAGCCTGTAGCTTCTGCTATGACTGTCTTGTGCTCATAAAAGCAGTAATAAAAATCTGTTCAATTTAGACACATAATTTATTTGTTCCCGTTCAGTATTTCTGACTAATGACTTGTTGATGTATGGGTACATTTACAATTGATTTTGCGCACTTTTTTTATTAAAAGCACAGAGCCACGGCTCTGTACAAGCGCTAGGATTTGAGCTTGTAGCTTTTTGGTCTCTAGCAGGATTGTTTAATTCAAAATATATGATGATGTAAAAATATTACATTATGGGCAGTCTGCTGGTACAATACTGGTTACTGTGACTAATAGGAACCTATCATGTCAAATGTAGCAGATGATTAAATCCATATAGGTTATAGGCCCTTTCATCGGCCACACAAGATGTTATATCATTTCTATCTGTTATCGCCCAAATGAGGATGGGTTCCCTGTTGAGTCTGGTTCCTCTCAAGGTTTCTTCCTAATGCCATCTCAGGGAGTTTTTCCTTGCCACCGTCGCCGTCACCCTTGGCTTGCTCATCAGAGAAATTTCATTCATTCGTCTCATTATTATTATCTGCACATTTTTCTCACACATCCACACTTCCAATTCCAATCTATGCCCTTATTGCACAGTTAATTTTACTAGTTAAAATAATTTCTTCAGTATTTCCTTTTTATTGATTATTTATTTTACGTACAATCTTTTATTTTCTTTTTTTTAAGGTCACTGGCGGTCATATAAAGCATTTCACTGCATATTATACTGTGTATGATTGTGTATGTGACCAATAAAATTTGAATTTGAATTATTTTCTTTTCTATAATTATTATTATTATTATTATTATTATTTATTTATTTATTTATTTATATTTTGTTAAATTTCTTTAATTTTTGTGAAGCTGCTTTGAGACAATGACCATTGTTAAAAGCGCTACATAAATAAAATTGAATTGAATTGTATTATACCACAGTTAATTATGACAATCTGCAATCTGACTGGACAAGAGGCACAAGCGGTGATACAAAGCAAACAAGCTTCTAACATAAGGCTGAATCCCAAATCGCTCTTCTCCCCCTGATCAAGGGCCCTACTTGGTGTGTGGGACAAGGGCTCACTAGCTTCCATTTGCACCTAATGCATTTAATCTATATGGGGTTTAACACAGGAAACTGGAAGTTAACAGGATATTCTAAAAAGAGAAATAAGTGGAAATCTAAAGAGAATCTTATGATATTTACAGGACTGACCACCACCTTCATGCCATATTCTTCTCACATTTTGGATACATAGTAGCGGTAAGAATGTAAAACTACACTAACTGTCGGTTACTAGCTCCGCCAGTCACATTTAGTTAGCTTTCCCAGCCGCAGAAGGCGGAGAAAAATAATTGGTTAAATAAAAAAACTAATCTTAATCTGTTGATAATATTTAGTTTTTGTGGAACTGTAGTATAAAATCAATATCACACTCAAGGTTGTGTTGTTGTGGTGAATATCAGCACGGCTATGATGCCTTTGGCACTCAGGCTGCACCCTCGGCACTCAGGCTGCACCCTCACAAACGCATCTCATCCAGCTGATAGTCAACACAACAGCACTTCCTCTTTTGTGACATTTCATAATTAAAATTAAGTGCAATTCCAATCAAAAGGTGCTGATAACATTTTCTTATAATGCAGCTTGTTACAGATAAATCACGAATCCATGAATCCAAAATACTTTGCCCTGTAGGAAAACTTAAAGTAACTTAACAATAACCACCATCTGTGGGAGTCATAAAAGCGAAAAATGGCCATGCTTTCTGTGTGGGAGGAATGTTATTACGCTTTTTCCCGTTATTCAGAGTGCAACCAGCCAATCAAGGGTGTCTGTGAGCTAGCTCATGCATGTAGAATAGTGCAGCACAATGCCTTTCAGTCCAAATTTTTTTCTTTTTTTAGTGGGATTAATACAGTTGCCTTCGATGCCTTTGCTTTCACTTATTCTTTATGTAAAGGGGCATGTATTGTATCTCCAAGCAATTCAGTCCCTGACATTCACAGCCTCAGATCTTCAGCGATGCTCTTCACATCAAAAACCTGCCACGTCTTTGGCTTTCATGGGACATAATTGCTTATTTCGCCTCCAGAGGTGCATTTCAATTCGCCTTGAAAAGCACATCTGCAGGAAACTGACAAACAAATAGAAAAGTGAAGAATGCCATGTTTCGCCAAAAAGAAATTATATCATAATAATCTCAACACAGAATCAGGAAGGGCTCACTAGGGATGGAAAGTGGGAAAAATTTATTTGCAGCATTAGCGTGCAATCTGATTAGAATTGGCCATAGGATCTGAAGCATTTGAATTCTTTGGATCTAGGGAGTGCGCACTGCCTAGAGGAAAGAAATAAGCAAGATATATTCCTTCAGCAAAGGCAGAGAAGCTTTTAGGCCAAGAGGAAAGAATGCTTTCAGCCTTTCCCTCCAAGTCACTATTTAATTAGACTCTTTTCCACCTGCAGGACGGAGGATGCTGTATCCAACACAGTCATTTTACTAAAAGCACTCTCAAGACTTTCTTGGTATCTTGCCATCTCTTGGGGCTAATATAGAAGATACCCCGAAGGAGAATGCCTGACCTTTAAAGAACACTTTCCCATCATTTTATTTTTTTTTCTAGGTTCTCTGTTTACATGTCTTGGCCTGGTTTTGTCTTCGTCCGTCTTATTACTTTGGTGTACTTTGGCTTTTAGGAAATCCTGAAAATATTATAAAATGGTCAATGTCATAACAACAATTGGAATCACCAAGTTTTTTTGGGAGAAAAGCAGGAGAAACCTGCACAGAGGTTTTGTCTGTGGTTGAGAAACTGTCATATACAGTAGATAGAGCGAAGAGCTGTGCCTTTGGGATAATATCATAGAGTACAGCAAAACAATCCAATCCAGTTCTAAAGTCTGATTTCGAGTTCATGGATCTGAATGTGTTGATTAATCATCTGTAACATTACCTTTGGTTATACGTAGATTCAGGTACGGTCTTTTACTTTTTTTGATGACATCATCTTGTTGTTGTACATTATCATATAAATAGAAACACATTAATGGCCATTTTATGTAGATTTAAATAGACATTAGGTTGTAATTCTGTAAGACCTAAAAAATCCATTACCTTGAAAGACCTCTGATTTTTTTTAGCATTCCATGTGACTTCTTGCGACTCTTGCTGTGTCTCTTGAGTTCTTGCTGTGTCTCCATTTTAAGAGCGCAGAAGGCTCGCGCCTCCTCCTATTCCTTCCCATCGTGATTCATCACTGCTAAACAGTGCACACATGCTCACTCTGGCAATTACATTAAAACCCATCAGTTCTATTCCTGGCTCTGAGGAGTGATGGAATTAGGAGCGGCTGCTGTCAGTGACTTTGCCAGTGTAATGCAGGTGAACAAAAGCTGCTTTTGATTAGATGCCTGCTTCTTTGTAATCTGTTTTTGTTTGCATTAATGCTGTGATATAATCGGATCGACAACGAGAATTAGACACGGGTTGAAAATAATTTTTGTTTAGTTTGCTTTCCCATGGCAGAAGTGCTTTCTGCTTATGCTGCAAATTGGAGTTCCCGAGTGCTGGCAGATTGTCATGATTTCTCAGGTAGCAAACTGGACATCTTCACATAATTATTGTTGGTGTACTGATAGATCCAAATGTGTAAAGCTTAGTTCTAAATACTTTTTTTTTTTAATCTATTAATGGTCAGAAATGTTAAAACACTTTATAGCCTTCTTTACATTACCAGCATTAAGCATCAATAAAGAAAAACCTGTTAGATTTAGATAATGAATGTTCTCTAATCATGGTTATGGTTTTGTAGAAGAGGTTATGAGACAAATCCTTGGATTAACAAATAAGCACTGTTGAGTTTTGTACCCAGGCATTTTGCCTTTTTCACCCCTAAAAGTAGTTGCCAAAACCAGAGAGAGAGAGAAAGTTGGTGTGTTAATTATTTGGTTTGGTTTAGTTTTACAATGCATATAATTAAAGTCTGGCGGAGAGGTTACAGTTGTAAACTTACTTACTCACCTGGCTGAATTACTGTACGATGGACAAAAAAGGTAAAAAGGTTTAACTGTGGGTAGAAAATCAGCTGAGCATGAGCCGAGGAGGACACAACGCTGGCCATATTTAAATAATCAGGCAATCATACAACCACATTCCACTTTATTAATAACATTTGTACACCTGCTCATTCGTTTAATTATCTGATTAGCCAGTCATGAAACAGCAGCTTAATGCATAAAATTATCCAAATACAGATCAAGTTCAATTATTCATGTAATGTGTGGGATTGGTATGTGGTGGTTTGATCACTGTAAATATTTTAAGCAATTATTTTGTAACTTGAATATATAAATTAACACATTTATGTCAACCTCATATTTATATCAATCGTCAGACCGAGGGAAAATGTGTCTTATGTGATCCTTATCGTAGCATGGATTTTGGATCTCCTAGGATTGCATAGTCCTGTGAGTGACATTTCCGCAGGTTAAAATGTATTATTCATGCAAAAAAAAATTGTAAGCAGAAAAGCATCTCATGGTGCACAACTTAAGGAAGATGCAGTAAATAAAGATCAAGTCAGCCAAGAGCAAGTTTCTGTGGTGACAATGGGGACAGCGTCATCCAACCTGGACAACTGAACATTAGACAAAGACCAGGTGATATTTTCTAACCTTGAATAGTTTTGATGAAGACATGCCCACAGACGTGGCTGGTAAATGTACAATGTGCTACAGCTAGTTTAAAATTTGTATCTCATTCTGCATTTTTTCCCTTTGTTTTGGCTTGTTGCTCCAAATATACAAAACACATCAGATTAGTGTAGTATTACAGGCTTGTCCTAGTGACTTGGGGTCGGATGCGTCCCGACTTGCACAAACATACATAAGCGGGGACTCACCTGTGCCTGCATTCTTAAAATCTTTTCTTGCTAGCAAAGTACAAAAGGTCACACTCTCATTATCTGCATGCTGTAATTCGTCTTGGGATGAGGGCACATCACATTGTGCAGATTACATTGCGTGTAAGAGATGCCAAGGAGATTAGGATGACAAGATCCACACACAACATTCTTGTTCATTATGCATCTGCCTCACTGTCGAGATGTGGGTGCACGATATGGATTTACGACGCCGAGGATTTATGTGTCTGTGGGTGATAGGAAGGTGACAGCTCTAGCTTTGCGTTATGCCTGAGAGCATTGTATTATTGTGTTTTTTTCTCCCTTTGTCTCACTTTAAAAACATAGTAGTTGTAATGAGAATCATTAGACATTTGGGAGCAAGCCTGAAGCGACTCATTTTACATGCTGCGCTTTCAGGAAGGCAGTAAGAGCAGCAGCATCTGTCTCTCTGAAGCAGTGTTTTCTCATTCATTCATTCATTCATTCATTCATTCATTCATTCATACATACATACATTGCATTAAGTGCATTATATGTAATTCTCATCTGCGCGTGCGTATGTTTTAAATTGGCTAATGTGAATGTATGTCCAGTAGATACCACATAGGTGTATGTTATGTATAGAAGAGTTTCTGGACAACAATGATGTTAATCATGTTAAATTTGTATGGGTCTATGCAGGAAAGGACATTAGCATACACACCGTGAGCTAGCATTTTAAATTACTACATGCTATGATGTATTTTTTTTCCTGATTTTGCCTGGGTGAGTGTGTTGGTGCACACAGACATACCTGGGTGTGTATATCTGTATGATTTACATTTACATTTTAGGCATTTGGCAGACATCCTTATCCAGAGCCACTTACATTTTTCTCTCATTATACATCTGAGCAGTTGAGGGTTAAGGGCTTTTCTTAGGGTCCCAGCACTGGCAACCTGGTGGTCGTGGGGTTTGAACCTTCCAAACCATAGTGCAGTGCCTTAACCACTGAGCTACCCCTGACCCTGTATGATGGAGCATTTGCATATGCACACATACATATGTATTCATCAAAATGATGCATTATGAACTAGGCTAAAGAACTATAGTAAGTATAATGAATTTATTGTGACTTTTGGGTAATGTATGTTTTCAAGAGAGATAGAGAGAGAAAGAGAGAAAGACGGAGAGATTGTGGGTACTCAGGCCAGGGTAAAAGGTGCTAGATACACCAGACGATGGCTGAGCAGTAGCATTTGTTGTGTGGTGGCCTGTGTCTGTCAGGTTCGAGTTTCAACACCCACACACTATTGCACTTGCATTTGCCAGCTAAGTCTTGACTAATCTGGCAGTAATATAGCCAAAGCTGTGAAACCAAAAGTTGTTTGACAGAGCCAAACATCGACTGCTCATCATTACACATGCTAAACACATTGCACTTGCCATTCCCATGGTTAACATTGTGTGAACACTGTTGCTAGGCAACAAGGAAATATAAATGCTACTGTATGCCTGGGCTAGCATATAACCGAGGCTAATGATCTACAGTAACTAGCATGTAACTGTTAAGTCATTTTAGTCATGTAAACACAAAACTGTCAAAGGTGTTTAGAGCTTTTAGACTAAAATTGCAGTCACAAATGTGAAAGCAAGCAGCTTATGACTTATCTAAACATGTAAGATGATGCTTTTCTTAAAACCAATATTTACTGTTACATAGAAAGTGACTTGCTGCATAGCCAGTGTTAGCTTTATGGATGCTGGTCTAACTTGGTCAAAAAAAGAATCTGACTAATTTACATATATTTATGAACAAAACCAGGTATTGGTGCTGATTTTATTTCTTTTGGTATACATACTACAGAAAATGTGCATGAAATACTGTCTCGCTCCAACTATAATAATTAAAATGCTATTTTTTAGTAGTGATACAAAAATTGGTGTAAGCGTCAAGAAGTATGTGACCTGCAAAAAGTGTTGCTTAAATTAAAACATTTCAAGCAAAATTAAGAATTCCCCCCGTCCAGATTTAACAACCATTTGTTTATTTGCTCAAAATTATTTGCCAAATAATTATTGTTAACACGTATACAATAAATTATTGTTAACACATATACAATAAAAATTCCAGGCCTATGTGATTTGCATGAGATATGGTTTTTGGTAAAAGCTTACAAAGCAAAAAAAATCTGTAGTGTCCGTAACCGTGTCGGAAATTTAGGTTTATGTCTTTTCATGTGAAATCTAAATTGGCCAAGTTTCATCTAAATTACAATTAGGATCATTGAAAGATAAAAAAAAAAAAAGGTTAAGGACATACATAAAAGGGAATGAATTTGTATATAGCAAATGTGTTAAAAGAAAAAACATGAAGCATGGATCAGCATGAATAAGAATCATTAAGTATTATGAAAAGTGGTGTTACATGATCCTATCTGAAAATTCACTTTTTCACCTAGGTGAGATACTTTTTTACCACTAATACCACGTTTTGCCGATTCTTCTTCCATCTAGTGAGGCAAAGGATGTACCTAATTTTATTCAAGTACATTACATGGTCAAAAGTTTGCAGACACAAGACACAAGATATGATGATCATACCTGTTTGTGTATTCTGAAATTGTGAAAACAGTAAAACTGTACTTTCTCTTTGTATTTCCAGTGAAGAGAAAATGTAATTCTAGACACCTATAATTGTGTGCTTCCAACGTGATGGAAACAGCAGCATATGCATGTGATGGTTAGATGGTCAGCGGATGGTTTTCTCTCCCTCAAGACAGTGCAGTCTTGTGGCTTACAGTATCTATGTCCAAATGCATACATATAGCAGACAACGCACATCTCCCGGAAGTTCTGGGAGTCCGTCAGATACTGATAGCAGCTCCCTGACACCCATAATCACATTCAATATCCCGGGCATTTTTTGCAACCAAGCGAGAAAGAGAGAACCAGCACATACAGTACTGATTTGTCTCTCTTGGTTCGAAGTGTCTAGTTGAGTGTCCTGCAGTGGCGTGGCGAATTTGTTACACCTAGTAAATATCAAACCCAAACTACAGTAAAGTGTTTTCCCTTTTCTTCTTTGATTAACTTTAGTGAACACTTTCTGATTTATCTGTCTATCTTATGTACCTATTTACACATCTACCAGTCTTTGGCTGTCTCTCTACATAAAAAATACATAATATTCCTAATAAAGTGATTCTATAATCTCACAGTGTTGTCCCACTTTCCGCCAAGCTATGACATTCTTGTACCTACAAGCCAGCCAAACTCATATTATTATCTCTCTTTCTCTGTTTCTCTCTCTCTCTCTTCATACATATCCTAATCATTCATGCCCTCTGTCTCTCATTCCAATTTAAGGCAAAGAAATATCCATGAGCTACACATCATTATTTCAATACTTCATTTTCAACATTGCCTTATGGCTCTTGTTCCCTCGCTCTTTCATTGTCACACACCCACAAACACACACCTTATTCCAGAGCTCTGCTGTCACATTGCATCAGTCTGTGTGAGGACCCTGTTTGGCAGCACGTGTCATGCATACATAGGGAGCGAGAGACAGATTTTAAGTTTTAATGGTTATGAGGTGTCACCCACATCTCTTATTGGCGGATGGCTGGAAGACAGAGGACAGCAAGCGTCGCTAGATGATTGATTACACTGTACAACTGTAGAGCAACCTGATGTACGTGTGTATGTCTACCTGTGTGTCTCAATCTGTAATGTAAGTCTCTGTAGCTCAGGGATTGTTCCTCTCAGCCTATCATGATAGGATCACACTCGGCAAGTGCGGCTAGGCCTGTACTTATTTTAGAGTCATGAGAAACTGTTCAGACTGCTTGAGGAGATAAAGTATATGTGTGTGTACATGCTGTAGTAATTATATATAGAGGTATGAATGTCATCCCAGTGCGAACCATTTATCTACTTGCACAAGACGCATGCAACGCCTGATGTAAAGATGTGCTGAAACTTTTTTTTTTTTTAATGGATTTTCATTTTACTAATTTAAAATATATTCATCAGTTCTAAGTTAATTAATTGAATTGCAAAAACAAATTGTGTTTATGTAAATCCAGCAACATTGTTAAGTCCCTGGAAGAAAATAATCAAACTCTGCACAGACAACCTGAGCTCAGAATCAATCCCCGGACCCTGGCAGTGTGAGGCACCACACTTGGCAGAATCAAGTTAATTTAGTAGTGTAATCAGTCCTCCCTGTTAGTGCCAGCATCCTTGTGAGGTTTCATAACATAATGGGATGACGTTAATACTGCAGAGATTGATCATGCTCACTGTAGCTCTTTTAAACTAATAGTTTTAATTAGTTTTAGTATGAGAAATGAAATCATTTTGAAGAAAAAAAATACGTTTTTTATGTATGTACAGTGCATAAAAAGATTTTCCCTTTAATTTTACAGACCATCCATTGCACTTTTTTTTTCCAGGGTAGACCAGAGATCATTAATTCTGTATAAACATTACATGCATAGCGGCATGGTTGTCTGTGGATGTAATGTAAACATATTCTCAGGGGGGAAAATAAACCCCAACATATTTCCAAGAGCACAGAAATCCTGAAACACTGGCCAACTGAAGCATCTATGTGACACGTTTTATGTGGTACATTTTTATTTATTGCTTTAAAGGTTCTAACATTAGCCTATGCATGTACTGTATTATTTAAAAAATAATTGGTTAAATGTTAGAGTTGTACAGACGTATCCAGCGGGACATGAACTGATTACAGTTTGTGTGTCTGAGGCACAATATACTGTACCATTGACATAATGTTCGACTTAGATTTAAGTTGACATTATTTACAGGCTAGTTGTTTTTGGATTAATCCCATTCAATTCAAGTGACCAGAAGAAGGATATAATAGCTATAAGAAATTAGTGGAAAATACTGTATAAGAACTTATATTTAAGCACTGTCGCCTTGCACCTCCAGGGTCCGGGTTCGATTCCCGGCCAGGCTCGATTCCCGTCTCTGTGTGCATGGAGTTTGCATGTTCTCCCCGTGCTTGGTGGGTTTCCTCCGGGTACTCCGGTTTCCTCCCACAGTCCAAAGACATGCAGATTAGGCTAAATGGCGTTCCCAAATTGACTATAGTGTGAGAATGAGAGAGTGTGTGTGTGTGTGTGTGTGTGTGTGTGTGTGTGCTCTGAGATGGATTGGCACGCTGTCCAAGGTGTACCCTGCCTCGTGCCCAGAGTCTCCTGAGATAGGCTCCAGGTCCCCGCGACCCTAAAATACAGGATAAAGCGGTATAGAAGATGAATGAATAAATGAATGAACTTATATTTAAATATTCCCACTGGTGTACTTCATAGACAACTGAGAATCATAAAAGTACCATGACATTAGAGAGAGCTGCGAAGATGGGGTGAATGTCCAATACACAAAGCCAACGTATAACCACTCAGTGTGTGTGTGTGTGTGTGTGTTTAGGTAAACCTTTATTCCTGCACATGGGCGAGATGGTGGACGGGGTGGACATGCGTGCAGAGGTGGGTCTACTGAGCCGTAACATCCTTATCCGAGGAGAAATGGAGGCATCCTGCTATGGCTCAGAATCCTGCAACTTCTTTGGTTTTGACACATTCGGCGGTCATCTCAAGGTACGGCATTCTTACGCAACACCTCGTATGGTTTCGGCTTTTGTTCAAATGCTTGACGTTGGGGTGGGAGGTAGGAACAGTGCACTTCGGTTTAGGAAGTGAAGGCCTATGAAGATGGCAGCTAAAGCTAGACAATAGCATGCTGTCACACATCGGGCAGAATAACTCCTGTGCCAAAACTGGGCTGCTTGGAGATGCTGTCAGTGTGTGTGTGTGTGTGTGTGTGTGTGTGTGTGTGTGTGTGTGTGCGCGTATGTGTGTGTGAGCGCACAATAAGGTCACTGAGGCAGCTGGGTTTTGCAGTAATTGCTCTATATCTTGCTGCTCCTGTTCCCTCCTCACCTTAGCTGTCATCAGGAAGGTGGCTTTTCTTCATGGATTGGGAAAAAAAGAAAAACACTGTAACGCAGCGCAACTAGGTCACAACTCCACCTGCTAATGACCCAAAGGTAATGAGGCCTGCTGAAAATAGACCACTGGACAGTCAACAGTAGTAAAGATTTGGCAGTTTAAGGGGGAAAAATTGGTCTGTACAAGACCAGTCAAGTGGAAATCTCTCTTCAGACACTTCTTATTGGTTACAGCAGTATTTGTTTGTATGCAGATTCTGGCCAGCACATTTAGATCATTTCAGCTTCATTAACAATCAGATTATTGCATTTAGCTCTTAGAGCACTCTTATGATACTTACAGATAACTAAATAAATTCTTACATAAATAAATGTATAAATAGATCAATAAATCAGGTTAAAATACAGACAAAGTTCATGTTGTTTTTGTACCTTTTCAACTGTGACACTAGATAGATAGACAGACAGACAGACAGACAGACAGATACTTTTCTTCCGGAGGAAATTGTAGATATGAAAAACTTGGGTAAAAAGGTAAAAAGCTATTTAAAGGAAAAGAAATGTAGAAATAAAGTAACACAGGGACCTACTGGACGGGCTGTCACTTACTTCGGCGCATACAGTCTAAACTGAAGACTATAATTATTTACACTAAAGATCATGTTACATAATTAAAATGTTATAATAGAAATTCAGATTTGGTGGCATGGTTGTGTAGTGGTTAGCATTGTGGGCTCGCACCCCCAGGGTCAAAGATTCCTGCTTCAGGTCTGCATGCATGGAGTTTGCATGTGCTCCAGGTACTCCAATTCTTCCCACAATCAAGAAACATTTTTAATTGGGGTTCCCAAATTGCCCATTTGTGTGTGTGTGCACGCTCTGCGGGTGTGTCCTGCCTCATGCCCTAATTAGCCTGGTTTGGCTACAGGCCTCTGCAACCCTGTACACTGAATAAAGCGTTATTGAAGATGAATAAATGGGTGCAACAGCTCATCTCTAGCCCATTACAGTTACAAAGATATCAGTCTGTGTATTGTAAACTATGATATAAGGGAATGGGTGTGTGAGTTAAGGAGGGTGTGGGCTGGACCACTCGCTGAAGCCTCCCCTCATCCCCTTACAAACACAAAGAATGTAGCGAGCTTTAACAAAGCCAACGGCACTCCTGCACTTGGATGGAAGCTTTCCCATAGTAGTCTAAAAGCATTTTATCACTGGGTGTTCACTCTATAAACCTCATTATAGTCTATTGAGTAATTTTGGCAGTTTTTTTAAGGGACATTTTTGAAGCTGTGAAATTTTTGAATCAACATGAAGGAGCAAAGTGGTTCGCCACCAAACCACAGGACAGGATCCTTAAAACGTGAAAAGGGTGCATTTTGTGGGAGTTTCATGGGTCTGTGTGTAAAATTCTGGGGGCGTGCCTATACAGCGGTGTAGTGGTTAGCACTGTCACCTTGCACCTCCAGAGTCTGGGTTCGATTCCCATCTTTGTGTGCATGGAGTTTGCATGTTCTCCCCGTGCTTGGAGGGTTTCCTCCGGGTACTCTGGTTTCTTCCCACAGTCCAAAGATATGTAGGTTAGGTTGACTGGCATTCCCAAATTGCCCATAGTGTGTGAGTGAGTGAGTGTGTGTATGTGTGTGTGCCCTGCGATGGATTGGCACTCTGTCCAGGGTGTACCCCACCACGTGCCCTAAGCCTCCTGTGATCCCTGCGACCCTGAACACAGGATAAAGTGGTATAGAAGATGAGTGAGTGAGTGAGTGAGAGGCGTGCCTATTCCCAAATTGGAAAAACTGGAATTTTGGGAAAACCAACAGTTGGATTTCTTAGAAAAATAATAGCACACTTTTCCCGGGGCTTCGCAGACCTGATGTGACCTACATGAATCGGCAGAGTTTTCATGTTATAAATAAATTAAAACATATTTTGTATCTCAGTAGCCCTATTAAATGACTTTTTCTATTGACCTTACTGTACTTGTAATTAATTTTAAATAAATACATATTATAAGTAAATACATACAGTAATTGCAGCCTGCATAATAATTTTAGACAGATTTTGGGTTGTTGGAAAAGAGTATATTGTCAGAAAAATATACTAATATAAATTCAACACTCCAGTATCTAGATCTTGCTGTATTCAGTCTCTCTTTCTCTTTTTCATACATTTTATGAACTGTATTTCTTTTCTGATGCTCTGACCATGATGTTCTGGTTAATAGGCAGTGATTATTTTCAACAAGTGCATTTTGGAAGCAAGCTGCATTTCCTTAGCTATTAAACAAGACTCGCTGCTACAGTCGTAGGGAAAACATTCTTCTATTATTTTCTTTCACCCTTTATCATTTTAATAACATCTTTTGTAATGTTCAACAAATTGGAATTTCCACATGATGCACACATGAATAAGCCTGTGACCTTACAGCCAAAGTAGGTTAATCCCAATTTCTTTCTGTTTTATGGAAAAACTGATTTCTTGGCCCTTTACCATTTTTTAAAATTATTTCTATAAATAGTGTGAGCATAATCAACCAATTATCATATTGGAAGGGTTTTAATAGTTGATGCACAATGTTTACCAGCTAAACTATTCTGAGTTGACAGCTTTCAAGGGTCGCCTTCAGCTGTAAGCCAGTGTCAATGTGAATTAAAGTAATGTAATGATTGAAATGGTTTTAATTAAAGCATACATGAGAGAGAGAGAGATATATAATAATAGGGACTTTTTGGCATCTGATGTGTACTATTGGCTTACTAACTTTTGTTATTTTATTCAGTATGAAAGATATTTTCACTTGTTTGGCAATCAGATGACTTGTAACCTGGTTATTTACTGTATACATCGACACCTTCCTATAGACTGGATGAGAGTTGGTTCTGTCAAAACAGTGGATCTTGGACGTTATTGTACTACTATTCTTTGATAAATTTTTGTAATCATTAAACAGATTGTTGACTTGAAGAAATGAATGATAAGAGGGCTTAGATGTTGGTGTCTTGTCTTTAAACAGGTTGGTAAAGCAGGCAGAAAAGCTCAGCAGATCCCTGCCTCAGACAGGTTCAGAGCACTTGGCACATTTACTCTGTATATTTTTGCATCTCCTGTACCTTAGTATTCTTAAATGTGCTTTTATTTACATCCCTCATGCTTTCGAAGTGTGTGACATTTAAGTAAGTGTGCGGTTGCAGCCCAAGGGGTATAGTCTCTCTTTGAGGAAGTGCATTTTTCCTTTTCTTCACAGCTACGCTCTTGTACAGTCTTTGCTGAAGTGATTTTCCTGCCATTTTGTGGTCAATTTTATTGATGGTATTCACACAGACTAGCTATTAGAATAAAATAATGCAGTTATACCAGCGGTCATGTAGCTACTGCAGGTGGTTACACACACCCCAGCTTGCTTGAATGCAGTGGATGCACTGTTTGATGATCTATTTGTTATATTATGTAATCTAATATCGGATACATTGTATATTACCGTTACCATCCTGTTATAAGCAGCATGGTCAACGGTTTAGAAACTGAAATAAGCTTGCAGTGCGTCTGGTTAATTTCTGCTCTTGAAATCTACAGTCATGTCCACAAACTTTTTGACCATCCAGGAAACTTGACTTTAGCTAATTAACATGATGGAGCAGCTATTAAGATGGCAGCAGGGATTCAATGAAGAGGGAAAAGTGCCGGCAAGTTCTCAAGGACACATTGTAAACAGTATCTCACTGCAAGCAGGTGAGGAAAAAGAGATAAAAAGGATGAAGTGATGTAGGCTTAGCGAAGCCTACACAGCAAAATCCACAGTTTGATTTAACACTTTCAAAGTTTATTTTAGTCCCACTGGACTCATATAAACCCTGCTGGGTGTTAATTCAACATTCTAAGTGTTAATACACACACTGGGGAATTTACTGTGTACCATTTTTGAACTTATTATATTTGTCATCAGGGTTTATGGTTATTGAACCACTTATTTGGCTGGTCCAGTGAAGTAAATGGATTTAATCCAAACCTTAATAACTCATGAACAAATAGGTTTGTGAATAATGTTGCCAGGCACTGCAAAGGCTGTGATAGATAGGCTAAATATTTTTGTACAAATTTAACTAATGAGTCTAATATTTAAACAGTAGCGTTACATTTATGAAAACAAATGTCTGTTGAATTTATTTATAATTATAATTAGAGTTGTAATATGAGTGGTGGTGGTGCGAGACTACACATTTTGTGTATGCATAATTGGCATTCCCAAATTGCCTGTAGTGTGTGAATTAGCGTGAGGGTGTGTGTATGTGTGTACCCTGCAATGAATTGGCAGGGTGTACCCCGCCTCATGCCTCTTGGAATTGGCTCATCCAAACTACACACATATATATATATATATATATATATATATATATATATATATATATATATATATATATATATATATATATACAGTGGTGTGAAAAACTATTTGCCCCCTTCCTGATTTCTTATTCTTTTGCATGTTTTTCACACTTAAATGTTTCTGCTCATCAAAAACCGTTAACTATTAGTCAAAGATAACATAATTGAACACAAAATGCAGTTTTTAAATGAAGGTTTACGTTATTAAGGGAGAAAAAAACTCCAAATCTACATGGCCCTGTGTGAAAAAGTGATTGCCCCCCTTGTTAAAAAATAACTTAATTGTGGTTTATCACACCTGAGTTAAATTTCTGTAGTCACCCCCAGGCCTGATTACTGCCACACCTGTTTCAATCAAGAAATCACTTAAATAGGAGCTACCTGACACAGAGAAGTAGACCAAAAGCACCTCAAAAGCTAGACATCATGCCAAGATCTAAAGAAATTCAGGAACAAATGAGAACAAAAGTAATTGAGATCTATCAGTCTGGTAAAGGTTATAAAGCCATTTCTAAAGCTTTGGGACTCCAGCGAACCACAGTGAGAGCCATTATCCACAAATGGCAAAAACATGGAATAGTGGTGAACCTTCCCAGGAGTGCCGGGACGACCAAAATTACCCCAAGAGCGCAGAGACAACTCATCCGAGAGGCCACAAAAGACCCCAGGACAACATCTAAAGAACTGCAGGCCTCACTTGCCTCAATTAAGGTCAGTGATTACGACTCCACCATAAGAAAGAGACTGGGCAAAAATGGCCTGCATGGCAGATTTCCAAGGCGCAAACCACTTTTAGCAAAAAGAACATTAAGGCTCGTCTCAATTTTGCTAAAAAACATCTCAATGATTGCCAAGACTTTTGGGAAAATACCTTGTGGACCGACGAAACAAAAGTTGAACTTTTTGGAAGGTGCGTGTCCTGTTACATCTGGTGTAAAAGTAACACAGCACTTCAGAAAAAGAACATCATACCAACAGTAAAATATGGTGGTGGTAGTGTGATGGTCTGGGGTTGTTTTGCTGCTTCAGGACCTGGAAGGCTTGCTGTGATAGATGGAACCATGAATTCTACTGTCTACCAAAAAATCCTGAAGGAGAACGTCCGGCCATCTGTTCGTCAACTCAAGCTGAAGCGATCTTGGGTGCTGTAGCAGGACAATGACCCAAAACACACCAGCAAATCCACCTCTGAATGGCTGAAGAAAAACAAAATGAAGACTTTGGAGTGGCCTAGTCAAAGTCCTGACCTGAATCCTATTGAGATGTTGTGGCATGACCTTAAAAAAGCGGTTCATGCTAGAAAACCATCAAATAAAGTTGAATTAAAACAATTCTGCAAAGATGAGTGGGCCAAAATTCCTCCAGAGCGCTGTAAAAGACTCGGTGCAAGTTATCGCAAACGCTTGATTGCAGTTATTGCTGCTAAGGGTGGCCCAACCAGTTATTAGGTTCAGGGGGCAATTACTTTTTCACACAGGGCCATGTAGGTTTGGATTTTTTTTCTCCCTAAATAATAAAGCCCCTCATTTAAAAACTGCATTTTGTGTTTACTTGTGTTATCTTTGACTAATAGTTAAATGTGTTTGAGGATCAGAAACATTTTGTGTGACAAACATGCAAAAGAATAAGAAATCAGGAGGGGGGCAAATAGTTTTTCACACCACTGTATATATATATATATGCAGGTGCACACTTAATACTACAAAATTCTAATTAACATGCATTCAACCACAGGTGAGTCTAATGATTCATTTAAGAGGTGTCCAGATGACCGGTGACTATAAAAGGGCATTACTTAACAAAGAAAAACCCTTCCCATTTCATGCTGTCAGCAATGGCTCCACATGGAAGAGAAATGTCAAAAAATCTGAGAAAGGAAATAATTTCTTTACACAAGAAAGGTGAGGGCTATAAGAAGATCAGCAAAGCTTTACATATCAGTCAAAATACTGTAGCAAAAGTGATCCAAAAATTTAAGAAAGATGGAAGTGCAACCATCGTACAGACACGTTCAGGCCATCCACGGAAGTTAACATCTCGACAGGAGTGTCTTCGCCATTGCAAGTTCACTGCAGTTAGCTAAAGCAGTAGGAAGACAAATTGGAGTGACCGTTTCCTGGCCATACGGCGCACACTGCAGAGGAATGGCATGCATGGGTATCATCCACGAAGGAAGCCTGTCCTAAAGCCCATGCACAAAAAAGCACGCCTAGAATTTGCTAGGGCCCATGCTGAAAAAGATGGAGTGATGAGACAAAGATCACTGTTTTTGGAACTAATGGTTAAAGATAGATGTTGCAATATGTCGCCAACTTGTTCATTCCATGCCTAGAAGACCTTAAAAATCGCGGTGGTCATACAAAATACTAGATGTAGTAGTTTTTGTTGCGGGGTGAATTAATTTTTGAGTAAAACTGAAGATTTTGTGATCTAAGTTACATTATTAACCTTAATTTCATGTTATGGAGTTAAGCAAATGTTCAATAAAACTCAGCCTTGTAAAAATTTTTGGAAATTGTTCTTTTGTTTATTGAGCTACTGATTAAATTGATACTTTTTAAAGGGGCTGTACTCATTTATGCTGAGCACTGTATATATACGGACTAGCTATTAGAATAAAACAACGCAGTTATACCAGCCATCATCTAGCTACTGCAGGTGGTTACAAATATAGGTCCATCACATAAAATCCCAATAAAATACACTTACGTTTGTGGTGACAAAATGTGAATGAGTTCAAGGGGTATGAATACTTTTGCAAGGCAATGTATATACATAACATTAAAATACTCGTGAGATGTCAGGGAGGTCAAAAGGTTGAAAAAAAATGAAACACAAAATGTCGTTTCATTCATCGTCCCACTGAAAGCCTCATGCACTTTGATTTCTCTGTCCAGCAAAGAGATTCTGAGTGACACTTTTCCGTCTTAAGGGTTGACACCAGACCCAGGTCTCAACTCTGTGCTTTATTTAATATGCAAACAGTGCAGTGCAGGCACATTTCCATTCTCATTAATTTGCTTCTCTTCCCCTTATTATTGCACTGCCCCATTGCCCTTTTTCTCTACTTATTACTCAAGACATCCTAATCTTGCTATCTCTCTTTTTCACACCCTCTCTCTTCACCTCACTCATTCTCTTTTTTTCATTACTAATCTTCCCCCTATTCTCTCACATCGCTGTTGCTCTCCCTCTCATTTCTAGGTCTAAGGTCATTTGATTTGATCCACCAAAATCCATGAACCAACTGGTATAAAAAAAAAATTGGAACATTGGCTATATGTATATGTGTAAACATGCAATATCATGTAACAGAATAATTAGCATGGATGTAGTGAATTCAATGGTTGTGTAGGCTTTATCCTATCAATCACATTTCTATATTATTAAGTCTAATATGATTTGGCTAAACTCTTTTAGCCTATAACTTTATAACTTATTAAGATGGAGGAGCAAACTGGTTCTGGTCCTGTCTCAGGTCTGTACGTTAGGAACACTGCCAGAGTCCTAAAAATTTTTATGGAGATCAAGCACAAAGTATTTGGTATTTTTAAGCTACACAGGTATTATTTATGTTTCATTACACATTTCAGGTGTGTGAGCAATCTGATAAACAGGAGGGGGGACGGACGGACTGGTATCCGGTATGACCTCAGTAAAATTAGTTTTTGCAGGGTGAGACGTCTGCATTTTGCCACCATTTCAGTCACTTCCATTAGTAAATGCAATTGTCAACCCAAATGTAACCAGTGCAAAGAACTGGCTCTGATTTCTCCTAAAACTAGAGGTGCTGCTTTTCAGCACAGAAGGAAGGGTAGTGCTTGGTGCTCCAGGCTAGCAAGCCAAACTTATTTATTATTTAGATAATGGTGATGAATGCTGATTGGAGGGGCCCCCTGCAAATTTTTGCCAAATGCCCCAACAGACTCTAGACTTACCTCTGCCTGTGTGACTTACTGATATGATTTGGGTCACAGCATGACCTAACTTTCTGACAACATAATGTTCTCTCTCTTTTAGGTGGAGCATGGTTTTAAAGCAGTGCACATCCAAGGGGTGGAGTTCATGCACATGGGACAGCAGTCTATGGGTCACTATCCTGTGCACTTCCACATGAACGGAGATGTGGATGAAAGAGGAGGCTACGACCCACCCACCTATGTGAAGGACCTGTCCATCCATCACAGTTTCTCCCGCTGCGTCACCATACATGGCTCCAATGGTCTGTTGGTGAGTCACATGACTCTCTGGTGTTCTGTCTATTAACAAGACCAGTTGAGTTAAACTATATGTTGAACTCAGTCAGCACATTGAAAGCGTTATGATCAGATAATTATTAAAGATTAAACAATTAGCATAATTAAACCTAGATTGTTGCATTTCTGGTCTTTTTTTTTTCCCTGGAAGAGACATCTGTTGAACATCTTTTTTCCCCCCCACAATTCATTATACACAAATAGAAAGTCCATGTAACAGATGGTGAGGTCTCGGGTCTTGTATTGTTGTTCCAATCCTACCTATCCAGGTTTGAAGGATTCAGTTAGATTTGCATTTGACACCACACTCTAATCACCAGGTTTGCTGGAAAAGCAGTGCTGTGTGGCCTGACATTTCCTTCGTTTACCACACAATCACATTGCCATCTGTTGCCTCCCAGCTGCCTTCCTAACAAGTTTCACTACACACACTTTGCCACACACATTGACTCATAGCCTGTTATCCAGGTGCATCATTTCGAAAACAAAACTGAAAACAGCATTTTTTTAAATTTCATCATTCACCTTTTTTATAGTGTGCTATAGACTGCTTGGCCGTTATTCTAAATTGAAGCATTCTCTGGCGATGCTGTTTTAACTGTCAAATCTTGATGTGACAAACCCCAACAGGCAATTACAGTCTGTGTGTTGAGCTACAAGATACGAATTTACAGGTTCTTCATCACCGCAACAGAAGGTGCATAATATGTGGTAATGTGTTTAACTGCAATGGTGATAAAGTTTCTGAAATGCTAGACAGTTTTCCACGATGGAAAACAAGTCATACATTTAATCAGAATGCCAGTTCAGGATACGGTTGGTGTTATTCATCAGCTGGAATATGTCAAATGATTGATGTGATTGTTTAGTTTCATCTGAAATTTGATATGTTGATATTATATGCAGCCTTTATTGTAAAAATTATTTCATTTGCATGTGTGAGTTTGGAGGACTTTTTATATAAGATAGATGGATGGATGTGAAGGAAAGTACTAAGAAACAGAGAAACAGAATACAACGTATAAAATATATAAATATACAATATGTCAGTTATGAGATGAAAATATATCAAATATAGGCGAATGAGGATGACAGTGGATGTTCAGTGGACGACAATCCACAATATTCGTTAACGCACAAGGTATATAATCAGGTGCCCTGATGAAATAATCACCCAGTTCATGATGGTAGACGCTGACTTTTGGACATTTGCAGTAAATTATGAGCCTCTCTCTAACACTAACCCTGAACTGTAGTTTATCAGACATTTATTCTGGTCAGGGTTGTGCGGTATGTTCTGGTAAAACAGGCATGATGTGGGAATACTCCTAGTAGAGGATACATACTGTACCTATTGCTGAAAACCATGCACACACATAGACACAGTAAACTGAGCTCAGTTAAACCGGGACTTGAGAGGCAGCCATGCTTTCTGATACACCATTGTGCAGCCAGAAACATATTCATAGCCACAATATAATAGCCACAGACAGGGATTGTGAGGGCTAGACCCTGCCTCCTCTGAGACAAAGAGAAGTTCTCACCATCTTTTTCAAACTGCATCCATATACATGACCTTACAGATGCCCATGATTGTTAGTCTTACATCAACCAGGGATACAAGTATGTATATATGAAAAATATTTTGAAATGATATGGTGAACACTATTCATCTAACACTGACATCTTTCATTTGTGTCACAGGTAAAGGATGTGGTGGGCTATGATGCTCTGGGCCACTGTTTCTTTACTGAGGATGGCCCAGAGGAGAGGAACACATTCGAGCACTGTCTTGGCCTGTTGATCAAGGCCAGCACTTTACTTCCCTCAGACCGAGACAGCAGAATGTGTCGAGGCATTACAGAAGGTTCATTCCCTGGATATGTGGCCAAACCACGGCAGGACTGCAGGTAAGAGAGCTACAAATGAATGGCTGAATGAAAACACGATAGATTCTTTGATAGGTTTTTTGACATTTACCCACTTTGGGAATTTATTTTTCTCTGACACACATGGTAATTCTTTACTGTACCTACTTTGAAAACTGCTATATAGCCTTATTATATAGGCTTATTTGTGTACGTTAATGCAACATAAGAACTCCATTTTTGCACTTTTGAGAAAAACTTGAAGCAAGAAGTATTGTAAACTGATCGAGAATATTTTGTGCATGATTTCTTAGAGTCACAAGAGTGTTAAAAACAGACACAACTGGGCAACAAACCAATGCCAGGAAAGGGCAGAAGGATGATAAGCACAGAAAACTAACAGTTTTTTTTTTGCCACAGAAAGTGTGACATGAAGGAGGAAGCCATGACACTAGTATTGAATTTTGGATTGGTGCATTCCTATGAAAAAAAAAAAGAGCCTTTGACTGGCCTTCATGATGCAGTCCTCCCATTTTATCCAGACTTAGGATCAGCACTGCATCCAGTGGCTGGGAATTGAACCCTGGCCTACAATCCCGGCTCATTGGTGCATTCTTTCTTCTTCTTCTTTGTCTTTCTGCTGTTCCCTTTCAGGGGTCGCCACAGCGAATCATCTGCCTCCATCTAACCCTATCCTCTGCATCCTCTTCTCTCACACCAACTAACTTCATGTCCTCTCTCACTGCATCCATAAATCTCCTCTTTGGTCTTCCTCTAGACCTCCTGCCTGGCAGTTCCAACCTCAGCATCCTTCTACCGATATATTCACACTCTCTATTCTGAACATGTCCAAACCACCTCAATCTGGCCTCTCTGACTTTATCTCCAAAACATCTAACATGGGTTGTCCCTGTGATGAACTCATTCTTGATCCTATCCATCCTTGTCACTCCCAAAGAGAACCTCAACATCTTCAGCTCTGCTACCTCTAGCTCTGCCTCCTGTCTTTTCTTCAGTGCAACTGTCTCTAAGCCGTAGAGCATTGCTGGTCTCACCACTGTGCTGTACACCTTTCCTTTCATTCTCGCTGATACTCTTTTATCTCACAACACACCTGACACTTTTCTTCACCCATTCCAACCTGCCTGTACTCGTCTCTTCACCTCCTTTGAACTCTCTCCGTTGATCTCGGCCGTTGACCCTAAGTACTTAAAATCCTGCACCTTCTTTACCTCTGCTCCCTGTAGCCTCACTGTTCCTCTTGGGTCCCTCTCATTCACACACATGCTGCGGCTAACCTTCATTCCTCTGCTTTCCAGAGTGTACCTCCACCTCTCCAAATTTTCCTCCATCTGTTCCCTGCTCTCGCTACAAAGCACAATGTCATCTGCAAACATCATAGTCCATAGAGACTCCTGTCTAACTTCATCTGTCATCCTGTCCATCACTAGAGCAAACAAAAAGGGGCTTAGAGCCGATCCTTGATGCAGACCCACATCCACCTTGAACTCTTCTGTCACACCTACAGCAATCTTACCACTGTCTTACAGCTCTCATACATGTCCTGCACCACTCTAACATATTTCTCTGCCACTCCAGACTTCCTCATACAACACCACAGCTCCTCTCTCAGCACCCTGTCGTACGCTTTCTATAAATCTACAAAGACACAATGCAACTCTTTATTACCTTCTCTGTACTTCTCCACCAGCATCCTCAAACCAAATACTGCATCTGATGTACTCTTTCTAGGCATAAAACCATATTTCTGCTTACAAATTCTCACCTCTGCCCTTAACCTAGCTTCCACTACTCTTTCCCACAGCTTCATTGTATGGCTCATTAGCTTTATACCTCTGTAATTGTCACAGCTCTGCACATCTCCCTTGTTCTTAAAAATCGGCACCAATACACTTCTCCTCCATTCCTCTGGAATCCTCTCACTCTCCAAGATCTCATTAAACAAAATAGTCAGAAACTCTACTGCCACCTCTCCAAAGCACTTCCATACCTCCACAGGTATGTCATCAGGACCAACAGCCTTTCCACTCTCCATCCTCTTCAACGCCCTTCTCACCTCACTTTTACTAATATTTGCTACTTCCTGCTCCACAACAGTCACCTCTTCTACTCTTTGTTCTCTTTCGTTTTCCTCATTCCTCACTCCTCAAAGTACTCCTTCCATCTTCCCATCACCCTCCTGGCATCTGTCAGTACATTTCCATCTCTATCTTTAATCACTCTAACCTGCTGCACATCCTTCCCATCTCTATCTCTTTGCCTCGCCAACCTGTACAGATCCACCTCTCCCTCCTTACTGTCCAGCCTAGCATACAAGTCCTCATATGCTCTTTGTTTGGCCTTTGCCACTTCTACCTTCACCTTACGGTGCATCTCCCTGTACTCCTGTCTACTCTCTTCAGTCCTCTCAGAGTCCCACTTCTTCTTAGCTAGCCCCTTTCCCTGTATACACTCCTGGACTTCCTCATTCCACCACCAAGTTTCCTTGTCCCCTTTTCCCTTACCTGATGATACACCAAGTACCCTCTTACTTGTCTCCCTGATCACATTGGCTGTAGTTGTCTAGTCAACTCAAAGCACCTCCTGACCACCCATAGCTTGTCTCAACTCCTCCCTAAAGACTACACAACATTCTTCCTTTCTCAGCTTCCACCACTTTGTCCTCTGCTCTGCCTTTGTCCTCTTCACCTTCCTCACCACCAGGGTTATTTTACACACCACCATTCTGTGTTGTCTGTCTACACTCTCCCTTACCAACACCGTGCAGTCACCGATCTCTTTCAGATTACAACGTCGACACAAGATGTAGTCCACCTGAGTGCTTCTGCCTCCGCTCTTATATGTCACCCTATGTTCCTGCCTCTTCTGGAAGAAAGTATTTACTACTGCCATTTCCATCCTCTTTGCAAAGTCCACCACCATCTGTCCTTCTACATTCCTGTCCTGAAGACCAAACCTGCCCATCACATTTTCATCACCTCTGTTCCCTTCCCCAACATGTCCATGAAGTCTGCACCAATCACCACCTCTGGGGATGCTTTGCATCACTTCATCTAACTCACTCCAGAATTTCTCCTTCTCTTCTAACACACATCCTACCTGTGGAGCATAACCACTAACAACATTGAACATCACACCATCAATTTCCAGCTTCAGACTCATCACACTATCTGATACTCGCTTCACCTCTAGAACATTCCTAACAAACTCCTCTTTCAGAATAACTCCTACTCCATTTCTTTTCCTATCCACACCATGGTAAAACAATTTGAACCCTGATCCTAAGCTTCTAGCTTTGCTACCTTTCCACCTGGTCTCCTGGACACACAGTATATCGACCTTCCTCCTCTGCATCATATCAACCAACTCTCTTCCCTTCCCTGTCATGGTCCCAACATTCAAGGTCCCTACTTTCACTCCTAAACTCTTGCCTTTCCTCTTCTCTCTCTGCTTTCGAACACGCCTTCCTCCTCTCCTCCTTCAACCAACAGTAGCCCAATTTCCACCGGCACCCTGTAAGTCAACAGCACCAGTGGCGGTCGTTGTTAACCCGGGCCGCGACCGATCCAGTATGGAAATTATATTTCTGATTCGCATCATTGATTTGGCAAATGTTTTACGTCGGATGCCCTTCCTGACACAACCCTCTGCATTTATCCAGACTTGGGACTGGCACAAGAAGACACTGGATTGCGCCCCCCCATGATTGCATTTGTAGGATGGTGCATTCCTACTAAATAATATTTGTAGCATGGTGCATTCCTACTAAATAATAATAATAAATAATCATTTTTTATTATAACTTGTAATTTTACAGATAAAAAAACATTAAGTTTTAATCAGGATATTATTGAAACAAATTAGGAATGTGTATTTTAGTGTGTCCACATTTTTTAAATGTTTTACATACAGAAGAACAAAGATTAGATTGAATGCTAATTAAAACATGTCTGTCACCTTTTAAAATCAAGTTCTCAAGCCATCTTATGCCATGACCAAACTGCTCCAGTCCCATCCCTAATTTCCACTAGATTCTTTGTCACCTAAATGCAGTGGGACTCCAGGATCTCACTAACAAGCTCTTCACGCCAACATCCCTTCATAATTATTTTTAATCTCGAAATATACTTAGGCCCACATGTTTTGGGACCTCAGTTAATCTCCACTAATTAAAATCAGTAGATCAGCTTGAAATGAAAGGGGCCGCTGAACTCTGGCAGTCACATCGTCACCTAATATTCTCTCTCAGCCACTCATCTAATGCAGAATAATGTTTAATTTGAGATGTGCAGAAGCAAGCAAAGCCTAAGTTTAATGATAAATTAGTGCCATGTTTAATTTTAGGATTTGTGGGGCGAGTCCTAAATTGAAACTGGTGTCTTTATTTTTAGCGCATTTGAAGCCATTTGTATTATAAAATCCTGTTGTAGCACAGAAAGTCTCAGTAAGTATTCATCTATACAGTTCAGCTTTAGCTCTTTTTCTAGTTTAAAAGAGTCCTTCAATGCAAATCAAAATGTTTTCTACTTTTTTTTATAAAAAAATAATTAATGACATAGTCAGGATAATTACTTTTGTTTTTTCCTACAGCACGGTGTTTTTTCTTGCTAAATTGGTAGATTCTTCAGCTGCAACATGGCAACTTGCTTATACAAAAGTCATGCAGTATCGATTAGCTGTAATACAGATGTACCAGACAGAAATTATTGCTACTGTAAATTTATAGCTAAAAATCTTGTAACTAGCTTGTTACTAAAAACTATAGCTAAATACCTACTTATAATTTTTTAACTACCTGGGATAATGGATAATTGGATAATGCATAATGGACTAATTGGATAACAGTCATTATGGCAATATGGTGTCACTAGGGTCAGTTTTATTGTACTTATCTAATTTGTCCATCAAGTAATTTGTAAGTTCCCAGCTCACAATACAGCTACGATACATAGCTCACCCCCAGGGTATAACGCCTGATTGAGCTGCACTTCTGCAAACTTATGTTCCCAACAACCAGTCACGGATCACCATTGTTTGTATCTCCCTGGTAAAAAATAAATCAGCCGAGTTATTTCACGCACAACTATTTACTTACTGTAATGGTAAATAGATTTCTCAGCACTAAATCTAGCTAAACTAGCTAAATCATTAGCTTGCTACATCAAGTTAGATAAATCATTAGCTTGCTACATCAAGTTAGATAAATCATTAGCTAGCTAAATAAAGTTCGCTAAATCATTAGCTGGATAAATCAAGTTATCTAAATCATGAGCTAGCAACTAGAGATAGTCAAATAAGACACTGTTACAACACTTCAGTACGCATCCTCTTTGTACATAACCTAGATAAATAGCCAACTCAAAACCATAAATTGGATGAGCTCTTCAAAGTCCCAGGAGACCGCTACAGGCAACATACTGGTGCTTATGCAAAGGATGATGAAACACTAGCCAGCTCTACTAGGTAGTCAGCCTTGTGATTATGCAGGAATGCCACATATACACTTGATAAATATCTGGGGGAAGCTCTTGGAGTTTAGCACTTTGCATATTGATGTTCATGTCTGAAGATGAGTAATGTGATGAAGTGCATGTAGGCTGCGCACATTGATCAGAGCCACACAAGCCCCTGCAGCAGCGGATTACTTTTTCCAAACTGTCTCCTTTGAGTTGATGTACAAAATGTATGTGTGTGTATGTCAGAGAGAGAGAGAAAGAGAGAGATCAACTGGAATTCAGCGAGCTGCAAAGTGTGCATAGATAAACAATGTTTTAATTTCAGTCAGTGCTCTGTCTTGAGTCACGACATGGAAACATGCGCGTGCAGCTACAGCTCTATAATTAGTTTGATGGTGTTCTCTCACTTGAGCACAAAAGCCAAAACCTAATACCAGACACGCCTCGGCAAGTGATTACTCCAGCAGTGCAGGCATTACTAGAACAGGCATCTGTTTCACCAGCCTTAATTGAAGACATTGCATGTTCTAGTGTGTGCTACTGCGTTAGTATGAGCTGTTAGGTACTTTGTGTAAGAGTGAAAAAGTTGTATTAATTTTAAAGTGGATAAATTTTCCTGCCAGTCTACACACCTGATAATCAGTAATTATGCATTATGAGTTTCTTATTTACACCTACCAGACAGGTTAATTAATAGCTCTGTAATGACTGTCTGTATCCCATCTGATGCATGCATAATCTGTTCCCCCTGGACCTTCTACATCAGCGAAACAGCTTCGTCAAAGCACCAGATGTAATTTGGGTGGTGGACCCTTCCCAGTGCAATAGTAACTCAGATACAGATAATATTGGAGTATTAATATTGGAGTATAACCTAGTTATTTATTTTTGGAACAGTTTGCATCCTCCATCCCTGCATTCACCCTTGAAAGCAAAATGTCTGTTTTGTCAAAATGTCAGGTCACCCACCTGCTGATAAGAAACCTTAAAACCAACCATAGTCACCCTGAAGAAGTTTAGAAGCACAGATTCTAATTCTAACGAGGTAGCACTGCTCTAAAGCATGATATACAATGAGTACCATTTTACCTCAGCATAATCATCATATTCAGGACTTTCAGTATAATCGTTGACATACTCATTTGATGTCTGGGTCCCACTCCGTCACTGAAGCTACACTAGAGGGAAAAGCAACAGTCCGAATTCTGCAAAATGATAATAAAACCAGAGGGACACCTTAAACAGTGCGGACAGAACAGGATCAGACAGTTTCTCACCATCCACAAACATCAATTTCTGAGTCCATTTAAAGACAAATCCACCATAATCTCTGCGGTTTAAAATGCTACACATGAAAGAACTGAACCCTGAGAAGAGCATCTTGATACCGTAGGCTCTGAGGCTCATAAGCAATGTAACGAGAGCTAACACAGAGCCCCAAACCCACACTGCTTCACTTTTAATCAGGTCATGAAACAAAATCAGTTGCATGGTTAAGCTTCTTTCATACATACTGGAGCTGGACAAGAAATCTCGCAGAGACTGATTAGGATGAGAAAATGGTCATTCAGTGGCCTAGAAAAGGTGTTACATTGTGGGCATACAGATCTGAGGAGAGCTTTGACGAGAACACAGAGTTCTCATGGAGGGTACAGCGCATGTACGAAAAGAACGAGGAATATCTGCCGATCTCGTGGTTTTGTGAACTGCGAGAATGAGGAATGCTCGCAGGAGAGGCAAGGAGTGCTCACGCATTCTCATCCATTGCCTGATCCCCTGCCAAGTAGAAAACGCATTCTCGTTGAACTTGTTGGACTTCTCCTCGATTACGCCTTCATCACTCCTCAATCTTGCCATCACTGTCCTGCATCTAAGAAATTGGTGAGAACCAGGAGAGGCCCATGACTTTGGGGAGTCGCTCGGAGTGGCTCTGTGAGTGCCAGAAGAGTGCTACAAATGAAATGTATGGATTTATTTTGCATGAAAATCCACAGAAAGAATTGACACATCCAATACGTCAATAGCTTTTTGCAGAAATTGGAGAGATTAGAGAGAAAATTGGGGAGTTTGAAGAGAGGCCTGTAAGAGCCCAGGAAGTTCAGGCAATCTCCAGGAGTACACCAATTTTCTCACCAAAATCACTCTCTGAGAGATCTCTCATCAGACTCCTGTACGTATGCATGAAAGGGACTTCATTGTCGGACATTACACACAAGTGCAGAATCTGACCACATTAGCTCTGGAATCATCTTAGCACATCTCACGCTCTATCCTTCAGTTTCTCAATACACTTATTTCAACTGCAATAAAATTATTTGTATTCTTGATTTTGTGTAAATGGCAAGAAACTTTATCCATCAATTATTTTCCCAATTGTGGGGAGGAGAACAACAGAAGATCTCAGAGCTGACTAGTTCCAGTCTTGACTGTATAGACTGTGGTACTTGAGTTCCTCCATGGTACATGTTTGGTGGTGGCAAAAAGGGGATATTTTTCACAGTACACAATTTTTAATAGTTTGAGGTAAAAATATCGCATACAAGCTTCAGCCAAATCAGATAGAACACAAATACTAAAGCTAAAATAGAACTAAATATCATTAAATTAACTTTATTTTGAAAATTTCACTCTGGGTCTTATTGAATGGCTCTGGTGCTAAGGGGATACTATACTCTCCACTTTATTTCATTCATGCTTCGTTTCATTCAGGATGGAGCAATACATCCCGTGGCTGGGGTTAGGGCATTGAACCGAGGAATCTGGGTTTCCCCATGACATACAAGAAACCTACCACTGAGCCACCAATTCTCAATTGGATACATTCGAGATGCTGGATAAAATGTATTCTGGGTTCAATGCCCTAACCCCAGCCACAGAATACAGTGCTGGGCCCAAGCCATATAATGGGAGAGTTGAGTCAGTAAGGTCCAGCGGTAAACCTGTGTCAAGTCGTGTGCAAATCAGACGGACCGCTGTGGCGACCAGCAGCTCAAAGACTAACAACAACAACTTGCATGTCTACAATTGAGGCAATAAAGCTATCCCCCTTCTGTCTGTCTTGCAGTGCCACATCCACGTTTTGGATCGCTAACCCCAATAACAACCTGATTGACTGTGCAGCTGCAGGTTCTGAGGTGAGTGTTGTTACAACACTGATAAGTGTGATTAATGACCTGTAGGACCAGTGTGAGCTTGAACAGCTACCACAGCTGCATCTAGCACATTATGGAAGAGCTATTTATGTTTCATATTGTTTTTAATTGTTTACAAGACTGTGGGTGTGAAAGAAACAGAAAGCGTGGATGAGACAGGTCTGTGTCTGTCTATTTATGTGTCCATAGGAGACTGGCTTCTGGTTCATTTTTCACCACATACCCACCGGCCCATCAGAGGGCATGTATTCACCAGGCAAGACAGAACACACTCCACTAGGACAGTTCATCAACAACCGAGCACACTCGAACTATAGGGTGAGTGTGTGTGTGTGTATGCATGCATTGCAGATGTATGTGGAAAAGAGAGAAATAGGTTGGGTATTATGGACACCCAGGATACTGTAGGTTGGGTATATCACAGACCATCATTCTCATGAGGATGCTGTTGGAAAAGGTTTCCGATCAGTGGGTGAAGGAAAAAGCAAAGAAAAATTCTTATTTCCTTCATCTTATCTACATACCTGGATATTTTAAGAAGAAAAACAAACATAATATATATTTTTTTGTTTTCTGTATGTATGTGATATGCAGGCAGACCTCGTTCAACACAGCGGGTAGGCAAAAGTAGAGAGTTGTTGGAAACTGAATCTGGATTAAGGCATGGCTTATACCAGGATTTAGGAGGTAGAAGAAGGGGATCTTCTTTCATAGGAGCCGTGGCTACAGTATAGCTCAATGTAGAAATGTGTTTCTAACAAGATAAAACTCATGAGACAAGCAAAAAAAGTGTTTTTGTTTTATTTATTTATTTTGGCGATAGTTTAAGTGCCACTAAGCAAATTATCACAAAAAATCAGAGGCATGGTTAAGGGGTGAATTTTAGATTTGAATCCCAAATGTTTTCCAGTTGCAAATTGTTCCTTGTGGATAATGGACATCACATCTACAGTACCCAGGCCAAAAATCAAATCAAATCAAATGAGCAAAAAGATTTTGTCTTAGTTTGTGCATCTGTATTCAGTTCACTACTGTCTGATGAAGAAGCAGGATTATACAATCAAAAACATGCGTTTTCAATATTTACAAGCCAGCCCACTGCACTTTGAAGTCTGGGATATTGAGATGATGGAGGTTGAAGAACTAGAGGTTTCATGTAAAAGTGGACAGAAAGAGTAAAGCGTTTTTAGCGTTACAGTATAATACAAATCATTCAACAGTTCCCACCGAGTAATCTGATTGGATGAGAGCCATTCAATGAGTGATGATACAGAGCATAACAGTACTGGGACTTTTGCCTCTGAACTATCCGTGTTCTGTTCACAGCTAACGCGAGCTATCCAACTAACTAGTTTCTAACACAAGGATGAATCCCATAAGTGATTATATGACCTACTTATTGCACTGCCTTTCCATTTAATGCTATTTCAGACTCAAACTTGGAACACAATAAGTTAGCTGATACTCAAAAATGGAATAAGTGGAAATACAAAGTGAATATTATACGGTTCTCAGTACTGTCCACCACCTCCATGTTTTTTTATCCTTACCTTTCGGCTACAGAAGGTACTGTGTAATTTAAAATTACAATAGCAGTCGGGTACCTCGGCATACTGTATGGCCCCGCTTAAAAGAAATTTGCACCAGCATACAAAGAGTTTTCAGCATATGACCAAACGAACCGAGACGAAATGGACACGGGCTAAGTTGCACGCATGTCTGGGAGCCGTTTAAAACGTTTTACGTCAGTGGAAATCCAAATGAAGCGAGTTCGCATATTTTTTAAGGTTATTTTTTGTATTTTGTGCAAGGTTTAGTGAAGACATAGCACCATGGCTCCCAAGAATGTTATCAAGGACAATAGCAAGAAGAAAAGCGAGCTACTTTCAGTTCAGTTCATGTTTTTTTCTAAATGTTTTTTTATTTAAAAATATGAAGAGTATTGGTAATTGGTAAAAATAGTAATACTGCGTGACTGGAACTGAATATCAGCACAAATGTGAGGCGGTCATAGATCCGCATCACAGCCATGTTGATAAATATTGTTTCTTGAAACTTTCATAAAGAACTTTTCAGTATAATACTACAGATCATATAGAGATTTTATTTCAGATCATATGGTACACAATGAATGGTACACATATTTTCTTATCCCTGTGCGGAAATTATTAGCTGGCTACACCACTGCTGGAAATAGTATCAGTGTAATGAACATAAATGTCATTTTGAGACCTTAGCATCATAAGGTCCTGTCTGGCATTCATTCTTAACCGAGTGAACCTTTTACCAAGGTCATTACATGAAAATGATTTTTATTCATCTTTGCCAAAATCCTGTTTAGCTTTGGCGTTACTTCATGAATGTATGTATTTATTTAAGTCAGTAAAGCCCAATGGATTAGCCAGCAGCATCCGGATCTTGAAATGATTATCATTAGGTAGCACAACGTCACATACATCAGTAATAAATATGATTTTAACTGCAGAACACAAGAATACTGTGGCCTTTGTTAGTTTAGCTCTTTCAGTCAAATCCTGCTGATTGTCAAACCCTAGAGATATTTCTTAAACTGTTGGCACAGTATTGAAACAGCTCTAAATAATATTGCAGAATCATACTGTAAGCTGTTATACATACATTACATTGAATCATTAATTGAAATATAGGAGACACTATTAATGCAGCTCTCTTGCAAGTGGTGAAACGTTAGCAAGGTACAGTTATTTCAGAGTAGATATTTTAGTATGTTCTCATTAAAAATGAATAGTCTTGTTTTTTTCCTGGTAAGTTGCTCGTAATCAATAGTTTTGTTTATAGTCTTGCAGGACAACATTTTAAATTTTAATGGAGAAAATATGAAACCATCTGACAGACATTTTTAAGGTTAGATTATGGCTATGTTCACATTAACAGCCTGAGGTGACTTAATGTGATGTAGATCTGATTTTTTAGAACGGTCAATAAACAGATTTTTGTGATATGAGTCACTTTCATATGTCCTAAATCGAATACATATCAGTCATGAAATCCACCAACTTGAATGCGAAAGATCAGATCTGGATTCATGCACCTTTTTCTCTCTGAGCGTGTATAGGGCTCTGATGTCATCAGTCAGTTCTGGGCACTGCCGGGATTTCATATCAGTGCTGGCAACTGTGGTTAAAACAGCTAAAGTGAAGCGTCTGGCTTTCTTCCTTGTTCTGGACCTCAACAAATATTGCCGACTAACTGCTTGGCAAAATCACATCCTTTTTTCGAATTGAATGAGTGGTCACACGTGTGCGTGTATGTATGTGTATGTAAATGCATTAGTGACTTTTTTCAATTAAATAATTAATTCATATTTTTAAAAAGGGTAGTTGGCAATCATTTAAACAATTATCCTTAACGGTAAATGTATAGTACATAACATATTTTATGACTTTAAATTTCAATGCATTTGATCAGACGAAAATCATGTGACAAAATTAAGGCTTTAATATCTTTTTTCTCCAACTTATGTTCACTCAATTACCCGTATGAGATGTGTTTGCAGAACTGTCAAACCCTTCGCCATTTACTGTAGCTTTGTCCTGGAGACTGCATCCAAGGCTCTCTGAATGAAAATATCTGTCACATGAATAAGTGTAATGTATAATTAAATTCCAGGTGGTCTTAAGCTACAGTACAAGTTGCCGTGTGTACAAGCTGCTTTTGGCTATTACATAGTCTTCCTAGGCAATGCGGCTTCACAATTAAGAGCAGTTCCATGGAATTCTTCATTCTTAATCAGAAATGTTGTTCTTCCTTCTTTTTACCTCATTAAATTTGAAAGCAAGGCAAGGTTTAGAGTCATTCTGGATGATCAGGTGGCCTTGAGGATTAGTAAATCGCCCAGAGAACATGGATCCTCTTCAAAAAAGCAGAAGAAGAAGAATCTCCTTCAATGAGGCCCTAGTTTTAACTCATTTGTTTTTGTGTATTTTTTTCTGCAGGCAGGAATGATCCTTGACAATGGTGTAAAAACCACTGAAGCTAATGCCAAGGACAAGAGACCCTACCTGTCGCTCATTGGGGCCAGGTGAGTCTCACACATGTACACACATACATAGTTATTTTACTTAAAAACAATGTTAGTAAATTTTGATAAAGCCATGGTTCAGCCAGAAGTGGCATTTTCATACTAGACCTCCTTACAGCAAGTGGCAGGATGTTATTGTGTGAAGGATCGTTTTCTGACAATTTGCTCAGACTAGGATCATTTAAAATCCCACAGTACAGATAGATCTTTTTCCTTGTGATGTGGCAAAAATAAGACTTGGGTCATCCTCATCTAGTAGATTTTAAAACACTGATTTTCATAAGGTAGCAAATAATTGGATGTTGTTGTTGTTGGTAGTCTTTCGTCTGCTCTCGTTGAGGGGTCGCCACATCGGACCATCTGATCCACACAACAACTTATGCCAAATGCCCTTCTTGACGGAACCCTCCCATTTTATCTTGGCTTGGTGGCTGGGCTTCGGCATTTCGTTTGAATCGAACCTTGGTCTTCAGCATGGCGGACAAGAAACCTACCAGTGTCTCATTCATCTTCAGTAACCATTTACTCGGTTTAGGGTCAATTCTGAGGTGGGAAGTAAATCTGAATGGACATTAGATTATAGAATACGTACAAGCCATACATTTGCACCCTCGTTCACAACCAGATGTAATTTAGAATAGGCAATACACCATACTGACATATTTTGGGGGGTGGAAGGAAAGCCACATTGACATGAGGAGGATACAGAAAATAACTCAGGATTGAACACGAGCCCATGGATCTGTAAGGTGTTGACTCTAGGCTTAAGTTTGATGATGTTTTTCTCTAACGTTGGACAGGTATAGTCCTCATCAAGATGCCGACCCCTTTAAACCTAGAATACCTGCTCAAATCCACCACTTTGTTGCCTATAAGAACCAGGACCATGGGGCATGGCTCAGGGGAGGAGACGTCTGGCTCGATGACTGCCAGTAAGTACATCTGAAGGAAGAAGGAAAAAGTGAATGAGCAAGGATTTTTTTTTGCTGCCCATCAATGCATCAAGCATAATGATGTTAATACCAAACAGTGACATAAATCTACAGTATCTGTCTATAGGTCTGTCAGTCAGCCAGCCAAATATTTTTTATTAAAACCCTATGAATGTATCTATAGGCGCCTTGCACCTCCAGGGTCTGGGTTCGATTCCCGTCACTGTGTGCATGGAGTTTGCATGTTCTCCCCGTGCTTGGTGGGTTTCCCCCGGGTACTCCGGTTTCCTCCTACAGTCCAAAGATATGCAGGTTAGGCTAATTGGTGTTCCCAAATTGACTGTAGTGTGTGAATGAGTGTGTGAATGTGCGTATGAGTGTGCCCTGCGATGGATTGGCACCCTGTCCAGGGTGTACCCCGCCTTGTGCCCTAAGCCTCCTGGTATAGGCTCCAGGTCCCCCGCGACCCTGAATAGAGGATAAAGCGGTACAGAAGATGAATGTATCAATTAAAATAATAGGTACTCAAGCTCTGATTTGATTTGTATTGCGATTCTATTAGTATCATGATTTTATAAATACATCGGAACCTCTGCATACTAATGCACTACTTTATGAATTTTTAAACCTTAAGAATTTTGCAAGAAATTTGCATCAGCATACGAAGCAATTTTCGTCATACAGGTGAATGAATTGAACCAAATGCTGGATAAGTTACATCCGGGAGCTGTTCAAAACTTGTTTGCATCAGTGGAAAGCCAAGTGAAGTGAGTTTACGATGTTTTTTTCAGTCAGCGAAAGATTGATTTTTCACGCGTCCATAAGTCCATACGTTCATGTATTTATTTATTTTTTTTTTTTCATTCATACGTTTTGTGTTTATATGCAAAAATATAAGTATAGTTTTGGAAATTGTTAATATTTTTGGGCGGCTGGAACAGATTAGCTCCCTGTACATTATTTCAAATAGCAAAATTCGTATGCAGAGGTTCTGCTGTATATCAAAATTCTATATATTTTTTCAGATTTTGTTGCAATTCTAATTACACATTTGTCTACAACATTTATACCACCTCAAATTTAAACATATACATTTTTTTTATAATAAACAATTGTATCACCACATGAAAAAATTTGACTATACACAACTGAATCAATATTTCCCCCATCTCTAGTATCCATATTAAATGATTTGCTACCACATATTTTACTGCCCAAGCCCATGGCTTTCACCTCAAATAACCTGGAAGAGAATGAGTGTAATTACAATCACACTCCTTATTGAAAATTTCATGCAGCACGGAAGATCAGCACGGAAGAAGTGCTGAAGTCAAGGCAGAAATCAAACAAAAAAATAGTCTAGATGAAAGACTAAATAAAAAAAGGTTAAAAGTTGCAAAGTCAGCGAAAAAAATCATTAACAATGGCATGGATTGTCATTATGATTACCATTGTTATCAGTCAGTTATGTAACACATTGGATCTTCGCTGTATGCTATAATTTTAACAAATTGTATTTAGCCTCATTATAAAAAATTGTGCTGTCTGAGCACGCTATTGACTCAGTTTGTCTTTATTGTCTGCAGGTTTGCCGATAATGGGATCGGCCTCACTCTAGCCAGGTAGGGCTGCTAATCGTTCATTTTTTTTGCCCTTCGCACACATTTTGCAATCATAATAAAATGGATGCCTTTATGTTTGCCGAATGCAGCCCAGGCAACTGTGCTGGAGCTGTAATTGGAAAATGCCATATATGGGAGGCTTCGTGAGATGCATTGGGGAAATCGGGGGCTTTGAGCAGTTGTGAAAGTAATTCAGTGATGTGAAGCTAGTGGCTCAGGGACCTGATGAGCATGCACAGTGCAGGCTGCATTTATCTGGGCGTTTCTCTCATACTGCCTGCTTTCGTATGTGTGTGTCTCTGTGTAGTGGAGGTACCTTCCCAGATGATGACGGCTCCAGGCAAGTGGTAAAGAACTCGCTGTTTGTGGGAGAGAGCGAGAACCAAGGCATGCCTTTCCCTGATGGCCGTATCTGGGGCCCTAGTGGTTTGGACCACAGTGGTAGGACCCTCCCGAGAGGAGTGTAAGCACTTACAGTTCCCTAAATTCTTTTCTGTCCTGCTGCTTTGGATATTTGGATCCGTGTAGCTCACCAGCACCAAATATAGGGCAATGGTTTCAGCTGCAAATACAATAAAACTTAAAATGCTTTCTCGATTCAAACCAAATGAGCTTTTGCTTTACATAAATGGTTTGGAAAAATAAAAATGAATGAAATAGCTAAACTATGTTATATGATTGATAGTCCTGGAAAGTCCTACTTCAATTGGTATGATGTTCGGTAACATTGAGTGCAAATGTGTTAAATCATCACTATTTGCTTCCCTGCAGAGATTTCCCCATTCGTGGCATGCAGATCTATGATGGTCCCATCAACGTTCAGAATTGCACCTTCCGGAAATATATTGCCCTAGACGGACGGCATACGAGCGCATTTGGCTTCCGCCTGAACAATTCGTGGCAGAGCTGTCCCAACAACAATGTCAGCGACATAATATTTGATGACGTCCCGGTGAGACCCAAATTTCAAACCACACCTTAGAATGCAGAGCTTCATAATATGGCAGAACTGTTATGTACTGCTAAAAGCTAATGCATGGAGCCAGTGGCCTTGAGCTATGAGGAAGTAATGTGTTCAATCTGTAAAAAGTTGACAATAGACAGAAGAGCTGCATGATTTATTGAATGTGCTTAGCTTCAAATAAACCAGAACAATCTTTACCAATGGGGTTTTAATATACATCACAAAGCCTCACGCCATATATTTTTTTCTTCTTCATCACTTCCATCCATTCCATGCACGTTTTCTAATCATTCCCATCCATGCCAACAACTTTTCGTCCATCCCTTCTCTGTACATCATAAAGTTTTTCTCCATCATTTCAATCCGCTTCTATTACTTCTACCCACTTTTTCTTGATCACTCACTACACTTTTCCACTTTTCTCCATAGACTGCACGCTCTCCTTATTTTATTATTGACTTCACTCTATTTTATCCACGGTTTCTCCATCACTTCCATCCACCATCAGTGTCATCCAATTCTTTAACACTTCCATACAGTTATCCCCATCACTTTCTTTCACACCGTCTACTCCTGCCCCAAGGTCTTTCATCCATGAGATCCACCTGTTCTCCATCACATCTATTAACTTTCCTCACAACTTACATTGAACATTTCTTTAGCACTCAAGTTCACTTATCTACACCTCTACCGAATATGACATGCCAGTTCTTCCTTATTAAGATCCCATCCATCACTTTCATCCATTACATCCCCTTTAACTTCACCACTTTTCATGGCAAACACTTTTTTCTCTCCATCACTGTAGCCACTGTCTCTCCATCACTTTTTTTTCTTCCACTCTCATTTTTGACAGTATTTACCTTTCCTCTCGATCATCATGTCCATCACATTTTATTTCATCCACTTTTTCCTAACTTATTTTAACACCAACCACCTCCCACAGACACTCTACTTTATCCTCTAACACCGAATGTTTTAGTAATGCAAATTCTCAATTCTCACTTTTCACAATGGTAATCGAAATACACTCATTTTACACTGATACCTGATTTAATTTTCAGATCACATCTCGAGTGTTCTTCGGAGAACCAGGTCCCTGGTTCAATGAGATGCACATGGATGGGGATAAGACCACCATTTTCCATGATGTGGACGGCTCAGTGAGCGAGTACCCAGGTGCATTCTTGGTTAAAGAAGACAACTGGCTCCTGCGCCACCCTGACTGCATCGACGTGCCGGACTGGAAGGCTGCAATATGTAGCGGGAACTTTGCCCAGGTAACCCTTATGCTCTTGTTATCACCAAACATGGTTGTGTTTATACTGATCATTTTGATTTATATATATTTCCTCAGGCACGCATTTCAAACTAACATTTCCCTAAATTTCCCCTTTTTGATTGAATACAGTAATTGTTAATGCAACCTCACTTGACATGATTAAGCATGTTTTGACCCATAAACTACTTTTTTTTTTTTTTTTTTTTTAGAATACCAATAATGAAGCTTGTGGTGAACTTTCTATTAAATAAGAAAAACAAATCGAGGCAGGCTTTTATTTTACAGATAATAATTTAAAAGAAATTAGTAGTGCAAAAAGAAGTAAAACTTCCTAACATTTCTTTTTCATTCTATTTCTAGTTTTGGTTTTATTGTATAATTAAAAGCAGGAGCCCAATTTGTAAAACGATCTAAGAGTTAAGAACTTGAGCTGAACATGAGCTAAACCAGTTTATTGGGCAGGTAGAATCAGTAACCATGTTTGCTAATGTGTTAGCATGAAGCATTTTATTCTATTTTAGAATTAATTTTATGGCAAAGCAGTTGTTTATAGGGGGACTATTATGCAAAAGTAATTTTTAGTTAGATTTAATTAAAGATTTAATTTAATAATAGATTTAATTTAATTAAATTTTGAGAGAAATAAACATTTTTTTTTATTGGCCTTGGCTTAAACAAGCCAATTAGATTGCTTCCCTAATGTGACCTCATATAATGCTGATTATACATTATCTGTGGGGTACTTCACAGGGACCATTAACAGACACACTTTGGGGACTTCTGAGATCTGTGTTAATTTGTTAATTAAATAAATAGTAAAATATTGCACCTTTAAGCCTATGAAATTGTGCTAATGGTAATGTTATGTAAGAAACATCACCACATAATTACATAAAGTCAAAATACAAGCTACTTTTTAAAAAAGCTGTACAAATGTGTAGACGTTAGAAATTGTTAACGTGACGTTGTTTCAGGGAAGGCAGGTGGGATACTGGGCCGAGTGCAGGGTAGGTTAGAACGCATTGAGGAAACTTTAACTGAATATCTAACTCAATTTATTATATTATAACCACAGAGGAAATATATTTTATTGGCTTCCTATTCCCAACAAAAGCAGGAATGAAATCCAGGGAAGCTAGGGAAACTGAATACAAAGAACAAATGCCTTCCCTTCTTAATGAGCCTGAAGAATGGCTCATTAAGGCCTTGTTCACACGGGCGTTAAAATCGACCGTTTTTCTGCCGTTCGTAGCATCCGGTGAGCGCGGATGAAGCACAGAGGGTTTTCTACACATAGGAGTCAATGACGGTGTTCACACGGGCTTTGGTGTCGTGCGTTTGTCCGACTGCGCGTTTATACGGTGTTAAAAAAAACGTTGCATGCAGCTTTTTCTTGCCGTTCAAATCCCAATGAACGCAAGGAAACCGTGTCTAGTTCGTTTTCTCCCCGTCCATTTTACGCTTCGGAGGACCGGATATATCCCATGATCCTACATGCTATACATAGGGAAATGCGTAAAAAAGGCAAAAATAAAATGCTTAAAAAATAAAACTTGCGCGGAAATGTTCGCATTTTTTCATAAACCACAAAAAACTTCCTTTAATCCGACGTTGTGCAGTCAGAGGGTGAACCCAGTAGTGGAAGCATTTCTTTTTCTCTCCCTACGTCGCCGTATTATTTTTAAAAATATTTTTATATATTATTTAAATATAATAATTTAATTAAAAAAAATTTAAAATAATAAGATTAATGTCTAATATAGCAAAATGGTCCATATTAAAAGGAGGCACCTCAAATAAAATGACAAGGGCTTTCATATCCAGTTCCCGGCACACTGCCCCCACAGGTTAAACACACAAACTACAATTTGGGCTGCAGGCTGTCGTTAGACAGAGACAAACGAACGCCAGTGTAGAAATCAATCGAGCGGCACTACAAAACGCAATATAAACGTATAGGACGTTCTGAGCTCGTTCGTTTATCCAAAAATTTTACGCCCGTGTGAACAAGGCCTTTGAGTGAACTCAAAAGTAGAAAGATTTTTTTTTTCTCTACAAAGGGAACACAAGAACATGAGAAGGTGGCGAGGTTGATTAGGCAAGGCCAACCTGGAACAGACAAAGGATAGAGTATGGCTTTAGATTTTGAAATTACCCGTTCAAGGTTAGTCTTTCCTACACAAATGTGCGACTAAGCATCAAGTGAGGGGCAAACGTTCCGTAGCACATAAAACCCAGAGCATTGAAGCCATTTTTTGCATTACTATGTTTTAATAAATCTACTGTATATGAGGGTCAGGATTGTGTAATATAGAGTGACATCATTATTATAATTTTTTTTGCACAACCTAGGCAATATTATGAAATTAATTATATTTAATTTTAACAACTCAATCAAACATTCATTCATTCATTCATCTTCTATACCGCTTTATCCTCTATTCAGGGTCGCGGGGGCCTGGAGCCTATCCCAGGAGGCTTAGGGCACAAGGCAGGGTACACCCTGGACAGGGTGCCAATCCATCGCAGGGCGCGCACACACACACACACACACATTCACACACTATGGCCAATTTGGGAACGCCAATTAGCCTAATCTGCATGTCTTTGGACTGTGGGAGGAAACCGGAGTACCCGGAGGAAACCCACCAAGCACGGGGAGAACATGCAAACTCCATGCACACAGAGACGGGAATCGAGCCTGGCCGGGAATCGAACCCAGACCCTGGAGGTGCAAGGCGACAGTGCTTCAATCAAACATGATTGACAAAGAAAAATGCAAAAAGGTGTTTTAGGGTTTTTTGGTTGTGTCTATGAAAAAACAACAATAATAATAATAATAATAATAATACAAGCATTTGGTGAGACTATGACATTCCCATATTTGGGTAGCGGTAAAATGACAATGACAATTTGAGTTGATGTATCTAAAAACACAATTACACAGTTTGATGTTTAAGCCTCTCCATAGACACACATGGACACACATGGACAGGACAGTCCATATAAGCACTGGTCATTGATCAGTGTTGTGTTTCTGACAGAGATCCACACCACTTGATTTAAAAAAAAAAAAAAAAGGATAAACAGAGTCATAGATACGTAGTAAATAGCTGCAGTTAAGCCTATTTGAGAGTAAGCAGCTGGCAAACTGCGTATGTCTCCCTCTGGTGGTCAAAGTCGACCTAGCCAGCAAACCAGCTCCATTCCTGGTTGTTACAAACAAAAGCGTAAGCGCTAACATGATGCACATGTCGAGCTAGCATGGTTCCATTATGATAAATTCAGGCTGCATGGCAAACTACATCAAAGAAGCAAGAATAGTAAACCCAGTCTTACCAAACGTAATGTGACCTACTGGATAATATGACAATTATTTAAACCAAGTTAGATTTAAAGATAAACACTATTAAAAAATAATAAACTTCTAGCCAGCCTGTTTGCATTAAGTACCTCATAAACTGAAAGCACACATGTTCTCTAAGCTTAACTGTGAAAAGTAAATGCTTGTTGTCTTGCGTTTTTCAAGAGTCCGTGACTCTTACACACAGCATGCTGGCATTTTCATGAGCTCAGTTCACCTCATTGTTGTCTTAGATACATTGGGTTTAGGTTGAAGCACCATATACTGTACGTTTCATATATCTGTTGTTAAATCCCTGTCAATTACTGTGTGCCTTAGATTTATATCCAGGCCCGGAACCCAGCGAATCTAAATCTGAAGATGGTGAAGGATGAGTATCCAGACAAGCCACTGGAGCTGGTAGGAGCTCTGGGAAAGAAGCATCACTACCAGCAGTTCCAGCCTGTAGTCACACTGGCTAAGGGCTACACGGTGCACTGGGACGCGGCCGCACCTGCTGAAGTCACTGTGTGGATTATCAACTTCAACAAGTCAGTAATAGCAAATTTAACCAAAAAGCATCACTGTAAACTGCACAATAAATTTATATGAGTCAGGTCCGAACACATGGAAGCAGCTCTACTCCATGAAGTTCTCATTAACAAATACCTAATCTTACTCCCTCTTTTATATATCAATCTTAATTAATGTGAGGAGCGCAAAGCATTATGCAAACAGTTGTTTACTGAGTCAGTGTTGGATTATTAGTGGCTTTTAAATGCTGTATGTTTAACAGGTTAAATGAACGAATTTAGCGAATCCTGTGTTGTGAGAATATTAGAGATTATTAAAATGCTTGTATTTTGTCTTGAAGATAAATGATAATTGATATTTCAAAAGGTCATTAGATAAAAGATCAACTTAATCCTAACATTTGAAACAACCTATGCAATAAAATAGTTCTCTACTGCCACCTAGTGTGAATGTCTAGGAAGGTCAACAAAAAACACAAATTCTGACCATCATTTCTCCAAATCTCTGCCTCCTCTCGACAGGAACGACTGGATAAACGTTGGTTTCTGTTACCCGAAAGGCACAACGTTTATCATCATTTCCGACCTTCACAACCGGCTCACCAAGCAGACGAGGAAAACTGGGATTTTTAAGCAAACATTTCAGAGGGAAAAGATCAGTCACACACACCAGTCATGGGGTTATTACTACTGGGAGGAGGACACTGGGTAAGAGACTCTCAGCATGATTCATACTAACACTAATGTTTGAAATGTTTTTTATTTCTTTTTAATAATAATAATAATATCCTTCTTCATATTATTATTATTATACATAGTAAAAGTATTATCATATATTAATCTATATTATTTTATGTAACAAAAATCTATGTATAGTATTATTTATTAGTAGTGATACTTATTATTTATATTCTCTCTTACTAATGTTGTTAGTGTGCTTGGAGAGTTTATTCAATTACTGCTATCTCTCTGTGCAGGTTGCTCTTCCTCAAGGTCCAGGCTCACAATAACAGAGATACCTTTGCATTCTGCTCAGTGAAGGGCTGTGAGAGAGTGAAGATCAAGGCCATCATCCCGAAAGGCAGTGGACCTAGTGACTGCATGGCACAGGCCTACCCCAGATATGCCGAAATGCCTGTAGTGGATGTAGCCATGCCCAAGAAACTACCCCGTTCTAGCCTAGTAAGAAGGATCTCTGAACGTCTTTTCAATTAAATAGCTCGATATGGACCTCCTACCACTTTTCTATTTTAAAGCATTAGAGGGCCTTAAATACCTCAATTCACATTTGATTTTATACACAGTTTTGTAATGTAATCACACTTTACAGTATATCGTTTAGTCAGGCCTGATTATCCAATGTTCCTCATGCATTCCTACAGCCTCAAACATCTGAGCACTTCCTGGAAGTTAAGGTGGAGTCTTACACCACTCGTTTCTTCCACATCAAAGAAGACTTTGCCTACACTGAGGTAAAAGACTGATGTGGTTTCCACAATTTTGTCCTATCCATGTAAATCACTTCAATAACACGTACTGTATCCAGTTAATAAATGGATAGACCTTTCTTTTTATGTATATGATAAATTGTATATACTTGCAGATTTCTGTTCAGTTATAGCCATATACCTACACACATTACATCAGCCATGACTTTATCACTATTAACATTAAAACCTCAAACAGATTGAGATCTAGGGAATTTGGAGGCTGGGTCAACAACCTTGACTCTTCATATACCCTAGCCCCATATACAACAGGCAGTGATATGTCTCTGTCATGGCCGGCATTGACTTTTTTGTGTTGCATTGGCTTTTCTGTTAGATCAGGTCTAATGGGTTGGCCTTTATTTGGGCTTGCTTTTAGGCACAAATTGGGTGGCCATGATCCTTTCATCAGGTTACTGATATGTAATTGATACGTATTATCCAATTTATCTAGTTGTGGTGTTAATGCTATGGCTGATCGGTGCATAGTTTCTTCCAGAAAAGTATATATGAACTATGCAGAACTGTAAGAAATAAAGTAGGGATTAATTAAAAAAAAAAAAAAAAAAACTTTGTTAATTTGTTGCTCCTGCAGGCCAGTGGTAAGAAGATCTTCCAGTCAGAGGATGGAATCCATCTGACAGTGCTGGATGGTCACAACGGAAAATTAATTGAGACAAAAGGCTTCAGGAGTGCTGTACTGATGGGCATACCCGCTCAGCTCGAGAACTACATCGACTCCCTGATGGAGGAGTATGTGCACACTTTCACACCTTAAATCATAGCATGTTCTTCCTCGACAAACTGTAATCTTATTTCTGTTGACCACTTACCAAGTAACCTGTACCAAACAGGAACATACTGTATGAGGATTACATCATGATATAATAAGTTCTTTACTGATCAGTTTTGTGGTCATATTAGCAGTACACAATTAGTAAACTAGTGATTTGTGATGCGCAAATCATATAATTTTATGATGTAAGAAATATAATCATATAATATAGAGATCATCTAACTCGCAGCCAGGTTAAAGCCTACATTGTCAATGTAGCCGTTTCATAAACATCAATTAAAATAATGCTAAAACAAGATTTAGCGATTTTATATAGTGCTTGGATGCACATATTGATTTTTCCCGCTAAATAGTTTTAATTTGCATCATTTTATTGTTGTTTCGTTAATTTTTGCACACATATCATACAGTACAAGCGATATTCAAGTCAAACTGGCACTTGTAATGAAATTTCCAGTAAATAAAGGCGTAAAAACTATTGACATTTACTGAAGACCTCAAGCACAGCACGGTGCTGAAACTTTTAGCCGCAGTAGAACATTTGAATGACGCAAACATTGTGAATCACACCCCTTACAGTATTTATGACATTAGTTACATTACATAAATTAGTACACCACCAGTTACTGCCACGCTCCAAGTGAACCACACAGGTTTGGGCCAGTAAAGGAGTTCCTGGGAGGCTGGCATTTCAAACGTGAAGCAGGCAGTCCAAACATGGGTCTGGTATACTGAGAAAACTTGATGGTACGCAGCCTTGATGGTATCCAAGCACTAGGGAAAATCTGGGATAAGTGCATTAATGTAACAAGATTATATAGAGAAATAAGGGGAGCTTTTACTTCCATAACTGTTTTCATAACTTGAACACCCTTTATATATTCTTCCCATTATGGACTGAATATTGAAATAAAAATTTCTACAATATAATACAGTATATTGCTATTAGTTTAATATGATCAAAATGTAAAGGTCCATAAACAGATGGGTTTTTTTTTAAACCAACTTCTTTGTGTACTTTCAGCTCTATAGTGTTGATTACCTCCAAGGGCAAGCTGATCACCAGGGGACCTTGGACCAAGATACTTGAAAGGCTGGGTGCTGATCCGAATGTGAAATTGAAAGGTAATAAACTTTATTTATTTATTTATTTTTTTTTTATCGTTTATCTTTGGGAATACAGTCCATAAAGAAACAAGGCAGCAGTAACTCAGCAATTAAAAGGCTCTAGTGAATATAACGTAATACAGAAATAACAAATTAAATAATACAAAATTAGTGTCTTGCTTGAATCTTATACTGTTTAGCAGAAACAAAATGTTTCTGACGTAAACCAGGCTTCAACTTCTCTAGTTTTGAAACATAAATGATGGAACTAACATGTAAGACAAGCTGCCTATTTATGCTTGCGGTATCAGGTATCCCCAAAATTAGTTTTTTGTTTGTTTTTTGAGTTCCTTTTAAGGATTCTTTCTTATGTCATCTCAGGGGGATTTCATTGCCACTATTGCCTTGTGATAATGCCCACTATTAAACTAACATACTGTACAAATGAGAATTTAACTGAATTGATTTTGGTTTCGAGCAAATTGTCTTAGAAATAATATTTGTATAATAACTGATTAAATGCTATTAGTATCATTAATAATGCAAATGAGAATTTATTGTTGCTATTGATGATCGATGAAGGCATACACAAAAGTATCCATTCTGCATACATTTATTAAAGCAGGCCCATTAGTAACGTTCTGTGATTCCTGTTTATAAATGTATCAGTCGTTTTCAATTTCATGTAATTTTGTGTTGAATATTAAATCGCATATGGCTTAAAAGGACAATAGGGGGCAATAATGCTTTACTGTTGGGAGAATGTTACAATTTATATTAACTTAAAACACAATGTGTTAATAAATCCGTGATCATTTACTGCACTTGCTCACATTCCATATAACCTCTGCTATATGACGAAGGGTCCACACGTTCCCCATGCCATCATGGAATGTCAGTAATGAACTGAATCTGACTGTAAGGATACCAGCCTTGATGGCCGAGTCTCAGAACAGAGCGTACAGCTGGGCTACTACTTCTTCGAAACTGAAATGCCACATTAGCATCGCTAACAATGTGGTCATTTTTGGCCAACTTTCCAAATAACAAAAAAATATATAAAATGCAGCTGTCTACAACTGGGCCACAATGGCTCAATATTAATAATACCCTAATAATTTCATACGACTGTGTCTTACATTCTTAAATTTTTAACTCTGAAACATTACAGTAGAATGTTTTTAAATGTACTTTTTCAGCATGGTTAAAATTAATCTGGTTTATACCACAATGCAATTTAATTTTCACATCTGTTTAGTCAGAAGGTGTTTAATTACATTTTCATTAACAGAATCAACATCTACCACCTGATACAATTTTATCATTTTGTATTGTGATTTTGTTACTGTCATTATTTTATAAATATATCCCCATTCGATATTAAAAATATAAGTTTGTTACAATTCTTAACAAATTTATCAAATAATTTTCAAATTAAATAAATTTCTCCTAATAATTTTCTCCTAGCTGAAAAGTGCACCACCTGTAGGATTATAGGAGAACAGCAACATTTTACCACCTAAAATTAAAGCATATATAAATAAACACATTTATAAAAAATAATAAATAAATAGTGATTTTGGAGTAAATGGGCCACACAAAAGAATTGCGATGTTTAACCTGATTGATCCCCCTCGTTTGTTACAACTGTAAATCACTGACCATCCAGGTACTTTAGTAGACATTGCACATATTCTAATATTAAACAGTTTTTTTATTTATTTATTTTTTTTACAAATGTGCTATTCTTTAACAATGAAAAACATGCAATCAATGATATGGTAAAGGCTTCTGTAAGGAAAAGTTTATATAAAATTCACAATTAAATATCAAATGTTTTAAAGTATGACATCATTATTTAACCCATTTAAATTTCTTTGGTAAAGAAGACATAAAAGACTTTAGATTTATATTTTCATAGGAAACAGTCAAGCCGGGCTCTATCCTGAAGACTCCCACCCCAATCCCCGTTGTCAGAAAAAAATACAACCATAGCAACAGCTGAAAAGCTATGAGAATGCTAAAACTATAAAGGCACTGATGAATGCTCTACAGGTTTTTTTTTGGAGTTCAGATATAGCTATGGAATTCATATGGAATTCACATAGTTGTGAAAGTAACATGCTGCACATATGTGTTAAACAGAGGAATGTGCAGACACATATGCCGGAGCCACGGGGTTCTTCTTCCTGCCCATCCCTTCTCATCCTACTAACACATGTTTGTCTGAATCCCCTGGGCAAAGTTCTGCATGTTTGGTGCATGAGATCTTCTCAGAACTTAGCTCGATTCGTGCTCTTTATTTCTTTAGGGAGAAATGTATTGAACAGCTTTTGTGATTGAAGCTTGAAATCCATGACATTCTTGAATATTTAAATTAAACAACATGAATGAGGATTACAACCCAAAGGAAAGTCAAAAGTAACCATGTCAAACATAGCTTCAAGCAGAGCAGCAGCATGGAAGGAGACCAGGAACCATTCAGTACTTGGGCCCTAGGTTAGAAACTGGATGCCAATACGCAAAGACATGCTGCCATTCTGCGATAATGGTTTACTTCCTAGTTCTGCCAAGTTGCATTTTGGGAAACATAAGTGCCTTGCTTGGTGTCAATACATACTATAAAATCAGAGAAATAAGAAATGGCCTCAGCTTCTGTTTGGCAACATTATTTTCAAATTCAATAGCGTGTTATGGAGAAATAAGTGAAAGAACTAAATAGAACAGAACAACAATGTGGTGGAAACAAACATTACTGTGTAGGTTAATTTTGAATGACCCCACCAGATGGGTGAAGAAGTTGCAAATGCATCGTATCTATGTTGAGTGGTAGTTTTGTATAGAAGAGATATTCTACCAAGATTTGAACACCCTATAGCATTAAGTAAAAAAAAAAAAAAAAAAGTGATGCCTACTTTTGCATTACTTTCCAACAGCCCACATATTTAAATGTATTCTGTTGATGGTGCTAGAATACTTGCTCACTTCAGGATAAAGAGAATACAACATACAGTAACAAAACATACATAAGTATTCACACCACCGTGACCTGGTTGCACAGCAGTGGGGGGTAAATATTTTTGCAATAAGGACTTTTAATGCTTATAATAAAAAATTAGTTGTTAAAAAACATACAAACACATGTGCACACCCACACTTGAGTATTATGAGCTACTTTGTGTAGGTTTTGTTACTCCTCCTTCTAATTAGGTAGGTTTTAGTTCATACAGCAACTAAATACAAAAGGTTCAAGGGAGAAAATACTCATGCAAGACCCTGTATTTATTTAACTTAATTATTCTATGTCCACTTTTACATTTCTGCACGTTTCATTTGCCATACTTTCTGCATTGAAAAGGACATTTTGTTGCATCCTCTAACATCACAGCAAAAGAGGACACACCTACCTTGTTAAATAAACACACCCACACATACTGAGGTAGATCAGAGAAAATTAATTGTATTTTTTCTTTTTTTTATCTCTACAGATAAACTGGCATTCGTGGGCTTTAAAGGCAGTTTTCGGCCTGACTGGGTGAAAATGGCGGTAGACAAAGAGCATGCCAAGCTTAACCAGGTGCTACCAGTTCCAATAGTACGGGTGATGAAGCTCTGAGATCCTCCAGCGCCACCCCTGATCACTCACGCACAGCCAGGACTACTGAACACCGACAGGCAATCTAAAGCAAGCATGCGTTCGCGTCACTTCTCTCACCCGGATCAGTGTGCGATGTCGATGTACGTGATAATGTGGCCATTATGTGAATCTTTCAGATTGTGTTGTCAGTGTGCATCTAATTTCTGCCACATGAGAGAGGAAAAAAATGTGTGAAAGACGCACCACATTCCTTGTTTTGTTTAGTTTTTTTCTTTCTGCCCTCTTTCTGTGGTGCTTGTCATTCCAAAAAAGACAAAAAAATCTTTTCTATCCTGTAAAAAACAAAAAACAGAAAGGTTTCAGATTATAAACATTGTGAGGTCTGAGGTTTTTGCCATTTCATTATAGCATACCCTTTTTATGTGGTCAGTTTGTTGTAGCATATGAGAGAACCAGGAGGGTAAAGAGCATGCAGTCTGACTTAATGAATAGTTGCAGAGAGAGAAAAAGCACGGCTACGTATATATACGTTTAAACCTGTGAAAAGATTTGACAACGTGTATTCCATCAGGCAGGGAAACAGCCGAAATAGCTGGTCTTTTTTCGGAGGACATGATTTGTTAGTTATTTGTATGTTTTATGTGTTTCTAAAATCCTTCAGATTGATAACAGAGATATATTTTCTACTTATTTATTGTACAGGCACTATTGAGCAAAATCAAAATGGACATCTCTTTTGAGTTGTAATGTACTTCTGTCCGATCTGTAAAAAAAAAAACTAACAAAAAAAAGCAAGCATCTGAACAATATTCCACTTTCTTGTATTATTGGAAATTTGCATACATTAACCTTGGGTTGTACATTGATGTGTTGTAAATGTGACTGATTTTAAAGTAATGTACCACTTTGAATCAAACTTTTTGTACAGAAATAAATGATAAAGATATGCCTTGTCTTACTGCTTCATGCTATTTTGTTGTGTGCTCATGTGGACCAGTGAACACAGTGATGTGTGAAAGTACTCATCGATTCACTACAGCACAATTCCGATTATGTGCCGTTATTAAAGCTTTCAGGAATTAGCGGCTACATCACCTTCACTGTAGCTGACGCACACACAGGCCAGGACTCCCATGACAATAATATTCCATACCTCAAAGAGCGTACAACCTTTACTCAAGCAACATAAAATTCTGATCAGCTGCTGTGTTTCTCAGTTAAAGGTGATTCGGTAGCTGAAGGCTGCCCTGCAGTTGGGACGTTCTGACCCTTTGTGCTGTATGTGTTGTTTCCAGCCATGTAAGAAACCATGTGGAATGTTGTACTCTTTCACACGAAGCGTGGAAGGCATTTAGGGAAGGGGGAAAAAAAGGCCTGGGTTGGTACGGAAAGAAGTTGCAGCTGTGTCAGCTCTGAGGCATGAAATTATCAGCACAGAAAGTGTAAAACTCTGGGTGGGGGTACAAAGGAAGTGCGCTTTGATCATGACTGCCAAGCATTTAAAATGTTAAGATATCGGTGAGGTAGAAATATGTTGAACATGGTCTACTGAACGAGTGCTCTCTCTCCTTTTCTCTCTCTCTCTCTCACACACACACACACACAAAAACCCTATCTATGCGTAAGTGATATAGCATATACAGTTAGCTCTAGAGTAAAATAACTATAGATTAATTACAAATTAATCATAAGGGATAGCATTTGCTCAGAAATAATAAATTGTAGTGAGTATTCTAATTCCACTATGTCTTCTTGTCAAACTATTAAATATGAAAACTAAACAAAGGTGTCCTTTGCTTCCTCATGGCTTCCGATTTTTCACCACTTACTACCTGATTCCTATTCTTGTCTCATTTACCTCCTGCTTCACATCCCTGCAACATCCCAGCTTTGTCTATGATTGACTTCCTGTTGCTTGCCTTTTTCCATCTGTTGCTTCCTGTGTGCTTTCCTTTATTTCTATCCCTTGCTTGTTGACTGCATCCCTTTTTCCCCATTCTTTTGCTTCCTGCCTGCTGTCCTTATTTCTATTACTTGTGTCCCTGTCTGTGTCCCTTTCTCCCATCCCTTGTTTTCGATCCACTTCACTTTATCGATTGTTTGCTTTCTGCCTGCCTTTATCCATCACTTTAGTTATGTCTGCTTCCCTTCATCCATCATTTGCTTCCTACCTGCTTTCTTTTATTTCCATCAATTGCTTCTTGTTTGCTTCCCTTTCTTCCTGTCTGATTCTACTTGTGCACTTTGAGACAAGTTTGTGTGTCTAAATCTGGGGTGCGACTCACCCAAGATACCGAGGGAGCATGAGGATTACAGAGGCCACCAGATTTCCAATCAGCCAATGCACATACAGCCCTCAAGTCATTTTGCAGATGAAAACACCTGCTACTGGGATCAGGGGGGTGTTCCAGAAAGCTTGGTTAACTTACCATTTGGTTAATCTTAACCTCTGGGTTGATTAACCCCAAACCCGCATACCGAGAGTATGTCGGTTCCAAAACACCTAATAAGATTTAGTTTAATCAACCCCCTACTGGTTACCCAGAGTTAATGCGCGTGCACGGTGCCTACATAAAGACATTTTCAATGGATCGCGGATTTCACGAGTTATAATGGAACTTCCAAGTGAAATAAAGAGAGCGGCATACTTCACGGAGGCGGAGTTGGAGGTTTTAATGCTCGCTTTTGAAGAATTAAAGCCTATAATCCAGAAAAAAGCAATACGGCTGCATCGGCTAAACAAAGAGAGTTGGCTTGGCAAAAAATAACGGACAGAGTAAATGCGTGAGTATATTAAATTTAATTATAATGCTAAATATTTATAATTAATTAAAACACCCCTTCCGCATCCTTTTGACTGTTAAATCACTATGATAGCATTTACTTTTCTAGCCATTGATTTCTTTAGGTTAAAATACCAGTGTATATTGACTAGGAATATATGGTTTCTTATTTAATAAGTTGTAATCCATCTGGAGCCAAAAGAACTTTGAGCCAAGTCAAAATGAAACACAAGAACATTCTGCAAAAAGGTAATATTTGATAACACATTAACTGAACAATTTATTAAACACGGTTTAGTATATTCTTTCTGTCATAGAAAGAAGGCTGAAGCCCGTCTAACTGGCGGGGGCCCAGCACCAACTCCCCTCACCCCATCTGAGGAGCTGGCTCTGTCCCTTAATAAAGGGCCACCAGTGGTTGCTGGCATTCCAGGGGGCACATCACACACACCATGCACCACAAGTAACATGGTGAAATGTAAGTTTACCACTATGATTTGATTTCATTATATGATTGAATAAATTTCTATCTCCGTCACTTAAAGGCTTTTGAACATGCTTACCGTTTTTATGCAGGCTTACTTTATTTAACTGCATATGATTATGCTACTGTGACTTTTTTTTTGATTAGTTGTATTACTTTGACAAGGTTTTTTTTCCTGCATTATTGCTTTGTCTTTGATAAAATTGAGAATTTTATGGGTTGTATTTTCTTATAGATACAGATGGAGGGATTGTATTATTGGACCCTGCAGAAATGACAGTCTGTCAGTTGTGTTTTGTTGTCAGGTACTTTTAGATCTTTATTTTTTGTCTTTTTGCCTGATAATGTATACTTGTATATTTCCACTGAAGGATGACGATGAAGAGACCATATCTGCTGTGACAGACGTGGACAATGCTGGAAGATCCACTGAGGTATGATGCATACCATTATAATGCATGCCCCCTTTTTCATTACAGTAACAGGCAATGTTCTTTCACAGTATATACCTGGGGATTTACCAACAGATGAGGGTCCTTCAATCTCAGTTCATGATCTAAGAAGTGTAAGAATTTGTGCAGTTGTCCAGATTTAAATTTTATTGTCTGACAGAATGCCATTTATGTAATTATTTTTGCCTTCCTAGTTGCCAGCAAAGGAGCTGTATAAGGTCCATCTTCAAAAACAAATAAGAAAAAGTGACATGGAGATGGACCTTATACAGTACAGCTTCAAATTAAAAAGGCTACTCTAGAAATGGAATTACTGGAGCATCGCCTTAAGGTGAGAACTTGTGTAAATATGAATCTGTTGCATGTTAAAAGTGTTGTGTATATAAAGCAATGTATTAACACCACATTTTATTTAATTTTACTTTCATTGTTTTTCAGGAAATAAAGAAATGAACCACAGTGAACAGCAGACCAATAAAAAAATTTAATAAAAGAAACTTTGACAAATCCTGTCTCTCAAAAGTTTTCCATCTCTATGTGCACAAATTTGTAGAGGTTCCTCTACGCTATCCTCTTCGATATAAGGAGGGTGGCTCTCTCCTCTTATCGTGGCAATGTTGTGAAGCACAACACAAGCCATTATGATGTCGCATGCCCTCTCTGGACTGACCCGGAGTCCACGCAGACACTGAAACCTTGACTTTAGGATCCCTATGGTCATCTCCACCTTGGCCCGTGTTCGGCGGTGAGCCAGGTTAAAGCGTGTCTGTGGTCCAGGTTCAGGGTAGGGTATCATTAAATAGGGCAGACAAGTGTATCCTCTGTCCCCCAGCAAGTAACCATTCAAGTGTCCTGTAATGTTTCAAGTGTACAATGCAATTTTGTAAAAATTAAAATGCATAACGCAAAACATACCCTGCTGAAATGTCTGGCATAATGATGACTCCCGGAAAATTCTGGCATCATGCACAGATTCTGGCCATTTGGCCTCAACATTAGTAATAATGTGGGTTGCCTCACATATTACCTATTTAGTGGAAAAAAGTAATGAGTTTAATGATTCTAACAAGGCAAAAAATTAAGGACACAAAATTAAGTTGTTACCTGTACATTGATGCTATGAATAGATTTCCTATTAACAGTCTCCCTCATTTATTGAAGGAGCTTTAATAGGAATGTGGGTGCCATCAATGCACCCAATTACATTTGGAAACCCTGAAATACAAAGGCATATATGCAAGGACCAAGTGTGTGTATGCAGGATGAATACATGTATATAAATAGTATATCTACATATTAAATGTGCGTCATACTGTAGATTTTACTACAAAGGACAAACCTGCCACTCTGTGGAACTCCTCTTTAATAATGTGGAGAGGTTTATGGCCAGGGACCTGCTGTACACATGAGTGTAAAAAGTGCTTAAGTGCCAGACATACTGTACGAACGGCTCTACACACAGTTGCCTTTCCCACATTCTCTGCATCTCCCACATTGTACAGAAAATGCCCTGACGCAAAAAACCGAAGTGCTATGTACAGAATATTTTCTGTGCTAAGCGCAGACCTGCGGTTTCAGGAGATGTGTTAAGTAAATTAACGATTCCCTTGAAAACCGATAACGCTCTTTTAAATAATCATTCGGAAATGAAAACACATCAATACGCGGTCTTATAACTCTCTCCCGGCGAAAAAAACCGCGTATAATCTGTGCCTCCACGTCCACAGGATCCTCATCAAAAGGGCGCGGCATGCTCACTAAGCTTCTGGAACAAACTTACCCTGGAACATAACCTGTTACCGAGCAGGTTATCTTCAGAGAGTAAGTTGCTATGGTTACATACATACCCAGAAAGTTACCTCCGTTTTTGGAACCGGAAGTTGAGGTTATCCACTAACTTACCCTCAAACTTATCCGGGTATGTCACATAACCTGCTTTCTGGAACACCCCCCAGTTGTGTGTGTGTGTGTGTGTGTGTGTATCCCTCAGCAGTACAGATGGGACATTTTGTTCATCTTCCCTACAACCCAATACTGAGTTTATATCCCCCTTAATAGCCCCACAGAAAGGAAGGGAACAGATGATGAATGAATACACTAAAGCTCAGGAGAGTTCCTCTGGCTGCTATGACAGGCCTCGTTCGTCTGGAGTGCTCTTCATTCTTTTTAAAACCTCCAGGTGGACTTCATGTTTGTAATGTCTGGATTATTCAAGTTTCATCTCTATAATGTCCCTGATCCAGAGTGCAGACACATTCTTAGTTAAAATAAAGACTCCATATTTCACTTTGAGCATTGTTTCTATTCTATATCTCAAAAGAAGATTTCCTGGACTTTTCCATTGTTTGCCTCATACCACAGATGAAAGAAATAACACTGAAATATAGTCTCATTACAGATTAAAAAATATAAATTCCTTGTTCATATGCACGTTATTGCTTGTAGTGGCTTGGTTCCAAAGTTTCCTCTTAGGAAACAGAGTGTGGCACACATCCATACTTTGAAAAATCATGTCCAGGAAGGAACATGAGAAGAAGGACATGAAGTTTAGGAATGTTAACTGTTAACTTGCTTGCTTGTTATTAAATATAGAAAGGAGATTATGGTACAATAGTTAATCAACAAAAAAATAAGCTCTCAGCAAAAAAAAAAAAACAAACAAAAAAAAAATCTAACCATGATACCGTCTCTTATATCCTATATTTATGGTATGCTATTATAACTTTAATTTATAATTGCCTTGGCAACTAACCGGACAAGTAAAACCAGGAAAGAAAAAGTCTAAAGAAGGCCTTGAGACAATAAACACACAATAATGTATTACAAAGCACTTTTATTCAGATTCAAAATACTGTGTGTTGAATTCAACAGATTTATAATGGTGAGGTATATGTAATATCATTTGAAAAGGGAAAATAATTTTAATGATTAATAATTTCATTTGAACCATTATTGAAATAAAATGATAAATTTAGACGAATAATGATTTAATAAAGATTGAGGAAGCAAAGAAAATGAATAACAAATGAAGTGCTTTCTGATGGATCTTAAAGCAAGTACCTTCTGTATGTAACTACTGTAGGAGCAGCAGTGATATCACTGATTTAACCATGTATAAAAATGAGGCTCTACATGTCTGAACATGTGCCAGAAACACTGAAATAACTGGGTCATTAGTTCTTCTCAGAGTTTGGTCTCTATATAAGGCATTGGCCTGCCTTTTGTCCTGCTCCGCAAACGGTCAATATCAATGTGGTCATAGCTCCTGTTTGCTTTTATTTATTTGATTGGCTGCATTCTTGTCCTTCTTCTTCTTCTTGGTCTCATTTGCCTCTTTCTTGTTGGTCTTGTTGGCTACTTTCCCAGGAAACACCTGGCCCTCAACAGTCACGTCCTCACACCGCTCCTGGAGGGTCAGGAAGTCTTTAATCTCCCACGCATAGCTGCCATCACGTAGCATGAAGATGACGCGGTTGGAGCCCACCACAAACCTAAAGAAGGGGCGTTGAAACAGGACAGAAGGCCATTTTCCATAAAACAAAAGGTCACAAAGGCCTCAACTCCAAATAAAAAAAATTTTCATGCTGTATTTTTTGTCTGCCATCACAATCTAATGATTATATTCATGCAGTGGCAAGGAACTCAAGAATAGTCTGAAGTGACTCAATTTTTATCCCTAATGTGACACAGATCTGATTTTTAGTATGTCTGAACACACAAATCTAGTGTTTTTTGGATATACAGTATATCAGACATACATCTGACATGCGGTCATGAGACTTGAATGCGAACAGTCATATGAATTTATGTGACTTTTTGCTGCACACACGTGGAGCAATCAATGACATCAGTTAGCACGGCAGTGCAGCGATTTCATAGCAGTGCTTTCCTCCTTCTGAACCTCAACAAACACAGCTGACTAACTACTTGCTGTCCTCCAGAGCAAAATCCCAAGTATGTTTTTGGTTAAATAGGATCCATTGTTTTAAAAGAATAAGTGGTCACACAAATATGGGGCACTAGCAAAGATGTATCAATGTACGCGTCAGCCTTTTCAGAGGACAGATGCATCCACGTTAGAGTCCGATAAAAGCCACTTTTAATCATGAATGTGAACGGTCATGACATGCAAATACCATCGGACCAAAAAAAATAGTAACTAACCACTGTGGCCTGCGATATGTGAACGTAGCCTTGTGAAAATATAAAGTGTGCACGTCACAATAATTACAAGGCCTTTAGTCACTGTTTTGTTGATACATTACATACAAATCACTCATAATAAAAACCCTGCTTCAAGATTTTTTTTTGAGGGGGGTGCGGGGTTTACATAAGAGTCAGGATGTCAGGCTATCCATTAGTATATAGATACATTAATTACATTATGACTTGTAATGTTTTAAAATTACAAACTCTGAATGGTTAGACATAAACTACAGTGGTGTGAAAAACTATTTGCCCCCTTCCTGATTTCTTATTCTTTTGCATGTTTGTCACACTTAAATGTTTCTGCTCATCAAAAACCATTAACTATTAGTCAAAGATAACATAATTGAACACAAAATGCAGTTTTTAAATGAAGGTTTACGTTATTAAGGGAGAAAAAAAACTCCAAATCTACATGGCCCTGTGTGAAAAAGTGATTGCCCCCTTGTTAAAAAATAACTTAACTGTGGCTTATTACACCTGAGTTCAATTTCTGTAGTCACCCCCAGGCCTGATTACTGCCACACCTGTTTCAATCAAGAAATCACTTAAATAGGAGCTACCTGACACAGAGAAGTAGACCAAAAGCACCTCAAAAGCTAGACATCATGCCAAGATCCAAAGAAATTCAGGAACAAATGAGAACAAAAGTAATTGAGATCTATCAGTCTGGTAAAGGTTATAAAGCCATTTCTAAAGCTTTGGGACTCCAGCTAACCACAGTGAGAGCCATTATCCACAAATGGCAAAAACATGGAACAGTGGTGAACCTTCCCAGGAGTGGCCGGCCGACCAAAATTACCCCAAGAGCGTAGAGACAACTCATCCGAGAGGCCACAAAAGACCCCAGGACAACATCTAAAGAACTGCAGGCCTCACTTGTCTCAATTAAGTTCAGTGTTCACGACTCCACCATAAGAAAGAGACTGGGCAAAAATGGCCTGCATGGCAGATTTCCAAGGCGCAAACCACTTTTAAGCAAAAAGAACATTAAGGCTCGTCTCAATTTTGCTAAAAAACATCTCAATGATTGCCAAGACTTTTGGGAAAATACCTTGTGGACCGACGAGACAAAAGTTTAACTTTTTGGAAGGTGCATGTCCCGTTACATCTGGCGTAAAAGTAACACAGCATTTCAGAAAAAGAACATCATATCAACAGTAAAATATGGTGGTGGTAGTGTGATGGTCTGGGGTTGTTTTGCTGCTTCAGGACCTGGAAGGCTTGCTGTGATAGATGGAACCATGAATTCTACTGTCTACCAAAAAATCCTGAAGGAGAATGTCCAGCCATCTGTTCGTCAACTCAAGCTGAAGCGATCTTGAGTGCTGCAGCAGGACAATGACCCAAAACACACCAGCAAATCCACCTCTGAATGGCTGAAGAAAAACAAAATGAAGACTTTGGAGTGGCCTAGTCAAAGTCCTGACCTGAATCCTATTGAGATGTTGTGGCATGACCTTAAAAAGGCGGTTCATGCTAGAAAACCCTCAAATAAAGCTGAATTACAACAATTCTGCAAAGATGAGTGGGCCAAAATTCCTCCAGAGCGCTGTAAAAGACTCGTTGCAAGTTATCGCAAACGCTTGATTGCAGTTATTGCTGCTAAGGGTGGCCCAACCAGTTATTAGGTTCAGGGGGCAATTACTTTTTCACACAGGGCCATGTAGGTTTGGATTTTTTTTCTCCCTAAATAATAAAACCCCTCATTTAAAAACTGCATTTTGTGTTTACTTGTGTTATCTTTGACTAATAGTTAAATGTGTTTGATGATCAGAAACATTTTGTGTGACAAACATGCAAAAGAATAAGAAATCAGGAGGGGGGCAAATAGTTTTTCACACCACTGTATATTTGAGTTCAGAAGCTCTGGCAGTCATGCAGACTGCAATTCAAATCACAGGTTAATATTTCTCGAGCGTTAATGTTTCTTTTGGAACAATTCACTTACAGCAGCGCGCCCACAACACATGCTGTTCAAAATGTACACTTCTTTTGTTATTCCCTTATTTTTCAATCATTATATGATTATATTATTGTCTGTAAGGAAAAAGGTTAGTTCGCATTTTTTAGTCTCCACTTTCAGTGTTTTTATAACAGTATTAAAATTTTTATATTTTTCCTGAGACAATACCATATCCCATACAGATGGTGGTTATTACTACTTGCATATTAGACATATTGCACATTACTAACTTGCATATTTATAACAGACACATTGCTCAAATCCTCTCTGTATAAAACTGCTTTTAACATTGTTGTATAAACAAAACAATTTCATGGTTAACTCCTGATGGTTGACCTGCTGGTACGCCTCATCTTGGATTCAACATCTAGGAGACTATGGAGAACACTTGTTCTGTTGGTTATTTATTAACATCTTTAACATGTTTTAACATAAACTTGGATCTGGTCAAAGTGTAGAAGTGAATAGAATGGAAGGTGGAGTAGAAACTCTGGAGCAAAATTTGCAAATCAGAGTTAGAAATTAAAGAAATAGGATACTGTAGGGATTGGAATATTTTTTCGGAAAGCTCTAAAAATGAGTGTTCACACAAACCATGCAAACTTTAAGCAATTAAGCTTTGAAGCAGTCACTGTGCTAAGTACACCGGCTTGTTACCGCAGAGCATTTCATTTATTTAATCAGCCAATCACATCGCAGCAGCACAATGCACAAACGCTTGCTGATACAAATCAGGAAATTCAGTTAATATTCATATCAAACAGGTGTCTCTGTGGTTTAATCGTGGTATGGTTGTTGTTTCCAGGTGAGCTGGTTTGAATTATTTTTTTTTTAATTGCTGATCTCCTGGGATTTTCATACACATTTGTTATGTCACCAACTACAGACAAGTTTTATTTCTCTTACTCTTGATCATCCATCCTTACAGCTTACTGTCTTACTCACTGTTTTTCTCTCTTTGCTGAGTCTCAGTCTTTGCCTCGTCTAATGTAGCGGAAGTTTTATGCCGGATGTCCTTCCTGATTTCTTTTATACAATCTTACACCTCCATGATATTCAGTGCTGTTTATGATTATTACATTTTATTAGTCTGGCATTCCCAAAGAGACTGACATTCCCAAATTGCCCGATTTGTGTGAATGTGAGTCAGCAAGTGCCACAACCCTGCCATTTTTAATCTGGGCTTAGGGCCATTACCTAAATCCTGATTCTTGTTTTGCACCTCAACACTGATTGCTGTGCATGCTGCAGTATGACACACACTGCTGTGCATGGATGCATGCTCAATGGTGTACACACCCAGACCACAAGGTTTGCCTCAGCTTGTACTTTGGGTTAAACTGCACTGCTTCGACATAGAGGATTATGAAATAAAATCTATTATTTCCCCAAATCAAATATTTTATTATGAATCTTACTTAATTTAATTGCAAATACTGTATAGGAGACTGTTAAAACTCAACCATGAGAGTTTACTGCAGCATGCCCCAGTAAAAGGGGGTTCAAATATTTCTGGACCTGACTGTACATCCTGACAATCATGTATGTAACACAGTACCTCTGAATATCAAAGTTGGCATTGAAGAGGCTGCCCTGCCACAGGCTGCTGATCTCCTCGGTCTCCTTTTCTGTGGGGTTTCCAGAAACTGTTGCAAACACCATCACTGTCTTTCCCTTCTTAGACATTTTCAAGAGCTCTTCGGGCTTGGAAGGATCCACTTTGGAGAAGTCGATGGGTGGGGGGGATCTTCGGTGCTCTGGCAAATCCCCCTCTTCGATGTCATCATCTTTCTGTGAAAATAAAAAAGGTCAGCTCTATGCAATCTAAACAATCTATACATCTGTTTACTTTGGAGACTGTCAGACTTCCTCTGGTCCTAGTATTAACCTATTAGTTCAATTTGGTCCATCAGTGCAGGAAAATGACTCAACTGTGCTACACAAATGCATGTAATTTCATGTGTAAGTGAGGGTGTAAAGTTAATCCCAAACCCTGCTCTCAGAGAAGTGAATTTAAAACTTACAAGATGTTGACCTTCAGTTACACCACAGACACTAAAGGTACATTGAACCAGTTGTACATTTGATTATAGATTAAAACCTCCCCTCGCCACCCACCCACACACACACACACACAGTGAAACACTTTACTATAACCAGCCATTCAACCACACAATCTAACAAACAGGAAATGCAACATCAATTACTGATGTGGTTAGTGGCCGTCTCTCTCAGGGTAATGATTACTTCATGCAAGTGCTGTCTCATGAGTTATTCACTAAAAAAATCTCCAATCCAAAAATCCAAATAAACCACGCTTAACAATATAGTAGCGACTTAAATTATTGCATATTTTAAGTCCTCGCTGTTTGCTAGTAATGAACTACAGCGATGAAGTAAAACAGTGGCTGCAGTTTCAAGCTAAGCAACAGAAAAATTAAAAGATATAAAGTTATTTGTGGTTTCTGATTTATCGTGACCTAAATTTAATTATTCTTCTATTTATATTTTCTAATACTTCCTATTTATAGGTCATCAAATAACCCATAGTGCATACACACACTGTTACAGTATACACAGTGGATTTCAGTTTAAAGACCATATTTATTGATAACAGAGAACAAGCATATTTTCAAACCAAGGAACACATTATACACAGCCCAAAATAAAAAATAAAAATTCAGATTTTTTTTTTACATTGCAGAACTTAAAAACTGAACTTTAAAAAAATTTAAGCTCAGTATCTTAAGGCCCAGAGTCACTGATCGGAGTGACAGTTTGAGTTCCAGCTTCGTCAGGTTGCCACCGTCAGGCCCTTAAGCAAGGCTGTATAATAGCTGAACCAATGCTCCGACCACACTAATAACAAAAGAGCTGGGAAAGAATTTCACTGTGCAGTAATGTATATGTATCTCAACTGTTTCTGGTGAGTCATGGAGAGCTAACCTGATCAGAAGTATGCAACCTGCAGCCTCAAACAGGAAAATACTTCCCAGTTCATCCCTGGGTAACATTTTCCTGTTATTAAAATTATGCACAACAAGCAGTATACAAAAATGCTTGCAGCAACAGAAAATCACCCCATATGGATTGCAGAAGTTGTGCAGAGTTACTGATCGGAAGGTCCGGTGTTCGAACCCCAGCACTGCCAAGTTGCCACTGTTGAGCTCCAGGGGCGCTGTAAGCTGACTGACCCTGTGCTCTGACCCCAGTTCCCAGTTAGATGCTCTTCCCTATCCGGGATATGTGAAAAGTATTTCACTGTACATGCACAAAGTACATGTGACAAACAACTGAAAAGTGATTTATTTTATACAATCTTACACCTCCATGATATTCAGTGCTGTTTATGATTATTACATTTTATTAGTCCAAAGACATGGAGATTAGGCACACTGGCATTCCCAAAGAGACTGACATTCCCAAATTGCCCGATTTGTGTGAATGTGAGTCAGCAAGTGAGTTAATGTGTTGTCACTCCATTCATGATGTCCTCTGCCTCGTGCTCTAACTCGCAGACTATCTAGCGCGCATTGCAATTCTTTATACTGTTACAATATCACACTAGTACATCAATCAGCACGTGAGTCTTTAGTAGTTTACAGTCTGGTTGCTAGGACACTACGCACTAGTTAGGGGCACTATCTTGATCACAGCAAGGCAGATTGAAGCGCGACTTTCCTGTTCATGCTTGTGGTTTATGAGGGGTTTTGTCCATTTTTGGGTGCAGTTTGTAAACCAAGTCATTGTAATGCAGATATCTACATTGATAGCATAATGGGTTAAAAGGGGACAAATTAACAGTGCTAAAGCCGAGTGCTAACGCTAAGAGCTAACGCTGGCTACATATCCGCGCGCCCCTCTAGAAGAATTTACCTCCCACTGCTCCAGCAGCCTCGCCATGTCCGCGTCATTGTAATCCCGAATATCCTTCTTCTTTTTAGGCGTATTGTCCGAACACTGAACCGACAAGATAGATACTACAAAAAGCACCACTGGTACACATCTCCATCCGACGGAAGACGCCATTTTTTCAACTTTGAGTTTGCGGATTGGTTAAGACCTTTAGGCTTGGAGTATGTTGATTGGCTCCAGTTTGGTCAACGTCATAAAACGGGCGTGTCCACTTGGGGACGTATTTCACGTGACTATATATTATTATTATTATTTATTTATTTATTTTACAGATTTTCTACAATACATTCCTTATTAATACATAAAGTACATGAAAAACTTTGCACTTTATAATTAATTGTATATACATGAAACGCATTACAAGAAATGCAAATCAGGATTGAGATATACTAAGTACATTTTGAAAAGAATATTTTTTCCCTTTCGTCCACGTATCAGGAAAAATATATGTGTATAAGATCAAAATGTTCCTTTCACAATGCTTCTTTAATTACTTACTAGGACGAAGAAGCTTTTATTTGACACATACATTACAGCACAGTTAGCTCCCATCAGATCAAAGTCTTAGCCACTGTATGAAGGGCCTTGCTCAAGTACCCAACAGTTGCAATGTGGTGGGGCTTGAGCATTTACACTGGATTGTAAAACTGCTATACATGCTCTATTTGCAAGTAAAACTTGTTCTATAAATAATACTAAACCTTACACCGTTCAGCCATGACAATATTACCACCCGCCTAATATAGATTAGGTTTCCCCTTCTACAACCAAAGCAGTGGTCTAGCCCTCACAATTTGGCCTTGGTCAAATTTAATCAAATCCTTATGCTTGCCCTTTTTTAAGTTCAGTGGTAAAATATTCACTTCATGCCTAATATATCCTACCAACTTCCAGGTGCCATTGTAATAAGATATTGTAAGTGTAATTACTGTGACTAAGGCCAAATTTTGATATCTAGATGACTAGGTCAGAGCAACTTTAAAACCGCAGCATGTTCCTGATCTGACCTGATCTGTGGGCAGGACCTCCCAAAAGTGATCCCAAGGAAGTTGAATGTTCTGAGCTACCAAGGCTCAATGATGCATGTGCCGAGCAAAGGCTGGCCCATGTAGGCCTATCCAGTAGAAGTTCTGATTTCCAAAGGGATGTGTTAGAACACAAAGTGAATCACTGTTTTGGTGGCAAAGGGGGGAGCCAACTCAATATTAGGCTCATCGTGGTCATAATGTTATGGCTGATTGGTGTAAGCGTGCTGAATTATTTTGAGCTGCTTTTTGCCCCCTCCCATTTCTCTTCATTAGAAGCGTGTGAAGTGTAAGGCTCGTTCAACAGAATCTGAACTGTTTCCTCTCAGGACACTCCACCCAAATGGCACTGCGCCCTGTGCAGCTGTACAACCCACCAAAGCAGAACGTGTCCCAAATAACCCTGCACAACTCAAATGTGCTCAATCCATGTTCTATGTATTTCCGAAATAATTAATGAATCGAATAACTGTACATTTTAAAACTGTAGCTTATTTATCAGTAGATTATGATACGTACTATTTTTGTATATTATTTTATTGTATAAGAATGCACTGATTTATTTTCTATAACCGCACATCTGACAGCCGTAATTCAAATAACAGCTTTATTTTAATGTGCACATTCTAGAACATTATTGTCTCTACCTAAAGATTTAATTGCACACTCATAAGCGCATGTTTTTTTTAATGTACAATGCCATCTGTTGAATTTTGGAATGAACTAAAATGTTTACACATTACTGTGAAGTGCACGGAATGAAGGTGTGAGATCGTGTTTATTGAGTAGATTTCAGTTGCAGACTTCTAAGCGTGTATTTAAAAAATTACAGTGCCTTCTCTTGATTTTTGAGAAAAAATAATGATTTTTCTTAGGTCGATTTTTTAATGATATACAGTACAGTAAGAATGTTTTTAATGAAAATTTCAAAATAGCATATCCTCTCTTCCCATGGGCCAACTGCGATGAAACAAAGCCTATATGTAACTCCAAGCTCAGCAAAATACACCGCTGAAAAACACATTAAAATTTGTTCAGTAGTTTTTATGTGATGCGTGCAAAAACAAACAGACAAACAGACTGACAAAAATTCCAAAAAAACACGTTGATGTGTTCTATTACTTTAAATTTTTTTATTTCTGAAATATTTTCAATGTACAGACACGCCACCTTTATGTAATAGATAGCAACAGCTCACAATGAGTACGGTACAGTTTGGATTAATTTTCTACATTTTGGAACAATAATTTTTTTTTAAACTATGAAATAATATATGTGACATTAGGTAATTAAGAAACAACAATAACAACAGTCAGATGTTATTTAAAGACATGAAGTTTAGCAGTTCTGCAATAGTTCTTGCAAGAACAGTGTTGTTAAGTGCATTTGCAAAACTCATCAAGCACCATGGTGAAACTGACTCTCATGAAAACCATCTCAGGAAAACAAGATCAAAACTTACCTCAGGTGCAGAGGAGAAGGTAATTTAGAGTTACTATTTCACCAAACACCAATCAACAGCACCTTTAGCAATTTCCCTCTGGGATTAATAAAGTTCTTTGAATCTTGAATCTTAGACTAGAGCTTTTATGAGGGATTTGTTGAGCATACTTGGCAGGCATGTCACAATATAACCTGTTCAAAATAGATTAATAATTTGGATGCCTTCAGCATTGTTTTACAATGTCGAAAGAAATAAAAATAAGGAAAGACTAAATAACTGCCATATTAAGATTCAGATAGCTTGGTGTTCACATCACCCAGGACCTGTCATGGTCCTGTCACATCAACACAGTGGTGAAAAAGACCTGGCAGTGTCTCTACCAGCACAGACGCTTGAGAGACTTTAGACTGCCCTCTAAGGTGCTTAGGAACTTTTACACCATAAAGAGCATCCTAGCGTGAAACATCACAACCTGGTTTGGGAAAAACACCATGCAGGACAGACTACAGATAGTGGTGCGATCAGCTGAGTGCATCATCTGCACAAAGCTGACCTGCACTTAATCTACAACAAGCGGTGCTGAACCAAGGCCAGGAGGATCGAGAAGGACATCAGCCACCCCAACAATGGACCGTTCTCTCTGTTGCAGTCAGGAAAGCGATTCCACTCCCTGAAGGCCAACACAAGAGAGACTGAGGAGAAGCTTCTTCCAGCAGTCTCTCAACCTAAATTCCACATAGGACTAAACACTCTTAACTGCTTTCTCACATAAAATAATCTCACTACGCATTACAATGCACATCACACATTCCATATGGCACATTTGTACATTTTGCACAACACGGAACTTCAACATCTGCACATTGTCTTGCTCAATTCTTGACATGGTTTCTATATTCCACTTCAACTCTATTTTATTATATTTTATTATTTGTACATATTGTATTTTGTTTTTACAGTTTAAAGTTTTTCTATATTTTTCTATATTACTTATTTGTAAAATAATCTCTTATTTCATACTTTATATTCTTATTTAACTCTTATTCTTCTTATTTTAAATTTTTGGGTCATCGGCAATCGTATAAGCACTTCACTTCATATCATACTGTATAAGACTGTGTATGTGACAAATAAAATTTGAATTTAATAAGTGATAACAGCACTAACCTGTTATACAGACCTTCCACCATAATAAACACTGCTTACAGTAACTCTGTTTCTTCTAATAGTAACAGTAACTCTGTTGTGTCATAGCTCTAAATATGACAGGAAGAAAATAAACATTATTATTATTATTATTATTATTTATGAAGCGTGTTTTCTTATTAATACGTTTCACACTTTCACCTCTGGTTTGTTTAACGCATAAATTTTCAGCATGAGGAAACCAGCGAAGATTTTACCCGCCCGGTTTTTAGCTCCTCCTCCTCCTCAATTGATTGGCTCATCAAACATCCTGAAAAAAATGCATTTTCGTCCAATAAAAAGTCGTCTAAAGTATACCGTCACATTGTTTCAGAATCCGATTTCGTCTCCCACCAGTAAATCTAGTGGTTTAAACATCAGATTTCGTCCCTTTGGAGGGGGAGGGTTAGTACGAGTTTTTCTTTGAACAGAAACTCAAAGTGAGGATAGATAATCTACCCAAACACATATTGATATAGTACTTCATTTATCCCAAAAGGATTTATTATACAATACATATATATATAATACAAATTCATTATTTGTATTTATTTATTTATTTATTTTACTTTTTTTTTTTTTTTTTTTTTACAAAAAAAGTTTAAAATGGCACTAAAATGTTAATCTATAGTTTTTGTGGTTGAAGAAAACAGCGTCATCTTTCTTTCTCTTTTTAATCTAAGGTTACAGTAATCGGTCATACCAAACTCGACGTAGGCGCGTACTTGAAACACATTGTTTTTTGGAGCTAATGTCTACGCTAGGCTAAAACTGCCGATAAACTCTCTGCGGCCATGTGTGAACTGCAACATAACGGCATGTTTGGCTTGAACGGCCTGCTTCTTATCCAAACTACAAAACTGATATGATGTTTAAAGCCCGGAGAAGTGGAATAACTGCAAAAACAAGAAGAGGCTGAAGGAGCTAGTAGCACGTTTTTGGTGTAATGTTGCTCTTACGCCGGTAGTCGGGGCCTCGGGAAATGATGGCTTTTAGTGTGGATATGAACCAAGTTTACAACTGAAGACGAATTCTCATCATCCGGGCGAAAAGTTTATCATTTGAAGGAAACGTCAGAGGGAACCGAGTGGACATGGGATCGTATTCGGATCAGAACTTTATATTTCCCCGGGAATAACGGACACTTATTCAGAAGGAGAAAAAACGTTGCAGTTTTGAAAGAAGCTCTGCCTCGCGCGCGCCGTGTTTCTGTTTCCCAACTGAAGCGCAGCCGCACCCTCTGACGGATTAGCCAACATGCTAACTACACAAAGCTTCTGACACAAAACTCGCCTTTCTCGGAGATACACCGTTTAATTTTTTTAAAGAAATGTATTCGTTTAAAAGCAAACCGGCTGTTATCCCTCAACGCCTTGTTTCCCATTTGAAGTAAAGCCGCACCCTCTAGTTTGCTTCCTCATACAGGCGAAGAGACCCCACAGACACACACAGCTGAAATAAAACTCACCGGCTCGCCTAAAACACCACTGTAATGGTAATGGGTTAAAAACAAACAGGATTTTGTTGAAAACATATTGAAATGAGATGTATACCAGGAGGAAAGCCCAGCAGTGTGTGTGCCGGATGGTAGTAACCCAGTTTCCATGCTCTTGCTGAGGAAGGTGCGTGGGAAATGGACAGTAATGCATAAGAGACCCAGGCTTCAGAAAGAACTGACCAACACCCCAGGGTTACGAGCAATAAGGAAAAGGTTAAAAGCCGAGAAAAGACGACCCTTGATTTTTCCAAGGTTGGAAGACAGGCGTGGTGCTTTTTTTGGAGTCTTTTCTACAGCAGGCGTTGTGGGATGATGGTGCTAAAAGTGGAGACCCATCACACAGAGCTGAATTCAAACTGCTGCTGTCTCACAGCCATGAACCTCAGACGCACTTTCCACTGGAGGATGAAAATTAACAGCGGCTCATCTGGCTTTAGACGTTCAGTGGATTTAATTTGGCCTCCTGCAACCACGAGAAGGGCAAGGACCTCTAAACGCCCGTCTGCTTGACACAAATTAACACGAAAGCTGACACGACTGCGGTGATTGATTCTTCATGTCCTCAGATTCAGTATAGAGTGTTTTCTGATTAGGTGTAGTTTGGTTTTGGGATGTCTGGAATCAGCTGGCACTTTGACTTCATTTGATTTCTTGTATGGCACTGCAGCAAGTGTATGATTTTGTTTTTGTAAATTTTTTGTTTGTGTGTATATCTATATATGTGTGTGTGCATGTGTTGTGGGACCTAGAGAGATGAATACCAACCTGTGAAATTATTCAGATGTACCCATTATGTGATTTTGTGTAACATGCACGATTAAGGTCAAATGACATAAACATTAAGGATTCAGCATCATTCTGTTGAAGGGAATTTTAAATGTAGCTCTGCTTTTGACCTCATTCACCCATTGTTTTGATATCAAATGTATGCCCAGACCACGGTTTCCCTGAGTGAAGTTGTGTTATCTTATACTTTACCTAATTCTGCGAATGTTTACTAAATTAATTTGATGTTCAAATAGTAAACAGTGGATGTTATAATATTTTCTGAAGGACAACACTTTTTTGGCCAGTTTTTGGAGAAGGTGTGTTATTATTTTTGAAGATATTGTCATATAAGTTATGAGTTTGTACTGTGGAATGCGTGGTGTAATCTATATTTTGTATAAAAAAGAAAATTCAGAATATTAGCTTGACCACCATACTATGGCTAGTAGTGGCTCGGGAAAGTCAGACAGCGAGGTTCCAACATCCAACATCCCGATTGGCAGCTTGCAGCAGCGCAAAAGACTCTCATCTGTTTGTGACACATGCAAAAGCAAGATGCAGCTGGTGGCAGATTTGCTCCTGCTGTCCAGTGAGACAAGGCCGGTGATGACCACGGATGGCGTGCCAGTGGCAGAGACTTTCGAGAAGTGTCGGGATACAGTGATTGCTAGGACAAAGGAGCTGTCCATCATTACTCATGACATTCAGAGCCAACTTAACATGGGGAAATTTACTGAGGTCGGTGACCGGTTAGTGGAAATGGGCAACCTGGTGGTGTCTTTAACAGAGTTTTCAGCTCATGCCGCATACATGGCGGCAGTGGAGGCACCGGGCTCACACACTGCCGTTCCTGGACTAGTGGATCGCTACAAAGTGACGCGATGCCGTCATGAGGTGGATCAGACGTGCTCTGTCCTCCGTGTAACCGCACTCTCTGATTTAACTCCCCAACTCCTCCTGGAAGTTTCCCAAAACATCCGGAGGAACCTGACGACTCTCACAGAGGCCTCGTCTCTGGCCAGTGAGAAATCCAAGGACAGGTTTGCCAAAGAGCAGTTCAAAGCCAGTGTAAAATGCATGAGTACAAGCGCCACTGCACTTCTCGCCTGTGTCAAGGAGGTGAAAACAAACCCAAGCGAGCTAACACGTAATCGCTGTGTGCTTTTCAGTGGGCCACTGGTTCAGGCTGTCAACGCATTGGTAGGATTCGCCACTGAGCCACAGTTCCTGGGAAAACCGGCTAATGTCAGCGGAGATGGAAAAGCAGTGCAGACGGCTGTACTGGGAGGTGCCATGAGTGTTGTTTCGGCTTGCGTTCTCCTCACACAGGGTCTCCGGGACGTATCCCAGCATGCCGAAAACAGCTCCCAGATGCCTACGTATCGGGAAAGGCTGCGCCAGTCCGCTTGCGCTGTCTCGGATGGATGCACGTTGCTCTCACAGGCACTCAGGGAACGCTCCTCGCCCAGGACTCTACCACCGGTCAACTCACATTCTGTGAATTAAAACAAAGCCCATTACAGTTACAACATACCAAAGAGACTAATATTCTTTAACCCCATGTTGTGTGATCCTATTGAGTGAATGTAGTGAATTTTGTACAAATATGTCCGTCCAACTATTCCTGTGCAACCAAGGTGGCAGTTTTTTTTGCACTGGATGTAATAAAAAACTTAGCCGAAACTGACATCACAACATATTTCTAACTTGTGTTCACTCACTGGTAGCCACAGACTCTGTGGCATTTCTGTATGTTGGACTGAAGATTCTCAAATGAAATAAAAAAAGTAGAAAGTTTACCTCAGTTTTAGAGCAGCAGACAGAGTGACGGTTGCAGTCGGATGAGTGATGGATGTTATTAAGAAATGCAGTGCGAGTGGGATGCACATTTGTGCTTTGTATTAATGTGTGAATCTCTTGGACGGATTAAAGCTGCTGTGAGTGTGTGCCATAGGTTTTACACTATATACCAGAATTACAATAGCATTTTATTTTTTTTCCTGGATCATGCATGTACTGGAGTATTTATTTCAACTTATTAAAAAAGTTGTTTCTCATACAAAGGTTGTTCGATGTCTCTGTCTTATGTCACTTGGGAGGAGGGCAAATTAATGATTCTTAATAAGATTGGGGAAATGAAAGTGATTGATCTTCATAATGTTGCCATCAGTGTTAAAAGAGGTCATGGTTCTAGAATTTACATGTCATTGAGGCCTTTCTCCAGTGACATTGAGTTATGTGGAATCAGTGAGAAAACAAATACTGTTGCAGCTGAATTGAAAAGGGTACGCTTTTGTGTGTCTGTGTGTGAAGTACATCATCGCTTTTTCCATTAGGAAATATGCATAGTAGGCTCGCATGGAGGTTTTGGAAATGCCAAAATGTGAGAGGTTGGAATTAAATTAGGATTGAAACATTTTGTGAAGTTATAGGAAAATAATCACACCACAGCAATTTGCCCATGCATGACAGAATGTCACGTGATATATTTGATCTGTTTGTAGTTTACTTCAGGAGAGAGATAAAAAGAGAGGTTGGGGAGGGAATGACTGTTTATAGCCAGTATATGTTATGTGACAATAGAAGCTATAACCACTGTCTCACAGAAGCTCCATGAGCGTGAATCAAATTACCTTATTTTGCAAAGGGGGTCTCAGAAGTGTTATTGTGCTACATCATGTCCAATTAATGCATGCGTTCCAGCACTTCCGGTAGGATTTATTATTATTTTATTATTACTTGCATAATTTACTTCACAGAGCATCTGATTCCGTTACCACATAAGTTATATCAGGTATTACTGCCAACTTGCCAACCACTCTTTTTTGCTTTTACCTTGAAGTTATGTTAAAGAAGCACATTGTCATGTTTCAAAGAAACCTGAGAGCAAAATGCCACACATCCTGAACACTATCATATACTAGAGATCATCCTGACTTGTTAAGACATACTGACACTGGAGACTCCTTCTATACATGATTAATAATAATGTCATTACAGAAAGCTTTTTACAGAAATTTTCTTTGTTCTTCTGGTTTGATTGACAAGAAAATTACATCCTTTTTTATTATAATAATTTTTCTTGGGATTTTTCCCAGTTTTCTCCCTCATTTCCTCGTAGACAAATCCCACCTGTCATTAGGGCATTCCCCATCAAGGTTACAAATACCAACCAGGGAGGATAAAGACTATCACGGGTTTCCTCCGAGTCATGTGACTCTGGCCGACTGCTTTTTCCATACTGTTTGTTTCCGAACATTTTTGCTAGTTCAAATAATGGCAAAAATTAGGTATAATTGATAAAATGAAGTGGTCAGCACTGTGGCCTCGCGGCCTCAAATGTCAAGGGTTCTGTTCTCGGCCTTGGGTCAGTGTGCATAAATAAACGAATTAAAGGAATTACAGTAACAACTTGCTTTTTTTTACAGAATGTGGTGACAGGACAAATGTCAATATCGTAAGCTGCATGCCTGGGTACGCTGACAGCAGAGACGATCTGAGTAAAATTTAGAGTGAAATATTACATATATATGGCGGCATAGTGATTAGCGCTGTCGCCTTGCACTTTCAGGTACTGGGTTCAATTCCAGTGTCGGGTCTCTGTGCATGGAGTTTCCTTCGGGTGCGCTGGTTTCCTCCCACAGTCCAAAAACATGCAGATTAGGTTAACTGGTGTTCCCATATTGCCCATATTCCATATTGATTTGTACCCTGTCCAGTGTGTACACTGCCTCGAGATGTCTCCTGGGATAGGCTCCAGGCTTCCAGCAACCCTTTACAGTATAAGCGGTATAGAAAATGAATTAATGAAAAAATGTTTCTTACCAGGCTTTCTACAAGTTAAATGCCTGCTTACATGTGAAAGTCATGGCAGTCCTTGATAATGTTTACTCTAATTAGCATGCTAAAGCTCATTAAAACACTCTAAGTTTGGGGGCGGAGCTTGGTGTACATAGCTGGAAACAAGTGCAGGCTCAATGATTGATTGAAAAAATATTTTAAAAAATTTTCAACTCTACAGCACCCCAGAGTGGTCACATAATTTTTTTTTCATTTGTCTAACTATATTCTGCACACAATTTAGTAAACTTAGCAAAAAATTTGAGAAATAACAGACAGAAATACCGAAACCGTACTCTTGGCCTACTCAGAACAAGAGAACATGATGTCAGGATCACATGAGATGTGCACACAGGAGTTGTTTCATGTCTTGAAAAACACCTGAAACAAGACTTTGGAAACTATTATGAGAAGATCTGTAAGTCATTATACAGTAGAGTAGATTCGGTGATGCCGGCTCTCCCTGTACAAATATCCCACAAATAAACAGAAATGTGGCAAGTACTGTAAGGCTTTTGTTTGCCCATGAACAAAAAAAAATGTTGGATGGAATCATGGAGGCACAAATGCTTCTTAAATGTTGCAAATTTAGTTTTTCAAATGCAGCTCAAAAGACTAATTCAAAATCTATTTTATTTGATGGACCATAATAAAGTTGAATCTAATCTAATCTAATCTAATTATTGTTGTTCCTTTAGTAACAGATTATCTGTGACTTGTGTGACAAATCTATCACCAGGACATTGGCAGTGGTTCCTCTGGGTGCTGTGAGTTGCAGGGCGGGGCTTCTGTGGATAGGACTGGTTTGGGATCTGGGAGGACCCCTCATCATTGATTATTCATGGTTCTGGAATTTTTTCTATTTAGTTTTTACACGAAAATTGGTTTAAAATTCGGTGACATTGAAATGATCAAAGTTAAAACAGATTTTCTAGGATAATGTTTTATTAATGCATGATGTCATGTTAAAAACGAATAAAGAGGCAAAATTGTTTGTTTGTGTTGAAGAATATCAATTTCAATTACATAAGGGTCAGGTTCAATAAAATAAACCAGACTTTAAAGTATTCTTGAACAGATATCCTACCCTAACATGGTGCTGATTTGCTCTTTGATATTTGAACTCATGATAAACTTTATCGTGTGAAGGTCCTGCATGTCCAAATCTTTACAGCACCATGACACATGCAATAATCATCCCACAGGCATAAGAATAAATAATCATACTGCACACTTGGGATTTCCCTAGATCTCTGGGAATATCAATGGCTTATTATTACAAATTGAGCCCCAGTGTTTAAAGTTTTATTTGCTTTTCTCTTCTCTGCAAAAAAAACTGTTTTCAGAACATTAGTTCTAATAAAAGATTTTTCATATAAACATATTCTCACATGCTGTTGATGCTTTTGCACCGCCCCTGCCTTTCATTCGTCACTGACCTGTATCCCTTTGTCCTCTTCATTTCCTCATGGTAAAAAAAATGAAACTGTTGTGCACAACAGGAAACTGAACAGCCTCTGCTATCAGGAGCGGTTTCCTTCACAGCACTAACCGTCGGTGTAATAATTTCGACCAAGGTTTCGCCCATTTCCTGCTCAAAGGAGGGAGGTTAGGGCGACAGAAGTCTTGGGCACATTATAAAAATGGGCTTTAAAATGTTATATGTCAGGAGACTAGCAAGAGAGGGTTAATTAGTTAATCCTCTTGAAGGGTTTATTTAGCATGTGTATATATGTGTGTGTGTGTGTGTGTGTGTGTGTGCTGAAGGGGGGGTTGTGTAATGTTTGGATACTGTTTGTCACTGACCTTTCACTTTAAACATTAAACATGACATAAGGTGGAGTCCATTAAAAATCATGTGTTTTTAGACATGCATGTTTCACGTTTTGTTTTGTTTTTTACATGTAGTTAACCTTTTACATGTATTGTGTCTTGTTTTTATTTTCCACATTATTTCTTATTCAGTTAATTTCTCGTTATTTTTCCACAAAAAAGGGATTTAGTTAAATTTTTAAAATCTATTAAATTAATATTTTTTTTCACACCATCGCTCATTCATGTTTTTTTTATTCTTTTCATTTTTTACCTTTAACAATATAATACTGGTCAGGGTGGTTACGGATCCAGTCACCCACCCATCTCCTGGCACCATACGCATAAGCATTCAGACACTTTTGGACCCCTTCAGACAATTTTGAGTAGCCAAATCACCTTCTGGTAACCCCTAAGAGCCCAGAGAATAGTGTTCAGGGAGAACATTAATAACTCTGCACAGGCAGCAACCAAAGCTGTATGTGCCATTTCAGGGCATGACATGGAAAATGCCAAGAATGTGCCATGTGAAATGTACAATTATATGCAAAACTTTATACACCCTGGGCCAAATTACTTTAAGCATAATTGCTTCATCTTCTATACCGCTTTATCCTGTATTAGGGTCGCGGGGACCTGGAGCCTATCCCAGGAGACTCAGGGCACGAGGCAGGGTACACCCTGGACAGCGTGCCAATCCATCGCAGAGCACACACACACGCACACACACACACACACACACACACACACTCATTCACACACTATGGTCAATTTGGGAACACCAATTAGCCTAATCTGCATGTCTTTGGACTGTGGGAGGAAACCGGAGTACCCGGAGTACTCCCACCAAGCACGGGGAGAACATGCAAACTCCATGCACACAGAGATGGGAATCGAGCCTGGCCGAGGAATCGAACCCGGACCCTGGAGGTGCAAGGCGACAGTGCTAACCACTACACCACCGTGCCCCCATAATTGCTTCAACCAACAAAATTACAAAAAAGTAATAAAAATAATAATAATTCTGGACATTTATTAATGGATATATGTTTTATATTTAATTAAATACACAAACAAGTAAAGAAATGTTTGGATTACTTTGTTAGCCCGGGATTGCCTCATGTGTCAGGACTCATTAGACAGGTTATTAGGAATAAAAGTTCAGAGCATTATAAATTAAACATTTTGTTTTAATACCAGCCTGGCACCCTCCTCATTTGAAAGAAATGTATTAATTTAATTCCTACAATGTAGAGAGCAAGGCTATAAAACATATCATAATGCTGTGATGGAAAATGATGGATGTGAAGACAAGATCTGAAAGATCAACAATATACAATGGTTTTATTAGCCTTGAAGTCTTCTTTGCAACATTGTATCAGGGTCTTTCATTAAAAAATACCCCAAGTTCATTTTTTGAAAATAACTTTTAAAAACAGCCCAATACTAACAGTGTCCCAATAATGTTGCCAAATTATTACTCGCAGAACAGTTTGACAACAAATAATTTCTGCTGTGGACTTCATCAGCTCTGATCTAAAATACCTTGAATGTAACATTTCCAGAGGAGTTTGGTTTCAAGTTTGGTCAATTGGCTAGTCATTCCCCAAATTTTGCATATAGCTGTATGTTATTGACTTTAATATTTTACAGTTATGTATCCAGTTCTAAACTTATATATATATATATATATATATACACATGAGCTAGGCTTATGTAGAACAAAATTGGTTTAAGTTTATTAGCTGGAGTCCACACAACTTGACACCACAGTCATTGTCCTTGTTACCACCTGCCAAAAAGTATCCCTCATTTGAGATGTAACAAGACACTGTAGAGAAGAACACAGAGTCACAAAAGTCATTATTTATGGACTAACCTGATCAAATAACAACCATTCTGTGCCATCAACTTTGGCTTCTGGATACAGACTTTAATGTTATTACAGTTATAGAATCCACTTATCATTCGCAACAAATAGCATTTACTGCAATTGCAAGTTTACAGATTAGAAGATTTATCCCCTTTTTCATTCGTTACGGAATGTGTATCCTTAAGTGGATGAATTTATTTCCTCATCCTTGACAGCCAGATAACAATCCCTGGCCATATTTCATGAATGAATGTCAGGAAATTTGACACCCAGAACCAGGCAGATGTCTCAACATGTACCATATTTTGAACACACTCAGGTCATCATGTAAAAATTCAAAGGTCAAAATTCCTGGAAAATGTCAATTAATTATCCAGAAATTCACAGTCACTGGATCATACTTGCAATTGAACTCACTGCTCTGAGCCGGTTATGGGTTTGTAATGCTTCAAAAATCATTTTAGCAACCATCTGTGGGCCAAAAATCGGTAAGATGTAGAATTTTTTATTTTTATTCACAGCACTCCTTAGTCAATCTCTAAATCAGGAAGTAGTCCCTAATAATGTAATTAACATCTGTTTAAATGTCATTAGCAGACGTATGTCTCCCCACGAATCCACATGCATATCCGCTAACTCATTCCTAAATGTCTGCACCAACAGTGCTTTTTAGATCAGCTGCTATGAGTATGCACATCCCTGTAGTAGTTGTCATCCTTGACATCTGTCCAGTATATTCAGCTCAAATCAACCATGATTCCTTCCAGTCTAAAAGACCTGGCAGCATTTCAAACCCAGCTGCAATTACTCATCCTTCGCCTCTGGCTGACATTCATATCATGACCTGATCTGTATTTTTCACCCCCTGTATTCCTTGCACTGTTTCTCTCCTTGTCCAGGGCTATTCTTATGTCAGCTCTTCTCTGGCACATGTTATACGGTAGTGTCTTTGTGTGGCTCACGCCCAAATGCTGGGAGCTTCAGAATGGGCCACGTGGCCTGATGTTTGTGCTAAGCTCTTATTGGAATAACACAGCCACCTCTTTTCTCACCCCTCCTCCTTACGTCTGTCTCCTTTTGCACAAACCCATCTCCATGCTGGGTGGACATCTTCCTGGACTTTTGTTTATCGTCTGCTCAACCTTCAGAGAAGCCCAAAGGTCAAGTCACAGACAGGATCTTAGTTTTAAACCATTAACTTAAAGAGAAAAATGCTCCACCTGTGGAGCTGACAGAGCCGGAAGACTGCTGATGCTAATCAAGCTTGGTAACAAAAGGAGTTTTTCCCATGAAGAGCACAGGCAGGTGGTTGGCTGCCAAATGCACACTCATTAGAAGGGGTGTTCACTCAGCGTCTTTGTTTTTTTTTTTTTCCCCCTTAAGCTGAGCCGACAGATGGAAACGTGATCTTAGCAGCATCATGTAACCAGGGCCCTGCGTCTGCAGTTGGTTCTGTAAGAATCAGTCCTTTGGGACCAGGGTTAGGTAGAACTAAAAAAAGTTATGAACCTTTGAAGGTATGAGGCACAACTGATTTTTAAAGCATGATAATTAGTGCTGATTTAATAAAATTCTATGTTTTAAGATTACATTAACATTACAAAGTAATCTTTTAAATTTTACTATTGCCAGAAAGCCAATGACTAATCCTTAAGCATGGATCTTCTCTGCTTAGCTTTTGACACCGGCACAATGTGGATAGAAGTAAATAACGGGAACTAACAACTAGCTTTGCATGGACTGGTTACAGGACAAATGTCAGTATCACACGCTGCATGCCTGGGAAACCTAAAGAGGAAGAAGAAAGAAAATGGCACCTGGAAAATGGACATGAATATGTTAGTGCCTGTCAGTGAAATTGCTATGAAAATCTAAACTAAACAACCTACTGACCACACCTCTCCATTGAAATGACATATTAAATACATTTTGCAATTTGCATTTTAAGAAGACCTTAGATGCTGTTTTATATGACTATGAACCTGTGCCATTTTAATGTAAATCCAGAAGATGGTACTTATCCTGTACAGGGTCACAGGACTATCCTTGAGGGTGCCAGTCTTTTTGCAGCCGCAAGCACACACACACCTCCACACTATGTGCAGTTTGGAAACGCCAATTAGCCTACATTACTCTGCATTTCTTTGGACTGTGGGAAGAAACTGAAGTAACTGGAGGAAACCCATCAAGCATGGAGAGATCATGCAAACTCTACTTACACAGACTAAAAGGCAGAATTTGAACCCTAGACCCTGCAGGTGCAATGCCACAAAGCTGAACACTATGCCACGGTGATGCTCCTGTTAAAGGACAGTATATGCAAAATTTAAACAAATTAGTTTGAGATTCAGTAAAAATAAATCAATTTCCTTACAAAGGTCTACGCCTCAGTTTTGTAATGCTTCAGTCTGGAGCAGCAATGTAGTAGACAATACAGACAGATAATTATCCCTGGCCCACTTTATCCTGTAGCTCCAATTTTAATCTCTTCACAGGGAACAGAGTGATACTTCTGGAAGCATATGCCAATATACTTCCACAGGATAATGATCTGTAAAGTTTCTGAGCTATACTTGCTACGATAAGATCCAATATCCAACTTGTGGAAACATCTTTTAATATTTAACATTATGAAATATTGGTAGTTAATAAGTGGTAATGATTTCCTGTGTTAAATATGCCGTAGTGGTGCTACAGCCTCTAGGTAGCAGTCAGGATAATCTATTAGAGGCATATTTGCTAGATAACTAACTATCTAGCTAGGGACATGTGTACTGTAAATTAAGTGAACTACAGTAGCTAGCTAGTAAACTTAGTGTAGCAAGCTGCTGAAACACCACACTTATTCAGCTAGCTAAGACAATATATACATTACATACTGTTGATAATCAAGGTTCACATCAGATTAGCTCACCTGGTTAGTTAGCATAAGAAGAGAATAGAAAAAGAACCATGTTGTGATTAGCAGATGTATAAAATGTAAAGTAATTACTCAGTAGTTTATCACCAGATGACGTACTTACTAGTAGACAGTTTTTACTGTTTCTATTACTCAAGTAGTAGTTTCATTTTAATTCAGTACATTTTATTATTAGTACTTTTAGGTCAGTAAATTTTGTACTTGTCCACCCTTGTGAACCATTACAAACAACAACTCGAATAAAGATTTGTGCAAACGAACAGAATTTGTTCTAAATCTTTCCTACGGTACATGTGCCATAAACTTTTGAAACAGTAACGAAAGTTACTTGAAAAAGTAACCAACATTCCAGACTCGAGGTGCTATATCACAGGCCACATCAGTGTTGAACTTCCTTCCTTGCCATCCACTGGTCCAGTAATGAGAACCAGCAAAAAGGCTGTCCTATGGGAACATTCCTTATGGATGATGTCATCCGTCCCACAGTGATAGCCTAAAATCATGAGCAAAAGAGTTACTTGTGAACACAATGGAGAACCAAGTGTCTGTACTGTAGATCCAAGATCTGCTTTCAGGTTAGCACGTTCATTTCTCTGTAGTAGTAGTAATATTGTCATACTGTAGTATTGTGGTTAACGGCAATCCTAAAATAGGTAGTGCCCACACACACACACACACACACACACACACACACACACACACACACACACACACACACACACACAAATACTCATAGGGATCCTGGACAGCCTGTGTTTACATACATACAGTGGAGTGTGAGGTTTCGCAGACATGGTCGAGGCTCTCTAAAGTAGTGTAAATCGTCTGGCGCTGACTATAATGTCATAAAACTCTCCAGAGTCTTCAGTGTTGACGAATGCAGGTTTTCACTAGACAGTATGCTGAGGATAGTGGAGGAAAACAATGTGTGTAGTGTCTGACAAAAGTGAGCACAGACGGGCTCGCACCGAGGCTTGGCAGCCATGCAGTAGCTCTGTGTGTGTGTGTGTGTGTGTGTGTGTGTTTGTGTGTAATTTTTTTAGTTTAAAGTACTGCATGTTGTTTTTTATGCAGGGCAGCCAGAGTGCAGGTTCTTCCTCTTGGCACAAGTGCGCAACCTTGGCTGTTCTCTTTCTGGACCTCTCTGAGTCTCAATGTGTGGCATTTCTTTAAGTACAGTGGTGTGAAAAACTATTTGCCCCCCTCCTGATTTCTTATTCTTTTGCATGTTTGTCACACAAAATGTTTCTGATCATCAAACACATTTAACTATTAGTCAAAGATAACACAAGTAAACACAAAATGCAGTTTTTAAATGAGGGGTTTTATTATTTAGGGAGAAAAAAAATCCAAACCTACATGGCCCTGTGTGAAAAAGTAATTGCCCCCTGAACGTAATACCTGGTTGGGCCACCCTTAGCAGCAATAACTGCAATCAATCGTTTGCGATAACTTGCAACGAGTCTTTTACAGCGCTCTGGAGGAATTTTGGCCCACTCATCTTTGCAGAATTGTTGTAATTCAGCTTTATTTGAGGGTTTTCTAGCATGAACCGCCTTTTTAAGGTCATGCCACAACATCTCAATAGGATTCAGGTCAGGACTTTGACTAGGCCACTCCAAAGTCTTCATTTTGTTTTTCTTCAGCCATTCAGAGGTGGATTTGCTGGTGTGTTTTGAGTCATTGTCCTGCTGCAGCACCCAAGATCGCTTCAGCTTGAGTTGACGAACAGATGGCCGGACATTCTCCTTCAGGATTTTTTGGTAGACAGTAGAAGTCATGGTTCCATCTATCACAGCAAGCCTTTCCAGGTCCTGAAGCAGCAAAACAACCCCAGACCATCACACTACCACCACCATATTTTACTGTTGGTATGATGTTCTTTTTCTGAAATGCTGTGTTACTTTTACGCCAGATGTAACGGGACACGCACCTTCCAAAAAGTTCAACTTTTGTCTCGTCGGTCCACAAGGTATTTTCTCAAAAGTCTTGGCAATCATTGAGATGTTTTTTTAGCAAAATTGAGACGAGCCTTAATGTTCTTTTTGCTTAAAAGTGTTGGCGCCTTGGAAATCTGCCATGCAGGCCGTTTTTGCCAAGTCTCTTTCTTATGGTGGAGTCGTGAACACTGACCTTAATTGAGGCAAGTGAGGCCTGCAGTTCTTTAGATGTTGTCCTGGGGTCTTTTGTGGCCTCTCGGATGAGTCGTCTCTGCGCTCTTGAGGTAATTTTGGTCGGCCGGCCACTCCTGGGAAGGTTCACCACTGTTCCATGTTTTTGCCATTTGTGGATAATGGCTCTCACTGTGGTTCTCTGGAGTCCCAAAGCTTTAGAAATGGCTTTATAACCTTTACCAGACTGATAGATCTCAATTACTTTTGTTCTCATTTGTTCCTGAATTTCTTTGGATCTTGGCATGATGTCTAGCTTTTGAGGTGCTTTTGGTCTACTTCTCTGTGTCAGGTAGCTCCTATTTAAGTGATTTCTTGATTGAAACAGGTGTGGCAGTAATCAGGCCTGGGGGTGACTACAGAAATTGAACTCAGGTGTGATAAACCACAGTTAAGGTATTTTTTAACAAGGGGGGCAATCACTTTTTCACACAGGGCCATGTAGATTTGGAGTATTTTTTCTCCCTTAATAACGTAAACCTTCATTTAAAAGCTGCATTTTGTGTTCAATTATGTTATCTTTGACTAATAGTTAACGGTTTTTGATGATCAGAGACATTTAAGTGTGACAAACATGCAAAAGAATAAGAAATCAGGAAGGGGGCAAATAGTTTTTCACACCACTGTATGTGTCTCCCTGTATCCTTTTTGTATCAAAAACAGATACTCTATTCCTTATATATCCTACATAAGCACCATGAGGTGTCTCACCATTATAACTTCACTGTGCATGTGTATATATGACGTATTGACTATATAGGGCAAATCAGGAGCTGAATTCTCCCTATTTGCCATTTCTTACAGGGACGGGTTGCCAGCTTTATGCCTGATTGGATCTGAGCAGCTGAGGTTGTAGGACCCAAATAGTAAATATGGCAGGGGCACCTTAATCACCAAGTCACCCTTTCATATACTGTATATATACAGTGTAACCTCAGACTTTTGAGTGTTAACCTCAGAGTGTTTGAGAGTGTCCCTCAAGACGAGCAAAATTTTTTAATAAAGTACTCATAAACCAAGAAAGACTTGGTTTATGAGTACAGAGTATCATGTATCACGCATGCGCTTCTTGTTTTGACGCTAGGCGTCACATGATCACAACTGAGCCAATGTTTTTTATCTCTCTTGCGCTGCGGAATTATGGGTAATCGTGTCCCCTGCTCGGTCTTAGTGCCTGACTCTCACTGGTATAATCAACATCCGTGCACGCATGTATTGTTTACTATAACACTGTGACCATGTGTGTGCGCATAAAACACATGTTATTTTGTGTTTGTTAGCGTGTGTGTACAGTCTGTGTACTGCTCTTATAACACGTGTGTGCGGGCGCGTGTAAAGCAAAAGCAAGTAAGAGAGGTTAAAGATCCATGTGTGTGTGTTTGTATGTGTTTGTGTGTGTTTGTGTGAAATTCAAATAAGAGAGGAGAAAGGTTTACTGTATAAGATAAGAAGGGGGAGACGGGACAGGCTGATTCCTCCTGTCCCCTTACTTTAGATTCACGCACACACACACACACACACACACACACACACACACACACACACACACACACACACACACACACACACACACACACACACACACACACACGGCACCTGCGCGCATAAACGGAAACACCTATCTGTCGTGATTTATTTTTACTTTAAAGGTAAAGTGCAGGTTAATTTGTTTTATTTTTACTTTATATTTTGTATTAATTATTATTATGTACTTATATTTTGGGGCTATGGAACAAATTATTTGAGTTTCCATTGTTTATTCTGGGAAAATCTGCTTTAATTTAAGAGTGTTTTAAGAACCAGCTTCCGGAAAGAATTATGCTCGTAATCCAAGGTTCCACTGTGTGTGTCTGTGTGTGTGTATATATATATATAGACTTAGCGCACGAGGCAGGGTACACCCTGGACAAGGTGTCAATTGCAGGCACACACATACACACACCCACACTTATATTATATTATACGACTGCGATAAACAAAGCCCATATGCTACTTCAAGCTTGGCCAATTACAGCTGTAAGAGCCCCATTAAAATATTTTTTTTGCATGCACAAATAAACAGACAAACAGGCAGACAAAAATTTCACAAACCATCTTCATGTGTTCTATTACTAATCTAACATCCCCCAAAATATTTTTTTCTGAAAATATCTTCAATGTACAATTATGCCAACTTTACAGTTTTTTAAAAATATCTTCAGAAGATATACTGCAAGCCACAAAACAGCACTAATGTCTGACTTTCATCTGTCACCTATGAATATATCCAAAACCAAATTTACTTCTCACAACATATACAACAGAATCATTATTTCTCATCAGTTCACTGTGGCCATATCTCAAATCACACATGCAATCCACTATACAGGCCACAAGAACCTTATTACAACAAAATAATACAAACACTATAGGCATTGAAGAAAAAACAAGATTATCACTCCATCACAACATCTACAAACAACATGCAACAATGCATTATGTATAACTGTTTGGACACTGGATAACGTAGTATGGATGGAACGTAGGATTTCAGGAGTGCAACAGTCTCATATGAATGAAATTGGTTTGTCTGTTCAGGGTGGGTCCCTGGAACACTGGAGACAAGCATTCTCTGTTTCTCTCTCTTTCACTCTCTTACACTCACTGATGCACACACACACACACACACACACACACACACACACACACACCACACACACACACACACACACACACAGCAGCTGTTAAAATTCAACAGGTTGTCTAAGACGCAGGAACAACCAACCAGAAATTCTATTGACTTTTTGTGCAGTGTGTGAATATTATATGAATATAAATACACATTACTCTCATACAGGCATCAACCAATCTTCAAGGCTAGCTTTGTCCTCTCCCTGCGGGGCATGACTCCACTAGACCTCTGGGGTGTGCTATGGTGTTTGGCACCAAGGAGTTAGCCTCAGATCCTTTAGGTGCTGTGGCTTAAAAACCATCAGATAGGGTGTGTCTCTGTGGATTGGACTTGTTTCTCCAGCACATTCCATGGATGCTCAGTTGGACTGGGTTCTAGGAAATCTGGAGGTCATATTGACAACCTTGAGCTCTTGTCCTGCTAAGTCCCATACAGGGCTGCTTTTAATTCAGTGGGTGTTCTGGTGCCTTTATATCATGGCCAGCCTGGAGTTTTTTGGTAATTTGTGCTACAGTGGCTTTTCTGTAGGATTGAACTGGATGGGTTAACCTTTGATCCCCACATGCATACTGTAGATGAGCATTCGGTGTCCATGATCCTGTCACCAGTTTCCTGGGATTTATCTCCAGATCAGTGTTATTCACTTAGTGGTCCTAATGCTATGGCTGACTACTCTATATTGCATTCAGGTAAAGTTTAGATTGTATTTAATAGCCAATTCTTAAAGCTTTCTGTTTATGTAATAATGCCTTATTTTTCAACATAGGTAGTGCATATAATATGGCTTGTGGATTTGCTTGTCTGTGGTGATATAACATTAAATTTAATTAGGATTATCGACAAATAAAATAATGAAAACAGCAGGATTTAAGTATATAATAAGCTCACCAAAAAGTACAGAGCTGGTAAATTTAGTTTTTGCCCACAGGATCATCACACGTATCGTTCCATCTATTCATCAATTAACATCCAAAACCTTTCCACTATACATAACCTTAAACATCCGATGGCTGTTTGTGGTCCTGACATAAGTGTTCTAACATTTTGATATTAAACTGCGTGTTCTCACAGTATAAAATAATACACGAGACATATGAACAACTGACAACTGATGACAGAAAGACCCACAAACACCAGCTTAATGTAGACACACACATAGTACCAGTCATAAGTTTGTACACATAAGTTTAGAATTATTTTCTACATTGTAGAACAATACTGGATTAAAACTATGAAATAACACATATGGAATTAGGTAAACCCTAAATACAGGATAAAGTGGTATAGAGGCGGCACGGTGGTGTAGTGGTTTGCAGGGTCCGGGTTCGATTCCCGGCCAGGCTCGATTCCCGTCTCTGTGTGCATGTAGTTTGCATGTTCTCCCCGTGTTTGGTGGGTTTCCTCCGGGTACTCCGGTTTCCTCCCACAGTCCAAAGATATGCAGATTAGGCTAATTGGCGTTCCTAAATTGACCAAAGTGTGTGAATGAGTGTGTGTGTGTGTGTTCTGCGATGGATTGGCACGCTGTCCAGGGTGTACCCCGCCTAGTGCCAAGAGTCTCCTGGGATAGGCTCCAGGTCCCCGCGACCCTAAATACAGGATAAAGTGGTATAGAAGATGAATGAATGAATTAGGTAATTAAGTAAAACCAATATAACAGTCAGTTGTTATTTTAAGACACAAATGTAAGCTGTTCTAGAATAGTTCTTGTTAGAACGGTAGTGTCAAGTGCATTTTCAAACCCCATCAAGCACCATGATGAAACTGACTCTCATGAAGGCCTTCCCTGGAAAGCATTTAGAGGTTATTTAGAGTTACCAGCCCCAGAAATCACCAATTAACAGCACCTCAGATTACAGCCATTATGAAGGTTTAACAGAGCATAAGTAGCAGACACATCTCAATATCAACTGCTCAGAGGAGGTTATTATGAACTTGTGAATGAAAGGGTAAAAACTGATTTCAAGATTTTAAGTTTTTAAGCACAGTATAGTGGTGATACCTTTAGCTTTAAAAAGCAAAACATTATAAACATTGTAATGTATTAAAGAAGGCTGTATATCTGTGAATGACAAGCTCAGCTGAGGAGGCTCGGAGCCCACTGCAGTTGTTGCTCTGAACATTCAGAGTGGAATGCATGATCCTCAAAAACTGACGAATAGCATGATGCCAACTGTTGAGATACAGAAAGATATGTCTGTTTGTATGTATGTCCTGACCATGTTTTAAGCCATTGCCACATTAAAGGAGTTCCTGGGAGGCCAGTGTTTCAAACTCTCAAAAAAACGGAGAAACTTTACTGAAAAAACTTTCTACCTTGATGATATCCAAGGAAGCACTAGGAAGTAACATGAAACCAGACGTTATGCAGTTTGGATGTTGTGAAAATTCACAACATAAGTGGCATAAATCCTATAAATAAAAGTTGATAATCTGCTGTTTTGTGATTATGTTTGCAGCATTCTTTAAGGCCGTTGACTCAACATTAACGTTATACACTGATACAGGGTGAGTCATCTGATAAACTGTTTTAGGGCATCGATGTGGAAGCACACACAGCAGCAGACAGTAAGTCACATCCTGGAAATTGTGAATTATGTTTTAGACATGCATACAAAATGCTGTACTGTTTCCAATTGCTGAAGAATGAAGTTTTCACAAGCTAACCAGAAGCAAGTGTAAGACACACCCTTGTACTCACACAGAGACACAGACAGATATGTGACTGGAGTGCTTAGGAGTGCTTTTAATTTCAGTTAACTACCTCACCACAGTGTGTCAAATAACTCACTAGTCAAATCAGTCACATTAGATAGTTAGATGTCGTTTGGGGATTTATTTTACACACATTCGTGTACTGTATAGTTGACTTTCAGTTTTAGTTTCAGTCGTGAAATTCCATTACTTGCACACTGCATTAAATGTCTATTAGCATGGATTTATAAGCATAAGGTTTAAGATATAAATTGGGGAAAATGTGGAAATATATTCAAATAATATTCATTTTTAATAACAGGTAATCATTATCAGTGTAGCATTTCATAGTTTTTATTTATTTTTTCTTCCTTTTTTCAACTTTTGTATTTATTCTTTAATAATACAAAAATTAGCCAAATTGGTGGCTAATTTCCTTGTTTCAATTTTATTTTTTCCCTCAAAACTTACTAAAATTGAAAAAGATTTAGCACAGATAGGTTCTAGCCAAGCATAGTCTAAATACCTAATAAAGTGTAATATTATTTGTAGCCAGCAGGTGGAGCCATGTGATTGTGTTTTTGCCAGCAACATCACCCTCACTAAATGGATTAGCTTCTGTGGGCACTTATTTAAAGGGGCAGCTCGGCCAAAAGATGAAATGACCATGTACATTAATAGTGACAAATGACAGAATTAGTTTGGTTTAAAAAAAAAAAAAAAAAAAGTAGAATTTAAATGCAATCTAAGCACCTAGCTACGGGCTGATCAGATCTATGTTGCTAACATACTGCAGTGCGTGTGTTCAGTCCTGTCTGTGTACTGCATTTGTTTAGGCATTCCTGTCCACCATGTGATTCATGTGAGCTGTTCACACTGGCAGCATTCAGGGCAGCAGTGTGTATGCGTGTGTGTGTGTGTGTGTGTGTGTGTGTGTGTGTGTGTGTGTGCACGTCTGGGGGCAATCAGAGGAGAAATTCCCTTTCAGACCATTTAAAAATCCAGAGTTGGGTCCAGCATGCGCTCACTTTAATACAAACACTCACACACCGCATCACTACAGAGTCGGTGAACAGAGGGCCCTTTATGCACACTCCCACAGTGAAATGCTCAAACATTAGCAGAAGGCACTAGGTCAACTAGGAAAAACCCAATAAGAATAAAATGTACATTTGACAAGTACAGATTTTATGGATTGTGAAACTACTTTAATGTACTAGAGAAGGTGACAGATGTCTTGCAGACTTTAATATAAGCTTAGAGTTTAGAGGTTGAGGTTTACAAGTCTGGCACAGAATTCCAACAGAGCATTTCTAGCACTCCTGAGATTTAGGCTCACAACACAACTCTCTCTGTGCTATAACTGTAAGGTATGGTTTGGCAAAAGGTTTTATTATTATTATTGTTATCATTATTATTATTATTCTGTTGTTGTTGTTGTTGTTAGCTACATGAATCTTTTAGCTTCTGTACAAATCCAAAGAAGCAAACATCAACTCTCCACATTAATGATGGACAACAATTACAAACCATGATAGTGAGTGCTGTTATAGGTATAAAAAAAAAATCAAACACAAACTACTCTTATGACCCTGGAGCTAATTATTTTTCCACATTTTCTTTTTTATCATTTTTATTACTATTTAATAGCACTTCATGATTTATTTATTTTTTTTAAACCATGAGCTATATATTTAATGTTGTGGAACGTCTAAAAAAACAAATAATTTCCTATTATTCATTCATTCATTCATCTTCTATACCGCTTTGTCCTGTATTTAGGCACACACACACACACACACACACACACACACACACACACACACACACACACACACACACACACACTCATTCTATAGTCAATTTGGGAACGCCAATTAGTTCACCGCTTGTCATGATTAGAGAACCCAGAAAGTGCAAACTTCTCTGTCCCGAAGGTCATCATGTGGTAGAAAACGTATATGTAGTATAAATGTGGTATAAATGTATACTGACTAACACTGAAGACTACTATAATAAATGTTAGACAAACGTCTCCTTATTGTATAGAAAGTCCCTTACTGTAGCCTCTGTAATTCCCACAGAAGGTACTGTAACAGAAACAATGTTGTATTGTTGTTCTATTAGAAAGAATGCATTAATACATTATATGGACAAAAGGATTTAGTCAAACCTGACAATTATTGAATTCAGGTGTTTCAATTAGGCCCTGTAGTCCCAGTGAAGATCAATCTTAATGCTTCAGCATACTCAGACATCTTCAACAATGCTATGCTTCCAACATTGTGGCAACAGTTTGGGAAAGACCCTTTTCTTTTCCAACATGACTGTGCCACAGTGCCTGGTTTGATGAGTTTGGTGGGGAAGAACTTGACTGACCTGCAGAGTTCTACAGAGTTCTGACTTAAACCACATCAAGCACCTTTGGGATGAACTGGAACAAAGGTTGGGAGTCAGGCCTTCTTGTCCAACTGACCTCATACTGTAAATGCTCTACAGAATGGATGGACACGAATTCCCACAGAAAAACTCCAAAATCCAAGAAGAGGGGAAGCTGTTATAGCTGCAAAAGTGGGACCATCTCCATATTGAAGTCTATGTTTTTGAATACAGTATCACTGCAGGTTTAGCCAAATACTTTTGTCCATATAAGGTGGACAAAAGTAAACCTGCAATTTGAATTATAGCTGTCATTATTGGAAGAGCAGCTTTTAATGAAAATCAATCAAAACCATCTGACCAATGAGATTTGAGCAGTGCTGTAGTGGAAATAATCATTGATGTATCATCTGCGAGATTGAGTGATGGATATGCCCCATCCTAGAGATACCACCATAGTATCTGTGGCAGGTACTTACAGGTTCAGGTTGCCAGCTTGACAACTGAATGTATCTGAGCACTTAGAGGTGAAGAGACCTTGCTCAATGGTCCAACAGTGGCAACCCTGTGGTGGGGGACTGGGGACCTCCTGATCAGCAGTCCAACACCTTAACCAATGGGATCCCCCTGCCCTCTTGGCTCACTTTACATATTAAAAACTATAATTTTATATAATTCAGACATATACTCATGTTCCTCGTGTGCAGAGAACTGCTGCTAAACAAAACCTCTTGCCATGTTTTCCAAAATTATGCTTGATCAATTACAGCATTAAAATGTGAAAAAACTAATGGCATTGATTATTTATGTCCAGGTGGTGCTCTGAAAATAATGTGGGCTACATAGACAATTGGAAGACCTTTGAGGGCAAAGCTGGCCTGTTAGGGCGGGTCGGTGTCCATCCCACTCAGGAAGGTGCTGCTCTCATTTCCTGTAGTATAGCTCATAGTCTCAGTAGAGGTCTAGTTAATCGGTGACAATCCAGAGCCCAGGCCAGGGAGCAGACAGACAGGCTAAACCAACCGTCTGCTAGCTGCATAGAGTCGTCACTCAGGGTTCACCATATTGAGACTGTGTCTGTGCCCCGATCTAAGCAAAAATGTAGAAAGACTCAGAAAGTCTGTTTCAATAATCTAATTAACATAAAGTCCACAAACTCCGATCATACTGAATGCGCAGCCGGCACCTCTGATCTGAAGCTAGGATTGTTAAATATTAGATCTCTCGCATCAAAAGCAGTTATTGTTAATGAAATTATCACAGATCAGGCGTTTGATATACTCTGTTTAACTGAAACACGGGTTAAACAGGACGAGTATGTAGCTCTAAATGAAGCTAGTCCTCCTGGATACAGCTACATACACCAGCCTCGGTTAACTGGTAGAGGAGGGGGTCGTCGCAATTATTTACAATTATAATCTGTCTATCGTACAAAAACACGGACACAAATTTAATTCATTTGAAATTCTTTATAGTAACATAAGTGTATTTAAGTCAGCTCAGTCGATTCCACTAATTATAATTTACAGACCTCCAGGGCCGTACTCTGAATTTCTTAGTGAATTTGCAGATTTCATTTCAAACCTAGTCGTTTCTGTAGACAAAGTGTTAATTGCTGGAGATTTTAACATTTATTTTGAGAATCCAGAGGACCCTCTGAGAACAGCATTTATGTCCATACTGGACTCAGTAGGCGTAAATCAGTGTGTAGTAGGACCCACTCATAAAGCAGGTCACACTTTAGACTTAATAATATTTTTCGGATTAAGTATAAGAAATGTATTCACAATTCCATCCTGAACTATAGGAAAGCTCTTAGTGTAGCTAGATCAACGTATCTCTCCACTCTTATAGAAGAAAATAAAAATAATCCTAGATTTTTATTTAATACCGTAGCCAAATTAACCAGAAATAAGACCACTACAGAAATCTCCACAACAACATCATGCAATAGTGAGGACTTCATGAACTTCTTTAATAATAAAATTGTAAATATCAGGCATAAAATTGAGGCTTTGAAACCGAACAATGTAATTGATACAGATGTTAACCTAGCCATGTCAGATCGGGACCTAGAATACTTTACTCCTCTTGAAGAGAATGAACTAATTTCACTCATCTCTTCTGCAAATTCATCAACCTGTATATTAGATCCTATACCGACACATTTTCTTAAACAGATAGTACCAGTAATAACAGAACCGCTGTTGAGAATAATTAATTCCTCACTCAGCATTGGTTATGTTCCAAAATCTTTTAAATTAGCAGTTATCAAACCAATAATTAAGAAACCTGACCTCGACCCCTGTCAGCTGTCCAATTACAGGCCAATATCAAACCTCCCCTTTATCTCTAAAATTCTGGAAAAGATAGTAGCGGAGCAGCTATGCTCATATCTACATAGAAATGGCATACATGAACTGTATCAGTCAGGATTTAGGCCTCATCACAGCACAGAAACAGCACTCGTTAAAGTAGTAAATGACCTCCTATTGGCCTCTGATCAGGGTTGTGTAACTATGCTTGTATTACTCGACCTCATTGCAGCTTTTGACACCATTGATCATGCTATTCTTCTTCACAGATTAGAAAATGTACTAGGAATTAAGGGTACAGCCCTCTCTTGGCTCAGATCCTATTTGACCGATCGTTATCAGTATGTAGACTTAAATGGTGATAATTCTGCATGTTCTCTAGTGGAGTTTGGCATTCCGCAGGGTTCAGTTTTAGGCCCACTGCTTTTTTCCCTTTACATGCTTCCTCTGGGCAACATAATCCGTAAGCATGGTATTAGTTTTCATTGTTATGCTGACGACACACAGTTATATGTCTCAGCAAAACCTGATGAGAAAAACCAGCTTACTAAAGTTGAGCAATGTGTGCAGGACATAAGAAATTGGATGCTAATTAACTTCCTTCTGCTTAATCTGGATAAGACAGAAGTTCTAGTCATAGAACCGCATACAGCTAGGAGTAAAATCTTAGATCACACCGTAACTTTAGATGGCCTTTCTGTTCCATCAAGTGCAACAGTAAAAGACCTCGGCGTGATTATAGATTCCAGCCTTTCATTTGAAGCTCATGTAGATAATATCACCAGGATAGCATTCTTTCACCTCAGAAATATTGGCAAGATAAGAAATATATTGTCGCTAAACGATGCAGAACAACTAGTTCATGCTTTTATCACTTCTAGGTTGGACTATTGTAATGCCTTACTGTCTGGTTGTTCAGTTAGGTGCATAAACAAGCTTCAGCTAGTCCAGAATGCAGCAGCGGGAGTGCTCACTAGAACCAGAAGATATGAGCACATCACCCCTATCCTATCTTCACTGCATTGGCTCCCTGTGAAATTTCGCATTGATTTTAAAATACTACTCTTGACATATAAAGCATTAAATGGTCTCGCGCCGCAGTATCTAGGGTCAAAGGATCGCCTACTTCGATCAAAGGATGCAGGCTGCTTGTCAGTACCGCGTCTTATGAAAACTACGGCTGGGGGCAGAGCTTTTTCTTACAAAGCCCCAAAATTATGGAATAGTCTTCCAAATAGTGTTCGGGACTCAGACACAGTCTCAGTGTTTAAGTCTAGGGTAAAAACCTATTTATTTAGCCAAGCATTTTTATAAATAGATTTGCCATAGGTAAAGGAGCAGATCTGGGGGACTCATGGACGTAGAGTATTATGGTGAACTGGTATGTTTAGATGCTGTCTTCCTCACTCTCATTTGATCACTCAGGTTTGTTGACAGTGAGGTGATTGTTTGCTTTACATCTCAGGGAGCCCTCATGTTTCTGTTTTCCTTTCACTCTTTCTCTCTCTCTCTCTGTCGAGCTACACATGTCATCCCTGAGCTGCCAGTGATCCAGACTCCCTCTGCCCTCCGGACCTGTCTGACTCATCCTGGTGCCCCACTTCTGGTTGGAGGTCTCGTCGCATGGATGCCCCGTGTGTGTCTTTGGGATGCGTCTGGTGATGATTCTCTCTACTTAGAAGATGGTTCTGGCCTCGACTGGTGTTAGCAGCTGTTTCTCTGAGGACTTGACAATTCAATAGTTCAGGACTGGAACTTTCTACAAGTCTATCTGAGTCTCCAATAACTACTTGGACTCCATTTTAACATCAATTAACATCAACTATTATAGCTGAACTGCCTGCCACCTAACACACTGTATAACTGCAGATCATTTCCTGCTATCTGTTTCACCCAGATGAGGATGGGTTCCCTGTTGAGTCTGGTTCCTCTCAAGGTTTCTTCCTATTACCATCTCAGGGAGTTTTTCCTTGCCACTGTCGCCCTCGGCTTGCTCACCAGGGACAATCTGAGCATTTTGATTCATACACATTCACATTCCATACAAGTTAAATAATTCTTTTGATTGTGTAAAGCTGTTTTGAGACAATGTCAATTGTTAAAAGCGCTATACAAATAAAATTGAATTGAATTGAATTGAATTACAGTACTGCCTGTAAAGAGAGTGGATATATTAGGCAGCAACAACTTTGGCAAGGGGCCAAATTGTGGCTAGACTGGTGAACCGCTGATGGAGCCTTGGCACCCTCCCTTTTCCAGTCCCACAGATAAGCTACTATAACCAAAATTGCTAAATAAATGTAATGCTGGCTACTGTATGAGACCCCTTATTTGACATGGTTGCTGGAGCTGATCGCTGTCACTCTACTCAATGCTTGTGATTCCAGGTTCAACCAGCTAAAAATTGTTCAAATGTATATATTTTGATAGAAGCTGCTTTTACAAAAAAATTGCTTCTGAAAGCAATTCAACCTACCAATTATGATGCACTTTCCTCCTGATTATCCATACTAGGTGAAAAGTCAAGTCAAGCTGCTCCACTTCTGAAATGCTCCCCATGGAGTTAAGAAGCCGGCCAGAGGATGAAACAAATATGAGTCACAGACGCGACGTTATAGATCTGCTCCTGGTTGAAATTCAGGGTCAGACAGGTCAGATGCTTACTGTATGTCGACCTCTGTCCACCAATGAAAGTACATACTGTATAATGGATATGTGAGGCTCAGAACTGGACCATATACCGCAGGGAGATAGTGGAATAGTCTACATTATGTTATCTTTACCATCATGAATGATGATCAGGTGGATGTGTGTCAATAACCTGGAGAATAGACGTTATCAGGATACACTATGGAAACGAGTTAAGTTAGCAGAGGCAGTGTCATGCTCTGGGAAACTTTCAATGTTCTGACGGCAATATTCTGCCTCCCACCTTTAGAGTCCTTTTGCCCATGCCTTGACAAGTCAAAGCTGTTTTAGGAGGCAGAAGATTTTAATATTATGAATATTTGGTGTATGCAAAATTGTCATTGTTAAAAGCTTCTTTGATGAACAGAGTGGAGCATTGCTAGTGACTGTAGCAAAAATTTTAAATACATCAATTTTTAACATAATCTCATTGCTTTGCTTAAGCAAAGTCAATCTGTTAATCTGTCAACAAGCTTTTGTATTCCCTCATTGAAAAATGTTTTAGTATGAAACATGTCTTCACTTCTTCATCAGAAGTGAAGCTTCATCATCATAGGGCTGCTTTCAGGGGACCAAACAGGTGAAAGTCTGATAGAGCAATATTTTACACCGCAAAAATGAAGTTTTTGCAGTGTGTTGATAGGGTGGGAAGAAGTGTGTGGAACATTACTGTACAACACCCTTGGATAGCAGTCCTCTGCATTTAATCCAAACTTCAGGCTTCAGCTCTTCAATAAGCATCTCAATATAACTGAGATTGCTGTTATTAAACCTTTTTCCTAATTAAGATCTAATACTGGCTCTTGGGAATCCCAGAGAACTCTGAGCTTCAATGTTCCAGCTGATGGTTGACTTTCGGTCGGCGATTGAGGATCTTTCCGTTCCATACCGAATCCATGTCTTGTCATAAGGTATTGATTCTCTTTTAAAAACTTTCACCTTCCTTAGAAAATCTGATTAAATAAAGTTGCATATATCCAAATGCATCTGTTTACGTTCCTCCGTGAGTTGTTTTGGGACCAGGTGCAACATTAGTCCATGCTGCTCTTTTTCCATGTAAATCACAAGTGAGTAATTCATTTGCTGAAACCACAGTTACAAATGGACTGATGTAACACATTCACACCTTCACAGCAGTGACAGGGGAGACAGTAGCCTTGAATGGAAACCGCTGATAAGACCAGCAGCTGAGATAAATTTTTAATATACCTGGAGAGTTATATCAAATAATAATTTTATATAAAAGCAATAATTTATCCCTAGGTTTTGAGGCCAGTTTTTGTCTACTGTATGTCATGGAATGGGACACCGGTTCCTGGTTCCACATCTGGGGATACCATGCAAACACTAGTGGCAATTTAGCATAGCCAATGGGCACAACAGAATGGTGTGGGAAGATGTAAGGAAACTAGTAAACCCGGAAGAAACAAAAACATGAGAACATGGGAAACTCTGTCTAGACAGTAACCAGTATTGAACCAGGGATTCTGGAGCTGTGATCTACCAACACTACATGTTATGTGTAAACACTTTTCATAGTTAAGTTAAGCTTAGTGCATTAACACAAGTCAATATTTTTTGTTACATTGTATTAAAATATGCAGTTACTGTATGAGAAAAATCTTGACTGCACCCCTAACAAAGCATAGTGATCATACATATCATGCATTTCAGTGGGTGTGGTTGGGTAGCTCAGCTGTTCAGATGTCTGATGCTGCAGTAGTTAAAACTGGACTTTTGCTTATAACCTTGTTTTAACCTCTGATCTATAAAGTTGCTGTTCTGTGAAGCCACACAGATGTGGAGTGGAGAAAGTTCATATAATTGCTGTCAGAGACTGCTCTGTGTGTGTGTGTTCAGGAGGAAAGACTGAAGCAGTGTGCAGCAGAGTAGGTGTGAGGTCAGCGTCCATGAAGGAAACTCTCTCCCCCCCACCTCTCTCTCTCTCTCTCTCTCTCTCTCTCTATCACTTTGTATGTGCATTTTGATGGCCACACTGCTTCGTGAGAGGACTCTTGTTTTCAGCTGGCTGCTTCATTGGGTGGGAGGGTTGATGGGTGTGTAGCTGTGCCCAGTTCCATTTGAGGGGAGGGGGAGGGAGGGGGAGTCGAGAGAGAGGAAAGGGAAAACTTATTTCACAGTGCACCTTTTTATCCCCCAGCACGAAGAAATGCACAGTCTTCTTGACTTTTCTGGATGGATGAACTCTATGAGTGCCCTTTAATGAGCAGATGATTCTCCTCCACCTGGTTGTTCTCATATGAGCAGATGATCAGCGTCGGTGAGTATTTGTTCAGTTCTTTCCTTCGTTCTTTTTTATAACAAAATATAAAACTGAAAGAAAAAGAAAATGTTAATTTAATGCTATCTCAAAGCAGATGTTACTCTGGGAACAGGCTGAGGTTGGACTGAAAGAAATAATTGGATTCAAACTAGATTACTATTGGTGATACTGGCATTCTTGTGATGGTTCATACGTTAGTAATGTTTTTTTTTCCTTTTTAAAGGGACTGATCTCAAAGTGGAATGTAATTTAGTTAAACCAGTTATTTATATATCTTTCATTCTTTATGTTGGGTTAAAATGGAAATCTGTGGTGTTGACCTTGTAATAAACTGTGATTTCATGGTTATTTATTGGATGTCTGAAGTACAAGCATCTGTAATATTACACAGTGATTCTGTCTACATTGAAAGCATTCATATCTAGTAATCATAGTTACTTAGATAGAACTAACAAACAGACCATTTATATAACAACTTTGTAATTTGGAATTTTCACTTCTGCCTATCTAACCTCTCTGTTAAAAATGTGTACACCTGGGAGCTGTCTTTTAAAGAAATGGGTGGAGCTCAGGGCAGAGCTCAGGGCGGAGCCAATTTCAGGGTCAGAAATGTATCAGCTAGTGAGGACCACTAAGCTGTTTTTGAAATTATACAACAGATCTAGAAGCACATTAAACATTACAAGCAGCGTTTAATTAATAACTATCGATTAATACCACTGAGCATTTAATAGAAATCAATTTTATCTCCATTTGTATGAAATGGACATTGTTTTGCAGCAGGGTCTGGTAATTAAATGAGTGAAATGAGTACACTGAGGAAATAAAACACTATAAACTATAATATAGAGTTACATTTTATATTTTTTAAATATACTTGCGCTTGGCATGCTGCTCCACTTCAAAAGCTAATCATAGAAAATTATCTACCAGCATTCCTCTAGGTTTTCTAGTTTCCTCAAAGAAAAAAAAGTGGTCATGACACCTGCCCCTCTGTTTCTGGTTTCTGTTTATAGTCCTGCCTTCACTCTGTTTTATCCTAACTTTTTTTCCCCCAGTGTGCCCATCAGTTTCTTTCTAGCCTTAGTTTGAGTATTTAAACCCTCTTTGTGTCTTTTTCAAGTGGCACAGTGGTACAGCGAGGCAACCAACAGCTACAACCAACAGTGGTACAGCTCTGGAACCAACTGTGCATAGTTTATGTGGATGATTTCCCCATGCTTCTTTAAGGTTTCTTTAGATTTTTCAGTTTCTCTTCAATCTCACGAGAACATGCTGGAAGTCAGTCAATGAGTTTATCTCTTTAGTTCCATACTCAAAGGCAATTATACTGCAGAGCGTGCTGCAGGGGGTCTTTCCAACCAGCCGTAATCTCTATTATTTTATGAATAATTAATAAGTTTTTCAGCCCCCAGGGGCCCCCTACTGTCCTGGGATCCCTAGCAGTTGTTGACAAGCAGCATCTCTGCACATCCTGATAGTTTTATTTTCCCCAACAGCATGTATACATACTTGGGTAATTTATCTCACAGGTCATGGTAGTAACGAGCTAGCTAATGAAGCAATAATAGAACACATCATGGATGAATGTTGCTTACTGGTGATTTCTATTAGTATCTATTTGATCTTAGGTAACTGTCCATGCTCATGAAAAAAACAAGTTTACAGTTATCTATTTAAATTTAATGTAACCTCCAACCATCTTGACATAAAAAATGCTGTTCAACGTTCCAAAACCGGATGTAAATGTAGCAACAAATCTGAGTGTGTTTATGTTTGTGAAGCAGGTTATACTCCAGATCCTGTTTTTATCTAACTACGATGAATTTGTGATTTGTGCACAGCCGGGTAAAAGTATACACTCCCCCTGCTCCATTAGCAAATACATTACTCTTCCAAAACTAAAAAGACAATACTATATTTAGAAAATAGATATGACTAAAACTCTGCCTTGTAATGGATGTTATTTACTGTATGCAAAAAGTACTATATACTGTACATTTCACACATAGAGCCTTTTTTCTCTGAATGAGATTGACAATAAATTTGGGTTTCTATACAGAACTTTTCAATGCATTGAGAACTGTCCCATTAAGTGTGAACAGCATTACAGATAATGTTAATTACACATAAGAAATACAATGAAGTGTGAAGTAACCTACACAGGTTACTAACTGTGAAGTAACCTATACTGTACATACACAAATTCACTTATGTGACCGTCAACTAAAATAATTATTTCTGGAAAACCATGCACATAAACTGAGGTATTTACCCATTTGGCTAACTATCTGTGGAAAATGAGAAGTACAAATGTCTAGCAGATGGTTTGGAATGCCATTAAAACATATTGTCTTACATAATTTTTACAATCTTTGCATAATGCAATAAATATGCCTAGAATTATATTTACACATATAATATGCAAACCAAAAGCATGCCCTTCCATATGCCATTATTTCATGAGCTCTTTCTGGAGATCTGCTTACAAATCAGGGTATAATAATAAAATACCATGTGAAGTACAGTATACCTGTAGGCTATAACACCATGGAAAGTAATTAATGAATTTCCCCATGTAATGGGAAAAAAGTAGCTTACTATAATTCAAACTGTGTCAATAAACAAGCATGTTGGTTGATTCATGTTTAATAATCTAACTATTTATAAGTCACAGGCACTGGGAAAATATACAGAAAGAATAATTTTCCAGCTGAGTCTGGTAAATCACATCGGATAGAAAAAGAACATTAATGCATGTATAGCTTAGCTCAAAAATGCTGGGTCAGCTTTACATTTACTCATTTGGCAGACGCTTTTAGGAAAAGAGTATTTCAAGTGAGGAGGCTGTAAGTGAGGAGGCAAATTGATTTGTTATTAGCCCGTCTAAGTGAAGCCACTGTATGTAATATAGTATGCTTGGTTAAAAAAGTTGCACTCTCTAAAATTTCATTTAGTCACCTTTAGCTTTGATTGGAGACCAGTTCATGTGTTAAAATGATTCCTCATGCTCCCAGAACCACTCATTTACAATTTGAGTTCTGGATTATGCCTGGAATCTGGCCATTCAGTAAATTGAGGTCATTAGCTGACTTTATTGTCTAGACCTGACCAAGCAACTCCAGATCACAAGACTGCCTTTTAGAGGCTTGTACAGTGGCCACTGTGAATGATGGGTGAATAAGATCAATCTGAACATCTGAACTCATCAAAACATGGCCTTAATCCATTGCTCCAAAGTCCATTTTTTTTTTGCTTCAGAGCAAATTAAAGCCTTTTTTTCTAATTATTCTCAAGTGGCTGTCTTAACCACACAGCTGTTTAGTCCCAATCCTGTGCGTTCTCATAAAATTTTGTACATATGGAAACGCTATAACTTTAACTAGTAAACATAGCTATAGTTTTTACTATTGATTTTTTTTTTACCAGCTTCAAGAACTATTTAAGTGATCTCCATTCATGATTTTTTTTCTTCCACAAAGTTGACAGTTCCGCATTATCTTTCCGGGTTTTGATAATGCACGGATGGGTTCTTAACCCAGTTCCAGTAATTTCAAATCTCCTGTTGTTTTCATTTATTTATTTATTTATTTTTAAAATGTAATCTTGAGGAATAATTCTCCAGGGTTCTTTTTTCTTAATTTTTTAAATTTTCAAGTTTTGCCATGCACTGTATAGCTATTTTAATGCTAAATGTATTGCTACAATATTATATGATAATATTATGGTAATACAACTGTTATATGATAATATAACCAATATTATATTAATATAATATACATAATATGAACTGTGTATAAATTCTTTTTGGCTGACTCTGTATGTGTGTGTGTGTGTGTGTGTGTGTGTGTGTGTGTGTGTTTGTGTGTGTGTTTCTTTCTATATCAGTTGTCTAGATGTCTAGACTCTTAATTACTCTTACTTTTAGTCATCTCTTTATTTATCTCTTTTCTCTCTCTCTCTCTCTCTCTCTCTCTCTCTCTCTCTCTGTCTCTCCATCCCTTCGTCTCATAACGTTTTACTGTCTGACTCAGCTTGTATTACAGCTATGTGCCATTACATCAACATTATAGAGAATTTCAAAAGAATCAGTCAACCTGGTACTGCAATAAAGAAAGGCAAAGAAAGGCAAATGAATAAAGACAAAATGGATAATATATATAGGCTCGAATTGTATTATGGAATTATATTATATGAAGCTGCTAATGCAAAAATTACATGTGTGTACTTATGTGTGAATGGCTTTTATAGATATATACTGGTAGTACTGGTAGGTTAAAACCTTTTAACTTGCTATCTACATTAGTCTTGCAACTACAGGAACAAAACAAACAAACAACAACAACAACAAAAAGCTAATTTCAGACACCAAAAGCTAGCTGATTTTTCCTAAAAGATGCACTGTCACCCACTTAAACACAAATTACCACACAGCTTCTGAATGGGAACTGAAGGGGGGGGGGGGGGTATTTGTTGAGTTTAAATATCAACAATTTTCCTCCAGTATCACTGACTTCTCTTTCAAATATAACTTTTACTGTAATGTGATGTAGGGTAGTCTCAAGCACCAACACACTATTCAGCAAAATATATAAATAAATTAAAAAACTTCATGCATTTCAAAAAACACTCATGAAAGAGCATTAAAATATTTATTATTCTGAAAATAATTAAAACCACAGTGAGAGCCATTTGTAACCATTTGTTAAATCTTCTCAGAAGTGGAAGCACAGCCAAAATAACTCATCCTGGAAGTCATGAAAGAACCCTGATGAAGATCTAAGAAACTACAGGTCATGCTCTTTTCAGATAACGCCAGCATTCATCATTAGGAACAGATTGGGCAAAATTGTTTTCACGGTACGACTGCAAGCCAAAAACCACTGCCAACCGAAAGAACATAAAGGCTTGTCATGCCCTCCTTGATAACCCCTAAGCCATAGGGTAACATTCTGCAGACTGATGAGCCAACGGTGCAAAATGTATGGTTGTTGTTACAGTACAGTACATCTGGTGTAATGTTACTAACTAAAGCGTTCCACAATAAGAACATCATACTAAGGATATTTACTGATGGTGTAGGGACGCTTTTGGCAACAGTTGTTGCTGTTTAAGGTGGAAATCTTAAGCGCAATTAGATTTTAATGAAGGACAGGTGTTGCATAACCTTATTCCCTCAATAATGTGTGCTTCCTGTTAATGGGGGGTTGCATATGGACATAATTATTGATATCACTCAATGCTTGACCATAAATAAGCTGAATAGTAAAGGATATAATAATCAATAAGGTTCAATGATGCACATCTTAACTATTTTAAGCTCTCGCACATTGACAGTTAAAAATCAGTGGCAGTTTAAAGAAAGAAAACATTTGCTGGTCTATATTTAGGGATTACAGTATTATTAGAAAGAGTTTTCTTTCTTTAATGTTTTTAAAATATGAATATAGATTCAATTATTGAATAGAGCACAATAGTGATGGTATTTCATACTCTTTTCAGTCAGACTCTTGGCCTTTTCCCCTCAGACTTGGCAAACTTTGCAAGGTTTTGACCAGTGGTCTATTTTGGTTGACACAAAATAACATTACTTTGAACTCAATAAAAAAAGACTTTAAGCAATTGTCTAATCTAATGCACTTCACTATGATACAGACAATACAAAAGTATTCATACCTCTTGATCTTTTCCACATTTTGTCATGTTACAACCACAAATGTAAATTTATTTTACTGGGATTTTATGTGATAGAGTAACTCAAAGTGGCACATAATGGTAAAATGGAAGGAAAATGATCAATGTAATAATATATGTAAGTGTTTTACATATAAGAATCTGAAAAGTGTGGCATGTATTTGTATTCACAACCTTTATTCTGATGCCCCTAAAACTAAAATGTGCAAGTTCAAGAGGTACTGTATGAATACTTTTGCAAGGCACTGTACACCTGTCCAGATAAACAAGAAGCAATGCAGAGGATTCTTAATGTCATGCTGCTCCATACACAAGCCTAGAGTCTTTCATTCATACTTACAAACATCTCAGGAAATAAATAGTTAGTCCTACTGTATTAAGGCAGATTTCAAAGAAGCACTTTGATTAAACCGATCTGCACGAGTTTGCAAGCATTGCCTTTGTCAAAAAAAAAAAAAGAAAAAAAGAAAAAAGAGGAACAAACCTCAAGTGAGTCACTTCTCATTGTTTACATAAAGAATACTATTCATGAAGCCAATGTTTCTGAAAATGAACAAAGCTCAGTGCATGAGCTAAAAAGAAAAAAGTTCCTAAACCAAATAAAACCATAAACATCACCACTGCCTGAATCTTGATTTGCCACTGTTTTTCTTGAGCAAGGTAACAACTGGAAGTTGCCTTCAGTTGAAAAAAATCCTTATTAAAATACTAGATTATGATTAGACATTCAGACATGGCATCACTCATTCTTAAATAAATTTTTATTGATTGCTTCATCCAGGTCTGGTTGGGACACCATGGTGGTATCAATAAAAAAAAAAAAAAAGAAAGTGATACTAAATGTTATGTTTTATATACAATTTTGGATGCTGCTTCAGTCTTTGGATCATCTTTTATTATGTTTTGTAGTATTTTGTCATACTACAAAACTTCCAAATAGTAATTGCATGTTCAGCAAAAACACATTTTTGAATTACCATAGTTCTTACATGACACACGGGTATAAAAACTAGACATTTCCTAAATTGGTTCATGTCTTGTGTTCCGATCATTTAGGAACTGAGAGTATTAAAAGGAAAGAAAAGTGGTTATGTAATGGCAAAAGTAAGGAAAGCGGCCCTATACTAGTTTATGTTGTGGACAAACACTTTCATTCTTTTTCTGTGATATGCACAGTAATTCGACTCAAGATATACAGTATATCAAGATTCGGCTTTAATAATTAAAACACACTTGTGGTTAATTTCTTTTAAAATATTGTTCATAATACAAATGTTTAAAGGACAGTATAAAACGTGGGGTGATGTGTCTTTATATTTATTAAAATATGAGCGCTGGATTAACCTTTTGAGTCTCCATTCTCTAAACAATGTCATGTCCTAGCTTCTAGTGCACAGTAAGTTCAAACATTCACATTTTCCAGTCAAGTCACAGTCATGAGATAACACACACTTCCACACTTTTCCTTTTTTATTCCCCTGAACATGGTGGAGAAAAGAAAAGTGCTTTTATCTTGGCCTGTAGCCTTCTTGCTTTCAGAGAACACTCTGGCTAGAGGAGGACAGGGCTCCTAACTGAATTTTCTAATTGCTTTCTCTCTCCTGCTCACTACCTCTCTCTCTCTCTCTCTCTCTCTCTCTCTCTCTCTCTCTCTTTGTAGAGCGGCCCCCTCCATTAGCAGCTGTTTGGAGTGCGAGAGAGCCTCCCTTAGCGGCCATCATGTCTCTGAGAGCCACTCAGACACAGCAGCAGCTAAATGGGAGAAGAACCAGGAGGATGGAAAGAGCCGACACTGGACAGCGCTCTAAAAAGCTGGCCATCATCTCCCGATCTCTCCTTATCTGTAGCTCCAGGAGCACAGATGACGCCTCTAACCCTGAAGAGAGGTACAAATATGAGAACTGGAAAGAACGGTACCAAGGAGACCCTTTGGAGGCGAAGGCTGGACATCTAGAAATGAATTTCTGCAGAAGCGTTAGCCTACAGGGATCAAAATGGAACGAGGAACCCAAGAGGAACTTAAGGAGGTCATTTTCCATCAAGGTAGGACCATGGATTAATTGTGCTACAGCTCTTGAAGTTCAGCTCATAAGATGACGCAGGCTTTGTTTTTTTTAATTAATTTCACTGGTTCACTGAAAAATTATTTTCAAACACATCAACGTTACAATCACATCTTGCATGAACGATTACAGCGAAGCTCTATCAGTACATTGCTAGAACTAAACATACAGTAGTAGAGCTTTAAAAATGCTTGAAACTCCTCATTAGACACCAGAAGCTCAATTTAAAACTGAGTCAAACTCTAAACAATTCTAATCAGATGGAAATCTGATAGTGTGTGTATGTGTGTGTGCCCTGCGATGGATTGGCACCCTGTCCAGGGTGTACCCCGCCTAGTGCCTGAAGTCTCCTGGGATAGGATCCAGGTCCCCCGCGACCCTGAACACAGGATTAAGCGGTATAGAAAATGAATGAATGAATGAATGAATGGAAATCTGATTAGTTTCATTAAGGCCAAATGGATATAATAAAATATCTCTTAATTCTAATAATTAGTCTCTAGTGACTTGGATTGTGTGGGAGAATTGTTTGGCTAACTTCACATAACTTCTAGAAACAGGAACCTCATACTCACACATTAACTAATACTCTTTATACAAAATGAACAGACATGTGCAGGCCTCATAATATATTAAGGTAATGTCATTAAGGAAAAAGGCAATCCGAGTCCCAAAGTCCCATCGTGCTGGCTGCCTGACATACATTTAAAACACCTGCCTGACCTTTGGCTGAGCCTTAAACAACATTAAAGTCAAAAAGGGGTATATTTCTAATACACATATAGAAGGTGGTATCAAAAAGTTTCGAGACAAGTTTTGGCAGCACAAGGCTGCACACGCACACACAGTCACAGGGGGCAGTGACCTTCATAAGACAGTGTGCCAAAAAACATTGTCCAGTGTACATCAGGAGATGTGCAACTGGTGCTAATCTGGCCACATGTGTTAATATGTCTGCGGTTTTCATTATATACAGCAAGTTAAAACAAAAAGCAAATATGAAATTCTGTGTGAAACTGGGCAAAATGGGCACAGGGATGTTTTACTGTACATGAGGGAACAGTCCTGGCAATACTCACGCATGATTTGAGCATGCTCAGTGTTGCTGCCAAGTTTGTCCCCAGGTTAGAGACCCAGGAGCAGAAGGAACATGGTTTCAAAGTCTGCTAAGAACTCCGTCAGAGTGCCATGGATGACCTGTCCATCATGTTGAGAATCATTACCGGTGACGAAGCAACAGTCTTCACAGTGGAAGAGCCCATCATCTCCATTACCGTAAAAAGTTGACCAAGGGCATGTAGCTGAACCAAGTGCATTCTCATCATCTTTTTCAACATTTGCTTCATTGTGCATTGAGATTTCGTTCTCAGGGTCTGGACCATCAATAACGAATTCTACGGCCAGGTGTTAAGGTGTCTGAAGAAGGACATACCAGATATAAGACAGGGAGAATTCAAGCTAATTTAGAACATTTTTGATACCACTTTGTTTGCAAAAACAAGGGCTTTTCCAAAAAGGAACAAACATAATAATACTTTTTTACTTGCCAAAATGTTTTTATTTTTATTTTTTTTAATTTAATTTAGCAAGTCCATATTGGCTGCAAAGAAACAACAAACAAAGGTTTTTGTTATTGTTAAATGTAAAGTATTTGACTGCTAAACAATGCATTTTCATATAGTATATAAACAAAGATATATAGTATGTAAAAATTATACAAATAATTATTAATATTTCACAGTCACTTCAAAGGCACAGTCATCCTAAGCAAAAATAATGAATGGGCATTCTTTAAAATACTTTCTAAAATACATTTGCTACTGGACCAGTGGCTTATGAAAACAAAATGTTTTTTTATGATAATGAAAAGTCCAGTATGTTGTACAATGGCCAGTTTATAAGCTATATGATTTATTTAGCAAGAAGAATCCCACCTACGTTTGGCCTAAATGCATAGAACACGGTTTTACTTTCGGCTTTTTATGAGACCCGAATGAAGGAGTCGACAATTGTAGTCAATTTTATGCAACCACAGCAATAATGTGACCCTCCATCTAGCTTTCCTCTGTGCAAAGTTCATTATCATGTGGCCTCATTGTAAGTACTCTAATAAATGCTAAGGCTTGTGGTTCATGGTGTAATAAAGCAAATCTATTACAGCTGCATTTCATACATGTCAAAGTGTTAGGGGGGAGAACGTGGTCTCTGTTTGACAGGACATAGTAGCACCCTTGTTTGAGTTTTCAGGTTTGTATTGCGGCAGGAAAGCAGCTTCTGGAGAATGTGCATTGCCACCGGGGAGGAGTGCGGGCCGCTTGGACCTCAAGTGGCTGATAACGACCTTCAGGGTGGTGACAATATAGTCTCTGTGCGAAACAGAGGCCAATTACACAGGTAATAAAAAGACCTAATATAATCTGACCATCAACCTAACATTCTTTTCTATTATGTATATTTGTGGAATGCTGTTTAATGGTTTGTGTAAATACACACTCACATACACACACACAAATGCTCACATAAATACAAGAGGACTAATGGATATTATGCACGCATTTCTCATTCTCTAGGGACACTTACATCCACTATGGCGAGAGGCTGGCCCCATTTAATGGTCAGGTTTTAAATGGCCATACAAAACTCGAGTCAGAGAAACAATCAGCCATGAGAAATGATCCCAGAATCGCTAGTGCTGAGGTAAGCCACTGGATTCCATGTTAGCACACCACTTCTTCCATGTTAGCACAACAACGATACCAATTTATACCCTTTTTCAAGAGTGTATGACAGAACTAAAGGCATTACTCCCACAGAAAATGTCTGACTTTGCTACAGAAGATCCCTTCATTGCTAAGCTAATGTTCAAGCGATTCATCCACTAACAAAACCTTCTGTTGTCATTATATAAAACAATGACTGCCCTGCTTATTCGACTACAAAAACGAGTCAGATGGGTTAGATAAAAACTTTGCAGACAAGCATCAGCATTTACTTTACTTGAATAAAAGCAGTGTGCGAAGGGAATTTGTTAGCAAGCTAACAAACATATCTTTGTTGAAACTGGGCTAGCTAAACAGGCGGAACTTTGACCTCAAATTCTGACGTTATAATAAATAAATTTTTAATATAAATACAGTCAGAGTAGTCCAGCTGGAGTGGGATGAAGTCCTGGCTTTAACATTTTTCTTTTTGTGATACAATTCCTGATCTGGTGGCTTAGTGGTTAGCGCTGTGACCTCATGCCTCCAGGGTTCGGGTTTGATTCCTGCCTCAGAGCTGTGTGCATGGAGTTGGCATGTTCTCCCCAACTCGGTGGGTTTCCTCTGGATACTCTGCTTTCCTCCAACGGTCCAAAGACAACAGCCCCCCTGCAACCCTGTACAGGATAAGCGATATTGAAAATGTTCCTGTCCTGAGCTGTTACTGTACATTTTTACAAAGTTTAAAATTGTTTTATGAGATTATGTGAATTTTCTTTTATCTTTTACAACTCTCTTTGTCATTTGACATATGAATATAAAACAACCCCCTTGTTGCACTTCCTCATTTCTTATATGGTAATACTTCCTATGGTTCAGCAGAACACGTTTGTTTTTCTCAAGGACATGTTAATGTGTACTGTATGTACTGTATATGACACAGGGTTTCTGGCCAATAGCTTAAATATGCTCTTTTTGCTGTTAGTAAACTTAGATCATAAGACACCGTCAGCATGCATGTGGGGTGATATCTCTTCCGGATGGTAATATAAGCACACCGATGGTGGACACTCACTCACTCTAATCTTCTATACCGCTTTAACTTGTTTACAGGGTCGTGGGGGGCCTGGAGCCTATCCCAGGAGACTTAGGGTACGAGGTGGGGTTCACCTTGGACAGGGTGCCAATCCATTGCAGGGCACACACATAAACACATGCTCATTCACACACTACGGGCAATTTGGGAATGCCAAATAGGCTAATCTGCAAGACTGTGAGAGGAAACTGGAGAACACAGAGGAAAGTCACAAGCAAGGGGAACATGCAAATTCCCCGAGGCAGGAATCGAACCCACAACCTGGAGGTGTGGGCAACAGTGCTAACCACAAAGCCAGAATGACGAACACAACCAACAATAATAAAATTTTTTCAGTATCAACATTCATAAAACCAGTATGATTATGGAAGCACTCGATTTGTATTTGTGTCTACTGTAGGTCTGCCCAATATTTATGATATATTTATATATGTACGTATTTATAATACTCTATATAATACTTACTTTTCCCTAAAGATTTTCAGTTCATGTGAAAACAGCAGGCCACTGCTTAATAGTAATTCGGCAGACTCTGTGATCTACAGGAAAGATGTAGTTGGAAACAATAGTAATTTCAAAGTAAGTAACACCTTCTCTTTTCCACAATATATACTATTGACTCACAGTATACATTTCATGTAATACATAATGTATGCACAGTTGAACGTACAGTCAGTCAATTTATACATTAATAAAAGGTTGCTCTGTTATGCTGTATGTACAGTATGTTTATTGAATCCAATTCTTCCCTTATAGTAAAGTATGTTTTGCAAACAAATACAAAGTTTGACTGATCAAAATTACCGCCCATTCACTTATCTAAATGATGTGCTCTGACATCAACCCAAATAAGCACCTTTGGGAGATATTGAAATGGCAGATCTATTTATCACAATCATCAAAACCCTATTCAGTAAATTAACCTTGGAATAACAGTATTATTTGTATCTGTGTCAAGGCTTATAAACCTACACTGATGACTTTGTCATCATTTTCCTTTGTCATAGATTTAGTTGCTCATTTACTGTTATTAAAGCTCCGTTTCTTCTGGGAAGGGGTTCCACTTAGCTAACAAGCATCGTTGAGGAATTTTCTCATTAGGCCACAAGACCCGAGGGGGATTGAGATTGGGGCTTGAGTCACTTGACTGGTTCCCAGTGGTGTCAAAAGTATTCACATTCATTACTTGAGTAGAAGTATAGATACCAGGGTTTAAAAAGACTTCTTTAGAAGTTGAAGTATCAACTCAAGCTTTTTACTCAAGTAAAAGTGTAAAAGTACTGGTTTCAAAACTACTTAAAGTATAAAAGTAAAAGTAACGTGAGGGGGAAAAAAGCATTAAGGTCACGTGTTTTGATCATGCGACGGACGGACGGGGGGTGCACGTTCTGATCATGCAATGGGGGGGGGGGGGGGGGGTGCGTTCTTATGCGACTGGGGGGGGGGTGCGTTCTTATGCGACTGGGGGGGTGCGTTCTTATAATGCGACTGGGGGGGGTTGCGCGTTCTGATCATGCGACTGGGGGGGTTATGCGTTCTGATCATAAGAATAGAGTAACGAGGCTTTTTTTTAAATGTAAGGAGTAGAAAGTACAGATAATTGCTTAAAAATGTAAGGAGTAGAAGTAAAAAGTCGGCTGAAAAATAATTACTCCAGTAAAGTATAGATACCCAAAATTTCTACTTAAGTAAGGTAACGAAGTATTTGTACTTCGTTACTTGACACCTCTGCTGGTTCCACACCTATCTTGGCAAATCATATCTTTGGTCCTTGATTGGTGCACAGGGGCATTGCCATGCAGGGGCAGAATCAGATAATTATGTTCTGCTGAAGGAAAATCACAAAGCTGCAGTATTCAAAGACATTCTATATACTTATGTGCTTTCAACTTGGAGACAACAGTTTGGGGAAGGACCACATACTGTATGGGTTAATAGTGTATTGTTGGCATATTTAATAAGAACCTTTTTATGAATGTGTTTTAATTGTAGCTGGTGTAAGAAAATATATGATAAAACTATCTGTGTATGTGTGTGTGTGTTTATGATTTTAGAAGCCCATTATAGAAGTAACAGAGGACGATAAAAGCTGTGAGACTGCAGATCCTGAAGACGTAGTATGCAAGAGGAATCGTTCAAACTCTACAAGTAATAATTTCATACTCACACACACACACACACACACACACACACACACACACACACACACACACACACACATTATTTGTAGCATTACCTCTGTATCTCTTCCCCATCACGTAATTGCTCTCTTACTCATCTGTCAGGTGTTCACCCATACTGGATCGGAGATTTGGATGCCATCATTATGAAAACACCGGATCTGTTTCCCTGTCATGTTCCCACTGCTACTGGCATTTACGGAAACAGGAAGTCTCTTTCTCAACAACTCGAGTTTCCTCCCAGTGTTCCACAGGTGAATGAGAGCAATGAGGCTATACACACATGAATGTCAACCCCCTATATGTATGTAATCCCAGAGGGAAATCGCTTCAGCTATCGTTCAGGTAGAAATGATCCATGGAGGAGTACAATTCAATATGGGGAGAATATCAAACCTCAATACAGACAGCAAACCAAGTTAAAGAGACTCTGGAGTTGTGAGGAATAGTGATGCGCGGGTCGGGTATTTTTCCAACCCACGGGTCCCGCTTTTATGAAATTATTTGGCCCGCCCCAGCCCGCCCCACACCACTGTATCTATTTTTATAACCCGCCCCGCCCCGCACCCGAGACCATTAAATAGACATACTAGGCATTGTAATTCAAATGAAAACAGCCTGAAAGTGCTTGGAAACATCGCCCTGTAAACTGGCAACAACATATGATTATGAATATGAACGATAAATCAGGTCATATTAAGAACAAGATAATGATACACATTTTAAACATTTACAAAGGACTTGACATGTGCTGGTACTTTACTTTTGAGGAAAGCGGTTATATTTTGAGACGTGCCACTGTCGTCCTTTTTCTTAGACCCCCCACAAATATGTCTTGACATGCTGGAAGTGCCTGTTTTGAGGCTCTCGTGTATACTTTTTCACACGAATTGCATTTCACGTAGCCGATACTGCTGTTGTCTCCTGCTGCAAATATTTCTGAGAACCGGTCCCAAACATTAGACTTAGCAGTCTGACCTTTTTTTCTTTTAATGATGTAAATTCCCGACCTCAATTTCTTCTGCACGTTGTCTTCCATCTTCACTTTTATTTCTTTGTTTTTGTTGTGACTGGCGGCGGTACTGTAGCTGCTTGGCGCGTTCGTGACTTGTCACATGACGTAACCTTATCAAAGAACTTAATAAAATATGAAAATAGATATTCCCAAATATTTAATATAGACTATAGGGAATTGCACGCAACATACATGGATTTTTTTATTTAATTAGGTTTTTTAATGACCCGCCCCGCAAAATAAAGTGACAATTTCTTTACCCGCGCCAACCCGACCCGCGGGTTACCAGACGACCCGCGCTTCACTAGTGAGGAAGTAATGCTACCCAGTGTGTCAATATTTAAATATTGTTCGTCTGAACAGCCCAAGGGTTAGATGATACTGTAGGTCGTTTCTGTTTTTTGTGTAAATGGCATGTTTTTGTGTTGCCACTGTGTAAAGTTTGGAATCACCTTGGACTTGCACTCAGTTAATAATCAATCTGAACTCATCAGATCACATGACATTTTTTTTTTATCACTCCAAAGTTCAATCGTTATGCTCCTTAGTAATTATAAGCCTTTTTTTCTGGTTAGCCTGACTAACAAGTAGTTTTCTTATGGCCACACAGCTGTTTAGTCTCAATCCTGTGAATTCTTGTGACATTGTGCACGTATGGAAATGCTCCAACTTTCACTATTATTTAAATATATGATTTTTGCTGAAATTTTTACCATGCAACAAAGTGCTTAAGTGATCTCCATTAATGATTATTTCCCCACCACATTTCTTCCACAAAGTTGATGATTCAGCAATATCCATCCAGATTTGTTCAAGGGTTTCAGTAATTTTTAAACTCATTAGTTGCTTTATTTGCTTAATGCAGCTCAATAATTTGACCAATCAAAAACGGTGACTTAATTTGATCAGTGTACATTACATCCAGATTTGTTTTCTGTAAAGCTGCTTTGTGATAATGTTCACTGTTAACAGGGCTACAAAAATAAAACTGAATGTCACTTAGGGCTACAAATCTGATCCAGATAATTCCTCTCACATTTATCAGCAGGACCATGAAAAATCAATACTGCAAAATTGTGTTTACAGTAAAATATCTGATGCAGATATTACTTGTAGTCCAACAGGCAGCTTGGTGTAATGTGATTCTAATACAGGAAGTCCAACCATTTCAGCAGGTAGCAGACTGGACCCTGATTCTCTGGTAAAAAAAAAAAAAAAAAAAAAGGACTATTTAGTCCACACATTTGCTTTTCTGAGCAAGACGAACATAACATGCAAAAGAACACACCTAACTACAATAGGAATTTTGCGCTCTTTAGCTACTGTAGCTAGCTTGTAACTTAATATTACATTCTTTAATTGGAAATAATTATCTTGATACAATTGTTGGAATATAATGTGTTAAACAATAGCATCTTAATTTTGGTCATGCACAGGCTGTTTTGCTATTTTTGAGTTCTGCAGGCCAGTTTTTTCTTTTTTAGATGAAAAAGATCCGACAACACTGTGTGCAAAACTGTATTTCACAATGTTGTGCTCTGCTTGTCTTTTGAATTACGCCAGAATGAATTGTTTACTGAAGATCTTTCAGAGCCTTTCAGATACCCCTGGCACACAGTTGATAACAATGTTCTTTTACTAGCTCTGTTTTTCTTCTTTGGGTGTTTATCTGTTCCTGTTGTTTTCTAACTGCAAGCCATTGTCATATTTTTGCTTTCCAACATGGAAACAACCACCTCTGATCACTGTGGGAGGTCTGCAATAATGTCTACCATTTGCAATGGGTGTTCACGTCAAACCAGGACTTGTCATGTAGTTTCTCCTGAATGAAGGTGTAAAACGTTTAACTTCAAGCATGACAGTGATGACACTCTTAGCCAAAGTAAAACATTTGTATGGTAAAACATTTGAAAGGAAGGCAGTAGGTCCTTGAATGATGATCCTGGTGAGGTGGCTTGGAGCCCACTGCAGACATTCGGGTGAACAAGTAGAGTGTGGAAGGCCTGATCATTAAAAATCGACAAATGCATTCTTGGCAACTTGCATAAGAGACACATCTGTCTGTAGGAGCTGTACACCGAATTGTTCTCAACCACTTGTACATTACAGTAACTTGACTGGCAGTTTTTGCCACATCCCCATACAATCCTGACCTTGCTCCACGTTATTTTGCACATGCTTAAAATGGTCCCTGGGAGGCCAGTATTTCAGTTGTAAAGCATGCTGTCTGATCATGGCTCTGGCCTAATGAAAAAAACTTTCTACCTCGATGGTATCGAAATCCTAGTGAAACTCTGGGATAAGTGCATTAGTGCATAATTTTCATGTTTGAAGAATAGCTTTTGTACCCCAGGCTATGAGACATTTAACACCTGGATAAATAAATACAATTCTAGTCATTAGTCACCAAATTTACACGTGTGTCAGATATATAAAATGTTTAATTTTTTTATTGTGGAAAGTTAATACATTGTTGTCATGTTTGTTTAGTTGGATTTTGAACTATTTATTTATGATTTATCACAGGCTGTACCAAGACCTTCTCGCTCACTCAGTTCAGCACATCTGGTCCATTCCAGCAGCAGTGTCCAGGCTTTCATTATCTGTAATATAGTCTTAATGAAGGCACCTGGCAAGGTAATCTTTGTTGCACAATCACATATACACAATATAAAGAAAAAAGGTCTAATGCACATGATTATTTGCAATCATCCTGACTAATACGTACAATTTTGTCAGTGTAGCTTCTGATACCTAAAGATTCTCTTACTTTCTATAGATATGGATGTTTAATAACTATCAATCCATTACCTTCTATTGTTTTGTGATTCAATAATTATCATGTTGTAAATTTATTTTCTAGAATATGATCAAAAACAGAACCCAAATGTTTGCTTGAAAAATGCACTGTTTCTTAAAGGGTCTAGGTTTCAGTATAGTGGGAGGAAGGGACAGCATGTATGGCCCAATGGGAATCTATGTAAAGACCATTTTCCCCAGTGGAGCAGCTGCAGCAGATGGACGTCTACAGGAAGGTACAGATCAAGTAAAACACTCGAAAGCTTCATTCGCCAGTGCTTTAGCCAGTATATTTGATTTGATTAAGCATACATCTAATATGTCCATCAATCTTATTAATAGATAAACACTGTTGGGAGGAATTATAGGCTGCTACTGAAGGAATGATGTAAGCCATGTAATTGTCAGTTTTTTTGTTTTTTTTTGCAGGAGATGAGATTTTGGAGCTAAATGGAGAGTCCCTTCATGGTCTTACTCATGAGGATGCTTTGCAAAAGTTTAAAGTGAGCTTTTCTCCAAGCTTTATTCCTTTGTTCATTTGTATAGTACCGTAAATATATTATAAATGTTTGGAATATCCTTCATTCATTCATTCATTTTCTATACCGCTTAATCCTGTGTTCAGGGTCGCGGGATGTTTGGAATAGTTTGACATTATTAAGATTTATTACTCTTCTTGATGAAGCATTTTGGAACGTTGGTATTTACACTAATCCATCCATCCATCCATCCATCCATCCATCCATCCATCCATCCATCCATCCATCCATCTTGCCCTTCTGAAAATTCCAACACCTTTAGAATCCACATGAAATAAGAAATCATTTGTTATTTTTTTCATCCATCCATCCATCCATCCATCCATCCATCCATCAATCCATCCATCCATTCATCCATCCATCCACTCAAAATCCACTTTTTATACCACTTTATCCTGCATACTGGGTCGTTGGGCAGGGGGCACACACCAATTCGTCTAATCTCCATGTCTTTGGACTTTGGGAGGATACAGGAGCACCTGGAGGAAAGCCACCAAGCACAAGGAGAACAGGGAAATTCATCAATCCATTCATCTATCCAGATGTATGACATAACTATAAGTTTGCCTCATAAAATTGCTCTAAAGGCAGCACATGACATTTTGGTTAGCATTCCAGATTTTTATGGAATTTTATATACCTGTGTCTGTGTGGATTAACTCAGGGTTTTCTGTTGCTCTTCCACCTTCCAAAAACCTACCAATAGCTGCCATAGGTGTGAATATGAGTTTACTGCTAATCTTATTCTTCCCTGCAAGTTTTCATTCCAGTCAATCAGCAGACATACCTGGTTCCATTAGTAAATTGATCTCAATCATTGGACATCCTATTTGGCTGAACTGAATACGTACTGCCACATTTGCCCTTTAAGGATATGATGGAAGACTCAGCATATATTAGGATAATGCATAAGATAACATAATTCACATCCATCTCTATTCATCCACTCTACCTAAGCATGCGTCAATCTATCTGCATATCATCTATCGGTTAATCCATCTATACTTTTTGCCAGGCTACTCTACATATTCCTTACTACGCATATTGCAACACCATCAATCAGACCAGATTTCACATGCATCCATCTATCCATTTTCCCATGTATCTATCATTGTTCAAATCCATTTTCCGTCCTTTTTCCTTCTGTGGTTTTTGAAGCAAGTGAAGAAAGGTCTGCTGACACTGGTGGTAAGGACCAGGTTGGGGGCTGTAGTTGGCAGTCAGACTCAGGTGGCCCAATTGTGCCGCTCCAAGTCTCTGAGCTCCACCGCAGGTATCAGCAGAACCAGTGATGAGCTGGGTGATTTCCCCAACTTGGGCACGCATGCGAAGCCCAGAGACCGCATCATGATGGAAATCACATTGCAGAAGGGTCAGTATGTATATGTGTGAGAGCAGCATATATTAACAAACATTTATGAAAATAGTAAAGATGACAGCAGGATGACTCTATGTGTGTGTGTTTTTGTGTGTGGTATAGAGGTTGGTGTGGGCCTTGGTATTGGATTGTGCTGTGTTCCGTCTGCTGAAGGTGGTCCTGGAATTTACATTCACACGCTGTCACCGGGTTCGATGGCACACATGGATGGCCGCTTGAGGTACGGAAACTAATTTATCCTGTATTTATATTTAATAAGTGCAAAATAATATATATCTAATAAGACACCTGCAACTTTCTTTATTTTTTCACTGTCAGTCTTCTGGTCTCATATAATTTCAGATGTGGTGATGAGATTGTGGAGATTAATGACACTGTGGTTTGCAACATGACACTCAATGATGTGTACACGGTTCTGAGTCAATGCAGCCCAGGGCCGATTCAGCTTATCATCAGTCGACACCCTGACCCTAAAGTAGGTTTTGGCAGCAGATTAGTAACCTATACCTGTAAAGCTTTTTCACTCTAATTGTAAATGGTATGTGCTGTATGTACTTATCTTCTTCAATTATTATAATTTTATGCTTACAGTTTGTGAATCCCTCACCTACTGATAGAGCCAGTGCTGTATCATCAATACTTAGTCTAATTTGAATTAGCCAATAATTATACCCATAGTACCAAATACAATAAAATATTTTACATTTTGTTGAGAACTGTCTAGTATTTTATTAAACTTTGAGAGTTAACATAAAAAAGTTAAAACAAGACAAACACCAACCACTTGTTGTTGAGGCAAATCAGGAAAAAAAAACTACTAAGAGCTTGGACATGAGGCCTAATGAGTTCAGACTGACTCTAGTCTAGAGAAAACTGGGTAAGAAAGGAAATTATGTGATGCACGCATCATGCATAGTGTAGGCTGTAAAAGCCTCTGGAGGCAGTGTTACAGTATGATCAGGGGTTGAGTCAGTGGGTCAGGTCTAGACTCAGCAACATTATGTGGGAATAACATGAAGTCAGCCGTCTACCTGAATGTACTGATTGACCAGGTTTTCCCATCAATGGATTTTTCCTCCCCTGATGGCACGGCCATATTCCAGGACTCAAGTTGTAAAAGTGTGGTTCTGAGAGTATGACGATTTATTTTCACACATACACTGACCACTAGATTGAGCACTATAATTAAAACTAAAGATGCTCAAAATGTGTGTGACATTTTATGACCAGACAGTATATATTTATAAGCTTTATCAACCTGCATATCTGCATATCAGTGTGAATTGTATATCTTTGCCCTTACCATACATATGTATAGTGATATGACTGGACTCTCATTGGATCTTTAACTTTATTTTTTGCATTATGTTCTTTCATTGTCGCGATTGTCTTTTATAGATGGAAATTATGACGTTCGGACTGCTGTTATTCAATCACTTAGTTTTATGTTCTGTATTCCCGTAAATGATTATATGCTTTGTGAGTTGCTCTGCTGTATTTAATTTTAAACCTGCTCAGGGACTACATATGGGATCATTAGTCGAACTCTGGATCATCTATTGTAATGTTGATTGATGTCAACATTTCTGCTGATGCACTAATTGATTTTTCCATGTCAAATAAAATACAGCAAATTTAATTTTAAAGTCATTCTGTATGTTTGTCTGTGACCAGGTTTCTGAACAGCAACTGAATGAGGCCATTGCCCAGGCAGTAGAGAACAGCAAACTAAAAAAAGACAAGAGTCACTGGAGTATGGAGGGTAAGTGTGATTTAGCATAGACTGTGATTATAAGCATTTTTTTATAAAAATGCATCATTGTAAGAAAAAAAATCTCACTAATGAAATACATAAGAAACACCATAAATTAATGTGGATGCATAATTTGTTCAGCAGCACTTAAGAGTGACTTAATGCAGCCTGAACAAGAATCTACAGTACATATAACCTTAGGTCTTACTGTAGATGGACTGACACATATTTATGTAGCACACTTAAACTGTCTAGTTAAACTGGTGGGCCATGATGCATTTTGAAATCCTAATCTTAATTCTTATCTCAGGTCTGAGAAGGATGGAGCCATGTTCACACAACAAGACAAAGTGTGAGAACTGTATTGATCAAAGCCATAGCCAGATGAACAGCACGCGAGGCCATCAACCCATGATCCGTTCCTGTAGTGAGGGTGCATATAATCAGCGCAACACCTTGACCAGTGTCAACATGCTGGCCATCCCCAAACACCAGAACGTCAACCGTGTTCAAAGCATGGATGCCGCCATAACAGGCAGCTCTGAGGTTCAGGCTAGATGCAGGCCGTCCCAAACCTCACATATCAACGATGACTACAACGTCCCCTACAACTCTGAGAAGAACATTGTCACTTATGATGCAGGTTTTGGAAGGACAAGAGGTTTTAAGGGTAGGCCTCGTTCTCTACCACGAAGGTACTGTAGACGGCAGGGTATTACCAATGAAGAGCCACTAACCGACTCTAGTGGCTCCAGTGGAAGTTCACCTGTGAAAGAAGAAGATGCACTGCCTTCACAAAGCTGCCAAGTAAGACTTTTAATTGGCATCTCTTGTATTGCATACATGGAAGGGTCAAACCATTTATCCTATGATCATTAACCTTTCATTCTTTAAACTTTAACATTTTTTAACCAATCACTCTTTGAACTTCTGCTTGCACACAATCTCATTATGCTGTTCATAAAAGGAAGAAAGTTTATCTTTCATTTCAAAAAAAATATTTAGCTTTTCCAGCAATTCCAACACCATCCAATTCTTAGTTTAATGCTATCTCATGACTGTTAACTGCATCAGTTCTGTAGTGCAGTTCTGCTTTAGGCCTAACACTACCAATGAGGAAGATGTGGCAAACTGGGACAAGTGAATTGTCCATAAATGGTAGTTGAGTGAGAGTAGGTGTGATCAAAATGACTTGCAAGTGTCTTTCAGCATTCAGAGTGTAAACGCACTGCAAAGTTTAGCTAATTAATTTTTAGCTTAAAATTTTAAGCTTAAAAAGTCAATAAGTTAACTTCATTTATTTACATTTGTGTGACCTATTGCATATTGTTTTCTTATATCAAACAAAGCAACCAAAAAAAAACCAACCAAAAAAAAAAATCTAACAAAATGTAACAATACATACAGTATTTGATGTTGCCAAAAGTGATTGTCTAGATTCGCTGATTTACATTTTAGCTTTTCAGCCTATATATGATTCACACTTAAACTACACACTTCCTGGTGCATGAAAACCACAACTAGCAGTGAATCTCCAGAGAGTTCTGGTTTGCACGACAGGATTAACAAGTTGCATTTAGGGTATCATCCGCAAACTAGTGACTTAAATCATCTTTAAACCAACCAGTGATTGTCCTGTTCTCCCTCTCTCCACATGCTGCTAGTTGTTCTGCAGTATATACAAGGCTTTGAGAAAGGTCTCAAGGCTTTTGTTTAAGAAAGTATGTGGCATTTTACTACTTCCTCTTTCTGCTCTGGTGAATACGGTGCACGAGGATGACACTAAATTGCAAAGAATATTATTTTGTAAAAAATTGTCCCTTGTCTCACTGTTTGCTATTAGGCATGCTTTTGCAGTGTGTTTGGGTTGTCCATGTCTGCATCAGTAGTGCATGTTGAAATAACTACCGGATGTGTTTCTACACCTTTTTAGAGGATATGAAAAAAAGTGTGAAGATAACCCAACCATTTCCTGTTTGTGTGACAGGAAGCGGATGAGTGTTCAGAAGAAGCTAAAGCAGCACACTCTGAACCTGTCGCTGCTCACACAGCTGAAGACGTATACAGGGACGGCAGACGACACCGAGGTATGCTGTCAGTTTGATTAAATCATCATTTGATCTACATAAATAATAAATATATAGATGTGCCTATTGCCAGTACGACTTTTCAGACACTCAAACTTTGTGCAGTTGAGCTTTGTGCTAACTGTATGTTTTATATAAACAGTTATTTTGTTGAATTGTGACTAATAATATTTTTGCTGCATATAATTCAGGTTCTCTGTCTCCCAACCACCTGTGCAGTCCAACTAGAAGAACTTGCTTGAGACATCAGGACTGTGTGGAGTTGAACCCTGTTCTGCCAGTTGACCCTTGGGTGAGGCTAACAGACAGTCTTGAGAAGCGCTTGAATCATCGAAAAATCATGAGTGACTATAATGGGAATAACGAGATAAATGGCACAGAAACCACAGACCCTGCCTCTGGCTCAAACTCAGAGGAAACTGGTGGTACTAAAAAGGGGCCTCCAGTGGCTCCAAAACCTGCTTGGGTACGGCAAAGTCTTAGAAGCATTAAGTCTGGGAGGTCTCCAGCAGAGGCCTTTAAAAAAACTGAGATTAGAAGTCAAGATACTGGAAGGACCTTTGGAGTAAGTTCAAGATCCACTTCATCCACATCAAATCTATCTTTCAAGCAAAAGCTCAGCTCGTTTGAAACCTTTTCCAACACTGATGGAACAGACAGGACAAGCAGAAAAATGGCTCCATCCTCATCACTTTCTCCGATGGAAAAAAGTCCAGCCAGGTTGGAGAAAGCGCAGCCTGTAGAAACCAGCAACACATGGAAAAGTAGAACCACTCAAATTGACAAACCTTCTTCGTTGGGAAATTTAGATTCTAAAACCAAGCCATTTTCTGAAGAAGAGGAAGCTGCATCTAAATTAACAGATGTCCAAAATGAGAGCCCAAAAGCAGAAGATATAACTGATGCCACAAAGCCAAGTGAGGACTCTGCTAGCCCACCAGGAGAGATTTCTTTATCGGAGGAAGTGAAGGAATCAAGTCTCAGTCAAAAAGATGAGGAAGAAATAAATCTTGCTCAGAAAGATGAGCAGGAAATAAGCGTTGCTCAGAAAGATGAGAAGGAAACAATTCTTGCTCAGAAAGATGATGAGGAAACATGTCTTGCTCAAAAAGATGAGGAGGAAACAAGTCTTGTTCCGGAAGGCTCACCCCCTCTTGATCACTGCCCTAGGAGGTCCAGCAGTTCAAAAGATCCTTCTACCCAAACAATATCTTCATTGGAGGGCCATAGCAGTCACACTGCAAGCTTAAGAACCAGGAGTCTACCCCTGAACACCTCTGATGCTCACAGCCAATGTGGTCTGGAAGGGGAAGCCCTTGAGGTCATCCTGTCGTTCAGCAACCAGGTGTCCAATGCCATAATGCGTTCCATGCAATCCCTTCCCAACTCTCCATGCTTAAAACTTGGTAATCCATGGAGTGTGTCATCTGAATCCGGTGAGCATAACCCCACAGAGGAGGACATTTCTGAGACATCACGCTCAGCAGTACCAGACAGCACTGAGAAGGGCTTCTCTGTGAGGTATGGTTTGCTTTCAAGTTTTTCCAAACATAGTCAAGTGTAGTTGTTGTCTGTTTAAGCCAAGCTATCTTTGATTGCAACTTTGGCTTTGAAAATTTCTTCCATCCTGTGCACAAGAGGCATGATTAAGGAACTGTCTGATGTAAACCTAGAAGAGGAAATGAATCTTGGCCACCTTAGGCTGCAGTGCTGTGGTCAGTTTTATCTAAAGTTCTAGTTCTATGAAACGATAACGAGATGCAAGCACTTACCAATTGCTCCAATAAAGAAATACAGCTTTATCTTAAAGCAGGCAATTGAAATCTGTAGAAGAATGCTTTGAAGTATACAACTGAAACATAAAATTAGTTGAAAGTCCTGACAAAAGCAGGCAAGTCATCAAAAGCAAGTACCAGATAAGCAGCTCAGGGCAACTTCTTACTAAATCTGTTTTTGATTTGGCTCGCAGCCTGGCTGAGCTGAGAGAGCGCACTATCGAGAGAGGAGAAGAGAGTGAGAAGGCTGAGCGACCTCTCACCACACCCTCTGCAGTATGTGCCCAATCTGTGATCTCAGCACTTCCACCTCAGGAGATACAAAGGATGATCCAGGAGGTCAAGGATCTTGATGAAGATACCCTAAAGGTGAATTTTACAATGATGAGGATGATGGAATACAGTATTGCTTACATAAGCTGCAAGCTGTTGTGTGATGTAGATTTCATCCAACTCTGTAAGCCTGATGCATATACATTATAACCTTTGTTTTACATGGTGTCTTATAGTGGTGGGCAAATATATTTTAAAAACTCACACCACAACAGACTTTACCATTGATTACAATTAGAATCTTTGAGCCAAATTTGTGTACCAATTGTTTCACTTATTAAAGTTGTTTGCTGGCATGCTAAACAAACACTGTAGGGTGTATTGTGAAATGCGTATGATACTAAATAGGACTTCCACCTGCAAGGGTTACTCTGTGCTAGTTCTAATACATTATTGCTTCTAAATATTTTATAGGCATATATGCCGGACACTCTGCATCTTTATTTTCTATTTGCACTCATATCACCCATCTTTAATCTTGTTCAGAAATATTATATAAAACAAGAAGTATTGCTGAAGTGAATTGCAGGAAGTAGATTAGCACTGGCATTAATACTTGGGAGCGCATCCAGTTATAATATAATTATCAGCACACTGAGATCTATAGCAAAGTCAGCCCTTATCTGTAAAAAGCCTGCCTTAGTGCAGGAGGCTGCAGAGACAGAAACACATTAGCAGCTGGAGAAAGAAATGGTGGACGGTTAATTGCTATCGCAAAGCACATAAAATACTCGTCATTATATAAAGATCCCTTAGTAGCAGAGGAGACATTCTCCTCGAGCTTTCAAGCTTCTCTTAGGGTATTATTTCTCCACCTTCCCTTTGGTAAAGTATAGCTTCTACACTTTGACAGTGATCCCTGTTTTCCCAACGGTGCTCTTGGCTATGCTAAATGTCTGCAGGCATTTCTTTTCGTTGAAACCGTATATCTGTGCACTCTTTTAGAGCGGCTACCTCTACAGTATATTGCTACGGTGATTGATACCATCCTGAATTTAATGTGCCACAAGGAAATGTTCTGGTTGAAAATCATTAAGCAAGCTCTTGATATACAGTAGCGATGGTATGTTAGAGAACAAAAAGGTAATCTTGAGCTGGTAGCCTTGCAACCTTTTAAGAAAGTGAAGAAACCTGTCTTTTTTTATTTATTTATTTTTTTAATGAAGTATCTGGAAATCCTCATAGACACAGCTGTTATTTATACATAGATAAAAGTTACATCATTTCCTGAATGCTAATCATTCTCTAACACACCATATACAACCACAGTATTCATTTTGTAGCACAGCGCCACATTTAGTCATTGTAAACCTCATATGTTTGAGTAAAGACAGATTTTCCTTTACTTTTGTGCAGCAACTGGAAGACATCCATGTGGTGATTCTGCACAAGGAGGAGGGAACTGGCTTGGGTTTCAGTATTGCTGGTGGTATCGATCAGAACAAATCAACTACAGTGAGTAAGACCTTTACACCCGTGTTAGCATCCACTACAGCACGGCTAATCATGCACTCACTCATCCACGTGGTTTCACTGTAATTACTGTTAACTGAGAGCTAATTGGATTCCTATAAAAACTACCCAGCATTGACTTCCTGAACACCAGTTTTTCAGAAAAAAAAGCCCAATCGAAAAAAAAAACAACAACAATGAAATAACCACGTCTATTCTGGATTGGATTGGATTTCCAGAACTATCTTGCAGGCTACATCAGGCCTGTAATCCAATCTCAGAACATCTAATCAGATAAGTTTTGGGGAACTGACCCAACCAGTTCACGTTTAGCTCCATCAATCCCTGGAAGATAAGTACATTTAAAAAGCAGCACTTATTTGTCATCAGTGCTGCTTGAAATTTATAACTCAATGATTTATTATTCAATAATTTGTTATTCTACAGTAGGTTAATAATTCATTCCAATAGTTTGTGACAGATGGCGGCGCGGTGGTGTAGTGGTTAGCACTGTCGCCTTGCACCTCCAGGGTCTGGGTTCGATTCCCCGGCCAGGCTCGATTCCCGTCTCTGTGTGCATGGAGTTTGCATGTTCTCCCTGTGCTTGGTGGGTTTCCTCCTGGTACTCCGGTTTCCTCCCACAGTCCAAAGATATGCAGGTTAGGCTAATTGGCGTTCCCAAATTGCCCGTAGTGTGTGATTGGGTGTGTGAGTGTGTGTATGTGTGTGTGTGCCCTGCGATGGATTGGCACCCTGTCCAGGGTGTACCCCGCCTAGTGCCCGAAGTCTCCTGGGATAGGCTCCAGGTCCCCCGCGACCCTGAACACAGGATTAAGCGGTATAGAAGATGAATGAATGAATGAATGAGTTTGTGACAGCTCTGTTGTTGAAATGTTTCGTTTATTTTACAGGTTCACAAAATCTTTCCCCAAGGCTTAGCTGCTCTGGAGGGCACCATCGAGAAAGGAGACGAGGTGCTGTCCATCAACGGACAGACGCTGAAGAACGTGAAGCACAGCGATGCTACAGCAGCACTCAGGCAGGCGCGTGAACTGAAGCAGGCAGTGGTGGTGGTGTGCAAGAATAAAGATGCAGACAGCAGCATAACTACCGAGGCCAGCTGCAGTATTGGCACAGAGCAAAGCATCACAGGTACCACACATACTGTATACACATCATTAACTGCAATGTATGGTGGCACTTTTTCAGATAATTATACTATGTCACTGACATTATATAATATATTGAGTATAATTGATAATAAGCTGTATGACATTAAATCCGGGTCACATCATTTTCTGCTTCAGTAGATGAAAGCGGAGATGTCCTCACTCTGGAGTTGGATAAAAATGCAGGTGGAGTGGGTTTTGGCATGGAGGGAGGAAAAGGATCCATTCATGGAGACAAACCTTTGGTTATCAATAGAATCTACACAGGTACAGTACAGCCATGCATTAATGAAATTTTAATTTTAACAATAAAATAAAAAATATATATTAAATACATTAAAATGCAGTATAAAACAATTATTTATTTAATTGATGAACACCAATAATTTGGACATATAATATTAATTTTTTGGGGGGAAAAGAATAGCCAACAATGGATTCAGGTAAATAATATCTATTAAGTGACAACATTTATAATACAGATGAAGGGTTTCCTTAATATACAGTATCACCATTTTGCTTCCAAGGAGTCAGACATTCTTGTATTTTTATGTATTCTTGTAGAATAGTTCTCCAGGTTTCCTGAAGGACTTTTTGGCTCTCATTCTTGGCAGGTTTTTGGCTCTCATTTTCAGTTCAGTTCCTGTATCTGACTAGATTCAGAGGAATGATTTTTGTTTGTTAAGCCACACAGTGACCTGAGAATCACTTCGAAACAGGAACAGATAAGGAGAGATGATCAGATCAGTGATTAGTATACTGGAGATGCTGAATGCTTAGTGGTTGGAAAAAACGAGAGGGGAAATGAGTTTGCTGCTGTGGTTGTTAACCACTTTTGAGGCACTTCGCAGCCTGTCACAGTAAAACATATGTTCCAGTTCAAACTTGAATTAAATCTACAATAATTTCATTTAATATGAAGAACAGAGGTGTGCACAGAAACGTTTGCACAGAACTTTCCAATGATTTCCATAGATCAAAACATATAAAATAAATTCACACCGGTTTACATCACACATCAACTTTTTGTTTTTGTCATTGAAACACACTGAGACACATGACCACATCACATGTTTGCAAATAGTTTTCAGATTTGACACAGCAGGCACAGCAGATAGGTGTTGAGTTTAACCAGCATTTCAGAACTGTTAGATTCATTGCAAATGTGAGATGCATGATGTATATTGGCTTGCAAAAGTATTAGGCCCCCTTGAACTTTTACACATTTTGTCACAATACAGCCACCAACATGAATCAATTTTATTGGAATTCCATGTGAAAAACCAATACAAAGTGGTGTACACGTGAGAAGTGGAACGAAAATCATACATGATTCCAAACATTTTTTACAAATAAATAACTGAAAAGTGGGGTGTGCGTAATTATTCAGCCCCCTGAGTCAATACTTTGTAGAACCACCTTTTGCTGCAATTACAGCTGCCAGTCTTTTAGGGTATGTCTCCTACCAGCTTTGCACATCTAGAGACTGAAATCCTTGCCCATTCTTCTTTGCAAAACAGCTCCAGCTCAGTCAGATTAGATGGACAGCGTTTGTGAACAGCAGTTTTCAGATCTTGCCACAGATTCTCGATTGGATTTAGATCTGGACTTTGACTGGGCCATTCTAACACATGGATATGTTTTGTTTTAAACCATTCCATTGTTGCCCTGGCTTTATGTTTAGGGTTGTTGTCCTGCTGGAAGGTGAACCTCCGCCCCAGTCTCAAGTCTTTTGCAGACTCCAAGAGGTTTTCTTCCAAGATTGCCCTGTATTTGGCTCCATCAATCTTCCCATCAACTCTGACCAGCTTCCCTGTCCCTGCTGAAGAGAAGCACCCCCAGAGCATGATGCTGCCACCACCATATTTGACAGTGGGGATGGTGTGTTCAGAGTGATGTGCAGTGTTAGTTTTCCGCCACACATAGCATTTTGGCCAAAAAGTTCAATTTTGGTCTCATCTGACCAGAGCACCTTCTTCCACATGTTTGTTGTCCCCCCCACATGGCTTGTAGCAAACTGCAAACGGGACTTCTTATGGTTTTCTGTTAACAATGGCTTTCTTCTTGCCACTCTTCCATAAAGGCCAACTTTGTGCAGTGCACGACTAATAGTTGTCCTATGGACAGATCCCCCACCTGAGCTGTAGATCTCTGCAGCTCGTCCAGAGTCACCATGCTCCCAATATTCTCTTAGACAACCTCTGAGGCCGTCACAGAGCAGCTGTATTTGTACTGACATTAGATTACACACAGGTGCACTCTATTTAGTCATTAGTACTCATCAGGCAATGTCTATGGGCAACTAACTGCACTCAGACCAAAGGGGGATGAATAATTACGCACACCCCACTTTGCAGTTATTTATTTGTAAAAAATTTTTGGAATCATGTATGATTTTCTTTCCACTTCTCACGTGTACACCACTTTGTATTGGTCTTTCACGTGGAATTCCAATAAAATTGATTCATGTTTGTGGCTGTAATGTGACAAAATGTGGAAAAGTTCAAGGGGGACGAATACTTTTGCAAGCCACTGTATATTGTATATTATTGCGGTGTGTGCAAAATGCTATGCTGTAGGGCTGGTGTGAATTCTCATTATTACTAGTATAGTATAAAAATGCTGAGCAGGACATTTTAGTATTATATAATATATAGCATAAAAATTATGTTTTGCATGTGTTGGATGAAACTAGGCAGTGAGGCTGGAACCCTAGTCAATCTACCAACCCCAGTCATCATTAATTTTCTTTGATAAATCATTGCATACTTATGCTGTAAATATTACTGAGCCAAATGTTTTCTTATAAGCTTTCCCTTCTTGCTGGCTATCTCAGCCTCACTGCTAAGGATGCAATCTTTAGATTCCAAATATGAACAAGGGAAAAGGTTATTTTTTTATTGGCAAAAACTATCCTTGAACTCTAACACTATCTGTCCTGTAACTCTTTGCAGTAATGAACATGTTTATGTGTATTGGTAGGCAGTACAGCAGAGCAGAAGGGCCTACAGGTTGGTGATGAGCTGCTGCAAGTCCAGGATTCCACAATGCAAGGTCTTTCACGTCTGGAGGCTTTGACCACCCTCAAAAGCCTTCCTGATGGATCATTCACAGTCATTGTAAGAAGAAAGAAAGCTGAAGAAAACTAAATTTTGAAACAATACCCAGATAGTGTGAAAGTGTGAAAAGACTACATTTTAGGAAACATGGTCTTAAACACTTTTCGTGGCAAATATCTCTTGCTAGTCTTTTAATGGAATTTTGATATCAGGATTATATTTGGGGAGATAGAAATTATTATTGAAAATTTCTTAAATATAGTAAACTATTTAATATTTTCTTAAGATTACAACAACACCATTATACCCCAGATGGCATCTGCATTTGGGACACTTCTGGCAAATATTTTGCTCTGTTTGCCCATTTGTGGCACTGGTAAATAATAATAATAATAATAATAATAATAATAATAATAATACATTTAGCAGACGAGCTTATCCTTTTTTTAAATTTTTTATCTCATTACACATCTGAGCAGTTTAGGGTTAAGGGCCTTGCTCAAGGGCCCAACTGTGGCAACTTGGTGGTTGTGGGGTTTGAGCCTGGGATCTTCCGAACCGTAGTCCAATGCCTTAACCACTGAGCTACCCCCTAATAATAATAATAATAATAATAGCATTTTAAAGAACATGTTTCTAGACAGGTTTAAAAACAGGCTTGTGTTTAGATGTTCTAAACACAACCCTGTTTTTAAATAAAATGTTTCATAAATGTGCAAAATACAATATTGTTTAAAAGTTGTACACTCTATGACAATGCAATAATTGTTCAGGTATGCCTTTGGCATTTGGCAACTGGGAGTGGATCAAATGCCCAATAGTGGCCATATTTCCATATGGTACTGTATGTGGGCCGGATCATTGTGGTAGAGGTAGGCTAGGACTGGGCATTCATAATTTTATTGTGAAACAATACTTAACTGATCTCTAGACATATTGGATTTAAAGCTAGACAACTTTTAATAATGATAATTTACCTAACTTGAAGCACTTATTGTGAAAGATGCACAATTATTTTCCAATACAGTATAAGAACAATTAAAGCTTAAAATGAGTAAAATGTCCACAAATAGGTCTCATGATCTTATATTCGCCTAACTGTAATCTTTTAAAAGGAAATACTGATTAATTTCACTATATTCAAGATATTTTCATCTGCTAAGACGCCTTTAAGCAAATAGCATGCAGAGTTGTGATTTTGATGCGGCAACCATGCTTTGCATGATACAACAGAAACTACGAATGGTACAGGAAATTGGTGGTCATGAGTAATGAGTTAATTTTCATATTCAGTTTGTCCCACTGTTCTATTTCCGGAGAAGCATTTAACTATATGTGTGAAAGCACACGATTCATGAAAATCTTATCACTATTCTATCAGTATGCTTTTTCCAAACATGGCCCATTTTACTTACAGTAGTATACATATGACAATGATTGATATTCGTTTTGATTGACTGTGATTGGATAATTTTTCAAGGTTGCTAAATCTGTACCCTTAAATTTGCACAGACTCTGAGTAAGTATTGGTAAATAAGTTTTACAATCAAATTTGACAGAACACAATGTAGATGAATAAGAGTCATTGTGTTTTCCAATATATATATATTGTATGTTTCTGCCAGCTTTGTTGTGTTAGGCTACGCTCACTGTTTTTCCATCAGCCACTCAGATCTGGACACTGAGAACAATGCCAAACCTGGGCTGATGGACAATGGCTACTCTGGCAAAATCAGTTAGACAAGAACAGACAAACAGTCTTTTATGAGTTTTAAACATGCCTACAATAAACCAGCAAAACCAATCAATGCATTTTCTTATTGATTAAAATATATTCATGTGAACAAATAATATAAAACTATGCTCACTGAACTACAATGGAAACTACATAGAAAATGTTCTATCATTAATTGGCCTAATCCTAGACTAAGCAAATGGTCAATATAGAAATGGCATTTCCACATGAATTATTTTTAGAATGACATTACTATGTGTCTCAACATGGCCAATTTTTATATTACAGTAAGACATAATTTGTTGTCTCTATTCAAATGAATCACCGACTAGAAGATTAGACTGTTGTTATTTTCCCCAAAATTTAATTTAATTAAAGATCCAGAATATTTCCATGTAAAAGATTTGTTTGCTGATGCATAGAGATATTGTCTTTGTACAATTGTACTAACTTTGTCAGGGATTCTAGGGAACTTGACTTTATTCAAGTTTGCCTGTTTTGTTACATTTGCACAAACACTGTAGAGTACGATATTTACAAAAATATTTCAGTGCAAACTAATAAAAAGTATTTGACCAGATTCATAATGGAATAGATTTTAGATTTTGAGTTTACAATAATGTAATGTTTTCAAATATGCGTGCGAGAACCAAAGATACAATCTTTTTTTTTTTTTTTTTTTTTTTTTTTTAAACGGCCCTTGCATTTATAATTTTTGGACCAAACAGGATTTGTGCCTGATTACAATAATTATCATTATTTTATTTATTTTAGTTTTTAAAAGAAACAGAACATCCAATTTGAATATGATAGAAAATAAATTCACATTAAAGATCAGAGGATGTTGATTTACTGTACATGTAAATAATAAGCTACTAATATATCAGAATGACCTGTTTACATTGTTGAAAAGGTTGATGTATTACCCCCTCTAATTAATAATAATAAAAAAAAAATACAATCATTAACACTGGCTTGGTGATTTAAAAATGTTCAAATTATTACTGGGTGCTGTGTATTGTGACATGATTATGACTTTAATTTTTGTTTTGTGAACAAAAGTTGATCTATTACAATGCTTAAAATGTCTTTGTTTACAGTTAATAATGTATAGCCTAATCATACACGTTCAGGTAATTGGAAACAAAAGTTATAAAGTGCAAATAAAGGTGTCACAAAAATGCATTGAATGTCTACATATCAAACTTTCACTTTAAAACTCAAAAATGTATTTGGCCTTTAAATACTTCAGGCTACAGAGGCTTTTTGGCTTTTTAAGAACATCTCTGTTACCATTCCACAAAACTACATGTCTGATTATTTTTACAGAGAACTCGTTGAGTTTGTTTCATAAGAATTATTAATGCAATAATATATTGTGAGAAAGACTTACAAAGACTCACAAAAAGTGAGCTGCATTCAATATGTCTAAAAAGAGCTAAGATTATTTACTACTTAGCAGTCTTATTCAATTTGCAATGTACAATTGTTATTCATAGTATACACGTGCCCTTTGTGCTGCCAGGACAGTTCTCGCCCCCTGGGGCATGACTCCACAAGACCTCTGGGGGTGTGCTTGGGTGCTGTGGATTGCGGGGTGGGGCCCTGTGGATCAGACATGTTTGTCCAGTATAATCCAAGGATGCTTGATAGGATTGAAATCTAGGGAGATTGGAGGGCAATCAACAACCTTAAACCCTTTGCCTGCCAGGCCTGGTGCGTGGCAGGCTGTAGTGCACTGGGTGCCTTTCTATCATAGCCAGCACTGGCTTTTTCCATTGATTTGTGCATTGGCTTCTCTTTCGTATTGGACCAGGCAGGGTAGCCTTTGCTCCCCACAGCTCTAGATGAGTCTTGGTTGCCCTTGACCCTGTCACCAGTTTACTGGTATATATTTGGTGGTGTAGTTCTGTTGTTTGGTTTTAACCAAACCTGCTGCTGGGTTAATATAATTTAATACACTAAAACATTTATGACAGAAGTCTAAGATGGCTCATGTGATGTGCCATAGTGGGTTTAATAAACATGCATCACATTAAATTAATTCAATTTGGGATTTTTTTCCCTCCGAAATACCTTCAGAGGAAACACTAGAGATTAATATAATGAATACACATTGTGCATTGTGCTGTTTGTTTTATTTTTATATGTTTTTATTATTTGGTATTGAGACTGAGAATGGTTTCCACACATTACTTGTCTTGATGTTGTCATGAACTCAGGTACAATTTTACTTTTACTATCTTGGTCATGACCTACAATCAGATGTGGTGCCAAATATTTCATTCGCTGGTGCTATGGGGCTGCTCAACTCTTTTGGCAAGAGTGCTGTCTCAATATTTCCATTATATATCAATATCAATATGCCCATTGTCTCAGTTTGCAACACTGACACACATAAACATGAGTATAGACACAGGTTTATATACAATGTACTCACTTTGCAACAATTAATGTGCCATCCTACAATCACAAGGCAGACTACATGAACACATGTACAGTATCTATCCCCCGGCCAGGGCTTACACACAAGTAGCAAGCTTTACACACACATTTGTGCACAATACACAATACACCCTCCAATTTAGAGATCACAAACTCTTGCTGCCAGATACCATGAGTGTTCTGTCCCACTTTGTGTTTATGTTTCTTATGTATAATTAATATATACTCATTAATATTAATGAGTACGCAAGTGCAAAATGTCAAACCAAACATGATGACGAAACCCAAGCAAAAAAAATTCTTGGCAGATTCCGTAAAAAGCTTGCCTTTTTTTTGCAAGTTGTCTCTGTGTTCGGCTTGATGGCTGTTTTAAATAAAATTATAATGTGTCAGGTCACGTGATCTCAGTGCAGTGGAAGGGAGGTTGGCACTAATTAGCATACTAAAAGTACAGGCGGCACAAAACAGTTTAAAAAATATATTTTTTATAGATATACTGTATGTGCAAGGCCAAGTCAATAATGGCATCATTCATCATTTTTATGAATATTCTTCTTATTTATTGTGTAGTTATTGTGTTGTATAGTCTGAATCAATATTTAAAGGGATTTTTTATGCAAAATTCACTTTTAGTAATTTTAGATATTTTAGACATCCAGTGTGCTAGTACAACCAAAAAGAGCTAAGAAAAAAACTTTTCCTGCTTTTTCTCTCACTTCTATTTCTGTATTGGCATTGGTTTAACAAGTCAAAACAAGTCCCCCCCATAATTTGACTTCTTGCTTTTGAGGTCTGCTGCTCTCTGGCAGGATGTGGTTCGTTAGTATATCATTTACATACTGTAGACACTAAATGAGTGTGACTTCCAAAGTGGAAGTCTGGGGTATAAAAAGCATTATCTGAAGGTATTTCAGCTGGAGCATTTACAGACACACTTTGAAGGGCATCTGAGACCAATGTTAATTTCTTAAATAACATTTTAAAAATAACTAAAGGCAATAGTTAATTTGGAAACTTTGTCCTTGAATTGGTCTCAGCTAAAGATGTTCTTGAACACTACACAAATTACACCAAGTAACAAACAACAGAGCTGTTTTGAGTACAGCAAGTGGTGATAGCAAAAATATATATTTTTTCTATTTACCATATTTGCTAAAAATGACAGGGTATTATTAATGGTATATAGACTGCAAGCTTTTCACTCTGTTACGAAAGCACAAATGGTGTCGCCTTTCTGGTTTTCAGTGTGTTGCTTTAGTAAGTTAATAAATATTATCATTCATGCATCCTGTCAGATTATTAAAAGTAATAGTGCACACAATCTTGGGAGAATCTGGAGTGTCTCATGAATTGGCACCATCAAATTCAAATTTAAAATTATAATTTTATTTGTCACATACACAGTCATACAAAGTACTATATGGAGTGAAATCATGGCACTTTCAAGAAGTGCTTTTTGACCTTTGTCCTTACAAATCTTTTAAGGTTCCTTGTCATAATCATCATTTCAAAATGGACCACACCGACCTTTCTTGCTGACAAAGAAGTAAACAAATGCCAAAAGTCTAGAAGGTCATCATTTATTCATTGGAAGCTCGTGGAATACATTGTGTGGGATTATATAAAGGGCTCTCTTTTGTATTTTAGGCAAACAGTACAGTAAAGGCATTCTGTCTCATGCCAACATATATTCAACAATGGCTGTAGCAAACACTAAAAAAAATAATAAATCTGGAATAATAATTTAAAAAATCAGATGGTGGCTGGCTTTTATCCAGTGCAATCCAAAGGATAATCTGAATGTAGAGTTGTACAGGAATGAGAGGTTTTCAGTGCATTTTAGGCAGTCCAGGGAATAGAATTACAGTTAAGTGAAGAATCAAATGTGCAAAAAAAATTCCTTTAGCCTAAATTACAATGATTTTATACATTTTATAAAAGCAAAAAAGTACTCAAATCATCTGAAGCAAATATGAGTATAAAGGTATGGGAATTCATTGTATAAAGATACAGCCGTTGAATAGCATTTAGAGTGAAAAAGTTCAAATGCCTTTATTAGCTGCATAGTTACAGGTAATGAAGTTAGTCAACATACATAACAAATATTAGACATCAGACATTTTTTTGGCTCTTCATGCACATTTGGGAAAAGAGAAAAATTGGGTAAAGCTGATTTTTCACTGAGCTATTCTTTTACTTGCTGAGCTACATATGAAATAATAATCATCATCATCACCACGAGACACTGATTGCAGGAGTAGTTAAATTGTAAATTGTAGAAATTAAATGTTGAAAGTTGGAGCAGGTGAACTAAATGTAATTATATGCATTTATATAATAAAAAAAATCCAAATACATTAAGTTAAAAAACTAAATCAAACATATTTTAAACAAATGACAAATGTTTAAATAATTCTAAATTATCCAAGCACTGGAGATAATGCTTCATTAAAATGAACAAAAAAGCATTTTAGCCATTGCACATGCATTCAGGATAATTCACCTCATTGAGTAACACATAGTCATGCTATTAAATGGAACAGTAAATACACGAGAACAGGAAAACACACGCCATTTGCAGCAGATTACACATACACAGCATTTTGGTCTTGCGCAGACTGCATGCAAATCCAATTTGTTTCACAAATCTGATCTTTAGCACTGACTGTTATTTGCAAATCATCAGAGCAGATTTGGCTCTGTTCAGACTACCAGCCCAAATCTGACACATTGTCGACCTACAGTATCTGCATTGGTTGCTGTGGTAATGAAGGCGGAGACTTGCATGTAGTGCGATATTTCCACATATATCATCCTCTAGTTTTGCCTCCACTGATGCATCCTACCAAAGTGCTATCAGAGATTTCACTTGGTTCTCTGTCCAGGGTCTATTGTTCTCTTTTTCCTTAATGTGATTAAGCTCTTCCTAAAAACATATTTAATTCAGACAACTGAAGGACACAACTTTTACATACTTAGGAGTAACAAAATCTATAAATAATTTGTTTATTTCCATCTCCCATATCACTTGATCATGTGGACTTGTACTTCAGAATTTCTGAGGTTGCAAGTGATGTAATGGACAGTTTAAAATTCGATTTGAGTAGGTAGACCATTCAGACTGAGACACATCTTTAGGAATTCAATCTGAGTCTGATTTCAAACCACCTCTAGAACTGGTTCAGATAAGATTTGCAAAAATCTGATTAAATGTGTTTTTACTGTTCAGACTACATGAAAGCAATTTGATTCCAAACTGGTTTCAATCTGGATATGCTAAAAATCAGATTTGTGCTGGCAGTCTGAACAAAGCCTCTGTCCCTTTGTGCAACTTCGTACAAATCAAGTTATCAATTAGTATGTAAACATCACAGTGAAAATCTTGACTATGTAATATCTGTCTTTAGATCTTTACGGTTTAATGTTTGGGAATCATGCTAGCATACCCTTCAAACTATGTCAGTACAAAATTTTCAGTTCTTATTTTGAAAAATGTGAGCAACATGTTTTTATTTTTCTTGGAGCTACTGTAAAATACCCAGCACCTAGCAGTAAAGAAATTAAGCCAGTAACACCTATATAAATTGATTTTTTTCACTCTTCCAATATGACTTGGCATGCAGACATGAAAAAAGACAGCAGGCACATATGGGGTACAACTAGCATTAAAGCCAGGGAACAGAAATGTGACACAGGATTGAAGACTGAGGTAATAATTTCAGAAGTAATATAAAAGTAACATAAAAGCTGAATTTTACTAGTACTAAAGTAAATCGTGAGCTTCTTAAGTACAGTGTATAGAGTTCCTATGTTTGTATGTGTGACTGTATGCTCAACGTCAAGCACAGTTTGGTGTTCTCTACCTTTTCAGACATATAGAATAAACCTGTGTTAGTGTAAACCAAACTATGCTGGACTTCAGACGTTGGGTGGATTCAAATTTTATGGCATCAGTCATTATAGATTTGTGTGAACGTGATAGGAACACAACATGAGATTTCCACTAAAAATAACCTACTGTACAGTATGTTCATTTAGCCATGGTGTTGGGTTAATTCCTTTGGAAATAATATATACATAAGGTTGAGTGCAAATCAAAATTAATTTTTTTTACAGGAAATATTTAAACTTTCTAATGAATAAATAAATTAAAATGTATTCAGTATAAATTTAATCTCATGATTCTTTATTATTTATACCTGAAGCTAAAAAAGGGGGGGAAAGTCAGGATTTCCGACTTTTTATTGGAACCAATGTATTTTAAAAACATGTTTTCCTCAAAAGTTTTAGGTCACAGAAAATTGGAAAAAAATATTTCCAGGGGGAAGAATATTTAGGAGCTTCCTTTTCAGTATTGATGGGTTAACTGGAGAAATTGGGTACTTGGGTAAGGGTTAAATTGCTACCTGCTAGCTTGGCATGCTTGAAATTTAGTTTTTTTTTGTGCAAAGAGGTAAAAACACCCTTTTTAAAAATAACTGTGTACATATGCAACAGCCGCAAAAGTCAAATGGCTGCATTAAGCAAAGGAGATTTGAAATTACTGAATTCGGGTTAAGAGCCTTCTAACACGTTATTAAAATGTGGAGGAATCGTGCTGAGCTATAAACTTCATGGGAAAATGTGGTCAGAAAAATATAATGTACGGAAATCACTCATAATGCAATAACAACTTGCAGGATTGGGACTAAACAGCTGTGTGGTCATAAAAAACACTTTTTAGTGATGCTACTTCTAAAAAAAGGCCTAAAAAAAGGCCTAAAGCCTAAAAAAAGGCTTACTTTATTAGGATTCATAAAGACGTGGAGCAATAGAAAAATGTCACTTGTTGATGAGGTCCAGATTGACCCAATTCTAGAGCGATGGGTGCATCAGGATAATATGGGAAATGCATTAAACAATGCACCCATCACGCACTGTGTCCATTGTTCAAGGCTCAGGAGACAGTGTTATAATCTCGGGTTGCTTCAGTTGGTCAGGTCTAGACTCAACAATATTATGTGGCAGTTAAATGAACTCAGCTGATGACCTGAAGGTATTGAATGACCAGGTTATCACATCAATGGAGTTTTTTTCCCTGATGGCACAGGAATATTCCAGAACTCCAGAACTATGAAACAGTGGTTCTAGGAACATAAGGAATTATTTTCACACATAAATTGACCACCACATTGAGCACCATTAATGTAAAGGGCGTCCAATAAAAATATTATTGAGTGCGACTTTTTTGGCCAAGCAAAAAAAAAGTTTTTTTTTACAATATTGATAAAATATTGGTAACAATAAAGCCTAATATATGATATAATTATATATTTTTGGAGCACAATTTGTCCATATTTATTTTAAAGTAGTTAATTTAAATTACAGTAACGCTCCCAAGTAATTTAGAGGTGATTACCACTTGACACATTTTCAAAATAAAGTCTTAAATGACTGCCCATCAGTGTTGAAATAGAGACTAGAAACTATGAAATTACTCAGATAATTCCTTTATCAAGTAACAAATTTGGTCAAAGAGTTAAAAAAAAAAATCTAAATAATTCTAAATTTTTTATAATTTTTACTACCTATAATGCTAATAATTTCTCACTCACTCATTTAGTCACTCACTCTCTGTATCACCCGTTCAGTGTCATTGGAGGCCTGGAGCCTATCCAGGATGAGTTTACAATCCATTGTTAATAATTAGTCAAAAGGATTTTCTCCATTAAAAAACCAAAGGCACTTTAAAAAAAAAAATTAAAAAAAAAAAAAAAAAAAAAAAATATATATATATATATATATATATATATATATATATATATATATATATATAAAACTAGAATAAAGCAATTTCCTAAGTCAAAAGTTTGTCTATCTGATACTCTCATAATACTTGAATCGACCCCACAGAACACACTTGGAGTTTAGTAATTGCATAAAAATTGTCATATTGCACTAGAGTGTAAAATTTTTTTTTTTTTTTTTTACTAAGGATTCACACATCCCATTTTTTTAAAACACAATGTCATTATCAGAGATGTTTATACCCAATACTCTGATATTGACTATGTACATAAATAAAAGGTGTACCTACTGTATGCAGACACCCTGTTAGCTTCAAGTTCCCCCAGCTAACGTTGACAAAAATTGTCATATTCACAGCACTCAAACTGACTCTGTGAGCCTCTGTTGGTAAGCGGTGCAAAATATCATAGGCACGTTCTTGTGCAAGATTTGACATTATGTCAGCAAGGTCACACATTTATGGAATGTTTCAAATATCAGCAGATCCTAATGTCTTCAGATTGTAAAATGTAAAAATGGGACTGGTACCAGCCAACTGATTCAGCATAACTATGGTCTTATACTATGGTCTAAAACCATACTTGGTTTCAGATAGGTGCATCCCTATTTTATACCAAGACTTGTTCGTTAGGTAGCCAAAAAGGCATGGCAGATTTTTGCATCAACTCATATTTTCATTAATGTCGTTAAAAATACTATTTTCTAAAGTGCAGAACAGAAAATATAACTCCTATGAAGAATCAGGCCCTCTTCCTCACAAATTAATACCTAATGACGTTACACGATATACTGTTATAGGAAAATTATTAACAAATTGGAGTTGTGACAGCACCTGATATATGGCAGAGCTGGTTATTTTTCTCTATAACAGCACTTCACAAAGTGTTTATTCCTCTTCCACCACAGCAAATCACAAAAATCACTTAAAAAATTAATAATAAAATCTCATACTATTTTTACAGTAGATAAATGTTAAGGAATGTGTGCGAAACAAGTTTGTTCTTGTCATCATTTATGTTGTTGCAGCTATTAACTGATCCCACAGTTGATAACATAAAAAAAAACAGAATCTCTCCCACAAAAATGTAAAACTTAATAAACATTATGTTTACATACAGTAGATGTACTTTTTCCCTTAAAAAACAGCACAGTTTAAAATCCCTTCAAGTCTATTAGGCTTACATTAAGTGCAGTGTCCCATGAAGCAAAATGATAGTAAACAACCACGATAGTAAACAACCTACTGTGACCTTGTGTCTGAAAACCAAGCTAAGGTAATTTTATGTGATTCACTGTTTTCTATACAAAAATCACATTGTACAATGATTTTATGTATAAAACAGCGATTCACAAAATACATTTAAAAGATACTAGCTGGTTATACTAACAACAGTTAAAAAGTGTTAATTAGTGTTAACATTCAATAATGGCTTAGAAGCACCATGTGTTATTACTGATGCACTACAAAACATTAAGATAAAACCCTTGACCAAGAATAGGGAATAAAATGTTACACAATTCATTCTGTGTGTGTTCTTCAAGAGCAGATACATTTTCATTTAATTTGAAATCTCAATACTTGTACCCTGCCTTGTGCCCGAAAGCCTCCTGGGATAGGCTCCAGGCCCCCCGCGACCCTGATCACAGGATAAAGCGGTATAGAAGATGAATGAATGAATGAATGAATCTCAATACTTTCCAATATCTTGTTCAGCTTAGCACAATGACTTTAACTCGTTCTCAGCCATGAAGCATTTTGACGTGGATAAAATGCTGTCTTAGAAATGTGAATATTTATGTACTATTTATGCTCATAGTATTTCTGTAGACTAGCATTCTGGTGAGAATGCTGATAGTCTGCTATTTGTGCTATTACAGTACCTGGCCATTCCACATTTGTGCTATAATCTATAGGTGACATTTAATTTGATCAAATTTGTTGCTGTAATTTTTTTTTCTCAGTAATGTTTTTATAATGTGATGTGATGTTAAGTCAGTTAGGGGCAGTGAACCTCACTGTGCAGCTCCTTTGGTTCATATCATGTGAGTGATTCTATTATTACCCACAACCTCAGTTTGAGTATAAAGCGGAATTAAAAAACATTTATTCTCAAGTTGGTATTTTTTCATTTCCTTCAAGACTGCTGTCACACTAACCCTAAATAAAAAAAAACAAGCCTAGAGCTGCTCTTGCCTTTCAAACAAGGGAATAATAAAAATGTTTCTCATGCAATGCATGGGCATTGCAAGAAAGTTGGGGAAAAGTGACCACAAAGGATTAGGTCTAATCAAGACCGTTTAAAGTAAAATGGGAAAACGTTATCTGCGAGAAAATATGTGAAATACTAACTGAAGCTGTTTTAAAATTCCAGTTAGATAGGTAGTAGTGCAAAGTATCTAGTCCACAATTTTAGCAATTTTTGTAAAACAGATTATACACATATAATTTTGTTCCTGAGGAAGTGCCACTGAATCCTGCAAACACCATTTTAAAATTTCAATAAATATGTTGTGCTTCACAGAATATCCGACAGATGGCGCATGGAAGGACTAAAAGCCAGACCAAATTGCTCCTTCACTGCTTTCAATTCGGATTGCTAAATATGCTTATAGATATAGTCAATGGTATTTTACCCCAGTTAAAGTTATTCTTTTCATGTGTTTTTGCTGTAGTAGGAATAAACTTTTTTTAAACACCCCTTTTCATCTAACATTCGGGGACATTATTTTTCTGTTCTGCACCTTATTATATACTGTGCAGTAATGGCAGTAATATACCTAATTATGTAACCCAAAAAAAAAAAGAAAAAGAAATGGAAACTCTCTAAGCACAATAAGGTCAGAAAAAAGGTAAAATCTTAACTAAAATATAAAATTATTTTAGAAAAGACAGCTGTTTTGGTCACTCACAAGAGGTCAAATTTACATTGGACTTAAAAAGAAATCACTTTTAAAGATCAGATTAAGGCCCTGGCCAGGGCAGAATGTACCAAATAGTGGTCAGTTAGTGCTCACTATGTGTGTGTGTGTGTGTGTGTGTGTGTGTGTGTGTGTGTGTGTGTGTGTGTGTGTGTGTGTGTGTGTGGATAAAAGTGCCTTTAGTGCTATTTGAGAGATTTAACAGCTTTAGTGAGGTTTGTGTAAAACTCAGTCATATTGCCAGGGAAAAATGAATCCACGACAGAACGAGGAAGCAAACCTCCAAGATCGGTTTGGAAGAAGCTGATGAGCTGGGTTTTACCAGCTTCCCTGTAAGCCACAGACGAACAGAAAAAAAAAATCACACTAACAATAATAATAGTAATAATAATAATAATAATAATAATTATAATAATAAGAAGAAGAAATACAAAGAATTACAGTATGTCATAAGTAAATTTAAGTATCTAAGATTTTTTTTAATTCTAAGAATTATTTAATTTCAATGATTCAATCTGATACAGCCTATGATAATGCATTACTCTAATATTATTATTGCTTTACTATAATCATTGCCAATGAATCATCATTATTGTGGCACTTATCATTTGACTAACTGCTTTCTAGAAGAGCACTTGTTTATCTGTATAAACCAGTGGTTCTCAAAGTGTGGGGCGCGCCCCACTAGTGGGGAATACAGACATGACAGGTGGGGCGCAATGAACGGGAGGAAAAACAGGAAAGTACCTATTCTAATTCATGCTTTTCTTTATTGATAATGAAGAGCGTACGCTCAAAACTAAACAATCATACACAAATAAATGGATCATTAATACAAGTAAATTTAAAATAACATCAGTTGGGGGCCGGGAGAAAACGTGGAACCATAGTGGAACAATAGCGGTTTAACGTCGGACAAACTTTAGCAGCGCTGCTCGAATCACAAACCTGCGCGAGCCACTGGGCAGCGCTGCGCGACTCTGACAGAAATAAACCGCGCCGACCATCAAAGTACATTTTACCCCGCTGGGATGCGCACGTATAATCCAGGCATGGCAAGGAGGAAACAATATTAAACAGTCCTGACATTTTAAATAAATTGTTTTTAAATAAAACACAGTGGGTCGTGCAGGTTTGTGATTCGAGCGGCGCTGCGAGATCCACCGGGCTGCGCAAATAAACCAGATCATCACTGCGCTATCCAGATAGTCGCGCTGCGCTGTATTTGCGCAGATATTTGGTTCAATCGGGTGCCGCGGTTTCGTCCCACTTTTGATGTGTTTGGCTTCACATACACTTCGACAATGGAATACAGCAGCAGTGAGTTTGCTTACATGTGACGAGGAGATTGTAAAGAAAAAAGCTGCCTCGTCTGTGGTGTGGAATTGGTTTGGATATAAGAAAAGTGATACGAATGAGATGAACGTGATTTGGAAGGTACGCAAGTGCACTGTTTTAACAAGTGCTGGAAACACGTCAGACCTTTTCTATCATCTGAAATACAAAACGAATATGGCCAAAGTAAAAAAAATGCGGCAAACCTCAGCAATTCACAGTTTAAATAAAATTACATTAAAAAAATGAAATTATGTAAAACAATTTCTTTGTGTTTTCATTTTTATTTATGCATTTTCAGATACAAATTGCTATATTGTGATATATATCGTTATTGAGTTAGAAATTTGCTTCTCCTGTGTTAGAAGATTTTGGTTATATCGCTCATCCCTAATGAAGCCTAACTTCAGCTTGGATTCATGGTGGTGATGGTGGGGGCAGAGGAGAGGCTCGTGTGTGTTTTGTGTCTTAAACTGCTGGCAGGAGACCGCATGAGACCCAACAAATTAGGAAGACACTTAGAGACAACACACTCCAGTCACGTTAATAAACCACTCGACTTCTTTGAAAGAAAGCTGGCAGAATACAGACAGCAGGAGAATCGCATGGTAAAATCTGAATCAGTGGACAGCAAAGCACAAATGGCTTCATTCAAAGTTGCATACAGAATTGGCCAGTGCAAAAAAAAACTACAAACGATTGTTGAGCAGATAATAAACATGGGGTCAATTATGCAAAGATAAGTGACAACCTAAGCCTTGTAACAATTGCACGTGTATTTTATCTTTTTTTTTTAACTTGGTGGTGTTTGATCGTATTGGTTTAGGAATTGATATTTCAATAAACAGTAAACTTGGCCGATTTCGTTATTATTTTGTTGACAGGTGGGGCTTGAAAATTCACTCACCCCCTTAAGTGGGGAATGACAGAAAAAGTTTGAGAACCACTGGTATAAACTATGTGGTTGCCTAGGCACTGCCAACTTGCAGAAAGTATGCTGGATGTGAACCCATCAAATAATTTTAGCAGACCAAACCATGTTCTTAAAAAAAAAAAGACTTTTTTTATGTAGCTAAGGGGAGGTCATTGGACCAAACTACAGTACAAAGTTACATAACTAGAGATATTAGTTTAGAAAGGGAAGACTTTTCACAGCCTTTATAGATTTTTATCAAATGGAGATGGCTTGTTAAAAAAATCTATCTCACTAAGAATTGCTTCAGACAGGAGAAAACCCCTGGAGGGCGCTCTGCATCCATGGACCTCTTTAGCTTGTGTTTCTGAACCATTATTTTGACTTGGGTTGGCTCTTTTCTGTCTCACAATTTAGTCTAATTCCCCAGATGTTGGTAATCTTTAGTTAATCTTCAGTATTATTTAGGTAATCTATAACATTATTTAAACTGCATTTAAGGCACTAAATCTGAGTCTCGCACTGTGGATTCAAGATTTATTTTTGATATGTTTCCTGTTCCATGATTCTGTTTTGTTTGTTTTTGTAAAATTCAGTTTATTTTGTTAAATAAATGTCATCATCTGCATTTACGCAATGCTTGGAACCATCCCTTACCTCAGTGGATCAATAAACCTAAGGTCAATATTACTGAAACTCAGCTTAGATTTGTAATGGACAGTTTAAATGCTGACTGTAAAAACAATGCTGCCATCTTCCTCCTTTTACTACAAATTAATTTAGCCATTTACAGCTGAAAAACAAGTTTTCTGAAATGCCTTTATATATCTTACCCTGGTACTGGCACACAGATGCAGCCGCATGGATGATTATAGCCACGCACATAGCCAGGCTGGAGAGGACAAGCTGGATGGCTCACATGAGTTGCTATAAAGATGTGAAAACACAACGAAGTAGGAATTTTTTATATTTTCTTTTCTAATAGGATTGACAGATGTTATTGTAAACCAAAAAGTACTGATTCAGAATAAGGACTAGAAGATATCTAGACAAGGACATCAACAAGGAAATAAAAGTGAGATTCTGCATCATTCAGTTAATAGTACAGGAGGTGTGGCCTCTATATTCGTCAGTCACGATAAAGGAGATTTTGACTTTGTGCCTTTCATCTTAACTAAAGGACATGTGCCATCTTTATTCGTCCATCCTACTGTAGTATAGGCAGAATTTTCTCTGTCAGTTTTAGTGATGCTCTTGTGATATCTTTATGTGTCAAACCGATTGAGCAATGTGAAGGAGGGGTGGCTTTGTGCTTGTCAGTCCCAGTGAAGAAGGCTTGGGTTTGTGCAAGGTTTGGCTTAGTGTCTGTAAGCCGCAATGAAGGAGGTGTGGCCTTCAATATCTCAAAGCTAAGTGATAGAAACAGCCATAAAGTATATTGTATTAAATCTATACTTACTTAAATGTTTATGAACTCATCCTTCATACATAGCAACGGGTCAGAAAAACAAATACAAAAAAAAGATTAAAATACCATTTGATGTAATCGTGCCATCTTCATATTGCTTGACTAAAATAACATCTACAAAGTCTCGTGGAGATATAACGCCCATAGCAGCAGAAGATGTGACAGTTCTGCATACTGTGACGTCCTAAGAGAGGAATTTCAGAAACATTAGTTACACACCGACAAAAGAAAAGAAAGCATAATTGTACAGTACATTTATTTGTGCCTTTATAAATGTGAACCTCAGGGGAAAGTGCAGAATCTATGTGGTTTATGTGTTTAATTCATTTGTGTTATAATATGGTGGACAATTTTGGAGTGAAAGACAATTGGAATTAAACTTTAAAATAAAAACTGAGAGATGAGTGTGAAGTCAATAGCTGGCATGAAACCTACTGCAGAAACTTGTTCAAGGAGTTCAAACTTCTTCACGTTGTTATCCCATTTTAGACGAATGCCATTTGGAACTGGTTTCAAACACTCCCAGACTTTCTGTGGACTGCCATTGACTATAGCCTCCCCCTTATATCTGCAAAACAGGTTATTCATATTGATGTAACTAAACAAATATAATATACAAATATAAAAACCTAATGAAGATTTTATAGCTGTTGATAAAAGCTCCAATTTTCCCCTTTTAGTCTGATATTGTATCCTGGCGTATGAGAAATGCCCAACATATTCTAAACGCAAACATATATCTGAAGATAGGAAATGTTTAAATCTACAGATGGAAAATAATTTGTTCAGTATTTTGAGATGTCCATCGTACAACACGATGAGGTGTAATGTAAGCTAACCCTATCTTATTTAAAATCATTGCACCAACAATCTTAGGGTATGTTATATCCTTCATATCCTTCTAGAAAGTTTGCATGTACAAACTTGACAGTCATGACTACAGTTGGCACCCTGTTGACTAGTCGGTAATATATTATCTACGTACACGTTTTCACCTGTGTGAGAATCTGAGATTTAAAAAAAATTACAAAAAACTATAATGTATTCTGTAGTAGAATGGTTATAATTAGAGTTATAGGTTGATGTTTTAAGAAATTATAGCATAATTTATCATGATATCAGTATTATACCACGCATACTGCCCGGACTTACTCACTGTGATATACACTGCCCAAGCATTTAAAAAAAACACCACTTCAGAAGGGTCAAACTATTGGCTTACATCAAGTACATAAAACATTTTAGCAAAAACATTCTACAATTACACATCTGTAGTCTTTCCATTTCCTGATGGAACAGGCATAGTCCAGGATTAAAATTGTGAAATAGTGGTTCTGGGCATATAAGGAATCATTTTCACACAATGAGATCTTGGAGTATGTGACTTTTTTGGGGGTCCTGGACAGTGGTTATAGAAAAAAAAAAGACACAAGCATACACACACTCACATGCTCATTCAAACACTGTGGGCAAATTGTGAACGCCTTCTTCTTCTTTGTCTATCGGCTGTTCCCTTTCAGGGGTCGCCACAGCGAATCATCCAAATTGTGAACGCCTATTACCCGAAACTTGTGGACTGTAGGAGGAAACTGATTCACCGATCACGGGGAGAACATGCCGAACTCCATGTACACAGACTTGACTCCATGTACTCGACCCTCGACCCTGGAGGCATGAGGCCACAGAGCTTACACTATGCCACTCAGAAAAATTATCACTGAATAACTCAAAGCAACAAAAAGTTTTCTACCTTGAAAATGCTGAATTGATTTTCATATGGCTGATGTAAACTTTTATTTTCTTTCTTTCACTCGCTTATCATCTATAGTAGTTTATCCTGTATCACCCTGTATGCAGGGGCCTGGCGCCTATCCAGGGTATATCCTGGATGGTGTGCCAACCCATCGCAGGGCACACACACATACACACATTCATTCACACACTACAGGCAATTTGGGAATGCCTATTAACCTGTCTTTGGACTATGGGAGAAAACTTGAGTGACCGGAGGAAACCAACCAAGCATGAGGAGAACATGCAAACTCAATGCACACAGATCCAAAGAGGGAATCAAACCCGGACCCTGGAGGTACTAGACCACAGTGCTAACCACCACGCCACTCATGACACTTTCATAATTAACTTTTTTCTTCCTTCCTTAACTACCTATTCATCTACCTATTCATCTATTTACTCATCTTCTCTTTCTGTAAATGGTGTATCTAGACAATGTCATGCTGATGTCATGAAGTCATTACAGTTGTTCCAGTGTAATGCCGTGTTATAACGTTTTATAACATGAAATGTCTTTTACTTACAAATTTCCAGGGAATTCAGATGAAGGTCGCCAAGAAACAACGACATCATTCTACACGGAAAACACACAGAGATGTAACACAAATTGACTGTCTTTTTAAACTAAACATGCTTTTGTCAAAACTGTAATGTAAATACAACAGGAAGGGGGAAAACAAACAGTACTAACCGATTTCTTACATATTTTCCATCCGGACTCGTCTCTCCTGTAGCTTAAAAGCCGATCAGCCACAGAACTGGCCTTTTCCTCATAGTCCATACCGAGGTGTTTGTTAAATGCCCTAAATCTCTACAAATGAACCGTGGCTTTTTTCATTGGCTAAGCGAGCCAATAACAACACATATAATTAGAATTATACCGTCGTCTCGCAGAACCTGGCCATAAAAGTCTAAACTGACACTGAAACCACTTCGCAAATCACTCAAGAAATAAAGGAACCTCATTCATTTCATTCGTTTCTGTCCATTGAAACGGGAATATGTTCGGACACTCAAGGCGCATGCGTTGGAATGACGCGCATGCGCCGTGCTAAAGCGGCTAGGACTGAATGACATGCTTACCGGACGTATCTACTACAGGAAATGCTGAATCTTGATATTCCGTCAAAGGGGACACTTTTTGTGTTAAAATGTTGCGAAGGTGTTATTGAGCATTGAATATATCTTCATGTCCAACATACACTGAGGCCAAAAATAATAAATATTAAATTCACCATTCCAACAGGGCCACATTATTAGTCTGCATCAAGAAAAGAAACCGACTAAGCAGATCTGATACTCAATGATCAAATCTTCAACATGATCAAAACCTGGTTGGTGCTGAACCATCGACTTGGTGAAAGTAATGTGGTCAGAAAGTCATGAATGGTGATCATGTAAACACTTAGATGTAGTTGCATGGTAAAAACAAACAAAAAAACAAGTAAAAATTTTAGCTATTTTTAATAGTGAAAGTAAGAACATTTCCATATTCACACAGTGTGGTGAGAATTCACAGGATTGAGACATACTGTACTGTAAGAGAACTACTTGTTAGTGAAACCAAGCAAATATAAAAGATTTACTAGGGAGCATAAACATTGGACTTTGGAGCAATTGAAAATGGGCATGTGATCCGATGAGTTCAGATTATCCCTGTTCCAAAGTGATCATGCATAGTTTGCTTGGTAGCCTGAATGTCAGGTTCAGCAACATTATGTGGCAATAAAATAAAGTCAGCTGATGACCTGAATGTACTGAATGTCCAGGGTATCCAATCAATGGACTTTCACCCGCCTGATGGCATAAGTATATGCCAGGGCTCAAATTGTGAAAGAGTGGTCCTTGGGAGCACGAGGAATCACACATGAACTGGTCATCACAATGAGTTCTGTAATTACAGATAAACAAGACTTAATTAAAAAAAATTTGTTTGT